>CAWUFW010009986.1:0-682500 GCA_963921515.1 Calotriton arnoldi | reverse complement strand
GTACCTCTCTCCACAGCTTCTCTAGCAGTGATAGTGATTCAGCGGTACCTCTCTCCACAGCTCCCCTAGAAGTGATGGTGATTCAGCAGTACCTCTCTCCACAGCTCCTCTAGAAGTGATGGTGATTCAGCGGTACCTCTTTCCACAGCGCCCCTAGAAGTAATTGTGATTCAGCGGTACCTCTCTCCACAGCTCGCCTAGAAGTGATAGTGATTAAGCGGTACTTCCCTCTACAGCTCCCCTCGAAGTGATAGTGATTCAGCGATACCTCTCTCCACAGCTCCCCTCAAAGTGATTGTGGTTCAGCTGTACCTCTCTCCACAGCTCCCCTAGAAGTGAGTGTGATTCAGCTGTACCACTCTCCACAGCTCCCCTAGAAGTGAGTGTGATTCAGCGGTACCTCTCTGCACAGCTCCCCTAGAAGTGATAGTGTTTCAGGGGAACGCTGCGGAAGAGCAGACCCCACCTGAACCCAGCGAGTGGAGTCACTGTGTGCACCAAGCACCTCTAGCCCAGGCAAGCACAACCTCAGGAGGAGAAAGCTGCAGCCTTTTAGTACCACCGTCTGGAGGGAGGAATGAAAACAATCATTGGTAAACATCGTTTTGAAGGGTGGTGTTCAGAATGAGAGCTCCTCGGGACACCACTACTCACTGTAAGACAGGCAAGCATCAAGGCGTGCTTGAGGTGTGAAATGACACGAGGTTTCCACGTGGTGAAGTTAAGACCTGTGGATGTGTTACCGTCTTTGCTATTTAGATATGACTGGCGGCGCGAGCTCCCGCAGTCCAGGTGTGTTTATGTAGTTCTCCGCCTTCGCGAAACAGGCAGTGCTGTCAATCAGGCTTCGCTGACCGCTCCGCCACTGTCGCATCGTCCAACAGATGCATCCAGGTGCCATCTTAATTAAGGAAGATACAAAATGAACTCACCAACGGCACTGGATGGCAGATGGCCCCCTCAGAAGCAAGGATTCCAGAAGAGGACAATCAACCACAGGCGGCAGGGTACCCTGCAAGCGAATTAATGAACGCATCAAAGATACGCTGATGGCAAGGAATAGAACTGTTTCTTAAACACAATTACTAGCTCAGTAACGTTAACTGTTGCCTGAACAAGAAAAAGAAAGACTTGGCAAAGCTAATAGGTTTGGCTTTTATAGTGCATGCACAATCACACACATTAAGGTACCAATCTGAACACATGTAACATATACTGGAATCCATGCAACCAATGACTAAAAAAGGAAGGCACGATGTACACATCAGCAGCATGCATAAAGGTAATCGTGCAGATACAGAAAACACACACACTGGCACGGATGCACACATAGATAACATGCAGAAAGACACTGGGGCGGGACTCGGGTCGGCTAACCTAGCTGTGCCTTTTGGCAGCGACACACATTTTGATTTAAAAAAATGTTAATTTGATCATTTATTCGGTGCAGCAAGTACCCAACAATTTCTCTTAAGTTTTAGGCGCTACAAACCAAATGATTTCAAGCAAGAAACAAGCTGCTAAAAACAACCTGAATAGGAAAGTTTTCAGTGCCCTCGTAAAAGCCAAATGGTGGAAAGTGCAGAAGCGCAGGAAGATGAAAGAGAAGTTTATTCCACAGCTTAGGATCTAATAGTGTAAGTGACCTGCCACCTTAGCTTTGTTTCTTTATCATTGGAACTTGCAAAATTGCCTGAACCAAGTAAACCGATAAGCACACAGTGAACAAACAACAAGCGCAGAACAGAAGAGGTGGGTTCATATAAAGCTTTGAGAACTAGACAAAAGCATGTTAGCAATATTCCCTGTTCCGCTGACAGCCAGTGAAGTTCTCTAGATTCACTACGAATATGATCCTTTTATTTCAGATGCTACATTTTGACATATTGTTGTTTTTAAATTATAAAGCTGCAAATTCCAGGGATGTCCGCAAAAGAGCCCATTGCAATATTATGTCCCATTCATTGCTAAACAGCCACACGGTTAACAGCCGCAGGTGTGTAGCTGTTCAAGTGCATAATAATTTGTGGATCATACGCATAAAAAAATGAAGGACTTGATGGTATTCAACAGAGGACGGAGGTACACGTTGAAACGCATAGGGATTAGGATGGCTCATTGCAGTATATCTAAAAAGACTGTGGTCCTTTCAGGCCAAAAGAGCACAGTTTTACAAGTTGAGAGCACCCATATGCAGGGCTTTAAGTGGGCCTGGTCCCTCTGGGTCTCAGACCCGGTAGTATTTTAGAACGGAAATTAAAAACGGGTCCCTATCGGGCCCTATATTCATGTCCTTAACTTTACTGGTGAAAAACTGACGATTTCTGAACATATAATGTAATAAATATTCGGGTAATCCATGTCGATGATTTACTTACAGTTTATATTTCACACTTTTTATTGAATCTTGCACTCCATTAGAGTGTTAGCTATTCCCAAGATGTTGTGTTTTTGTGGGTTTTTTTTTCAATCAGCATATTACTCTTATATAGTGCATGCTTTGAAATGAGTTGCCTCCAGGTGTTTATAACAGCCAAGATTGAGATGTCTAGATTTGAGGTTGAAGGCAGTGCGAGTTTCTCGCAGTGCCTGTCAGCGGGCCAAAAGGGCGTTCACACTGCATGGTAATCCAATCCGTAGCCTCACTGCAGAGCACACACAGACAATCATTGTCAAAGTCAATAGACCTGGCTGGTTTTAGGTGTATGTCAGTTTTTATGTTTTGTATCTGGATTCAATAATAGAAATCGCAGAGAGACACCAAAATACAGGTTGGGTGGCACACTATGAGATTCACCAAAATTTAGTTTACGTGGTTAAGCCTATAACAACAGAGGCCACACTCCTTTTAGGGACCCCCTACTTTTTCATCCCACTTAAAGCGCTACCCATATGTATGCACAAATGTGGTATTTGTATAGAGCAAACCTAGCAGCAGAGCAAAGTTTAGGGACAAAGGCAAAGCACATCAGTCAATCAGTTGGTTTCTAGAGCGAAAGTGGCCATTTACTGCATTGTGATGTGGTGGTCTTTAAAGAGATGAGTCTTAAGCTCATTCTTCAATTGGAGCAGGGCTGGGCAGTCCTAACAGATACATGGGTGTTGTTAATGCAGAAAAGATGTAAACCATTAGAAAATGGTCTTGACTCCTGCTTCTCTCAACGATGCAGTAGAATAAAATGTTCCAATATGTCAAAAGCAGTGGAGAAGCCCACAAGGATCAACCTGCTGCAATTTCAATGTCCTCTTTAAGCCACATTTCTGCATTATCCGTAATCAGCAGAGAATCCTTCCCTCTTTTAGGGTGGAAGCCTAGCTGTCTTGGAGAGATTACTTATTACACGTATGCAGATAGGTGTTTAGCAACCAACTTCTGTAAAATTTTTCATAATGCTGGCTGGAGGGTGATGAGACAATGGCAGGACCAGAGTTCGCTTTCATGACAGTGTAGAAACCTGTCCCCTTTTCCCCAATTCCAGACCACTCAGCTTGATGGGAAAAGGTTTTACTGGATTCCGTTTTGCACTCAAAGAGGCAGGGGTCTTTTGGAAAATCCAGTTCGATATATAACATTCTCAACTTCATCCTTAGCCATCTGGTTAAAGGTAGACTCACTACGTTCATGACTCACCAGAAATTAATAGGTATCTCATGGGTAATAATCACCACCACCAAGCTGTGCTGCTAAGTACTCTTAGATACTAGATGTAGTAATGTCTCCACATGAGGCATCATAAGTAGTAACTGCCATTTGACAGTGAAAGTTTGCCTACTTAGGGGGTAGGGACACTACATCTCATAGCAAAGTACACTCGTAGTCTGTAAGGCAGGGCAGGTAATAGCAGCCCTCGCAAGATAGGGTCACATGCAAATGCCAGTCCTGCGGCCAACCCTTTCTGTGCCTGGCTAAAGGACACATGCAATAGGGTTTGGCCACCAGTGGAAGTTTGGCCTCGGAGCCTGGTTGGTGGTAAGGCCCTGCAGCCAACCCCCATTTTGCACAGCTGAAGGCAATGTGCAGCAGGGTTGGCCATGCCAAAGGCCAGGCTCTACAGTTAACCCTCACTGTGCACAGCTGAAGGCAGTGGGGGTTGATTACTCTCAGAGGGTTAGGAACATGGTTTATTCCTGAAGCTAAGCTCCAACTTTGCCAAAGGCAGTGTATTGGTACCTCTGGATGCTCTCACCAGTGTTATCATTTAAGATGTCAGATATAAAGTTATAAGCTGTGCGTGACTGGATCATGAATTTCAGTGGCTTTTAGGTATATATATAAATGAAAAACAGTCCCTTGATGCAACAAAAAACTCGTTAACACAAGCGGGCACGGACTCCAATATGATGCAGTGCAGTATTATTCGCTTATTGTATTGCAAGTGCTGTCCATGAT
This sequence comes from Calotriton arnoldi, assembly GCA_963921515.1. Taxonomy (NCBI): domain Eukaryota; kingdom Metazoa; phylum Chordata; class Amphibia; order Caudata; family Salamandridae; genus Calotriton; species Calotriton arnoldi. The sequence goes on along the minus strand of CAWUFW010009986.1, from coordinate 678,110 downwards.
GCGTTTCAGCCACACCCAGTAGCTTTGATCACATGATCACGCTACGTCAATTGCTGATTTATAGATGCATCACCACGTGACTTACTACCCTGTGAAAGTCACTGACAAAAGACTAAATGAGACCATTTAAAAGGTCGTAAAGTGCCAAATCCGATGCAAATTAAAATAGCATAATTGTTTGATTTCTAACAGTTGCCCTTGTAAAATATAGATAAATGAACGATGGCATTGAAACTTTTGAACAATATAGTAACGAAATTGATTGTTACCAAATATATACTCAAGATAAGAGCTCATAATTTATAGCACAATGTATGAAAGTTGAACGAAAGTTCTTATTATCACTCCCAAAGGCCATCCTTCATTATGTCAATGCATAAAATACCTGCTAAAATACTGGAGACTTTTTACTGTACCAATACAGAGATAGCTATGCACATATCTTATGACAATTCAAAATTTAAGAAACAACATTAATAGTTCTTTGAAATGTAGAAGGTAAGGAAGTTCAAAAAGTGCAATCGTGCTGTCGCCGTTACATTGATTATGCCAATATTTCTAAAGAGGCATGTTGAGGTGCAAAACTGCACCGACATGAGGGCATCTCACATGGTGTCAAGTTCCAATATGAATTTGGATTCTAATTGGCTAGTGTTTTTTCTCGATTACCGCCTCTTTTGTGTGCATCTACTCCCTCTATTACAAAATATTGCATACAATTAAGATTGTTATTGTGTGTATTTGTCTGGCCACTGGGTAAGAGTAGTCAGAGTTGACAATAGCTCTCAAATGTTGCAGAATCCTAACATGGACCTGCAGTTTGGTGCTGCCTACGTAGCGTAGGCCGCAGATACATTGGAGAACATAAACAGCAAACTCTGTTCTGCAGGTGTAGTGTCCTTTTAGATCTTTAGGTTTGGAGCTGAAGGCCGTGTTATAACAAGAGGTGTTAACCCCAAATTTGCAAGCACGACATGTACTGCATTTGTAAAAACCATGCTTCGGAGACAGCCAACTGGTTTTGATATCAAGCTCAGGGCTATTTTTAACAAGTACACTTCGCATAGATGGTGCTCTGAGAAAAGTAAAGGTGGGTTTGTCTGGCAAAGATTGACTTAGAGTTGCATCTGTGAGGACTATAGGCCATTGTTGGTTAATGATGGCTGTAATATTTCTGGCTTGTCTACTATATGTTGTGATAAGTCTTGCACTGGCATCGCTCTCATTTGCACTGGATCTAACATTACAATCAGAAGTGTCCACATTGTCAGTATGGCTTAGCATTTCTTGTATGGTTTTAGAGTTGGCTTTTATCAAGGCTTGTTCTAAGATTTTATTATCGTAGCCCCTAAGAAGGAATCTATTCTTGGCTTCCTGCTAATATTGTAAGAGATCTGTATCTGAGCTGCATACTCTACCAATTCTTAAAAATTCTTCATAAGGGATGCTGTTGATAAGGTGCTTAGGATGGAAACTAGCGGCATGCAAAATAGAATTCCCCGCTGTTGGCTTGCGAAAAAGACATGATCCAATTTTACCATTATCAACATAAACATGGACATCAAGAAAATTAGTTGCGAATTTGTCTATGTGGGCAGTGAATTGAAGATTTACCATGTTGATATTGATTTTTGCAACAAATTCTTCTGCTTGTGTTTGCGTCCCCTCCAAATGACAAACACATCGTCTATGTAACGCCAGCATTTAACAACATGAGCTACCAATCAGAGCGGTGCTCCTCCATGCGGACTCGCTCCTCCCACCAGCTCCCTTGGAGAAACCGGACACCAACACCGCTGATTCAGGTTAATTATCCAACGTTTATTAGCTAAGTTGCTGTGCTGTTACGCGTTTCGACATATATATATATATTTTCACTGAAAAAACCAAAGGTTCAACTGAAGTTATATTAGGTATGGTAATAATTTCATATTTTGCATTAAAAAAACCTTAGAAAGTCACTGAAAAAAGCAAACGTTAAAGAGATGTTATAGTTCGGTGAAAATATCAGTAAAACATACACTTTTCAGCGAACAAAACCACTGAAATTCACCATTTAGAGTTATCTCAAATAACTGGTGACTAACGTGATTGCAGCTCGCACCACTGCCATGCACAGTGTTGTCATCAATGATGTAATTTCAGATGTTGCATTGATGTTATCAATGGTGCTATAGAACATGTCATGAGTGATGTAATATGTGAGTTAATTAGCTGTGCATGATGAGGGACAAGTTATAGTTAATTTAGGGCACAAGTTAAAGTTATTTGCGATAACTGCTGAATTTGAGTGGTTTTGTTAGTTTCAAAAAATATTTTTTAACTGACAATTTCACCTAACTCTAATATCCCTTCATCATTTCTTTTTTTCAGTGAGTTTCTAAGGTTTTTTAAAAATACAAAGTCATATAATATTACCATTTGTAACTATAATGTCACTTTAATCTTTGGTTTTGTCAGTGGATTTCTAGTTTTTTTAATGTTAAGTGATATTTTATCACAATACATAACACCAATCCCACGCCGCCCACAGATGAAGTGGGATTGGCCGCTGTGTCCAATCCCCCCCCAGGCAATCAACCTTCCACCCCGCACGGCCTTTAGCATAATATTTAATTACGATATGTAACACCAACCCCAATTTGGAGGGTTGGCTGTCCACGGGGGTTTGGACGCAGGGCGACATGGATGCATAGTAGGATATGGGGAGGGACTGCCCTTTCCATGGAGACCTCTCCCAGGGCAACAGTTGTGCATCATAGGGTGTGTGGAAGGACTGACGTCTCCACTGACAGTTCTCACCAGGGCAACAGATGTGCGTAGTAGGGTGTGGGAAGGGACTAGCCTCTCTGCTGAGACCTATCCTTAGAATGATGGGTATGCATGGTAGGGTGTGCGGAGGTGCCGTGTAGTTCCTATATTACCCATACAGGACCTGCGCGTTCGGATAACATAAACTGTGGGTTTGGTGGCAGAAGGATTCTGAGCACCCCCACCGAGAATGTTAGCCTGTTTGCATAAGCTAGCTCACAGTGCCACTAGTGTCTCCTCTTATCGGGGAGAGAATAGTTTCTGGCAACCTTAGAACAAGACAACCCTGATCCCTCAAGATCGTGGAAACAATGTACTACTTTTCGCTCAGTCACTCGTGCTCACTTATCTTGTCTCAGAGATACACAGAATAAACAGCCTGGGTGTTTTCAATAAAAGGTTTATTGAGCAGTTGATATTCTCGTGTAGAATATATGAGCTGCAACAACCATTAGACAGTAGCAGAGATATATGATTAGCAGTACTATGAATATAAATGGATAGTATAGTTCTACCATCTTGCAATACGCATGAATAAATACATGGATATAAAATGCATTGGTAAAAGAAAGCGCGTACTCCTACGATGCCTATCTAGATGTACCTAAATGTACCTATCATGTGAGTAGGTGTGAAGCCAAGAATCCCTCTAGGATTTAGTCGAACCCCATTACCTGAAGTGAGAATGTAGGAACCCTTCTTGGTCTCGAGTTGGACACCCCGCGAGGGATGTTCAGACCACTGTCAGCTGGAGCGTCTGCATGCAGGAGCCTCAGCGTCTCTGGTCAGTGTGTCCGCCTGGAAGTCTCGGTTCCCTCTGACTAACACTAGCAAGAGGTGCTGTATTTATACAGAAAGTGTCTAAGGTTCCTTTGTCCCTTGTTGCTTGTATTAGCCACTGTTGGATGTGAGGATGACTTATGGGATGAACCGTGTACGTAGATATGGGGAGGAAGGTGGTGTAGCCCCAGCCTGGATTCTAAGAACCCTTATGAATATTCATTCATACTGTGTGAGTCTATTGATGGAGTTATAGGACTCTATTATTAGGAGAAACCCTCCTTCTGCACCCAGGGCTAGAACTAGGTACAGGTTCAATCCTAAAAGGCCCGTGACAGTGTAATGTAGGGGAGGTAATGTAGGTGAAGGGGTATGATGTTACCCGGGCCTATATTAGGGTACCTATATGGAACATAACACCCACTCCTCTTCCGAACAGTCAATAATGATAAAAGCTGGCAAACCACTATTAGGTAGTATCGCATTAAAACATTAAAAACCATCACAAAGTGTTGTAAAACATTTGTCTTAAAATCATTTCAAAACAGTTTTAAGAGGTGAAAAAGATAAAGATAAAAATTCTGTTTACTTCGAAAATCAGTTTTTGGGATTGATACTTAAGCCGAAGTCCTAATTGAGTTCGTTTATACAAGTCGAAGCACTACAAGCGTTCGAGGGCCATGCTTTTTCCAGCGAAAGTGTCAATTTAAAGGAAATGTTTCCAAATTTAGTCAAAGTTTAGAGAAAAAGAAAAACTGAATTCTTTCCCAGCACACAATGAGCCAATTGTAGATTAAGTGTCCTGGCTGGGAGACGCAACATCGTCGTTGCTTGCTGCTGCAGGGGACGGTCCTTGTAACATCTCGCAAAGTACATCAATGGAGCACAGATGATATTCAGCACTGCCAGTAGCTGGTGTAGAGGCAGCCGGTACTGTAGTCGATACCTGGGTGCTAGTGGTGCTGGTGGTGGAGCTGATGCTCAACCCAGTTGTAAAAGGCACCTGCGGATTCTCGAGGAATGCAGCCATCAAGATGGGAATATGCTGGGGACATTGCCGAGCATGGGCCATCAGGGGTTCCAGCCGGGTATTCAAGTCTGCAGGCGTGTCCGTTTCAAGTGTCAGACAGAGGTCCAACACGCATTCTTCACCGCAAAACAGGCATCGAAGAACAGGTAAGATGCAGTCCATCCAGACTGGTCTAAACGATAGGAACCAAGAGCCACTTAGTTCCCGTAGGCGAGGTGTGCCCAGATGCTGTACCATGCGCTCACGATATTTGCGCTCAAGGAGTGCTTTTGCCATCTCATTGGTAATTGGGCCGTCCATTGCAGAGCAGAAAAATGACAATCAGGATTCCTGCAATAGAAAGCAGGATCAGCGGGAGACCTCCAAAAACGCTTCCCAATACGGAGTGTATAAAATTTGGAATAACTCTGAGGATTGTCTGAAAGGTGCTTAGAAATCCTGACCCTATGGTCTTAAATAGGTGTACAATACCACTCGTATCAGACATGTTAAAGATACGACCCACCATTTCTGCGAAATGAAAGGGGCAGTTTGTACGTATGAGTGCCTGTATCTCAGTCGAGGTCCTTGCGACTTGAAGATCAAAGATCTCTCAAGCGGAGGTTAAGGGTACGAGTTGCTGCAAAAGCATAGCTTTCAGTCTGCTCAAAGTATCAAATTGAATGAAGGAAACAGTCAACGAAGGCCATAACAGCGCCTCCCTGTCTGTGCTTGTTGGGGGAAACAATACTTGCATACAGCAAGAAACCCTGGAGTACACAGTGACCAGATAGGCAATGCCCGGAAGCATCCCACAGCAACCTTGATCGTTTAGCATCAAGTAACTCCCATTCGAGAGCAGCTCAATACCGGTGTAATCACGGCTGCTGGAATCCCTTTCATGAGGCAGGATAAGTTTTCTACCGAACCATTGCAAGCTCCGTGCAGTGAAATGTCCTGGCACATGAGAGAACCGCTTAAAGCGTTCTTGCAGTTTGTACCGCTTAGAAACACTTCTCGATCCCCACTCCGGCATCGAAATCTGTATGGTAACTCCCAAGATTCCTTAATGTATTCCTTACCCATCTTTTCATATTTGCCCGCCTGCCTTTGCTCAAGGGAATATTGAAACTGAAAAGTAGTGACCGGTAGAGTGATGTGGCCATGGATAAGCCATTCTGTAGACGGAGATTCCGCTACCGTGAATGGTAACCTGTCCAGTTTTTCAATACGCAGCATTGTATATTTTGCTCCCCTTTGTGCCATTTCCATCTGTTTAACTGTTAAATTATATTCAGAAAACAGAGACGTATTGTTGATATAACGCCAAGGCACATAGCCTGCATGCAAAGACTGCAGCGTCCAGCTCAATAACATAACAGAACGTAGCTGAGATTGCCCGTGTTGTAATATGGCTAAATCTTGTTCCAGTATGTCTATCGCAGAAGATACAATGCTGCCTAAGGAATATATCCTGGAGGTCAAAGTTGTTAACCCGTTGTCTACCACTGCTAGAGATTTCTCTAAGTTAATACGGTCTATTTCCCGTATTCTCTCTGCGGCCTCTTGTTGGGGATATTTTCCAGTTTTTATTATAGGCAGCATAAATGCCAGCATATATGAAACGCTTCTGATGAAGTTTCCTGGGACCTAGTAAAAAATCCCTAAGATCCATGTCTTGTGTGAGTAAGGTCAAGTGTTGTTTCACTTCTGTGAGTGTTGAGGTTTCTAGCCAATCAAGACACAACTTCCCAATACTGTAGGATGTCACTACCCCTGGATGTTCTCTTTGTACATAACGTGGGTCTAGCCTGTGGATACTGTACCCTTCGGTAATACCCAAGAATCGTTTCTGACATTCATTCGTGTCTAAGGGCCAAACCAACCATTCTTTCCAATTAGGGTCTGATCTATTGTACTTTAACATGTCATCTACTGTTGCCCCTTCCTGTGAAGTCAAATTTTGCCACCCCCCCCCCCATCTGCGATAGTGTTGGAAAACGAGGTGTGTTCAGGTCCTTGTTCTTGGCTAGTCCAAGACAGGATGTCTGTTGCACAGTGTTATTTTGAAATATCATCTGCTGTGGAATGAGGCATGCTCTAAATAGCGCTTCTGTTCCCTGGACTTGCCAGTCTCTAGAACCCCAGACTGATTTTAAGTCTATTGTGTCCTTCCATAGGTCAAAACCCTGTTCAGACAATCGGGCGATAATGGAAGCAGAGTAAATCTGTTTGATGTTAGTCAACATAATTTTCTGTGCCGATGTGGGCGTGACTTTATAATAAAATGACTTCGGGTCAGAAATGTTAAACCCTGAGAAATATGAGAATTTCTGTGCAAATGTTTGCGAACTACCTTGCGGTGGTATAGAGCAATGTTCCCACTGGTGGTACTCAAAAACATTTCTAGGTGTTATAGATTTGTGTAGGAAATGATGACCATAATGTTGGTAATAGTACAAAGTGTCATAGTCTGAAGTACGTTCGAGCATTTCAGTGTGTGGAAATGCAGCAGTTTTCTCTAAATCAGACAACATGTTATTAACAGTTTCAGAGTCCCAATCATCAGAAAATGTACTGGAGGTAATGATATCACTTAATGAAATTTTAAATAAATGAAAATTTTTAAAAAGTTCAGTCGGGCCGAATATTTCGAAATCAACCTTGTCCCAAACTATACCATCCGGTAAAGGAACCGCTGTGATGTTCACTGATAACAAGTCTCTCTGTTCACGATGAGACGATTGATGTGGTTTTAAAATCAAATTAACTTTCGGGGCTGTAGAGGCTTTGCTGTAGATATTGTCCATTAATAAGCATGCCAAAAGTTATTACTAAGCCTAGCCAGAAAAGAAAAAATAGAATCCCAGTAATTACCCAAAGTTCAATCCAAGGCGATACCAGGTAAGTCTTTTTAAGAAAGTTCACAAAGTCTTTGGCTTGCTGTTTACGTGATTTTTGGGCTGGCGTCGTTTCCGTTTCACTTGGATCCAAAGAAAACGTATCAAAGTTCATGAAGTAGCCAGAAGCAGTTCGATCAATTGTAGGAATTGCATCGGGATTTGTTGAAATCGCATTTTGCTCTCGTCAAGGCATGTTGACGTAGACGTCTGCATTTGGTCTGATTGCAACCTGAGTGTTGTTCTGAGTTTCATTTTGTAGATGAACTTCGGGTTCAAGGGGAACGAGTTCCATAGCATTGTTGCTTAGTCCTTCATTCCTCACAGGAGGCTCTTCAAATGTAATGAGTCTTTCTGTTTGAACTTCTTGAATTGTAGCGAGAGGAGGGCGTCTGCTACTGTGGAGTCCACGAGGCCTTCTGTTCAGTATTGGCCACATAGTGTGGTTTGATTAAGTCTATTGAGACAAATCTTTTCTCCTTTTTCCCGGCAAGAGGCGGAAAAAGAACAGTTTGTGTTCCTTGAATTGCTAGGACAGGTACAGGCTTTCTGTATGATGGTCCAAATTCTTTTTTGTCCGCTATTTTCTCTCTGACCAGATCCCCAGTTTTTGGGATCCAGACTGGTCTTGCCGTGTTTTCCTTGACTTCCCCAGTGGCGGTCTGTTTCTGGACAACGTTGCTATGTTGTGTCCTGGATTCATTTAGATCCTGTAAAACAGCCAAACGATCATTGATATCAAATGGTTTCTCATTCGCCACTGTGCCTTCATTCTCAAGATCAGCTACCCACATTCTCGTCCCAAATAGGACCTCATATGGAGTGACACCCCCTAGAGAGTTTCTTGGCTGGTTGTTAAGTGCTTTTTGTACCCCATAAAGGTGACTGACCCAACTACCGCCCTTGCCTAATACCCTAGCTCTTAAAGATTGCTTTAAGTCCCGGTTTTTCCACTGCACAACCGAATTTCCCTCAGGATGGTACAGAGAGGAGTACCGCAGTGCAACGCCCATACTTTTCATGGCCTCTTTGTAAGCCCGAGAGCTAAACGCCGGGCCACGGTCAGAATGTAACGTGACAACTGCGTATGTCCCGATACAGACTCGCAAATCATTTATAACAGTTCGATCGTTAGCCGAGCGCTGAGGCCAAACCCATAGGAATCTAGAGCAGGAATCCACTGCAACCGTGATATACTTGTAAGCCCCATCAGATTGTAAGGGGCCGCAGTGGTCCAGATACACACATGCAAGAGGTTTGTCAGATATTAGTAATGGTGTCTGCGCCGGGCGTGTTCTGGTGGAGCCTTTCATCTGTTGACAGATATCCCATTTCAAGACATAGGGGTCGATTCCGATCCCGGTCGGAGGCGCACCTAATACCATTCGGTCGGGAAAAAATCCAGGCGAATGCCTGTTTCCCGACCGAACCGCACATACGTCCGAACGAGCAAGTACGATGCGCACAACTGCCCAAATCCCGACCCAGTCGTACTCACCCAATACAGGTCCTGTTCTCCGACCGAGGCGGATCCAGAATCGTAGAATCGAGCCGCACGGAAGCAAAAATGCAGCCCCGTCCGGCCGGACAAGTACGATGCGCTTCCCGTACGCGCCGAACCCGTCGCTACGCACGGCACGTCAAAGCATCCGGGAGAGGCACACATAAGCTCCGATTCGCGCCACAACACGATCCACGGCTACGAGACGAACACGCCAGCTACGAGGACGAGGCGAAGCAAAGAGAAAACGAACGAGACGAACCAACCATGAATCCCTTCGTGCCGATCCTACCAATATTCTACCTCTATTACCGGAACAGGCACGGACACGTACGGCGCAGAAGGTAAGTCAGACACCAACAACAAAAACAAACTACACGTACCCGACACATCACACACAGAGGGATGCAGAAATACTTACACCAGCAACAGCAGCACCATAGGGGCGGGATGGCCCTCACCAATGCCACACATACACATAGGGGCCTGTATGCCTACCACTACTACCACCCCTACCCAGGGTGGGCTGGATGCCTGTCACTACTACCACCTCTACCCATGGGGGGCTGGATGCCTACCACTACTACCACCTCTACCCATGGGGGGCTGGATGCCTGTCACTACTACCACCCCTACCCATGGGGGGCTGGATGCCAACCACCACTACCACCCTTACCCAGGGGGTGCCAGATGCCTACCACTACTACCACCTCTACCCATGGGGGGCTGGTTGCCTGTCACTACTACCACCCTTACCCAGGGTGTGCCAGATGCCTACCACTACTACCACCTCTACCCATGGGGGGCTGGATGCCTACCACTACTACCACCCTTACCCAGGGGGTGCCATATGCCTACCACTACTACCACCTCAACCCATGGGGGGCTGGATGCCTACCACTACTACCACCCTTACCCAGGGGTGCCAGATGCCTACCACTACTACCACCTCTACCCATGGGGAGCTGGATGCCTACCACTACTACCACCCTTACCCAGGGGTGCCAGATGCCTACCACTACTACCACCTCTACCCATGGGGGGCTGGATGCCTGTCACTACTACCACCCTTACCCAGGGGTGCCAGATGCCTACCACTACTACCACCCTTACCCAGGGGTGCCAGATGCCTACCACTACTACCACCTCTACCCATGGGGGGCTGGATGCCTACCACTACTACCACCTCTACCCATGGGGGGCTGGATGCCTGTCACTACTACCACCCCTACCCATGGGGGGCTGGATGCCAACCACCACTACCACCCTTACCCAGGGGTGCCAGATGCCTACCACTACTACCACCTCTACCCATGGGGGCTGGATGCCTGTCACTACTACCACCTCTACCCATGGGGGGCTGGATGCCTACCACCACTACCACCCTTACCCAGGGGGTGCCAGATGCCTACCACTACTACCACCCTTACCCAGGGGGTGGCAGATGCCTACCACTACTACCACCCTTACCCAGGGGGTGCCAGATGCCTACCACTACCACCACCCTTACCCAGGGGGTGCCAGAAGCCTACCACTACTACCACCCTTACCCAGGGGTGCCAGATGCCTACCACTACTACCACCCTTACCCAGGGGTGCCAGATGCCTACCACTACTACCACCTCTACCCATGGGGGGCTGGATGCCTACCACTACTACCACCTCTACCCATGGGGGCTGGATGCCTGTCACTACTACCACCCTACCCAGGGGTGCCAGATGCCTACCACTACTACCACCCTTGCCCAGGGGTGCCAGATGCCTGTCACTACTACCACCTCAACCCATGGGGGGCTGGTTGCCTACCACCAACACCACCCCCACTCATAGGATGGACAATGCATGACACAACCAGCACACCACAACCTAGGGAATGCAAGAAAAAGACATCCCCCCAACACCAATGCAAGCGTGTGTAGACTGTGTCAAATGCATACAACACTGAACATGACTTTGAACATAAAATGTGACCCCCTATCACATGTGCCACACATATATGTGTGTGGCCCCCACAATGCAAGCAGGCCATGACCATTGTGGCAATGGGGTCCAAAACCCCATCATCACAGTGACCAAAATGTAAGTGTGGGGTCCATAGCTGAAGCACATCTTGAACATTGTGGCAATGGGGTCCAAACCCCCATCATCACAGTGAGCAAAATGTAAGTGTGGGGGCCCATAGCTGAAGCACATTCAGAACATTGTGGCAATGGCGTCTAAACCCCCATCATTACAGTGACCAAAAGGTAAGTGTGGGGTCCATAGCTGAAGCACATTCAGAACATTGTGGCAATGGGGTCTAAACCCCCATCATCACAGTGACCAAAAGGTAAGTGTGGGGTCCATAGCTGAAGCACATCTTGAACATTGTGGCAATGGGGTCCAAACCCCCATCATCACAGTGAGCAAAATGTAAGTGTGGGGGCCCATAGCTGAAGCACATTCAGAACATTGTGGCAATGGGGTCTAAACCCCCATCATCACAGTGACCAAAAGGTAAGTGTGGGGTCCATAGCTGAAGCACATTTTGAACATTGTGGCAATGGGGCCTAAACCCCCATCATCACAGTGACCAAAATGCAAGTGTTGACAAAGAAAAAGCTGCAACTGCCAAACTGCATGGATGATTCCTGGTCACAGAACATAAAACACATCAGTGGCAAAGTAGTGCATGTGTCCCATTGCAACATAGATTGGGGGAGGCAAATACTGCAGTGCAAATAAGACATACCTTTGGCCATGTGCAGACAAACAACACCCATGGGGGCTGACACTGTCAACATTCATCAATGACACAATGACAGAAGTGACCATCAGAATGCAGACCCACATATTTGCACCAATGGGCACACAAATGCAGATACCCTGTGGAGACTGTAGATGTGAGGTGAACAGATACCATACCATGGCAGCAATGGGACACACAAACCATGATCATTGTGCTGACCGATGACCTAGGAGTCCCAGGGACAGCAGGGGAAACCCACCAAACAACATACAGCCAATGGCACACCAAAGATATGCCAATGCAGTGGTGCAGATGCACAAACACAAACAGGCAGACCCACACTGCACATCAAACACAACAGGTGAGGGGGGGTGCCAGTGTCCCCAGGCAACCACACAACACATGTGGAGGCCTGAATACCAATTACACAGATGTGCATACAGTGCCACACAAAGGTAACTCATGGATCCAAATCCCCTATGTGGGCAATCAGGCATTGTCAGATGAGAGGGAGCACAAATCACACATGTCACACAAGCATGTAGGAACAGCAACTGACACAGCAAGACACAGACACACCACAGCACTACCCCCAGGGCCCCCACAATGTGGTGACCCTGGGCTGCATTACAATCCCACTGTGATGACAAAGCTAAATGTCGTTCACACTGTGAACCACAGTCATGTGTCCTGAGCAACAAACTACCATCACACCTACACAAGCACAAATCAATCAGCACGGCCAGTAAGCCAAGGCCAACATGGAGGCAGGGGTCTAGCCGGGCAACAACTCTCATCTGCACACACTCAACACCACACACCTCGACCTCCAACAATGTGCAGCAGTGAAGCACACATGCACTGGTGACATTGCACATGCACCCATGACAATCCCAGGGTGGTGGGTGGGAACCAAGGTGCAGAAACACATCACACATGGCCACTCAACAAGACTCCTGAATGTCTGACACACTGCACACTACGCTGTACATGGACATGACGGCAATACCAGACCAACCAATGGGATCCCAGCCACAGTCACACACCAATGAAGAAGCCAAGGACACCCACAAAGAACACACATAGACAACTACCAACATTGCAGCCCGGACCCTGAGGAGTGCCAGCAGTCACACACACAACGTGTCACAATCACTGAAAGATAATACAAACTGGAAATCACATGACAGGTGTAAACAACAAGTGCCAAGGGGAATCCTGACTGTGACCCATCTGCGTCTGCACACAAACTCAGCCCTGACAGCAAACACACCTATGGGTGACACCCTGATGACCAGTAATGTGCCATGCACCCACATCACATAGAATCCAGGGAGAAGACTTGGGGGGAACATAGGTCAACTCAGCAAGCATCACAAACAGGTACAACACTAGGGATCCCAGCATGCACAGCAAAACGGAAGTGAACACACAGACATGCTCATACAACACACACCTTGGGCGCAGGCAATGTCACAGGAGTACACACTGCCATGAGGGGACTCCACTCCTGTGTGAGGAAAGCTGTGCCATATGTTGCCTCAGTAGGGCTCCATCATGTCAGCTGAGCACTTGGTCACACAGTCAACAACTAGCACCAAATGAAGGCTCCCGTCACATCAGCCTGGTCATGGGAGTGCCAACGAAATCATCAGCACAGATCCAACACACTTGTATAGCAATGTTGCACTGACAACACAGATGAGTCCTTCCCCATTGATGCCCAAACCTGCATGTCCAGTGGAGATGGCCACACGGTCAGGGAAGTAGACAAATTGAACAATGGCAGGCACAACAGATGTGCAGGGGTGGAAGCCACAGATGTGAAATTGCTAATGTAAGTAGGAAATCCCATTGCCAAATATTGAACACATGACACCCTCAGATGCTGCTAAGGATGACATGGATACACCACAGGATAGGACACATTCCCCCTGGACCACATGTGTTCCTGCACAGTAACACTTCATTATCATGAGACCAAATATCACCATCACTGCAGCAAGGGCATGGTTAGCATCATCAACAACATGTACATCAGAAGCAAAAGCACTAGAGAACAGAAAGGTGCTTTATTCAGCATATGTGGGTCTAACAGTTGATGTCCAGCAAAAAATTAACAAAGGCCAATGGCCAGTCCAACATGAAAGTCAAAACAGGGTGACAGTGGCAGATGTCACCCTACGCATGCCTGCACTGATGAAAGCCAGGGACAATCCCCTCGGAGGGGCATACGGGGGGCAGGCCAGGCACCGCAGGGACAGGATCATGGCTCACCAGAAGGAGGCAGGGAAGGGGTGGTGGGTGCTGGAGAGCCACTGACAACTGCAGTGGAGGTGTCTGACATGGTGTGTGCCGGCACAATTGGGGGCATGACTCTGATGGTGTGGGTGCCAGCAAGACTGCAGGGGACCGTGCAGATGGAGTGGACAGGTTCCCCACTGCAGTGCCCAAGTCAGACAGGGTGGTAGTGGACTCCACTGCAGTGCCTACCTCCAGGGGAGGAGAATGGGGATCAGGTAAGGTGGGCAGGACAGAGGGGGAGGACACCGTCTCCACACCAGTGGCACAGACAAGCGCAGCGGGGGTGTGGGGCCGGAAGAGCAAGTGGCAGGGTAGAAGGCCTGATCCTTTTGGGGATGGTGTATCTGTGGGTGGGGGAACCTGGGGCAGGGTGTGGTGGGGGCACCTGTGGAGTGGGGGCCTTGAGGGATGGAGGAAGGAGACTTGGTGCCTGAGCTGCAGGGCGGCGGCGGGGTCTTGCTCTTCCGGGTCCGGGGGACTTGCGGATGGGGGCGTCAGTCGGTCTGCGCCTGGGGGAGGGTGTCCGGTGGTGAGGGACACTCCGCTCCGTGTGGGTGGGCTTCCTCTTCCCCCTGAATGCTGTATCAGCTGGATGGGAGGGGAAGAGGCCGAGGTCACTGAGGAAGAGCCGCTGGGTCTTTGGGGTTGCAGGTGAGGCAACGGAGGGGGCTTTGGAGGGAGAGGCAACTGTGGACTGCGCAGTGCTCGTGGATGCGTGTGTGTGTGACTGGGCCCCATCCCCTGTGAGTGTGGTTTCAGTCCCCTGGCTGTGCGTGCGTGTGCGTCTTGTCTGTGGCGTGTGTGTGTGTGTGCTGCTCGTGTCTGTGCTGGTGTGTGCCTGTGCCGGTGTGTGTGTGCTTGGGACAGGTAAGGTGCTGGGGAGTGTGGATGGGGCAGAGACAGGAGGGGTGAGGGACTGTTGGAGGAGGGACACTGCTGCCGTCAGGGAGGAGTCCATGGACCTATTGCCCCTCTGTAGGGCAGACATGCCCGATGAGATGCCCTCCATGAACGACACCAGCTGAGTCAACAGAGTGGTGTGTGCATGGAGGACACTCAGCATCGCTGCCTGCCCTACATGGAGCTGGCGAAGGAGGTACACAGACTCCTCACTCAGGGCAGCAGGGGACACAGGGGCAGGGGGTGCGGTGCCTGGCCCGAAGGAGACACGCTCCTGAACATGGGAGCCTCCACGGACCTCTGGAATGGGAGCCGATGGGAGGGCGGTGGTGGTGGTGGTGGCGGGGACAGCAACACTAGCTGGGGTGTGGTGGCTGCTGACACCCGCCTCCATAAGGGAGTCATCCTCCGAGCTGCTGTGGTCCTCAGCTTAGGTGGATGGTGGTGAGGACTCCTCGGTGTGGCTCCCCTCGCCCTCCGTGCCACTGGGTCCCTCCGACCACTCCTCGGCTGTTGACCCAGTCTGGCTCTGCGGCTCCTCCTGGTCCGTGGAGCTGTCCCCTCCTGTGGCCGTGGATGTATCTGCAAACAATAGGGAAACAGACAGACATCAGTCACCTGCACCGAACGCACACACCACAGTAAGTACAGCACAATACAGAGCAAGGCCTGGCATCCTTAGTTGAACATTGCTAAAATTGCCCAAACAGAATAGGATAAGCCAATTGTCAGTCTGATCGTCAACCATGGCACTCACAACCCACCTGGCCTTGCACCCATCTGTCTGGCGTCCGTTGGCTGGCAATACCCCAGTGTGGACACATGCACCACCTACACAGTAGTTGGATGGTGCAGAGAACACAGTGAAGCATGTGAACATGCACACATCACAACTCTTGCCACTGAGTCAGTACAGGTGCCCGGATGAAAGTGATGCCCAGAGTCAGATATATGAAATGCATGTGATGCATACCAGCGACAGACACCACGATGCACCCATGTGCTGATAGCCATTGCCACTATGGTGTGCATGTAGCACATGTCACTCCCCTGCAGGATCACTCATAGGAAGTCACATGCCATGGCACAGGCATGCCTGCTAAGTCATACATCACTGTCTCCAGTCACATGGGCAGGGCAGCCACACAACAACAGTCTGCACTGTGTCACAATAGTAGGTCATGGGGAATGCAAGTCCTGGAGCTGAACAAGTGCACATGTACATCCCCCACACACCACATCATCTGAACCCTTATCTGTCCAGGTCATACTGATTGGACATATGGGTGACCTGTAACACAAGCCTCTGAACCTGAGCACCTCACAATCTGCTGTGAATGGGAAACAGCTGCATGGACCTCACATTCGCATACCCCAGTCTGCACGGTCAGGTGTTCAAACACCTATGTGTCACACAAGTATCGTCTCCTATGGTCACATCTCCGGTGGCATGCTGAGCCCCAACCGATAAACACCCCAGCAGTCCTGACATCGAAGCCACAGCACACTGACACAGAGGCTGACACCTGAGGGGACATATCACTGAGCACAACGTGTCAGCTGATACACGGGAGTGGGAGTACAGAGTGCATTGCATGGCCTGGAGTAGGCATGACTGTCCTGCCCCACATGAATGAGGGATGAACCCTGGACAGTAGGCAGCTGGCTAAGTATGTGTGACACACATAATATACACACTCCTGGGGCCCAAACATAGTTCCCACCCGCAGCTTGGGTGTGTGCCAGTTACCCCAGGCACATGTGGTGGATCAGCTCAGCAATTGGACCACATATCAAAGTAACATGCAGATTACATGTCAGAACACAGGCATTGTGTAAGCAATGGACCCACCCATGATGCCCACCACAGTTAGGGGAACAGATGCTGTCCCCCACCTTGAGTCAAGCAAACTGCAAGGACACAGCACCCAAGTGACACAATTCCCTGACTGCAAGGGCCACACCTGGGTATCAGATGAGGAGTGGGCAGTGCACAATCGAGGGACATGGGTCCTGGACCACATGACTGATGTGCTGTGGAAGTTTAACCAGGCCAGAGGAGGGCACATAGCATGGCAGACAGAGTACACAATGCAGTCATGGACTCACCCCCTCCGTGCTGCTCCCTGGCCTTCAGCTGCCCATCCAGATCAGGGAAGACCACCGCCAGGATCCTGAGCATGTGGGGGTCAGGGTCCGGTGTCCGCCCCTCCTGCGAGGAGGCGACAGCTTCAGCTGGACCCGTGCGATCCTCCGGGTCCAGCCCCGAAGGTCCTGCCACCTCTTCTGGCAGTTGCGGATCCGGCGCTTGTAGTCCCCCACGGATCTCACTGCCCGGACGATGGTCAGCCATATCTTCTGCTTCTGGTGGGCATCAACCTGTGAGGATGACAAAGTGAGAATGCTATTACTACACATGCAACATATCCGTGCATTACACAGTTGTGTATACATGTCTCAATCACAGGGGCACATGATGTACACAGGCAGTGCAACGATGGCCATGGACAGTATGCCAGCAGTAACTACATGGTATCATTGCCTGGGAAGTAAAACCTTGTTTAAATGCACTGTCACTGCACTATACCTGTCCAGTGCATGAAACTACACACTATGGGGGGTGACAACTACTCAGTGAGCCTGCTAGCCAGTGGCGTGCAGACTGTTAGCCTTGCTAGTCAGACAACATGCACATTTAGGAAGGCAGTGGACAGAACACTCACCTGCTCCCCTGCTTTCCCATACAGCTTGCTGTACTGTGGAAGGAGGCTGTCCAGCAGGGCCTGGTTCTCCTCAGTGCTGAAGGCTGGGGCTCTCTCCACAGTACGTGCCATTGCAGGGTCCAGAGGGTGCAGATACAGCAGCAGTGGTGGTGGCAGATGTCGTCCTGGAGCATGTAGTGCAGGCAAGTGAGCTCTCAGGGGAACAGCCAGCATTATATGTGTGCTGCAGAGGCAGTTACTGTCCCATTTGTCCAACGTGATAGGTCCAAGTCGTTAGCATCTTCTGAATCTGGCCAATCCATGGAATTGCACCACTTACACACGCCCACATCATCCTTCAAAAGTTCAACTTCATGACACCCATGAATTTGCAACATTGTTGTGGGTGACCAACTGAATTTCCAGCATCAGACTCGTTCAAAATTTGAAAACGCGTCCGTTGCCAGGCCAGGCCATAGCCAATGGGTGCGCACCGATCGGTCCATTGCTGTTCAATGCGTACCTAGGATACAACGCGTACCCGCACACATTGAATGCAATGGGCCGGCCGGGCACACCGATCGGTCCATTGCTGTTCAACGCGTACCTAGGATACAACGCGTACCCGCACACATTGAATGCAATGGGCCGGCCGGGCACACCGATCGGTCCATTGCTGTTCAACGCGTACCTAGGATACAACGCGTACCCGCACACATTGAATGCAATGGGCCGGCCGGGCACACCGATCGGTCCATTGCTGTTCAACGCGTACCTAGGATACAACGCGTACCCGCACACATTGAATGCAATGGGCCGGCCGGGCACACCGATCGGTCCATTGCTGTTCAACGCGTACCCGGGATGCAACGCGTACCCGCACACATTGAATGCAATGGGCCGGCCGGGCACACCGATCGGTCCATTGCTGTTCAACGCGTGCACCTGGATACAACGCGTACCCGCACACATTGAATGCAATGGGCCGGCCGGGCACACCGATCGGTCCATTGCTGTTCAACGCGTACCTAGGATACAACGCGTACCTGCACACATTGAATGCAATGGGCCGGCCGGGCACACCAATCGGTCCATTGCTGTTCAACGCGTACCTAGGATACAACGCTGTACCTGCACACATTGAATGCAATGGGCCGGCCGGGCACACCGATCGGTCCATTGCTGTTCAACGCGTACCTAGGATACAACGCGTGCTCGCACACATTGAATGCAATGGGCCGGCCGGGCATACCGATCGGTCCATTGCTGTTCAACGCGTACCTAGGATGCAACGCGTACCCGCACACATTGAATGCAATGGGCCGGCCGGGCACACCGATCGGTCCATTGCTGTTCAACGCGTACCCAGGATACAACGCTGTACCCGCACACATTGAATGCAATGGGCTGGCCGGGCACACCGATCGGTCCATTGCTGTTCAACGCGTACCCAGGATGCAACGCGTACCCGCACACATTGAATGCAATGGGCCGGCCGGTCACACCGATCGGTCCATTGCTGTTCAACGCGTACTCAGGATGCAACGCGTACCCGCACACATTGAATGCAATGGCCAATGTGTGCGCACGGATCGGTCCATTGCTGTCCAATGCGTATTGCAGAATACAACGCGCACCAGCACACATTGAATGCAATGGCCAATGTGTGCGCACCGATCGGTCCATTGCTGTCCAACGCGTATTGCGAATACAACGCTTACCAGCACACATTGAATGCAATGGCCAATGTGTGCGCACCGATCGGTCCATTGCTGTCCAACGCGTATTGCGAATACAACGCGTACCAGCACACATTGAATGCAATGGCCAATGTGTGCGCACCGATCGGTCTATTGCTGTCCAACGCTTATTGCGATTACAACGCGTACCAGCACACATTGAATGCAATGGACAATGTGTGCGCACCGATCGGTCCGTTGCTGTCCAACGCTTTTTGCGATTACAACGCGTACCAGCACACATTGAATGCAATGGCCAATGTGTGCGCACCGATCGGTCCGTTGCTGTCCAACGCTTTTTGCGATTACAACGCGTACCAGCACACATTGAATGCAATGACCAATGTGTGCGCACCGATCAGTCCATTGCTGTCCAACGCGTCCCTGTACATGTCACTGGCATATGTCACCATGCCTGTCACAGGTGAACATATGCCAGCCACATATACTTCCCAGGGAGTGAGGGGCACACCTACAACACCACAGCCTGTCCAAACTGTATCCTAAGGCATGTAAGGCTGCATTACCTATTCCGTGTATGGGGGTGAACATGTTGTTCTGTGGGTGTCACTTGGGGCAGCCACCCCCAGGCTGTGCACGTGTTCATGGGGACAGTATCCTTGGTGTTTCGTGTACATGACCACTGTGATGTGCAACTGTTCATATCTGAGCATGTGGCATGGTCACATTTCACGGTGGTGTATGTGTATGTCATGTCACATGCCCCCTGAGTCCCATGTGGGACGGTATGTTTAACCCAGGGTGACCCATTGGCACAATAGTGATGGTCCTCCACAGTCTGTGTGCATGTTGTGTTTACAATGTCTCGGATTTCATGTGCACAATGGGAGACAGTCTCCACATCCACGTTGTTTGTGCATGGACTTTGATGTTGTGCGTGTGTGTGTCACAGACGTCCATGTCTGTCCTGCCGAGGCAACAGGGACCACTACCTGTGGGGGTCATGGTTGTTTTGCTGTGGTGTATACATGATACGCCATGTCATGCCAGTGTCCATGTGGCAATACAGGGTCCCTGGGAATCTACCTGTCGTTGGGCTGTGATGCCTGGGGCACATCTGTCCTCACATGTCACTGTGGGGTGTTTGTAACGTGGCAGCAGGAGATGGGAAATGTGACACGTCCTCATGATACCCAATGGCACAACCTGGGACTTATTGATGCCACTTGTTGAACTGTGATGTTGGATGTTGGCCATGTATGTGCCATACATGTCCTTACGGAACTGCACACATCATGTACTTGTGCCTCATAATGATGTATCGTGTGATATTGAGTGTGTACAATGCCACATATGTGGGGTGAGTGACAATCTTTCTTTGTTCACCTATGCACTGCAGGGCACCAGCTGTCCATAGACCATTCCCTGACCTGGCAACGATGGTGGAACGTGACAGCATCCGAAGGTACCGCTGCACCAGGCAGCTGATTGATGATTTGGCAGTGCGCTTGGCACCACACCTGCAACCTGGCCGGCCGTACCCTACAGCGCTGACCCCCAAGGTGAAGGTGATGGCAGCCCTACACTTCTTTGCCACTGGTACCTTTCAACACACTCTGGCGACTGCTGGTGGGATGTCACAGACCATGTTCAGCCGTGTGCTCCGCGATGTATTGGAGGCTATGTTGATATACCTGAACCAGTACATCTATTTCCCTAGACTCCAGCAACTCACTGACATGAAGAGTGACTTCTATGCCCTGGGGAGGATGCCGCATGTCATTGGCTCCATTGATGGGACACATGTGGCTTTGGTACCACCACAGGCCCAGGAGCAGGCATACAGGAACCGCAAACACTACCACTCGGTCAATGCACTGGTGGTCTGTCTTGCAGATATGACCATCTCACACGTGTGTGCCCGTTTCCCCGGTTCTGCACACGATGCCTACGTGATGAGGAGTAGTCGCATCCCGAGGATGATGTCACAGATGCGGAACCAGCGTGCCTGGCTTGTTGGTGTGTACTGACTTTGTACCATTGTGTGTGTTCTGCAATGTAGTGTTCCACCCTCTTTTCCAACTCAGCTAATGTGCAATTGTCTGTATGTAGGTGACTCCGGATATCCCAACATGCCGTGGTTGCTGACGCCCCTCAGGAACCCTGTGACACCAGCCCAGATGCGCTACAATGAGGCACATGGTCGGACGAGGAGAGTGATTGAGCGGACATTTGGTCTCCTGAAGAGCCGCTTCCGCTGCCTGGACAAGACAGGAGGGTCCCTCCCATATGCCCCGGCAAAGGTGTGCAAGATTGTCATCGTCTGCTGCATGCTACACAACCTGGCAGTGCGGAAGGAGTTGCCTCTCATCCTGGATGACGATGACCAACGTCCGCCACCTGTGGAGGATCCTGGCCTGGACCACGATGCCAGTGATGATGATGATGATGATGGTGATGTCCGCACACAGCTCATCACCAACTTCTTCAGCTGAATGTAAGTATCCAGAGATGTAATGTAACTGATGTGAGTTTGCATGATATGTGTTGGTGGTGCTCTGGTGCTGTTTGAATGTGTCCATGTGCTACATGACTGTATGCGTGTAGCGATGTGTCCTTACAGGTAGTCTGTACTCCCCAACAGTGTCGACATGCTAACTTGGTTCTGGGTGGGTATCTTGTGACATGTATTGGGCATGAGTATTGCAGTTCTGTCCTGTTCTTCAGTGCTTTTGACTGTGTGTCATTTCTGTCCTTCACAGGGTACTTTCAGAGTCGTTTGGTCAACTGTGATCCCCGACACCGTGATTCGACTTCCAGGGTGGTAGCTGTCGTGTCCCTACAGGTGATGTGCACCACACCCATGGACTTCCTTCCTTCTACACTTGTTGACATGTGTGCCCGCTGCCAGGTGGGATTACCTTGCATCTGTGGTGGTTACAACATGTTGCAAATGTGTAATAAACCTGTGCTTCACTTTGTGATGTGCGTTGTCTGTGGTCACACATCTGACTGACATTTGCTTCCTGCACCATTGGGCTAGTTAACACAGACTGTGAATGGGTGTTGGGTCTGTGCAATGCAACGTATTTCCTGGCAACATCAGTGTAGGCGAGGAGTCAGATGGCCATGGTGTGTATGTGTTGTGTAGCCCTGGTGGTGTGCCTCCCTCATATGTGTGACGTCGCCATGACTCACATGCCGGTGTTGTACTTGCTGTAGCAGTTAGCATGCACAGTGTCATTTCCCAGATCATCATCGCCACTTCAGAGACAACGTAGGAATCACAACAGAGGCAAGTATGGTGTATTAGTGAGTTTATTGACATACATGTGTGAGTATAGTGCACAGGATGGTGGGTGCTGTACATTGTGATTGTAATCCAAAGTTCCTAGATGATTTGGAAGTCCTGGTAGCAGAAATGTCCAGAGTAAAGTCCACAGTCATCTGAGACATTGGTCCAACTTGAGCTCCCCATGTCATGTGGGAGAGTTGTGTTGCAGTCAACAGGGTGAACAGTTTGCGCACAAAGGTGATTATCCAGAACAGGTTTTGGCTTCCTGGGGTTGCACATGGCCATCGGCCTCTCACTTGCCCCTCCTCGGACGGCCCCTCTTCTTTGGGGGGACCCTCAAGTGCAGGCTGCTGCAGTGCAGGGGACTCTCCGCCAGAGTCATCCTCCCTCCCTGTGGCAGTTGCAGTTGTTTCAGCACCAGATGTTGTGGGCACACAGGGAGGTGTTGACTGGTTGCTGCTCATCTGGCGGAGGCATTGTAATATGTCCCTATGCACCGCCGTCATCTCTTGCAGTGTGTCCCACTTGGACTCCACGCGGGACATGTGTGAGTCCAAGCGGGCATGATGGGCAGCCTGCTGCTGTTTAATGTCCCTGAGGAGCCCCACTACCTGGCTGAGCTCTCCGGTGCTGGACTGGTACGCATCGGCTATGCGTGCCAGTTGTGGGTCATCATGCAGTCCAGACCCCTCTGCGATCAGTGACCTATGGCTCCCACCCCTCCCACCACCCCTGGCGACACGTGAGGTACCTGAGGTGGCACGCACAGGTGACCCTGGGCTCCCTTGGGGGTTGTTGGTGGTGTTGGTGTCCATGGCCCCACGTTGGTCCAGGGTCCCTGTGCTGGTGGTGGTGGTGCTCCTTGGTCTTTCCATGTCGGCAGGGGTGGTATGTGTGTTGACAGTCGTTGGAGGGGTGGGTGCAGGGGGTGCAGCTGGTGGTCCTGCTGGTGCTGCATGATGACTTGCTCCGGAGGTGCCAGGTTGGTCTTCTTCATCCGAGGAGGGCAGAGGCTGTTCCACACCAGTGAGCTCCGTATCCTCTTGAGCCTGGGACAGGGACTCCTCAGCGTCTGCTGCTCTGTCCCCATCATCACCTGTTTTTGGGAGACACACACAATGTATGTTATGTTTCTGCAGGCATCAATGGTTGACAAACCTGACAGTTGTGACTGTGCCTCTGGATGCGGGCCTGTACATTGCATTGTCCTAAGTTGTCACAGTCAGGGGTTGATATTGGTGTATCACATTGTCCTGCATTATTTGGGCATTTCCATGTGAATGTTGGGGTGTGTACATGGTCTGCATAGGTTGTATTTGGTTGACATCCGGCCCTCCTTCCCACCCAGCCAGATATCCCACCATGGAACGTGCTTCCATTGCAGGGAGTGCAATTTGTCTTTCAGGATGTCAGTCAGTGGTGTCCTGCTGTTGGTTGGTGCACAGTTCCCAGCAGGGCCTTGTGCTCCCCACAGCAGTAGCCAGTGTCAGCCATCTTGTCAGTTGTTTTCCACTCCCTGTGATGTGGGCATGGTTCATGGTGGTGTTGATGTGCGCATTGTGAGGGTGAGCAATATCTGTGACTACCACTCCCATCATGCTATTGCCTCCACCCCCCTTCCCTGCATGCCCATACTTCCTTCCTTTTGAGTGTCCTTCACTGTGTGTGGGTGTGACAGCAATGGCAAGATGTCAGTCAGTGGTGTCCTGCTGTTGGTTGGTGCACAGTTGCCAGCAGGGCCTTGTGCTCCCCACAGCAGTAGCCAGTGTCAGCCATCTTGTCAGTTGTTTTCCACTCCCTGTGATGTGTGCATGGTTCAGGGTGGTGTTGATGGGCCAATTGTGAGGCTGACCAATATCTGTGACTACCACTCCCATCATGCTATTGCCTCCACCCCTTCCCAGCATGCCCATACTTCCTTCCTTTTGAGTGTACTTCACTGTGTGTGGGTGTGACAGCAATGGCAAGATGGCTGACAGTGGTGTCCTGCTGTTGGTTGTTGGCCAGTTCCCAGCATGGCCTTGTGTTCCCCACAACAGAGCACCAGTGTCAGACATCTTTGATGGGGCTTTCCACTCTCTGTGAGGTGTGCATGCTTCAGTGTGAGCTTGCTGGGCCATGTGGGGGGGATGTTGAGCTGTGACTACCACTCCCATCATGCTATTGCCTCCACCCCCTTCCCAGCATGCCCATACTTCCTTCCTTTTGAGTGTACTTCACTGTGTGTGGGTGTGACAGCAATGGCAAGATGGCTGACAGTGGTGTCCTGCTGTTGGTTGTTGGCCAGTTCCCAGCATGGCCTTGTGTTCCCCACAACAGAGCACCAGTGTCAGACATCTTTGATGGGGCTTTCCACTCTCTGTGAGGTGTGCATGCTTCAGTGTGAGCTTGCTGGGCCATGTGGGGGGATGTTGAGCTGTGACTACCACTCCCATCATGCTATTGCCTCCACCCCCTTCCCAGCATGCCCATACTTCCTTCCTTTTGAGTGTACTTCACTGTGTGTGGGTGTGACAGCAATGGCAAGATGGCTGACAGTGGTGTCCTGCTGTTGGTTGGTGGCACAGTTCCCAGCATGGCCTTGTGCTCCCCACAACAGAGCACCAGTGTCAGACATCTTAGAAGTGGCTTTTGACTCCCTGTGAGGTGTGCATGCTTGGGTGTGTTCTTGCTGGGCCATGTGGGTGGGGGATGTTGGGCTGTGACTACCACTCCCATCATGCTTTTGCCTCCACCCCCTTCCCAGCATGCCCATGCTTCCTTCCTTTTGACTCAGCTTCCCTGTGGGGTTGTGTGCCTGTGCTGACAAGATGGCTGACAGTGTTATCCTGGGGTTTGTTTTGCTACAAGTCCCATGTGTGTCCCTGTGCTTCACACTGCATGACCCAGGGTTGTGGTTCTTTGTGGGATATTTGATTGGTGTGTGAGGCAATGCTTTCTCCCAGGTGAGTTGTGTGTAGTTTGTGTTAGGGGGTGTGTGGGTGGAGCTGCTGGTGACTATGGTCAGTGCTGTGAGTCCTCCTTCCCACCCAGCCAGATATCCCACCGTGGAACGTGCTTCCATTGCAGGGAGGGCAAGTTGTCTTTCAGGATGTCAGTCAGTGGTGTCCTGCTGTTGGTTGGTGCACAGTTGCCAGCAGGGCCTTGTGCTCCCCACAGCAGTAGCCAGTGTCAGCCATCTTGTCAGTTGTTTTGCACTCCCTGTGATGTGTGCATGGTTCATGGTGGTGTTGATGTGCGCATTGTGAGGGTGGGCAATTTCTGAGACTACGACTCCCATGATGCTATTGGCTACACTGACTTGGCCAGCATACACAGTATTCCTTCCTTTCAGTGAGCTTCCCTGTGAGGTGGTGTTGTGGTGGTGGCTACATGTCTGACTGTGTTTGTTGGTTTTATTTGTGCCACTGCCTAGCTCTATTTGTTGTTAGGTTTGTACATGTCATGACACAGTTACATTTCACTATGAGCTGGCATGTATTGTGTTTATCTGGCTGACATACACATTTTGGGATGATCTGTTTTGGTTGGTGTGTATTTGCTAAGGGTGCATGGCTTGACTCTCCCCTTGACAGTGATGTGTGTGTATTGTGGCACAATATTGTGTACATTTGTTGTGTACTCACCAGGCTCTGGGATGTTTTCTAGTCCATAGACGCTCACTGGTGGTAGGATGGCCCGCACCTTCTCCTCCCAGGGCCTGAGGTATACTGGTTTGGCAGGAGGGCCACTGCCGGTGTGTTGGCTCAAGATGTAGTCCTTCTTCAACAGCTCCTTGACCCTCCTGCGCACGTCATACCACCTGTTCTGGATGTCTACCTTTGTGCGCAAACATGGTGATTGTGCGTTCACCCTGTCGACGATCCTCTCCCACATCTTGGTTTTCTGCGCCATGGGTGTCTGTTGGGACCAATGTGCCAAACAGCTGTAGCTCTACCCTGAGGATCTCATCTACCAGGACTTCCAATTCACTATCTAGGAACTTGTGATTCTTCTTTGGGGGCATGGTGTTGGGTGGTGCTGGTGTGTGATGTGTGTGTTGGTGTGCAAGTGAGGGTGTGTGAGTGTGTGTTTTGCTGGGTGTATGTGAGGGTGCTATTTGTTGTGGTGCTGCTGGTGTGTGGCTTGTGTGATGGATGAGCTGTGAGTGTGTGTGTGGTTGCTGTCTGTTGGTGTTGAGTGCTGGCAGGTAATTTGAATTTGCAAGGGATCATGGTAGGGATTTGTGTCCTTTATATGGGTGGAGTTGTGGGTGTGTCTTTGTTCCCTGTTCCCCCCCGCCCAGTATTTATTTGCTTTGTGATAGCTTGTTTGTCCTTTTTTTGTGTTATTTTTTCCTTGGTTCTTTTTGTGCATGTGGGAGACGTTCTTGTGACCGAGTCGGACCCTCCAGTTGTCTCGTGCGAGCCTCTCAGATTCGTTCACGCTGTGTTTGTGCTGTTTTCTGTGCTGCGTACGTGTCGGTCGCGGGGTTTTGGGTTGCTTCGGCTCGCAGTTTTGAATGCGTGTCGGTCGTGCGGCTTGGGCTCCGTGCGACTCGGTCGTGTTTTCCACGTGTTGCATCGTACTTGGCGTGTCGGAGTTCGCGGGTACGTTTCGTTCGGGATTCTTCCTGGTGCGTGTCGGTCGGTTCGATTCGCGTGCTTTTCCGGCCGGATGGCTGTTTTCCGCGCGGCTCGGTCGTTCGGCTTGTGTTCCGTACGAGTCGGTCGGATTTAGCACACTTCTCATCGTACTTTGCGGGTCGGGCTGCACCGGTACGTGTCGGTCGGTATTTATTCCGGCTCAGAGTCGGTCGGTACGTTTTCCGGCCCGAATCGGAATCGGCCCCATAGTCTTTAGTTTGCTTTGTTAGACCGGGCCACCAATAGCGCTGTTTCAACAATAAAATAGTTGCTGTAACGCCTGTATGTGCAGAGCCCAAACCCTCGTCTGCTGCTAGTATTAAACCCTGCCTACGATCCATATTTGGAATTACTCTATCCCCCACTCCAGGAATCTGAGCAAATGGAATGTTGTTTGCATCTAACTTGTAGGAGTACTTGAGTGGAAATTTCTTTGGTACTGCACCGCTGTCTTTGCTTGAAGCATTAACAGCCACCATAATCTCACGTCTATTCTCGTTTTTGAACGAGTGATTGCAGCTACGGAAGCCATTCGCACAGCCCCCTTTGCAGTTTCGTCAGCCAATGAATTCCCTCCAACGTGAACGCCATCACGCTGATGACTCAGTGTGTGTATCACGTGAGCCCTTGGTAGTTCGTTCTCTAACTCAACTTCCTGTTCCCATAGCATTTTATGCTTAATTGTGCCACCTTTTGCATCTTTAAACCCGTTTTGTTCCCAATGATACAAATATTCATTGTATGACTGTACACAGTAAAAGGAATCACACACAATTAGTGTGGGGAATTTGTGATCCGTATTTACAAGTGCCAGTATCAGTGCTTTTAACTTTGTCAACTGAGCCATGCAGTCTCCTAGAGATTGCGTTCTGGTGCATTTTCCATCCCGCATGCGACCTTTAACGATTGCACATGCTGCGCTGTATTGTTGCTTACTCCCTACGGCCGGTTGAGCAGATCCGTCAGTGTAAATTATATATTCATACTGATCGAGAGGCAAAATTTCGTTTGGTAGAGGATATTCTTGTTCGTATTGCAGGAATGCCTGTGTTTTTAGACTTGGATCAAATCTGTATTCAACATCCGTTGCAGTAAGAGAATTAGCCCATTGTATCCATCTTGGATGCAAGGCTTTTGCGTTTGGAATGCTTGCCTTTGTAACAGCTTCTAAAGCTGGTACTGGGGTTACGACAATTAAGCGTTTCCCCTGAGCCAGGGCTTTTTCTCTTGCTACAGCGGTCTGAACTGCTGTCAGGATTTTTTCAGTTGAAGTGAAACGCATTTCTGCGCTTGTGTACAGGTGTGATTTGTATGCGATTGGTACTGTTTTGCCTTCACTGAAGGTTAAGTAAGTGTACCCGCATTGACCCGCTATTATTTGGATCACTAAATTGCGTACGTTTACGCTTGTCTGTAAGTGTTTGGAAGCAATCATGTCTTCTTGTAATGAACGTAGGATATTTGAATGTTCCTGTGTCCAATGTCTGACTGAAAAGTCTGGTTTTATTATTTCGTAGAAAGGTTTTACTTTTTCTGCGTAATCTAAAATGTATGTTCTGCCGAAATTTAGGAATCCCAGTATTGATTGTAGATTTTTTAATGATTTTGGTGGTTGGAGCAGCGCGCACTTTTCTAAAACGTTAGCTGCCAGGCTTTTCCCTTCACTTGAAAGCTCGTATCCTAAAAACAGGACATTGAGGTGGGCTATTTTAGATTTCATAAAATTAAATTTGTAGCCCTCAGAGGCAAATCCCATAATAATGGTGCTCACCCTGGTCAAGTGCTTTTTTAAGTCATCGTCCGTCAGATAAATATCATCCACATAGGACAATGCTTCTTCATCAAAATTTTGGAGTAGCTCCGTTACTCTTGCTGAGAATACCCCCGGGCTGTTCTTATACCCCTGGGGAGACGACAAAATTGCCACTGGGACCCCAATGCTGAGAATGCGGTCAAATACCTGCTTTCAGGCGCTATTTTTTGGCAGAAAAATTTATTTGAGATATCAAGTGTTGTTTTGTATTTTTTCCGCACAATGTTATTCATTAATGCGGCACTGTGTGCATTTTGAACAGCGAATGTCTTTGTGCATGAGTTTAAATGTCTGTAAACTAAGACTAGACGATATGTGTTGTCCGGTTTTGATACAGGAAACAAAGGGTTGTTCATTGGTGAGGTGCATGTTTCAATCACCCCTTGGTATTCAAGTTGATCTAAGATCTCCCTGACCTGTTTTTTAGCTTCTTGCTTTATTGGGTATTGCCTCTGAGCATTTGGTGAAACTTTTAACGGGGTCACGTGGTGGGTTGAATCCTCATCCCAACCGGCATGATTTTTGTATAGTGCTGGAGCTAAGGCAACCGCCCACTCCTGTGCATATGCATGTTTAAGATGTATAGGAATGTGGTCGGAGAATGATGGAAAAATTACAGTTTCTCCCCTGGGGCACTCCATAACGAACGTCGGCGGCCAATCTTGTTCTTCTAATAGGATGTCATAACCAGATGACAGATTTTCCCAAAAGAGACCTTTAACTTTCCTGGGCTTGTCCCCCTCCATTTGGAGTGTTATTTCGTGTAACTTATGTGGGACGCTCACCCTGGTGTCTGGTGTTTCCACCGTGATGTAATCATTCACGTCCGCTGTCACCAGAAATTCCTTCAGGTTCGGGCGAACGATTGTTACTTCTGCTGAACTGTCTAGCATTGTCAGAGCCCATTCCCCGTTCAAAAGCTGCGTCCTCAGAATTCTGGGCATGTCTGATCTTTATGCCTGAAACTTTCTTCTTCTTAAACTGAGGTTTTGATTTTGGCTTGTCTTCTTTTTTGGAAGTATAGTCTTGAGCGTGTTGCTTGTCTCTGGACTTCGTACGCTCTTCTTTGTGTTCTGACCCTCCTTCTCCCTCAGAGTTTTTCGTCGAGCCCTGAAAGGAACGAGAGGAACGTGTATCAGTATCCTGATACCTGTCAGGTCTCCTAATATTATCCCTGTTCCTAAGGTTGTACCTCTTTTCAGAGGGCTCCTGTGGAGGAGATCTGCTTCAGGATTGAGATCTGTTTTTAAAATATTGTTGTTTTTTATTATCCCACTTCTTTTTAGAAGAAGCAGGTGTCTGCTTGGTAGTGTCCTTTTCAGGACTGCCCATCAGTTGTGGTTTTAATGCCTTCCCACCCAAACTGTCTCTGCCTAACTCTGCATACGCAGTTTCAATTATTTTGGGCAGTTTGTGTTGTTGATCCAATGGACTGAACTCCCTTAGTCGTTGGCGGATTGCCACTGAAGCTGCTTCCCCTTTAATATTAGCTAGTATTATGGCTGATACCTGGTCATAGTTATTTAATAACTTCATCCCTAAGTTCAGGGCAGGTTCTGCTCCGTACTCGTTTTGTATTTGTCTCAATACATCA
This sequence comes from Calotriton arnoldi, assembly GCA_963921515.1. Lineage (NCBI taxonomy): Eukaryota > Metazoa > Chordata > Amphibia > Caudata > Salamandridae > Calotriton > Calotriton arnoldi. The sequence continues at coordinate 647,448 of CAWUFW010009986.1, read as the reverse complement.
GGTACTACTGCTAATGAAGGAATACCATGTGTTCTGGTATACATGGCAGCAAAGACTGTACCCCAAGAGGTGCAGTCCTCTACTTGTGGTGTTATCCCCATGGGCAAGCAGATTGTTAGCATTCTGTGTTTTTCAAATGGGGTAGTATTCAGAAATACTGCCTCTAGCTGAGTTATTTTCTGAGCTACCCAGAATGGCATTTGTTCACGTTTTGTGGGCATTTTGCCCATTACTGCGTGTAATGTTTGTGGTGTAATTTTAGTTGCTGTACCCTGAATTTGAGTTCCATTTGTTGCAACTGATGTTGGCTGGACTGTGAAAGTCCTCATGACATACTGTGTCAGGTTTCTGTAGATTTCAATTAAATCCTTGTGTTGTAAGAGTAAGTCTGGCTGCGGCATTGTGTCATTGTCCGGTTGTGGTGTGTAGGCCGCTAATATTGGCCATGTTGCACCGCCTCCTCCGAGCTGGCCTAATCTTACTCTGTTTCTTATATGGGGTAGGGCGCCTTTAAACCAGTATAGGTGTTCCTGGTACGTGAGTGGAACTTCTATGTCCTCGCAAGGACCATATTCCTGTGGTGCATCTCCTTCTGTATAGTAGTGAAATGTCTGTGTTCTTGCATCTGCTTCTGGAAATGTAACCCACGAATAGAATACCTCTGTTTTATTTGATTTGTGTGCCTCAATTACAAAAGCTACTATACCACCCCTAGGTCTTAAACCATATTCTAGTAATTTCAGGGTGATAGTACGTCTGAATTTAGGTGCAATGAGAATTCCATCCACCTCTTCATTTCCTACTGAGAGGCGTTTAGTCACTACCGGGTTATCTTCGCCCTCAGTCATTTTGTAAAGGAGAAGTTTGTTCAAGGGAACTAAGATAAGGTGTTATGCACAATTTTAGGAACAAAATGTCCTTCAAGCTTGATTAACCAACAGCCAATAAATAGGATTTCTCGCCTACTCTGCTGTGGCGGAGTTTGTTCCCACCCACTCCAGACGTCTCTGGTGTTTTGTGAGTACGGGCCTCTGAGAATAGCACGACTGAACTACTCAGATTCTACTGTTAAATAAGAGCCCAACCATCGTTGGTGGTGCCATGTCGTGTAGTTCCAATATTACCCATACAGGACCTGCACGTTCGGATAACATAAACTGTGGGTTTGGTGGCAGATGAATTCTGAGCACCCCCACTGAGAATGTTAGCCTGTTTGCATAAGCTAGCTCACAGTGCCACTAGTGTCTCCTCTTATCGGGGAGAAAATAGTTTCTGGCAACCTTAGAACATGACAACCCGGATCCCTCAAGATCGTGGAAACAATGTACTACTTTTCGCTCAGTCACTCGTGCTCACTTATCTTGTCTCAGAGATACACAGAATAAACAGCCTGGGTGTTTTCAATAAAAGGTTTATTGAGCAGTTGTTATTCTCGTGTAGAATATATGAGCTGCAACAACCATTAGACAGTAGCAGAGATATATGATTAGCAGTACTATGAATATAAATGGATAGTACAGTTCTACCATCTTGCAATACGCATGAATAAATACATGGATATAAAATGCATTGGTAAAAGAAAGCGCGTACTCCTACGATGCCTATCTAGATGTACCTAAATGTACCTATCATGTGAGTAGGTGTGAAGCCAAGAATCCCTCTAGGATTTAGTCGAACCCATTACCTGAAGTGAGAATGTAGGAGCCCTTCTTGGTCTCGAGTTGGACACTCCGCGAGGGATGTTCAGAACACTGTCAGCTGGAGCGTCTGCATGCAGGAGCCTCAGCGTCTCTGGTCAATGTGTCGGCCTGGAAGTCTCGGTTCCCTCTGACTAACACTAGCAAGAGGTGCTGTATTTATACAGAAAGTGTCTAAGGTTCCTTTGTCCCTTGTTGCTTGTATTAGCCATTGTTGGATGTGAGGATGACGTATGGGATGAACCGTGTACGTAGATATGGGGAGGAAGGTGGTGTAGCCCCAGCCTGGTTTTTAAGAACCCTTATGAATATTCATTCATACTGTGTGAGTCTATTGATGGAGTTATAGGACTCTATTGTTAGGAGAAACCCTCCTTCAGCACCCAGGAGTAGAACTAGGTAAAGGTTCAATCCTAAAAGGCCAGTGACAGTGTAATGTAGGGGAGGTAATGTAGGTGAAGGGGTATGATGTTACCCGGGCCTATATTAGGCTACCTATATGGAACATAACAGAGGGACTGACTCCTCCATTTTTTTCAAGATCCCGAGAGAGTCTCGCAAAAGTGTTCCCCGCGAACACCCGTGAGATTGAAACATTTTAAAAAAAAGAATTTACAGTTTGCTTCATCACACTACTAATGCTTCATAAACCTTCCCTCAATTACTAGGGGGTCAGTCTTTAACCTGCCCCTTTATATAGCTTTTTCTGATCACTTTAACAACAAGGATTTTTTACCCCATATTCAGTAATGGCTGTCATTTCATTTCTGTTTCTCAGTCAGCCAATCAGAGCACGAATTCCTTCAGGACTGGCAGGAGCCCCTCACTCCTGCAAGAGCGAGATGACTGGTGGAGAAAAAAGTAACCCGGCCGGAGCTGGCGTAGTGCCACTACACGGAGAGCCACGGAGTTGGGAAAAAACTCAGTGGAGCTCCGCTCCGCGCCTATTTTTAGCAGGGGGTGCTGGCTAACTCCACTCCGCTGCGGAGTCGGAGTTTTGCCTAAACTCCGCTTTCTCAGCGGAGCACGGAGTAGGCAAAACTCTGCACACTCTGCTGGCGGAGCGGAGTTCTCTGCCTGCCCTTAGAAAAAAGCTGTCTTGACCAATCAGATGGCTCTATTTTTGATTTCGTGAGACTGTGACTCTCGTGAACCCACCTTCCAAATATACAAATATTTTTGAACCTTCATTTCTCAAAAAATACTGAAGGGATTTATACCAAATCACATAAAGCACACTCTCAGTACTAAGATCTAGCTTTTTTTAAAATTTAGTGTAATTCTGTTAAGCCATTTTGGCTGTAGCGTGTCCCAAAATCCCTATGGAAATTGCATGAAGAAATTTGCTTTTGGAAGCCTTTCTTTTTTCCAGCCCTGCTTCACGGTTCACCCCGAAACTTTCCAGGAAGGAGCGGAAGTGGATAAACTTCTTTCTTGGAAAGCTTTTTGAAGATTCATCAAACAGCACCAAAGTCAATTTTACATATCATAGATTAAAGGATTAGATGAGAGAAGATTGCGTTCATGAACCATTTAAAAACAGCAGGGGCATTACACAGCGCAAATTGTATTACTTTGTACTTAAGTGCCCAAAATGTGTTAGAAAGGCTGTTTTCCATTCATCCCCAGATCTAGTCCGGATCAAGTGGTATGTTCTTCTTAGGTCTGATTGGTGAATAGTTTAGCCCCTTAAACAGCTTCTAAACCATTGAAGGCAAGGGGTAATTATCCATGATTACTTCAAATTCAAACCTTTGTAGTTCAAACAGGTCCGAAGTTCAGAAATTTCTTTCTCAGGCTCGAAGAATAAAGATGCTCTGGCAGGAGATTTGAATTGAGCAATCGGAGCGTTAGCCAAGTTACAGTTGAGATACTTCTTCAGGGCTTGTCTCTTCAAGGATGACAAGGAAAAGATTCTCCCATGAGGAACAATGACATCTGGCAGAATGTCAATCGGGCAATCAAAAGGGCGATACAGTGGTAATTCTTTGGCTGTTGGTTCTGGAAAAACATCAATTAATTAATGAAAAGTGCCAGAAACTTCAGCGAGTTGAGCAATAGATTAAGCAGATGTATCCATGGAAACTGTGAAAGGTTTGGAGGATAATTGATTAGCAGTACAGTTGGAGACATAAAACTCAGATCCCAAAATAAAGTTGTAGGAAATTAGGTTACTGGTTGAGGGAGATGAAAACTTGTTCAAGCAACATCAACAATTTCTGTCAGGGTGAAGTCACAAGCAAACCCCAAAGAAACATGTGCTAAACCCTCTGGTAGCTTGGCACAAAGCAGTCAGATTTAACTTAAAGGCAATGTGTAAAGTATTTATGTAGCACATCAAACAGTAATAAAGTAAAAACATAAGAAAAATCTCACACCAATTTAGAAAAATAAAGTACCATTTAATAAATTATTTGAGACCAAAATGACACAAATCCAATCAGTAGAAACGGAGATATGCAATTTTAAAGATTTAAGTGAAAAAAGTGCCAAGAAGCACCAAGCTCCAACTGTGGTTATCTGGTTGCTCTGGACCGGGACAAAGTCACAAGTTCAGGCTGACTGCAATGGAGCGCAGGCTGGATACAGGGACCAAGTGAGGCCTGCTGAACAAAGTACCTTAAAACCAGGTTGCAGGAAGTTGCCAGATTCTGTGTCGAGAATGCGTCATGCAGCAATGGTTCTAAGGAGCTGCAAGCTGGGATGCGAGGTCCGGTGTCGGGGATATGTCGCGCTGCATCAGTTCCGGTGTGGAGCTGGAAGGAGATGCATCGTGCTATGTCGGTTCTACCCACAGACCATGGCAGGGCTGACAGAGCACCTTTAGGCCCCCCCTCCCAAGGGTCCAGGACTGGGGTTGCACCAGTTGGGGAGCAATATTCACAGAAGACAAAGTCCTGGTGCTGAGTTCAAGGTGGTTGGAGACTTTTCCGTCCCTGAGGTTCTGATCAGGAGGCCAGTCAACTACCGCTTGAAGTCACTCTGATGGTCCTGGGTTCAAGATGCACGTCCAGTCCTTTTTACTTAGGCAGCAGGGCAGCAGAGTAGCAGGATAGTGGAGTAGCAAAACAGCAGAGTAACACAGCGGTGCTTCTAAGTCTTACACAGGGCCAGAGGTGTAGTGTAGGGTTGGGTCTGAGAGTTTAATATTTATACTTGGTGCCAACTTTGAAGTAGGAGCAGGTTCTGGAGGTTTCCACCCCCTTTGGAATTTCCTGCCTCCCTGCCCTGACCCCAGCTTGTCTGGGGGCATAAAAGACTAATGTGAAACACTTTGTGAGAGTGCTGAGGAAGAGTCTTTGTGATGTGTAAGTGTGGTAGGTGACAGTTCCTCCTCCCTATCAAATCAGAGATGACCCATCCATCTATTCCACCTTTGTCTAACTTTCTCGGAGCAATACAGAAAGGTCTACTGCCAGCTACACCTACTCATGTGACCCAGGATACAGGCTGCAGGCACCAAATGATTGGGACAATAAAATCTCAACTTTCTAAAAGTGGTATTTTCAGAATTGTGACTTAGAACTTTACCATTGAAGAGGGTTTTAAATTGCAATTCTTTAAACAGCAGACTCGACATTCTTACCTGCTACCAATTGAAAGCTATCACTTATTAAATGCAAAAAGGTATCCCAATGTTTTCAAATGGGAGAGGTAAGCCTTGCAGTAGTGAAAACAATTTTAGGAGTTTTTCACTATGAGGACATTTAAAAGTTAAAAGTACACGTACAACTTTTTAAATACACTGTACCCTGCCCAAAGGGCCATTTAGGGCCTACCCTAGGGGTGACGTACATGTATTAAAAAGGAATTCTTGGGCCTGGCAAAGGGTTTATTTTGGAAGGTTGAAATGGCAGTTCTAAACTGCTCACACATGCTGCAATGGCAGTCCTGAGTCGTGTTAAAAGTCTCCTTAAGTGGGTGGCACACTAAGTACTGCAGGCCCATTAGTAGCATTTAATTTACAAGCCAAGGGTACTTGTAGTGCCACTGTAATAGGGACTTACAAGTAAATGAAATGTGCCATTTAGTTGTAAGCCAATATTACCATGGTTTATGGAATAAACACACACACTTTAGCACTGGTTAGCAGTGGTACAGTGCACAGAGTCCTAAGGCCAACAAAAACAAGATCGGCAAAAAAAGGAGGAGTAAGGCAAAACATTTCGAGAAGACCACCCTAAGGCTGAGTGGTCTATCAAAGGTCTTAGCTGACAATTAATATAGGGATTGTGTCTGGCTATTTAATTGATACTCAGAATGATGGGATATTGAGGGGAAGAAATTAAATCAAAAATGAGATTTTCATGATGAGCTGCATTGCTGAGTTGTATGGCTTGAGTTTCTTCAACTATTAAGCCAGACTCCACAAGAGTGCCATCAACAGCTTCTACCGCTACTGAAACTTCCTTAGACAAGAATTTGGTTTGGCCCACTTAATGTCCATATAAACATTTGAAGCTGCACAGTCAATAAGAACTGGCACCAACAGAGATTTGAGCTGGAGTAGTAACTCTCTTTGTAGGAGAACAAAGTTAGAGGAATTTATAGATATAGGCAGGGATGATTTATTATAATTTGCCTCTATTCCCTGTGCTAGGGATGAGTACTTTAGTCTACCCGGCTTCTCTGGATTTCGAGTAGGACGTACAGGACAAGAATTTAACAGATGACCATTCTGACCACAATACATACATCTCTTCTCTGCTGCCCTTTCTTGCACAGTTATATGACCTTTAGCAAGACCCACTTGCATGGGTTCATCTTTAGGTTCTGAAGATTTGAGAAATGGCTTAAATGATGGTTTATAATTTGACTTAGTTGTGGACTGTCTCTGTTGTTCTAAACATCTTTCTTGCCGACGGCAATTAATTTGAATGATTAAGTAGTTGAGATCTTCAAGAGAGGATGGCTGAGGACCCCTTGCTAGTTCATTTTTAATTCTTCCTTTAACCCTTTTAAAAAAGAGTGAACAGGGTAGAGTCAGTCCAATCAATCTCTCTTGCAAGGCCCTTGAATCTTGAGATGTATGAGTAAAGATCCAATGAACCTTGACAGATCTCTAGAATCTCTTCATGGGCAGAGAATTTGTGATCTTGGTGGTCAAACATTTTTTTTAATTCCACAAGGAAATCTGCAAAGTTGTGCAAGAAGGGACTGGCATAAGAAACTAATGGTATAGCCAAAGCCAAAACGCTACCAGTAATATTACTTATTATAAAGCCCACCTCAGACCTGTGGTAAGCATAGATGTGAGGTTTCAATGTGAAATAACCTGACAGGTATCTAAGAAGGTCTTTAACTTCCTGGAGCTGCCGTTTAATTTCAATCAATCAAGTGGTATTTATATGGCGCCGCCTATCACCTGAGAGGGTATCCAGGCGCTGTAGTGAGGGTCTTAGTCGAAGAGCCAGGTCTTGAGTCCCTTCCTGAAGTGGGTCAGCAAGGGTTAAGTGTGGAGATGAAGGGCGTTCCAGGCTTTGGCAGCGAGGTGGGAGAAGGAGTGTCCTATGGCGTGGCAGCAGCAGATGTGTGGTATCTGTGCAAGGGTGAGGTGAGTGGAGGTTCCTAGGAGGTCGGCGGAAATTCAGACAGTGGTTCACGTAAGCAGGTCCTTGGTCATGGAGGGCTTCGTAGGCATGGGTCAGAAGCTTGAATTGGCATCTCTTCTGGATAGGGAGCCAGTGTAGGTCCTTCAGGTGCTGGGCGATGGGGGTCCTCTTGGGTAGGCTGAGGATCAGATTGGCTGCTGCATTCTGGATGGTCTGGAGTTTTTTCATGAGTTTGGTGGTGGTGCCTGCATAGAGTGCGTTGCCATAGTCCAGCTGGCTGGTGATGAGGGCATGCATCACTATTTTCCTGGTGCTGAAGGGGAGTCACTTGAAGACCTTGAGGAGCATGCGGAGAGTGTGGAAACAGGATGAGGAGACAGCATTGACCTGACGTTTCATGGAGAGTTCAATTTGGGCACTACAAATTTTGATTTGCGTATTTAATCAATCTGTCGAAAGGCACAGTTTTGCAAACTGGTAGTGTGAAGAACACAAATCGCTCAGAATTTATATCAGTGGAGGATGTAAATGAGCAATCTTCACAGACATGGTTCCATTTATTACTCAGTCCAAATAAGCCATCAATATGTACCTCTTCTTCTTCTAAAACTCCAAACATGACCATTAAACATTCTGGTGCATCTTGTTGCCTGTTGAGAGTAAATATTAGTGATCTGCTCCATGTATCTAAAAGGTCTTCAATGCTAGAAACAGAATGTATTCTGTAGTTCTGTCACTGAATAAAAGTTGGAGCAAATGACACAGTGCAGAACACAATCTCTTATGTGGTTTTCCTTCAATGTGATGTACAAGACGTGGTAAATGAAACAGTACATTGAGAACAACATTTTCATAGCAGCGGACACCTGAACTGTTTTCCAACTGATATCCTACAAAATCTCCCTCATTTCCCAGTTTTTTTCTTCTTAACGCCTTCTAGCTTGTGCTGGTTGGCTTTCTCTTCTTGATCATCATTCAACTGTTTTGTAAACTTCCGCTTTGGACAGATTACCCAGTTCCCATAAATAGGGTACTTCTGACATAAATGAGGAGCGTATATACTTCTTTAACGGTTGTACGCTCTTACACAGCTTACATCAGAACTAACTTTCTTATCATCAAATTCAACTAAAAACTTACCGGACAATGTTCAAACTCGGGAGAATGCTACATACAACATACCTTCTTTAAATACTGTACTTCCAATATTACTAAAGGCTGCGTCTACACTTAAACCTTGAAATTTGACAACTGTTACAGTCGCACATATAGGTCCTTCACAAGCAAAAAACATATAATACATCGACCAATCTGCTTTACGCCATCAATTTGATCAAATTTTATGGATAAGTACTCAACCTCATCCCTATTTGGAAAATCAATTAAATCAATAACTTTGCCCAAAGCACTATTTACTAAGCCTTCCTCTACATTTAAATTGCACTGCAAAATTATTCAAGACTTTTTGCATACGTGTAAACACTTTTCTAATCCTGCAGTCCTCGACACAGACTTTTCCAAAGCATCCAATTTTGCTTGTAGTTTCTCAGTTAATAGTATTGTTACTTCCTGGTGTTCCATTTTATTGATAGCAGTAATTTGCAAAATATCTTCTTTTCCAATTTCAGTAATTGTTCAATGACGTTTGAACACTCTTGTAGAGTAGGCATTAAACAGACTATGGATTTCTGTTTTTCAATGAAATTGTCAATTAGTTGTGCTGCTGTGTTATCAGATGAAAATAGATTCTTGGTAGGCCGGCTTTCCAAAGCACGTTTGCCCTCCTTTGAGGGAAGTCCTGCTCTAATGTCCTTCAGGATATCTCCGTATTCCACATCAGATGCTTGATGCATATTCTTCACTAGCTCCTTGTATTGAAAGTTTGTGAAAATATTTACATTGCCAATACTTCCCAATGAATTTCTTGTTTCATGATGGAGAAGTGTCTTGAAAACAGGCTGCCCTTTCACAGGAGTGAGTTGCAGTAGATCACCAAAGTCAATTAAATGCTTTCCTCCAAAGAGGGTGCCATACTCTTATTAAAATCTGCTCCATTCTTAAGTGTATGAAAGCAAACATAAAGTTCGAAGCCATGCTCACTTCAGCGATGATCAAAAGCTTCAGTTTCTTCAATACTGTTGATACCTCAGTTCACCAGATAACTTCTGGTATTCCAGCTTATTGTCATGTTCAACAGGTAGCATAAGTAGTCGGTGTAAAGTAATCCATTTACTGTTGTGTGCAGCGAATCCAGTTGGTGCAGTTACTACACATGATAAATTTGAATCTGTAGTCCGCTGTAGATAAGCAGTGAGTACTTTAATTAAAAAGCTTTTCCTAGTGCCATCTTGACCACTAATGCACAGTAGAATTGGCTTAAATGAAGAGCATTCACATTCTTTCTTGTTGTGCAGAAATCCATGTTCTATTTTATCTTTTACCTCAATATACATTTCTTTCTGTTTGTCATTTAGATGTGCTACTAAGTGTTCAAAATCTACACTTTAGTCTCTTGTTGTTGCATTGCAGTCTCCATCTAACTCACCACTATGGCTGCTTCATTTTGAATAATTGGTTGCCCAAGTGGGTCTTTACTCAGTGGTGCAGTACTTTGACTGCTTTGTGAACTCTCCTTAGCTGCTTCAGCATCAACAGTTTTTTCTTGTTCAATTCCATCTTTCAACATTTGCAAATAGTTTGAAAAGACTGGACACTGAATACTTTCTTTTACAGCATTGAAAGAGTCTTCATAGCTGTTGAAGTCTCCAAGAAGTTCTAACTCAGCAAGCCAAGGCACAGTTGCAGAAGTGCTAAATAGAAAAACTCTCTTTTATCTGCATTTTTGCAACCCAGTTTACGGTTAATTATATTTCCATTGCTGTGTCTCACCAAACAACCGTCACTTCCAAGTATTGCATATTTTCCTTCTTCTATGTTTTCTTTCTCATTCCTTTAGTATCTGCAGAGTTGAAGTACTTCATAAAGACACATGTGCTCTAGATGTGGACTCCTTCTTGGATAGTACATATCCAATATATGTCTTCACAATATCTGTACTTTCCAGCTCAAACTCTGCTAGATACTGAATTTCTGGGAAAGACTTTAACACTCTATTCCATGTCCTATCTAGGCTGAGACTTACCCAAACAATTCCCCTTGATTATGAGAACAAACTAGCCAAGCTTAGCCAGTCACAGCACTCATAGGAGCCCATCTCTCTATGGAAAAGCATTTTCAAGCAGAAGCTGTACATTTTCTTGGATAGACTCTTTTCTGCAGAAATCTCTTCCCACATCTCCTTCATCTCTGTCTTCTCTGATTTTGTAATATATGAAGTGACATACCGAGCAACAGCAATAGAGTTGTCTGCAACAAACTGTATATCTATATTTGCATTCCACATCTTTAGAATCACAGGGTTTAGTCATTTATGTATTTGAAGGCCTCTGTTCTTCTCAGGTTGTATGTGTTTTTGGGTGATTTCCATGTGAACGTATGTCTGATTGCAGACTTAAACAGTTGACTCTTCCTTGTTAAATCACAGGTCGTGGGAATCCAAATCGACATCTTGTATAAAATTTCCCTTTGCATCTGTGTTTCCTACGACAGTATATCCCACATCTATGAGTTTGAATCCATAGAACTTGTTCTCTCAACCCCTTTTCACCACTGTCTTTTGGGATGGCACATGTCACATACTGTTTTATGAAAGCCATCACAGACTGATCACTGTCTGTTCCAAATTTCAGAGCATCCTTTATCCATTATAGCATGTGAATGTGAGGAGCGCCTCTTGCTTGGTACTCTTTCTGCCAAAATAAATCTGTAACTTCACAAAGAGGAGGATTCGTTTTGTTGCAGATGAAAGACATCATAGCTTGGAACTTATGGTTAAAATATCTGCAAACATTTGCTGGATCAAAGGAGCAAAGTTCTCCTGCTGCCTTCACTTTGATGTCCTTTATGTTTGAGTTTGCTTCTCACAGTCTAGCAGGTCACCTCAGGTGTACTCTGCATGACTAAGTGTCAGAAACCAAGTTGATGCACTGAGAATCCTCAACATACATTTCAGTTCTCCATGATGACAATACCAATATTCTTTAGTACCACGTTGGCCCGCCATCAAATTGATCATGTTGTACTCCAAGTTTTCATCTTTCCCATGAATTTTGTCAATGAATTGCTTTGCAGACATATTTTGAATATTAACTCCTGTTTGTAGTATATGGTTAACAGCATGCAAAAGTCAAGACAAGCCACTCTCAAACAGAAGATGGAATATGTAGGGAATGCATTGCCGAAATCTTGGATCTTCTGAGTATAATCTTGTTGATCGGTAATCAGCTGCTGGTATTTGTACAGGGCGGTCATCAAAGTGGCCACCTTCTCCAGTGGGAAACAACTGTGGAAAACAACGAGGTTCCAAACTTTTTTCTCACACACTCATGGGAGCTCCTTTTGCTTGCTTTATTTGAAACAGATCAATAGCATCACAAATTACTTCTTTAGAATGGAGAGGATGAATGCTGTAGTGTTCGTAAATCTCCTCTGATCTGGAGCAATCATCTTTTTCAGTCTGTCCACTTGATGGTAATGTATCATCCTCTACATATGTTACATCTCGAACAACATCAGCATTTTTATAATAAACATTATTTTGTACCAGGTATAATGTCGCTTTTTTACTTTACTATCATCTACTAATTCTTGCCAGATTCTTTTACTTTCTGTAGGCACACCATTTACTAGAATGTCAACTGGTTCATCATCCTTTCTGTGTACATCAACAGTTTCTATATTCTGTTTAAAATCTAAAGGTAAGTAGACAACTCTTCCTTTAAGGCCTTTCTGAAGGTCAGTTGGTGGGAGCTTACCTGTCTCCCCTTCCATACAAACTATAGCCTGAAATGGGTGTACACATTGTATAAGAATGGGTTCATTGAACATTTAAATGTCATAGTTCTCTGGAATAGATACTAATTCAAACTTGTTATGTACTGCACTAGCTTGCATCTTATTATCCTCTTATGTATCGTAGTAGTACTTACATATAATTTGTTGTGTTGACAAATCAAAGCGTTCTTCTACAAATAAATATACAGCAATTTGTTGCCACTTATCATTGTTTTCTTTTTCACTTTTTGAGTACATATCAACATTGCGAGTTTGGCTTTTGTAGTGAGTGTGTAGACAACAAATACAAACGCAGTTTTATTTCTCAGAAGAAACTGTGTTAAACTTCCTAATCTCATCTGTAACGATATCAACACTAATATCTGTACTGTGTTTCTCTGCGCCTTCACATACCAACTCCTCATTTCCCCATGACTCCTGTTCAGGACCAAAGGAACAAAACTAAATATCTTCACAAACCTTTTCTACATCTGCTACTGTACCGCGCAAAACAGCTTTATTAATTTCTCCTAAACAAAGGGCAGGAGTTTTGACATATTAAAGCCTCCTAACTAAATTCCGCATTTTAGATTGATGAACAGCTAACATTCTGCAATGATGAAAGCTGCTTCGGCAGACTTTCATTGATAGACATGCTAACGAATGTCCCTGTAAATTTGTATACTTCCTTACTTTACATGCATCTAATCCTTGCAAAATCCCAATTTTCTGTTTCAGACTGTTGCTTGGAAACTTACGTAGGAACGTTCTCAATATATCAATTGTTTACTGCAGAACACTGCAAATACTGCAGCAGTCCCATTTGTATACAGGGGCCTGCCCACACCTTCCTTGTACCTCTTCAGCTATCACTTCGTCAACATTTCTAGGAACTACCTCCTCTTTTGGAATGGGAGTTCCATCCTTAACCTCATAACATTGACCACTTGTTTCAACTGTATGCACTAATGAGTTCTCTTAAAGGAGCTTTAAAAAGATGCTTTCATTCGCCACTGAATATTTTGCAAAACTTAGTTTTATTAAACACTCTTTTTTTCTGGCTTTTCTGCTTCATACAGGACACTGTTTTATCCTGTGTTCTCATTCTGTTTACTATTAAGATAAATAATTGACGCTTCAAGGCAAATGCTTTATCCACTACATCTTCTGTGTTCTTTTTGCTTATAAGCTGCGGTTACTCTCTTACTCCACTTTATATTTCATTGTACATTTTGTATTACCCTACTTCTAAACATTCTTCTTCTTATGTCTTTGTATTGTTTCTGCCGTACTGTTACATGACTTATTTCTTTAGTACTTTTTCCACTTCCAACATGAGTTACTGCTGTTTGCTTCTCAGTTCTTGGTAAAACTTCATTTTTATCCCTGTCATTTACCAAATTTTTCGTTCTTCTGAACACTGTTTTAAGAAACTCTTTAGTTCTCTTTCCAGCAGAATTGTTTTTCCTTTGTACATTCTGTGCACCATGTTGTTTTTTATTCTAAGTTGTTTGAACATAATACTGTTTCATTTGTGCTTTTCTCCTCTGCTCCTTTTTTGTCATCTTAAATTTTTCTCTTACAACAGAACAAGATATTTGAAAAGGAAATATAGTATGTATTTTACATTTCATACTGCAAATAACTAAACAGATAAATAATTCATAATGTCAGTAGTTTATTCCATTATGCAAATATAAAATACAAGACCTCTACTTTCTGTCAATCTATGTGTTTTACCTTCTAAACACATAACATGTCCTATGGACTACCTACAACCTAAATTAGGTGTCACCTATATGTAGAAAAAGGGGAGTTTAAAGCTTGGCAAAGAGTTTTGAATGTCAAGTCGGCCTACCAGCAAAACTGCATACACACACACTCTACTGTAGCAGGAGTGAAACATGTTTAAAGGCCAACTTGTCAGCATAGATCACTTCTGATGGAGCGTTGATATTATCTGACGTCTACCTTCATCAATTCTCACCAGTAAAAGATCATTACGCCAAATATTTCTTGATGAAGACATGTTAACTTGGTAAGTCGAAAAACATGAGAATACATGCTGCATCGTAAAAGCATGCAGAGTGTTCTAAAATGATGATACGAAAATGTAAACAAAGAGATACACAATGAGAACTACACATGAATGCATTTACATGTAAAAATTTTAAAATATTGTTAACATAGAGAGTTATGTGATAATAACGTTCAATTGTGCATCGTACATGAAATATATACACGCATAATAAAGTTCTTGAAATGCGAAATTGCTTAAAATAGAGAGAGAATTGACATAGTGCAAATCTGAGCTTCTGTAACGTTTATACAATACAACATGTATTTGAGAGTGACACATTAAGAATTTGCGTTGAAAATAATAGTGTACTAATAATGCTTAAGAAGACATTTTTAGTAGTACCTAATATTGATATGTAGTTCCTGAAGGAAACTATAACTGCATTAATGAAGAGAATCAAAATGCATTTATGAATGTGGGATTTATAATAATATTAAACAGTAGTGATTCAGCTAGTTTTTCATGTAGGCCTCAAATACTTCTTTTTCCTATGTTAATGTAAAACCATGTGAGGCAGTCACCTAAGCCCTATGAGAACTTTCTGCGAAGTTTCATTTCTGTATTAGCTAACAATGGACTCACTTCTTGCTAAGAAGCATAAACGATAGAATTGTAACAGTATTGTTACAAACCCAGGGAATGAGCGCCTGGGAATGGCTGGACTGTAAGCAAAGTGAAGTTCCACCCACTTCCGTGGAGGTGACGAAATGGGAATACAATTGAACTTAATCAATCTAATGAAATTTGCAAAAAGGATTACTTAATTCTTCCGGATTTGTGTGATTCACTGATCACCCCACAACAGCCCACTATGAGTGACCAATGGGAACCCCATTGAATGATGGAATTGATACGTTACGGGGTGTAAACCTGGAACATATTGAGGCATATTTGTCCCATCGGAGGAGGAGTCGGGGGCTGACTCTCATTTCCTTTCCTGCCTGGTAAGCTGTCGGACAGATCCTTGATCCCTGTTGTTTTTTCTATGCCATTTTTTCCATCCACACTGGGTGGAATAGACTTAATGAACTGAACTATATCTAACTGCGTCCTCGAATCCTGTACTTTGCCGGCTGGTAAAGTTGCATAGGAAAATACCCTTTCGGCTGAGAAGTTATCTGACTCCGACTGTGGCACCTGTTGTTGCAGGTCAGACTTGATCAGATCTAACTGAGGACGAACTTGAAGCGATCAGCTTTGCTTTGGTTTGTATAATTTATATCTGATCCTCAAATGTATCTTGTTTCTCTCCACAGACAATTTTCCAGCTGTCTAAGAATGATCTGTTTTGTGTTGTGAGGCTACTTGTAACAATACTTTGTCATTAAATCTGATTTGAAATGCATTTTCTTGACCTGTCTATGCAATACGAGGCATTAGATAAATGTTTTCCATGAATTATCTTTATCGATTCTGTCCCATTCTTTTAGTCGTATTTCTTGTCTCAAAGCATTTGTATATGTGGCTGAGAAAGGCTTTGTATTAGGTTTGAGGTAACAATTATTTTTTTCCAGGTCCTCATAGGATAATTGTTCAGGTTTCCTAGTATTCTAGTCCCTGTCAGCTCATCAAAAGATCCATCGGAGATCCATGGTTTGTAGAAATCTGAGATACAACCAAGATTATTCTGAGTCTGAGGGTTGATGATGAAATGGGCCTAGTTGTTCAAGGTTGTTATGAGGGTGAAGAGAAATTTGGTAAGCTTCGCGCTACATCACTTCTTAGTACCAGTTGTTCAGTACATATAAAACTGAGTGTCTCAGTGTATGTGGGTGTCTCATTGGTATGTAAGTAAATATGTTGATATATGTCTGATTCTCTAAGTTACTCTATGGGATGCTCAATCTGAATGTAAGGAGTTGCATGAATCCCTTGCTGGCTCTGTAAGTTAGTATAGGGGTATTTAACTGTGTGTGGAACTGCCTCCATTACTGCTGGGCACATAAGAGCTGTATGTGTGTGTGAGTGAATGTTTCAGTGCCTCTGTCACTGTCTGACTGGGTGTATTAGTCGCTCTATCCTTTTACATATATGTATGTGAGTTCCAGTATAGCTAGGAGACTGCATCTATAAGTAGACATATGGGTCTGATACTGTGCATATAAGTCAATAATACTTTGGAAGAATATTTTATCATTTAAGCTCATAGCTCCCTGCCCTATAACCTACCTATGGCCTATCTCAGGAGTAACTTATATATAGTAAAAGAGGACTTGAAGGCTTAGCAACATGCTTTGATTGTAAACTCAGTCTACCAAGACAACTGTATATACACACTCTACTGTAGCAGGCCTGAAACATGTTTATAAGGCCTACTTGTCTGGATGGATGGCTTGTTAGTGCCAGTTTCCCAGTACATATCTAACTGAGTGTTTGAGTGCGTATGAGGGTATGCTATTGGATATGTAAGTAAGTATGTTGCTACCTGCCTGCCCCCCTCCCTAACTCTCCCTCATTCAATGAAGGGGCAATAAAACTATCGGTCTTCCCCTCCCTGTCCCATACTGATCGCCTACTTGGGGGAATCACTTCGGGCTCCCCTTTGGAATCCTGCCCCCTGAAGATCATGAAATGAGGAAGGGAGATGATTGTCCCTCACCTTACCTCTCCGCTCAATGCAGCTTTCTCATCAGGGCAGTACCCTCATTCTTGGAAAACAGCGGTGGTCAAACCTTTATTAAAAAAGGCTACATTGGATCCTTCTGAACTAAAGAATTATCGCCCTATTTCTTTGCTACCAGTCCCTGCAAAGATCTTGGAGAAGCATCTAAACTTCCATCTTAGCTCCTATTTGGAGCAACATCATTTGCTTGATGGTTCTCAGCATGGCTTCAGAAGTGGCCATAGTCCGGAGACTGCTCGAACCTCTGCCGTTAACAACATATGTATCCAAGTAGATGCCAGGTACATCTCACTATTAATTCTCCTAGACCTAACTGCAGCCTGCGATACCACCTCGCCTACGAGCCTGGTTGGTCGTCTCAAAGAATTTTGGGTCACAGGCTCCGCCTTGATGCTTTTGTCATCATTTCTTACTGATCGGTTACAAAAGGTAAAAATGGATCAATTTTACTCTGCCGCCAGTCATACTTTCTGTGGAGTTCTACAAGGTTTCTCATTGAGTCCAACCTTATTCAACATCTATGTCACTCCTCTGGCCAAGGTCATTAGATCTTTTGCACTGGAGGCCTTGTCCTATGCGGATGACACACAAATCATTGTGTCAATCACCAATAGCATTGAGGCGTCCGCTGCAAATTTTAAGAGCTGCATGCAGGCTGTGGCCTCCTGGATGGTAGACAACTACTTGCGACTCAATGGTGACAAGACAGAAGTCTTGATTTTTGGCAGTCAACAGTCTATATGGTCCCACTCTTGGTTGCCAGAAATGCTCGGCTCATGCCCCTGTCCCTCTCCAGCAGCAAAGAATCTTAGTGTCATAGTTGATAGCCTTCTCATTTTTGATCCCCAGATCAACAGAACGGTTTCCACCTGTTTTGGTATCATTAGGATCCTGAGTAAGCTCTTTCCATGTCTCTCTTTTTCTTCTTGAAAGCAGGCAGCTGTGGCTCTGGTTCTGTCCAGATTGGATTATTGTAATGCCCTTTACCTGGAGATCAATAAGGGCTCCATCCATAAATTGCAGCTTGTACAGAATGCAGCGGCCAGACTTGTGACGGATCTTCCTAAATTCCAGCCAGTATCAGCATCTATTCGTAAGCTGCATTGGCTTACTTTAGAAAAGAGAATTGTGTTCAAGGCACTCTGCCTTGTCTATAAGGCCTTTTATAACTCTGGTTCCGAAGGTATTAAAAGGCTCTTCCCATGGTATGTTCCCACCAAACAACTGCGGTCCGCCACCAAAAACTGGTTGGTAGTTCCCAGGTTCAGGAGAGCCAGGTGGGGGGAAGGGCTTTCTCTGTTGCTGCCTCTAAGCTTTGGAATTCTCTCCCGCTATCAATCTCTGGGCAAGACTCCCACCTTCTGTTTCACAAGGCCTTAAAAACATGGCTTTTCACTCTCTAATCGTTAGGTCCCTGTCCTGTGTTTCCTACGACCTCCGGCTCTATCTGCAGCGCCTTGACGCCTTTGGGAAAAGTTCATGCTCTATAAGACTAATATTCATTCATTCATTCATTCATTCTCTCAGTTAGCCTAATGATCTGTAAATGTGTATGTATGGGGCTGCATGCATCCCTTTCTGGCTGTGTAGTACTGGAGTATTTAACTCTTTGTGCAATTGACTCCCATACTGCTGAATAGATAACAGCTGTATGTGTGACTGAATGTTTAAGTGCCTCTATCAGTGTTTAACTAGGTGCATTGCTGGTTTTATCCTTTAATATTTAGCTATGTGAGTTCCAGTATAGGTAGGAGAGCGCATCTATAACTAGACATGTGGGTTTAGTAGTATGCATATAACTGAATCAAACTTGGAAAGCATCTCTTATCTTTTAAGCTCATAGCTCCCTACCCTACAGCCTACCTACAGCCTATCTCAGGAGTAACTTTATATGTAGTAAAAGATGACTTGAATGCTTACAACATGTTTTAATTGTTAACTCATCCTAGCAGGACAACTGCACATTCACACACTCCTGTAGCAGTCCTGAAACATGTTTAAAGGGCTTCTTGTCTTGATGGATGACTTGTTAGTGCCAGTTTTCCAGTACAGTCCTAACTGAGTGTCTCATTAGCTATGTGAGTATGTTATTCTATGTTTTAGTAGGTATGTTGGTATATGCTTTTTTATACCTATATGTCAGACTGTTTACATGAATATATTAGTTACTGTTCAAATGGTTGAATAGTTCTATATGCACTTCACTTCATATATAAACAACTACTTCAACACTCTAAAGGTATGTTACAAGACATATAACTAATATTCACAGTTTATTACATTTAACTGACTCATAAGTCTCTCTCTCTCTATATATTTATATGTATGCATGTAAATATATATATTTATATAGACATTATTAATGTCAGCATTATTAACATACCTGTGAATTTGCTTTGTTGATTCTCAAATTTTGGGAGACTCTCACTTCACATTTTTGCTCACAGAAAATGATAACTACCACTCGCTGTTAGAAAGAACCAGTAATGGCAATTTTTCCCTCTCTTTTTCCAGTGATACTGATGTAGTTAGAAAATCAAAAAGTTCCCTTTCCTGTTCTTGTACTACTTTTCATTGGTCGGATTTTAACAGGGTCGCAAATCCATACGAAAGCCCGAAAAACCATTTCCAAAAACACTACTACCACTTTTCAACTACATTTTACATCCTATCATAGTACTGAATTGGTAAATTTCCATTTCAGAACATATACCATCTCTAAAGTACTCTAGTTGCGGTTTGAAACTACAGTGTATTTACAACTCTTCCCCCACACTGCTTCACTCTACTGTACCAGTAAGTCAAAAGTTCACAGCACTTTCTAATTGAAACATAGCAGCTCCAAGTTCAAATGTAGCAGGTATGGTTGACTGTTTGAAAATGTAAGCATATCCACAATAGTGTAAGTTCTCTCACATTTCTCAAGAGCCAATCACAGATCTGCTTACTTTACCTATGAATCACTACCCATTTTCAGCTACCAAATGAATTACACCACACAATCAAAACCAGGTCAACTCCTTCATTTTAACTGCCTTTCATTCTACCAACCATCACATTCAGCTGCAGCTTTCTCCTCTGTGCTTCTGCTCCTTCCTTCAAAATGGTTAGCGTGTGGATTGTGGGTCACAGGTATGTTTTTGGGCCAAAGAGTGCCAGCTAGAAAGAGTGCCATTGACAAGGACATGGATTTGTCTGATATGGACATTACTTGGATTAGCAAGAGAGGGTTAAAGTGGCAGCAATTTCTGCCAATGGTTGAGAGCATTGCTGGCTGGCAACATCCAGACCTCTTAATTGTGCACTGTGGAGGCAATGACCTAGGCACTCTGACTGGGAGTGGATTGGAAATAGCAATGAAGGAGACCTTTGGCCAATTAATGGCACTTTTCACCCGCACTGCCTTGGTATTTTCCAACATTTGTCAAAGGCAGAAATGGAAATGGTCAGACAAATTCTGTCCAAAAATAGACAAAGCCGGGAAACATGTTAATAAAACTGTTTCTGCATATCTCAGAGATGGGCTCCATCTACAACAACAATGTGCGTTTTAACATGGAGAATATATACAGGAGTGATGGAGTAAATTTCTCTGACAAAGGCAACAGGATATTCATTAACAACTTGAATACTGCATACTGTTTTATGTGTAGTTAACAACTACACACAATAAACCCACAATAAACCCAAAGACTCTTCTGAGAGCCATCCTATTACCAAACACTAAATAATTTTCAATCTGATTCCGTTGCAGATCCACAAAACAAAAGCAGGAATTCAATGCACAACACCACATTTTACATTTTTAACTCTCAGTTTCATTCTATATATGTGGTAATGGCTCTGTGAGTAGTTATGTGAGTGTCTAAATGTATATATGAGTGAGTCCATAAGCCAGTAGGTCTGTGAGCGCATATGTCACTTTCTGAGTGGGTGTGTGACTGAGTGCATGAGTGACTCAGAGGGTCTGAGAGTGGCTTTGTGAATCTCTGAGTGAGTCTGTGAATATCTCTGTGGGTCTGTCAGTGGGTGTATGGGTGTCTGAGTTGGTCTGTGAGTGAAAGCATTAGTGTCTAAATAGATCTATGAGACGGGTGCATCAGTGTCTGAGTGGGTCTATGACTGTCTGAGTGGGTCTGTGAGTATCTGCACAAGTGTCTGAGTGGGTCTGTGAGTGGGTGCATGACTGTCTCAGTGCATTTGTGAGTAGATGCATGAGTGTCTGAGTGGGTCTGAGAGTGGGTGTATTAGTCTCTGAGTAGGTCTATAAGTGGTTGCGTGAGACTCTGAGTGGGTCTTTGAGTGGGTGCTTGAGTCTCTGAGTGGGTCTGTAAGCAGGTTTGTCACTGTTTGAGTGGGTCTCACTCTCTAACTGGGTACATGAGTCTCTGAGTGTGTCAGTGAGTGGGTGTAAAAGTCTCTGAGTTGGTCTGTGAGTAGGTGTGTGAGTCTATCAGTGGGTATGTGAGTGGGTGAATGAATGTCTGAGTGGGCCTGTAAGTAGATGCATGAGTCTTTGAGTGGGTCTGTGAGTGGGTGTGTGAGTCTATGAGTGGGTCTGTGAGTGGGTACATGAATGTCTGAGTAGGCCTATGAGTAGGTGCGTGAGATTGAGTGGGTCTGTGAGTGGGTGATTGAGTCTCTGTGTGGGTCTGTAAGCAGGTGCTTGAGTGTCTGACTGGGTCTGTTGGTGGGTGGGTGAGTGTCTGAGTAAGTCTATGAGTATGTACATAAGTCTCTTAGTGGGTTTGTGACTGGGTGCCTAATTCCCTGAGTGGATCTGTGAGAAAGTGCATACATCTCTGAGTGGATCTATGAGTGGGTGCATCAGTCTCTGAATAGGCCTATGAGTGGGTGCATGAGTCTGAGTGGGTATGTAAGTGGATACTTGAGTCTCTGAGTGGGTCTGTAAGCAGGTGCTTGAGTGTCTTAGTGGGTCTGTTAGTGGGTGTGTGAGTGTCTGAGTAGGCATGTAAATGGGTGCATGAGTCTGAGTGGGTCTGTAAGTGGGTGCCTGAGTCTCTGAGAGGGTCTGTGAGTGGGTGCTTGAGTCTCTGAGTAGGTCTGTAAGCAGGTGCTTGACTGTCTTAGTGGGTCTGTTAGTGGGTGTGTGAGTGTCTGATTAGGTCTGTGAATGGGTGCATGAGTCTCTGAGTGGGTGCTTGAGTCTCTGAGTAGGTCTATAAGCAGGTGTGTGAGTGTCTGAGTGGGTCTGTGAGTGGGTATGTGAGTGTCTGAGTAGGTCTGTGAATGGGTGCATGAGTCTCTGGGTGGGTCTGTGAGTGGATGCATGAGTCTCTGAGTGGGTCTGTGAGTCAGTGTATGAGTCTCTGAGTGGGTCTGGGAGTGGATGCAGGAGTGCCAGAGTGGGTCTGTGAGTGGGTGTGTGTGTCTCTGAGTAGGTCTGTGAGTGGGTGCGTGAGTGTCAGAGTGGGTCTGTGAGTCACTGCATGAGTCTCTGAGTGGGTCGGTGAGTGGGTGCGTGAGTCTCTGAGTGGGTCTGTGACTGGGCATGTGAGTCACTGAGTAGGTCTGTGAGCAGGTGTGTGAGTGTCTGAGTAGGTGTGTGAGTGGGTGTGTAAGTATCTAAGTAGGTCTGTGAGTGGGTGCATGAATCTCTGAGTTGGTTTGTCAGTGGGTGCATGAGTGCCTGAGTGGGTCTGTGTGTGGGTGCATGAGTGTCTGAGTGGGTCTGTTAGTTGGTGCATTAGTCTGTTGGTAGGTCTGTGCATGGGTATCTGAGTGGGTCTGTGACTGAGTGCATGAGTGTCTGAGTGGGTCTCTCAGTGGGTGCATAAGTATCTGAATGAATGTGTCAGTGTCTGAGTGGTTCTGTGAGAGGGTGCATGAGTGTATCAGTGGGTCTGTCACTGTGTATATTAGTGTGTGAGTGAGTGTGTGAATGTATATATTTATTTCTTTTGGCAACATTCGCAACTCTGTTGAGATGCTACATGCGGGGCCGCGCTGAGCGTCGCGATGGGTCCACGTCTCCAGGCACATGAGGAAAAATACAGTTTGCGACATTTTAAATGTCATAAGTGTTCTCTCAGACACACCTACAATGCACCCATATGGTCAGGGTACCTCTACCCTGAACCTTTCTATGTTATTTAGCCTCAAAACGCATCTCACAGGACACAGTCCCAGTTTAGAAAATGGCAGGCACAACTTTCTTCACAGGTTGCAGCCTGCCAATCACAGCACTTCTCCTGGCTCGAGGGGTTGTGAACGTCTGCGTAGGCGTTGCGAAGGGTTCACGCCTCTAGATATCTTATTTTGGATTTCCTTTAATATCTCCAAAACTGCTGAACGGATTTACACCAATTTACAAAAAGGTTGCTTTCTTGACCAACAGCTACCTTTCTGCCAAATTTGGTGTAATTTCATTCAGTGGTTTGGTCTGCAGTCGTGTCTAAAATTCCTGAGGGAATTAACATGGGAAACACACTTTTTTTACCCCCCTTTTTCTCAGACCCTGCTTGACGGATCACCCTGAAACATTCCGTGCACAACTAGAAACACCGGGGCATTTTTTGTGGAAAATTTTGTGAAGATTCATCAACCGGCGCCAAATATATATGCAAGTAAAAAAAAATAACTTTTCCCATGGAAATTAGGTCCTAGCTATAACAACCTACGGGTGACCGCCAATAGGTAATACATACATATATTTCCTACTGGTGGTTCTCAGTAGGTAGTTATCGTTAGAACCTAGTTTCCATAGGTAAAGCATTTTTTGACGTGCCTATATCTTTGGTGCAGTTTGATGAATCTTCATGAAATGGTCAAAAAAAAGTGTGCTTGTGAGTCTTATTGCGTATGGAAAGTTTCTGGGTGATCCATCAAGTGGGGGTTGAGAAAAAGGAGGAGTAAAAAAGTGTGTTTCCCTTTTAATTCCCATAGAGATTTTAGACATGGCTACAGCCTGAACCTCTAGATGGATTACACAAAATTTGGCAGAAAGGTAGCTCTTGGTCCAGAAAGCGACCTTTTTGTTATTTGGTGTAGATCCGTTTAGTAGTTTTGGAGATAATAAATAAAATCCATATTTATTTATCTAGGGTCTTGAATAATTTGCAAATATAGAGGATCTCGTGCAGAGATCTGATTGGCTGCCAACACTTCAACCAGGAAGTGTTGGCAGCTATTTTGGGACTTGAGTCCCAAAAAATCACCAGAAAAATAAATAAAAGGGGGCAGGGTAGGTATACCATGACCCCCGTAGCCCTGGTGCTGGGGTCCCCCAGGAACCCTGCCAGGGCAAAAAAGCATTTTTTTAAAAACAATTTGCAGTGATATTGCAAGGATTCACAAATTTGCAGCAAAATATTTTAAAAAAACAAGCACGGTCTCCCGCACTTGTTTCTTTTTCAGCCCTCGGGTGGGCCTGGTCCCGGTGCATAAATTATTTTGTTAACAATTGATTAGGGGGCACATGGGCCCCCCTTCCCAAGTCCAGTTTGAACCCCGGAGACTCCCGGAGACTGCCACCTCTCCGGGGCCTTATTTATTAATGAGGAGGGGGCAGCGTGACCCCCCTCCTCTGCCCTTTAAAGGCCTCAGGGACCACCACCACCTCTGGGCTTATAAATTATAAAAGAGGTGGGCTGCACAATCCCCCCTCCTACTTCTCAGTCGCTTGGGGCATCACCACCCCTCCGCGGCACAAAGGTACTGCAAAGAAGGGAGGGAGGCCGCACGGCACTCCTCCTGGGCCCTTTTTGCCCCAAGGACCACCACCTCCATGAGCAAATGCAAAGGGGGAGGGGTGCCACACGGCCCCCCTCCCGGCCCATATGTGGCCCCGGGGACCACTACTTCCCTAGGGACAGCCCCTGGATACTGAAGGAGGGTGGCCATGCAGCCCCCCCTCCTGGAGCCATTGATGGCCCTGGGGATGGCCACTACCCAGGGCTGACTCCCTATGTCCCAGGGTGCCCACCCCGGGACATAGATGTTTGGTCTTGCTTGGCAGGAGCTATGACAGCTCCCGCCAAGCGAGAGCAAACAGTAAGTCTGCTCCCAGCTGGCAGGAGCAGAGCTTCTGCTCCTGCTTGCTGGGAGCAGACTTTTCATTTGTTTTCCAGCTCGCTGTCAAGCGGGCAGGAAAACAAATGATAGAATTGCTCCAGCACGCAGGGAGCAACATTTTTTGCTGCTCCCTACGTGGAGGATCAATGCCGGCTTCTGATGGATGTGGGCAGTGGGCAGGGACCACGGGGGCAATGGGGCTCCCCCTTTGGTCCCCAACAGTGCTCAATGGTTGCCCTGGGTGGGCATCAGGGCACCCAGCCTTAGTTTGCTGGACCTCGGGGGGATGGTGTCCCTGGGGCCAAAATCATCCAGGGAGGGGGGGCACGTGGCCCCCTTCTAATAATTGGCCAGGCCCCGGGGATGGGCTCGCCAGGGCCAAAATCAGCCCAGGGAAGGTGGTTGCACGGCCACCCTACCCCATTAAGTTTAGACCTGGCTCTGGGGGATGGGGTCCCCGGGATAAAAATTGGCCCAGGAAGGGGGGCCGCATGGTCCCCCTTCCCAATTAAAATATTTGCGAAACTGTGCACACTTGTTGGATACAGAGGTAGATGAGGTTCCTGGCCCTTATTCTCATTTCACAAAAATAAAACTTCAAGGGGAAGCACTTACAAATATAAACATAGCTGGTGCCCCAATTGAAGCTGGTGAAGATTGACCTCTTTTTAGTCTTTTTGTTTTCTCTATAGGAAGATTCATGTTATAACAGATTTCTGGATAAAGATGCACAAGGAACAATAACATTGCCGAAATGCACACAAGGTCACTGCAGACATTTCCTCGTGGTCCATTATGCAGCTGTAGTGTAGAATACAGACTAGACACTTACCCAACAAGGTAGCACTTACTAACTAACCAGCAGTAAGTACTGAAGTTGGGTAGACATTTCAGGCAAAATTGTGGACTCTTGTTGTATAAACAGGCAGGTGAAGTTCTTTTCTGGCACTGATGCTCATTTCACAGTAATTAAACCTGAACGGGAAGCACTTACATTTATAAACATAGTAGGTTACTCAGTTGAAGCTCTATTTCTGTAACGGACAAGTGATCCTAACTTCCTGGGCTTGGTGAAGACAAAGCAAGTGTGTTTTCTCAGCAGTTCCACATTGAAAAACAATCTGAAATCCTTGCTGAAGGTAAATGTATTGTTAATCTATCGTAGCACAATCTGTAGTGACTGTGATGAGTGGGCTCTTTTCTTGGCCTCTCCTGGTGACAGTAGAGTCCATGGTTCTCCCTTTAAATGACTATAAGTATGCAAAAGTGCAAAATCACCCACAGTCATCGCCAGTTAGGCCATTCCCCATCCTCCTTAGTAGTAAGCAACTCACAGACCCATACAGCCACTCACAAATTCACAAAACCACTCACACACCCATACAACCACTCACACACCCACTCACAGGCCCATACAGCCACTCACACACTCCCTAACAAAGGTCACAGGTTACAGTTAGGAAATCAAATGTTAAAACCTCTGAAATTCATAAAAAAACAAAGGGTATAGCGATGTTATAGTTAGGAAATAACATTAAAAATCTTAAAAATTCACTGAAAAAACCCAAAGGTTTTAAGGTGTAGGCACACTTAATGCAGAAACTTCTTTTTAGCACCTCGTTTTATTGTTGAGCGTTTTTAACTGTGATAAACTGTATAATGTTTTGTGGAGGCTTTAGGAGTGTTTGATCTTACCTGAGACACTCGATTAGAAGAACGTAACTCTCCGGTCCACCGCAGTCGTGTTAGACGATTGATTGAGTGGAGAGAGGCTGCTGAATAGGACCCTGTCAGCTGTTTTGGGCACCATTTGCGAGCGGTTAGCGCTCTAGTGGTTTGACCTTCTGGGGCATAAAGCTACCACGGGCGCGCAGCAGAGAAGCAGGCACACTTAATGCAGAAACTTCTTTTTAGCACCTCGTTTTATTGTTGAGCGTTTTTAACTGTGATAAACTGTATAATATTTTGTGGAGGCTTTAGGAGTGTTTGATCTTACCTGAGACACTCGATTAGAAGAACGCAACTCTCCGGTCCACTGCAGTCGTGTTAGACGATTGATTGAGTGGAGAAAGGCTGCTGAATAGGACCCTGTCAGCTGTTTTGGGCGCTATTTGCGAGCGGTTAGCACTCTAGTGGTTTGGCCTTCTGGGGCATAAAGCTACCGCGTTCGCAGGCGTGCAGCAGAGAAGCAGGCACACTTAATGCAGAAACTTCTTTTTTGCACCTCGTTTTATTGTTGAGCGTCTTTAACTGTGATAAACTGTATAATGTTTTGTGGAGGCTTTAGGAGTGTTTGATCTTACCTGAGACACTCGATTAGAAGAACGCAACTCTCCGGTCCACCGCAGTCATGTTAGACGATTGATTGAGTGGAGAGAGGCTGCTGAATAGGACCCTGTCAGCTGTTTTGGGCACCATTTGCGAGCGGTTAGCGCTCTAGTGGTTTGGCCTTCTGGGGCATAAAGCTACTGCGTTCGCGGGCGCGCAGCGGGCGCGCCAAAGGCGCGCCTAAGGCAAGCCCGTCTGCGCCCGTCCGCGCATGGACGCTGCCAGCTGTCAGGAGATTCTGCCCGTTTTCCCACAGGTATATCCTACGCCCATGTTAGGCTACTCTAAAGAGGTGTTAGTGGAGCTAGGGGACATTGCCCCGAGCCTGGGGTGTAAAGGTAATCTACTAGTAGAGGATGGCGTTTTTCTAGGGAAATGCCCACAATGTGACTGGTCTGCGGCCGAGCAACAGCATACACCTGGCCTCTTGCACTCCCACTCCACAAGCAATCGAGTATGTAAGGAGCAAACCCTAAGGGAAGGGTAGCAGAATAAAGGAGGGCAAGTAGTTCCCTTCCAGGGTCTGTATCTCAATGCAAGATCCATTCCAAAGCATGTGGCAGAAATCTGGGATTTGTTGAACGATCTAAAACCAGATATCTGTCTCTTCACCAAGACCTGGTTGCATAATTATGCCTCGCCGGTGCTGGCAATAGCATTCCCTGCTGAATACTCTGTAGTACGATTGGATAGAACAGGCAAGAGGGGTGGAGGTCTAGCTATCACCACGCGTCCACCTTACCACATCAAGATTCTGGACACAGTCTCTACCTCTAGTATGGGGCTGATGGTCTTCAGGGTGGAACGGGTACGGGCGATTGAGTGGACGGGAGCTATAGTCTATCACCCACCAGGAGGAAACAAGAAAGAGTTTTGTACATCGCTATTAGAAAGGTTGGCCCCTTACACACTGCAAACTGACAAGTTCCTACTGGTAGGGGATTTTAATAATCATTTGGATGTACTTTCCAACGCAGAGTCTGCTGGCTTAGTAGCAGCTATGGAGTCGCTAGGTCTCTCTTCCAGAGTACTCAGTCCTACACACATTGCTGGGCATATGCTGGACACCATTTTTACAAATATACCAGATATAGCGGTAGAACCCCCTTGATATTAGGTTGGACTGACCATTCGGCATTAAGTTTCTCCTGGGTGCTCACAAAACCGGGCGGCCAGCCTCAGGGTCGCAGGGACCTCCGTAGATCATGGAAAAAAGTGACATCCACCGCCTTCAGTCTGGCGTACACTTCCCCTTCGTTTATGAACTGTGAAGACAGTGATACAGCCTTGGAAAGATTCGAGGCTTCAGTGACCGAAGCTTTAGACTCTATTGCGCCGCTTAAGGTTGTTAAAATCCAGAACAGGGCAGCCCCAGCCCCATGGTATTCAGAGAATCTTAAAAAAGAAAAGGCCATTTGTAGAACTAGGGAGAGAAAATGGAGGAAAACAAAATCAGAGAGAGATAAATCGCTCTATCGAATTGCACATAGAGCTTATCTAAATAGTTGCAACACAGCCAGAAGAGTACATTTAGGCTCCCGAATTACGGAAGCGTAGAACTCTTCTAAAGAGCTCTTTAAGATTCTCAAGGAGTTTACCAACCCCAGGGCCAATAACCCTTTACCTCCACCTACACTAGGGTTATGTGAGGATTTAGCCGGCTATTTTATACATAAGATTGATAAAATCTATAGCTCTTTTGGTCCGGAGGAGGCTGATAAGGAGGGAGTTCCCCCCCAGGAAAACCCCCTATCACCGAGCTTAGAATCTTTCCCTGTTATTACCGGTGAGCAAGTGAGCTCTTTACTAGCTCACACAAAATCTGGCTCTCCATTAGATCTGGCTCCCCATTTCATCATGTCAGAACTTACCCCGGCCCTGGCCGATGTGCTTGCTGAGGTCTGCAATATCTCGTTAGCTACAGCCACGTTCCCTTGCAAGTGGAAGAATGCACGAATCAAGCCATTGCTGAAAAAGGCACTAGCTGATCCCTCAGATCTACAAAATTACAGACCAATCTCTCTCCTCCCATGTTGCTCAAAGATCATGGAGACATTAATCAATAGACACCTCCCCGGTTATTTAGAACAAAATAATCTACTGGATCCTTCCCAGTCGGGATTCCGTGCTTGTTATAGCACTGAGTCCGCATTGATGGAAGTCACCGACACCATAAGGATGTCACTGGATAAGGGGACCCCCTCGATGCTAGTTCTCCTTGATTTGTCGGCAGCCTTTGACACCATCTCTCATCATATCCTTTTGGATAAATTACGAGAGATTGGTGTCAGAGGCATGGCCTTAAAATGGCTGCAAAGTTTTTTGACCGACAGAACACAATGTGTCCAGTTGGATTCCTTTGTGTCACAGACCTCGCGAGTGGATAAGGGGGTCCTGCAGGGATCCATTTTAAGTCCCACCTTGTTCAATATCTATGTGGCTCCGCTGGCTTCAATTATTAGAACCTGCGGGTTTGAGACGATTTCGTATGCAGACGACACTCAGGTGATAGTCCCCATGGAGTCAGACTCTGCAGTGACCAAAGCCAAGTTTAAAAACTGTATGCTAAAAATAGCCACATGGATGAAGAAGAACTTCCTCCAGCTTAATTCCAACAAAACCAAGATTCTGCTGTTTGGTAAAGCTGAGGAATTGTGGACCCCTGAATGGTGGCCATTAGAATTAGGGGAAGCTCAAAAAGGAGGCAAGATGGCGTCCGACTAGCAACTCTGCAGTGAGGCTCCGCTGAGCTTCCCCTGATCTCTGAATGATTTTGTCACACATGCCTTCTGAAACCAAACTGGAATTCTCACGAACTATTTAATTATATGGCAAGCCCCAGGAATGTTTCAAAAACGTTTTCTCTGCGGATCTCAAACGTTTCTTATCTACTTTCAAAGACTCGAGCTCTCACCTCTCCCTCGCCTGGAACACGTCAACTCGGCCCGGGCCTCCCGGATGTATCTTGGCCTGCGCAGCTTTTCGTCCACGCAGCAGAACCGGCAGAATTGGCAGAATCGACACGAGCGCCAGAGCACCAGCTGTCCCAGCGTGGCCCCCGCCAACAGCAAAAATCAGCAGAGCAATCACGGACGGCAACACGACGGGGGTTTTCTGAAGAACGGCACAATCGTGGTGCTACTTTGTATCGCCCGCGACACCAAACAAGTAAGGATGACAGGCAAGGGGACGAGAGCTGTCAAAGTCAAGAATGCAGCCGCAAATGTATCCCTTGTGCCGCTCCCCCACAGGCTCCCCCACCGGCTGGTACAACCCTAGCTGCCACCCGGCAGAAAAGGCTGGACACTCTGGGTAAGAAAAGCACAGCGGGGGGAGAGAAAGATCAGAAAGGAGAGAGCTTCGATAAAAATACTGGGGATAATAACACTGCGAGTATTTCAACCAGTAAAAAAATCTCTGCTCGCCCATTCAAAGAAATCGACACTTCTCAACCCTTAATCACTGCTAGCTTTGGCGCCACAAAAGGGGTTGAAAGCGATCATATCCTACCACTGGAGAATCCGGCTGCGTCAACTAAACCGATGGGGGAGGTAGAGGAAGAACGGACCCCCCTGGTTTTACCAGCAGTCCCGGTTGAATCACGGCTAAAAGACACCGTCACATCCTTGGCCACATCCTCGGTGGTGGAAGAACAAGCGGAACTAATGGAAAGCAATACATCTTTATCTCAGTCGATGGAGGGTGATATTATTACCACTCTTAATCCCAGAGACCTTAATGACCTCAATGAGTATCCAAATGTCTGCGCTAACACCACTACTGGAACCACAGAGGCAGCTCCATTGCTGCATGGGGCTAGGCACCTACTTAAAACACCAGACAACCTAGAAAATTTTTATTCTCTAACCGAAGAGTCAGAACCGTCAGACATTAGCATTTCATTATCCAGTGGGGAGGAAGGCAATAAGTGGTATAGTAGTTCCAACACGGACCCGCAGAGAACTAAGTCTGGCTTGAAAAAATTACAAAAAAAGAAAAATGAGGGCCGCCTAAAAAAGAGTGTTGATACATTCGGCAAAGAAAGCGCTAAAGACTTGAAGTGGGACTATAAGGATACTCCGCTTACGATCTGCTCTGACTCCTTGGCCGCCTCCGGCGGAAATCAAACACTCATAGGAAGCAACAAAATGAGCGACTTCAATGATTCCATAAGTGACCCAGCTCTGGCGGTCATCTTACAATCTATCAAGAGCTTTCAGGATGAAGTCAAGGCAGATAGTCGCAGGTCACGCTTAGCCGCCAAGCAACTACAAGGGGCTGTCAGGAAAGTTGGTAAAACCTGTGCCGAAATAGCAGATCGCATGGCTTCAGTGGAAGCAAGGACCGAGCAATTAGAAAAAGAGGTTGTCACTCTCAAAACACAGCACGTTGAGCATGAGGGAATTGTCAAAGATCTTATGTGGAAGATGGAGGAGCATGAAAATCTCCGCTTTCTAGGGAATCCGGAAGGTGTCGAAAAAGATGATCCCAGAAACTTTATGATTACACTGCTGAAAGGGGCCTTCCCAGAACTACATTCCTGGGACTGGGATAAAGAAGTACAACGGGCCCATAGATTTCCTCTGTCCTCCGCCAAACGTACCTCTACCACTCAACAACATCCTCGTGCCATGCTTTTATTTTTCGGCAACTTTCTACTGCGACAAACCCTCTACGATCTGGCCAGACCCACAAATAAACGGTCTTTTGATGGTATAACTTTTTTTACCAGACCGGATTTTGCACACGCGACTGTGGAGCGCCGATGGCGACTCCGGCATCTCTTTGAGCCGTTTCAGAAACTAGGCGCTGAGGTATATCTTCAGAATCCGGCCAGACTAAAAATTGTATACAAAGGATCTACACGCAGCTTTGTCTCCGAGGTGCAGGCTAAAAAGTACTTAGAGGAAGTTTCGGGACATAAGTAATGTGGGTAAAAATATATTACAACTGCTATTACATTTTGCATAAAGTATAGATAACCCCAGTGACTTACACGTAAGGGGCTCAGGTGGATGTACTCCCAAGGATAACAGAGTTAAAAAAAATCTCAGAGCTTCTCTCTCTCTGCCTTTCTCTGCTGCCTTCTGTTCTTTTTCATTCTCCTTTTTTTTTCTCTTTTTATATGTCTGGCGCTGCTTGCTTTACAGTTTAAAATGTCTCAGAATTGTTTTAGAAGGTTATAATGCAGGGGGGGAGTCTCAGCGGGCCCGCGGGGCTCTGTTTGTCGGATGTCAAACCCCTGGCTATGCCAGGTAACCTCCAAACATGGTGGAGGGTGGTGGGGTGGTGGGGTGGGAGAGGGGGGGGCACTTGGTCGGTCAGACAGGTTGCTAAAAAACATTATGATCAATGTAATTTGGATCAGAGGGTTTGATGGTAACTTCAGGATGTGGAGTTCCAAATGGTTCTTGCAAAACTATGAGCTAACAGAGCGTATTCAAATGATAATCAGATGGGAGTGTTAAGGGTCTTATCAATGAATATTTGTGGTCTCAATGACATTAAAAAAAAGGCAACTAGTTACGGTAGGATTACAGGCACTGGGTACTAATATTATCTGTTTACAAGAAACTCACATAGAGGGCTCGCAAATACATTTATTAAAAACTCTTGGATATAGGCTGATTTGTGATACGACACAGGGTGCAAGGGTGCGGGGGGTTGCTATTTTAGCTAAAGGGGGCGAGTTCGTTTTTAGCCATTCCAAAGCAGACAAATTTGGACGTTGGGCGGTCACAGAATGCCAATATGGGAATGGGCAAAAGATAACACTTTGCGCGTTCTATGGCAGTAATGGTGATGATCCATTAGTCATTGAAGAGATCTCTCCTGAACTCACGCATTGGCCATTACCTTTAATGGTATGCGGGGATTTTAACATTAATCTTCCCATTGATTGGTCTATGGAAGAGGGGTGGCAATATGTTGGCCGTAAACCTAAGGTGTTCAAGGATTTGCAGCATATGTGTCACACGCACGGGTTGGTCGATGGCAGGCAGACTTTAAAGCCTAATGATCCGGGGTATACTTTTTTTTCCCACCCACATCTTACTCACGTAAGAATAGACTACATATTGATGTCTAACTCACTCAAATCCAATTGTCAAATGGAAAAGCTGCCACGGGTCCTTTCGGACCATAATCCTTTAATCTGCACCTTAGAGACGGAAGGAGGAAGAATCACACCCAGGTCTTGGACATTTGAGAAAGCCCTGC
Organism: Calotriton arnoldi; assembly: GCA_963921515.1. Lineage (NCBI taxonomy): Eukaryota > Metazoa > Chordata > Amphibia > Caudata > Salamandridae > Calotriton > Calotriton arnoldi. The sequence continues at coordinate 614,022 of CAWUFW010009986.1, read as the reverse complement.
TCTTAGATGACGCATATTGTGCTTACATGAGGAAGTGGATTCCAAACTTTTTACCCGACAATCTTGGAAGTACATCGATCGAGATAGTATGGGATGCGCTAAAAGCAGGGATTCAAGGGGAGACACTGAAATATTCGCTACAGGCTAATAAACTAGCCAGGGAAGCTATGAAGGCACTCTACGAAATCTTACGGTTAGCTGAAGAAGAATTAATAAAGGTAACAATCGAGAACCCCGGCATAGATGAAGTACTAAATGCGCAAAACCAGGTGGCAATAGCCAAGGCTGCAATTACGAATATCTTTACTGATAAAGCTGTCAAAAAGGCGTTCTCACAAAAGGAGATGATTTATGAGATGAATGAACAAATCGGGCATCAGCTTGCTGTACACACTAGGCAGCTGACATCATTAAATTTGATTCGTGAGATTTCTGATCCTTTGGCAGGTCAACTTACCGATCTAGCACATATAAGAGATGCCTTCTGGCGATTTTATCAGGAACTATACTCGGAGGGGGTAGGGGGCGATTCAGCAAAAACTACAAGCTACCTGGATAAGGTTAATTATGATCATTTTGATGAGGCTGACCAGGCCATCCTTGAAGAGATTCCCAACCCTGAAGAAATTCTTACAATAATTAAAAGTCTGCCAAAAGGGAAGGCAACCGGATTGGATAGTATCCCATCGGAATTTTATATTACGTTTCTCGATCAAATCAAAACTATTCTCTGTGATCTTGTTATTCATATTTTTAAAGGTGGCCAACCCCCAACTTCTTGGTCTAGAGCTAAGATAGTCATCTTTCCCCCCCAAAAAAAACCTCCGGAACTGTTAGGCTCTTACCGACCCATTACTCTCATTAATGTAGACTCAAAGGTTTATTCAAAAGTCCGAGCTAATAGAATCGCTCCTATTATCCACAAAGTTATTACCAAATGTCAACATGGCTTTGTCCCGGGGAGGTCCACTATCAACCACATCCAGCGAGTGCTCACATTATTTGACAGTATGGACTTGGCAGGAGACCCTATGGCATTGGTGCTTCTCGATGCCGAGAAGGCCTTTGATAGGGCCTCCTGGCAGTTTTTGTGGGCATCGATGTCCAGGGTTGGAATAAAGGATGGGTACATCCAGGCGGTACAAAAACTATATGTTAACCCGAGGGCTGTAGTGATGGTGAACGGCAGCCTCACCAAGGAGTTAACAATATCCCGGGGAACACGACAGGGCTGCCCCTGCTTACCTTTGCTCTTTGCAATATATATTGACCCCTTTATCCATAATCTAAACAGCAACCATGAAATTAAACCAATTTGGTCACAAGAGCTTTCCACCAAATCCCTGGCATATGCTGATGACATTGCTATTGTAACTGCGGACCCTAACACAGCAATGAATGCAATTGAAAAAGAGGCTAAGGATTTCGGAACAGTATCCGGGTATGCCCTGAACCGGGGGAAAACTCAGGTAGTACTGAACAAAAATAGTAAAATGGATGATCCCCGGGTTACAGAAAAAGCCACTTACCTAGGAGTATGTATATCATCCCAACTAGACAATGTGGTTAATCTAAATCTTAAACCCATGATGGCCGTAATGCAGAAAGATCTACGACGACTAGATAACTTACACCTTTCCATCATAGGCAGAGTTAATGTGGTGAAAATGGTGTTTTTTCCTAAAATTCTGTATTTATTTAGAGCAATCTGCCTTGAATTCTCAACTCATTGGCTTAAATCAATAGAACGCGTGTTTTCTAGTTTTATCTGGGCTTATTCGCAACCTCGGCGGGCCTACAAACTTCTTACCCTCTCCAAGGATCGAGGTGGGTTAGCGCTCCCAAACTTAAAAGCATACTACTGGGCCTCTGTGCTACTATACAATAAAGAATTACTATGGAATTTTGGGGAGGAGGTAATGCCTGGGGATAGTACACCATCTACCTTTCAACTACTACTTGGTAACAAGAGTAAAGGATACTTTTGGCGACACCTACATGATAGTTATCATAAAAAAGTTACATTTAAAACACTTTATAGTGGGTTTAAGGTATGGAAGGCTGTTAGAAGATTGCTCGGTATAGGGAGAATCTCGTTCTATACCCCTTTAAGGGATAATCCTAACCCTCCCGAAATATTTAGCGATGGATATATACACAAATGGAACAAGGTGGGAATTGTCCAAGTGGGTTGCCTCCTCTCCCCTACCGGGATTCAATCTTTTGAGGCACTTAAAAAGGATTTTCATCTAGATTGGAGTGACTTTTTTAAGTATCTCCAAATCAGAGCTTTTCTCTCACGGAAAGTAGGTGGAAGGGCTTCACTTGGAAAAGTTGCTTTAGTAGAAAAATGTAATTGCAGTAAAGCCAGCACTATTGGGGAAATGTATTCCCTTATTACTGCACGGTTTCCAGATGACTTGGAAAAAACCTCACAGAAATGGCACGAGAAACTCGGATTGTCCATTGATGTATTTAACTATGCGTATCTGTTGTCACAAACAATTCTTATGTCTACCAAACTACAAGCCCAATTTTTCAAAACTTGTTTTTTCCTATACTATACACCAGATAAAATTGCCAAGTGGGGGAGTGGCCAGGGGACATGTTGCCCCAGATGTAAGCTATACAATGCTGACAGTATACATATTTTCTCTACTTGTAGCGGTCTAACTTCATTGAAGCACGAGATAGAGAAGTTTCTGACTGCCGTACTTCAAAGTGATATTGTACTGTCTAGCAAAGTTATACTACTAGGGGCTGCGAACCCTAGTAATGCTAGACCTGGCCATGAACTAATCTTTATCGCCATGGCAGTTTTAATATTGTGTATAGCCTCAACCTGGCTTGATCCTATAGCACCGTCCTTCCAACAGTGGCTAGCTAGGCTGTTAGCAATTTCTAATATGGAGGTGGCTATCTATAAACGGAAGGGTAGGCAACGGCGTAAAAAAGGGATGAAGATCTGGACCCCTATTAGAGTGGTGTCAAACTCAAGGACGTATGTAAATGTTTTGTTAATGCTTGTAAATGTTCTGTAAAATTTAGCGGTATTAACTTTGGGCGCTTTTTTTTTCTCTCTCTTTGTCCTTCTCCTCTTTTCTTGACCAATATAATTGAATGTATCATCGAACCAACGAACATTTGAAGGATAGAATGCATGTATGTAATGTATTAATTCGTATACCTGTCTGACCTGGGAGGGTGGGGGCGGGACTCGGGGGGTGAAAATTGTGTGGTTAAAAACTCAATAAAGATATTTAAAAAAAAAAAAGAATTAGGGGAAGCTCCCTCACCAAAAAAATGGGCAAAGAATCTAGGCATCATAATTGACAATAAACTTTCCATGGAGGAGCATGTGAAGACGCTATCGGGCACCTGCTTCGGAATATTGCGGATGCTAAGAAAGATCTTCCCTTGGATCCCTCTCATGGCAAGGAAAACTCTCATTCAGTCACTTCTGGTCAGTAGACTAGATTATGGTAACTCGTTACTGGTCGGAATCAGGGAAGACCTATTATCAAAATTGCAGGGAGTTCAAAATACAGCAGCCCGTCTTGCCCTTAATAAACCGGTACGCACCCCATCATTACCTCTTTTACGTCAATTGCACTGGCTTCCCATTAGGAAAAGACCAGTTTTTAAGCAGTCCCTTCAGGGGACGGGCCCTGCCTAACTCAAGAAGAAACTCGAGCTGTATTTGCCCGTGCGTCAGCTGAGATCAAGCAACTGCAATTTGCTTTGCACGCTGAGAATCAAGAAAACCAAAATGGGCGGACGCGCTTTTTCTCATCTAACCCCCGTCCATTGGAACAGCCTCCCAGATGAGATGTGGGCCTGTTGCAACTTGACACAGTTCAAGAAATTGCTTAAGACCTGGCAGTTTTAAGAATTTGTTTTTTTCATAGGTGACTGCTACTCAGGCACCGAGAGATCCCTCTGGGGATGATTTGTTGCGCCCTACAAATAATAATAATAATAATAGTTAGGCTCAGATTTCTCTAGTACAAAACCATTGAAATTCAGCAGTTATAGTTACTTGACCTAGCTATAACTTATACCCCGCATACGTTATTCTACTGCTTATGACCTCACATATTACAGCACTCATGACATGGTCAGTGACATCACTAATGATATCTCAAATGACATCACTGATGACATCATCCATAGAAACACTCACACCCACATCCAACCTCTCATATACCAACTCACACACCCACAGAACCACTCAGACCCATACAACTACTGACACACACACTCACTCATACAGCCTCTCACACAGCCACTCACATAGCCATTCACAGACCCATGCAATTACTAACACACACAATCACTCACTTATACAGCCACTCAAATAACCATTCACTCACTCATACAGCCACTTAGTTACTCAGATGCCCAAACAGCCACTCATACACTCATAAACCACTCACACACCCACTCACAGAACCAAACAGGTACTCACTCACCCATACAACCACTCATATACCTACTCACACACCCACACAGTCACTCACACAACCACTCCCTCACCCATGCATCTACTCACTCACCCATACAGCTAGTAAAAGAGCTACTCACTCACCCATCCAACCAGTCACACATCCATTCACTCATCCACTAAACCACTTACATACCCATTCACACATTGATACAAGCACTCACATGCCCACTTACTCACCTTTACAGCCACTCACACAGATACTTACTGTGCAAAACAGCTACACACACCCACTCACTTATCCATACACCCACTCAAACAGCCACTCACTTACCCATACATCCACTTAAACACCCAGTCACTCACCCATAGAGCCATTCACAGTCACTCATTCACCCATATAGCCACTCACACAGTCACTTAGTCACCCATTCAGCCACTCACCCACCCATACAGCCACTGATACTCCCACTCACTCACAAATACAGTCACTCACTCACCAATACACCACAGCTACTCACACACCCACTTATTCACCCATACAGCCACTCACACACCCATACAGCAACTCAGGCACCCACTCCTACACTGATACAGACAATAACAGTGCCACTTAGATTACATATATTAGAAACAGTATCACTTATTAGTAGTGCAAAGAGAATAGTAGTTTAACTTATGCAGTAGCTTAGTATAGTATATGTTTACAAAACACTTATAATCACTGTATGATGTCATCAGTGATGCCATTTCAGATGTCATCAGTGATGTTTCCTACCATGTCATGAGTGATGTATAGTGTGAGGTCATAAGCAGTCCATTGCGGGTGAGTACGTTTTAGTTAGCTTAGGTATCTAGGTAACTATAACTGCTGAATTACAATGATGTTGTACGAGTAAAATCTGAGCCTAACTATAACATCTAATACACAAGAGAGGGGGGACGGGGAGCTTGCGGAAAATGAGGTCCAGTACCCGTGCTCTCAAGGTCAGATGGGGGCGTGTGACCCTGTTCTTTGTTCAGCATGGACTGACCCCAGGGAGATGGTCTTCCCTGAGGCTGTTTATGGCCTGGGAGGGTGTACGCGTGGTCCCCATCCCAGTTTGTAAAGTGATTTGGCCTTGGGAAGGTGGTGGTTCCTTGGGCTTCTAGGAAGCCCAGCAATGGGGTCTGTGCGGCCCTCCACCTTGTATAAAAATGAAGCCCTGGGGAGGTGGCAGTCCCTGGTGCTTCTACAAAGCCCAGGAGGGGGGGTCCACGTGGCCCCCCTCCTTTTATAAAAATAAAGCCCTGGGAAAGTGGTGATCCACGGAGCTCTAGGAGCCTTAGGAGAGGGGCCCCGTGCGCCCCCTACTTTAAAAAAAAAAATGCCCCTGGGACCTGGCTCACCCAGGGGCCCTTTTTAAAAAAAGCATGGGAGCCTGCGCTTCTTCTTTTTTTTCCCCTCCAAAGTCACGGATACATTGTGATTTTTGGTGAAAATTTAAAAGAAAATGTTTTTTTACCCCGGCAGGGTCCCTGCAGGACCCCAGGACCAAGGCTAATGGGTCAGGGTATTCCTACCCTGCCCCCTTCTTTCTTTTAATCTTTTTGTTTGAGACTCAGCTGAAGCCGAGTCACAAGATGGCTGCCAAGACTTCCTGGTTAAAATGTTGGCAGTCAATCAGATTTCAGCACAGGGACTGTCAGATACTCAGAGGGTCCACGTCCCTAGATATGCAAATGTGGATTTCTTTTACTATCTCAAAAACTACTGAATCGATTTACATCAAATAACAAAAAGGGTGAATTGCGAATCAAAATCTACCTTTCTGCCAAATTCAGTGTAATTTCGGCCAGCGGTCCGGGCTGCAGGCGTGTCTAAAGATTCTATAGGAATTAACATGGGAAACTGACTTTTTTTGCCCCCTCCTTTTTCTCAGCCCCTGCTTCACGGATCACCCCGAAACTTTCCATGCACAACTAGGATAACCGGGTCACTTTTTGTTTGGAACATTTCATGAAGATTCGTCAAATGGCACCTAAGATATAGGCAAGTCAAAAAACACTTCTCCTATGGAAACATGGTACCAACTATACCTACTTATAACTATCTATAACTAACTACCGCCAGTAGGTAATATATAACTAACTACCACCAGAAGGTAATGTACATATATATATATATATATATATATATATATATATATATATATATATATATTTATCTACTGGCGGTCGCCAGTAGATAGTTATAGTTAGGACCTATTATCCATAGGAAATCCGTAACATTCTATTCCCAATAACTTTATGCGTCGTTTGATGAATCATCGCGAAATTTTCAAAACTAGTGGGGCGCTCCGGTCCGCTCCTGTCTTGAAAGTTTCGGGGTGATTCATCAAGCAAGGGCCGAGAAAAAAGGGGGGTCCCAAAACGTGTTTTCTCCATGTTAATTCCCATAGGAAATTTTTGCCACGGCTACAGCCCGAACTGCTGAACGGAATTACACCAAATCTGGCACAAAGGTAGCGCTTGGTTCAGAAAGCGACCTTTTTTAAATGGTGTAAATCCGTTCAGTAGTTGCGGAGAAATTAAAAAAATAAGAGTGAAAAAACAATTTCCCATAGGAAACTTTATGCAAGGCTACAGCAAAAACTGCTGAACGGAATTACACCAAATGTGGCAAAAAGGTAGTGCTTGGTTCAGAAAGCACCCTTTTTAAAAATGGTGTAAATCCGTTCAGTAGTTGCTGAGAAAATCCAAAATAAAAGTTTCGATATCTATGGCCGCGGTGGATCCGCGCACCCTCCCGACCACGAGCTGCATGCTAATTGGCTGTCAACACTCCAAACCAGGAAGTGTTGGCAACCATCTTGTTCCTCGGTAGAACCGAGGAACAAGAAAGCAGTAAAACAAGTGCGCAAAACGCAAAAAGGGGGCAGGGTAGAAACACCCTGACCCCCTAGGTCTGCTCAGGGGGTCCCATTAGTCCCGATGGGGAAACCCGAGGGAGCGTGACCGCGGCCGTTAGCTAGCAGCCGCCATGTTCCTCCACACCTCAGCGAGGTTATGACAGAGATCCTTTCAGAGGAACGCAGCAGTGGTGAGTGTAGGTGTGTGGGGAATAGTGAAAGTGGGTTAAAAATATCGTACTGGTACCCTTTGAGGATTTTATTCTTGGGTCCGTGCGATATGGTTAAAATAAAGCAGAGAAGGGTACTCGTGACCTGGTTGTCAATTTAGAGAGTATATCCCTTCTGCGATTCTCAGTGAAAATAGTGATAATAAAAAGTTGGTAAGTGGTGAGAATGGTCAATTCAGGTCGACATGTTTCACGCCTGTGTGGTCCCTAGTAGATCCAATGGTGTTTTGTCAGGACCGTGCAAGTTTTAAAAAAGAGATTAGTGCCACAGGGGTTTGAGATGGCGACACTCAAAACACCCTGTAATGTTAACCAGATTAAGTATGTGGTCAGGGAGGCTCTGCACCCATACGATATCGACCTTTCTATCTGTGTCCAACCTAAGAAAAAGAAGAGAAAAAGACAATGCATAGGTCTGAATACGTGATGTTAATCCTGTTACGGTAAATCTAATCGCTGATAATGCGGAGTACGGGCATGCCCGAAAGAACATGGCGTACACGCCGGGGTTCGGCTATAAAGTAGTAAACACACTACTCATCTGCGCACAATCGTGAACATTATAGCAGTGAATGAGTAAAACACACAAAAACGAACAACACATAGACATGTAAACCTTACCACAAATATTGTTCAGGGAAGCCTCAACAGCGGGGAAAGCGGATCGTGAGGTTACCTAGAGATGACATAGGCGGGGTAAGATAGTGGCCACGAGTGCTCCTAAATACGGAGTAAGAACTCGCATGGTACAGGCAAGGGGGGAAAAGTACTTACATTGACTTCTTCGGAAAACAGAACTGATACCTGCCCTCAGCCGTGTGCTCGCCGGTGGGAAAGGCGGTCGGCGGCATTCGATTTAAATACGTGCAGCCCGCCCCTTCGTTGTCTCCATGCTACGGAGTGACGTCGGGGCATACAGCGGTGCTCGATTATTGCGGGAGGCTTAGTTAAGGGGCCATGTTGGGAGGGGGAAGGAGTCAGAGGAAACAACATATCGAATGCAGTGGTACTTGCTAATCGCTGGAGGTTCTATTCAGAGACCATGTTGGAAGTGGGGAAGGAATGAACAGAAAAGAACCAACGTTTAGGATCCTAATGCTGGGGTCCTAAAACTGGATGTGGGTGCTGCCTAAATGCAACCCAAAGCAGCAAAACAACAAAGTACATAACATGAGCAAGGACAAAAGGGGCCATTGTGTTCACTGCTCAGGGTGTCTGAAATAGGAAAGATTCGACTAGATATCTACTCAGCGTAGGTCACACTGTTGCTAAGCAGACTAGGGAGCCCGGTCACGTAAGTGATGTATGTAGAGCTAGTCCCTTATAATATGTTGGAAAACCACCAAAAGTGGGAATTAGTAGCCAGCAATCAAAGAGATGTCAGTGATGTCTCGGTTTTGGTTGGGCTAATGGACATGTCGCTGCCATTGATACACAGTATCCTGGATGGGTTGTAAAACAGTGGTGCTGACAGTTGCGACAGTTGGTTAGTTAATAAATTCGGCCCAGGGAATGTCATCATTAAGTCCCCGAGTGTTGGACCGTAAGCGGAACACCCAGCGTTGTTCCTGAGTGAACAGGATTCTCGCTGGCCAGTTTGGATTGGAATCGATAATAGTCCATCATAAACTGTCCGGTGTATGGTGAGCCTCAAGGAAATGTGTGCACATTCTGGTGTTAGTTTTTTTTGCAGCGCATCGTGCTTTGATGTTCGCCGATCCATACCTCAACAGGTCTTGTAGTCATGCCCACGTAGCGAAGGTGACAGGGGCATGTGATTAGGTAGACACAGTTTCTTGTATTGCAGTTGGTGTGTGGTTTGTGTTGCCATGGTCTCTGTAATCCAAGGTCTATGTTCTTTGTTGCTGTAGTTAGCTGACAAACTGAGCAGGATCCACAGGTGAAATGACCCTCAACTGGTGGTAACGGCCAAAATGTGGGTTGCCTAGTTTGTTGGATACTTGGGCCAGTGTGTACCAATAGGTCCCTCAGATTTTGTGTGGGTTTGAAAGCAAATAAAGGGGTTGGTCCGGGAGTGAAATTACCTGTATTGCGGATGCCCAATGTTTTTTGATGACTTTCTGTATTTTATTGGAGGAGGGGGTGAATGTCGTGACACATGTGAGAGTGTCAGTCGGTGTTCTCTCCTTGCTCTCCAGCAGACTCTCCCTGTGATTATTTTTTGCTCTCTTGTAGGCTTGGTGTATCACTTTGTGTGGGTAGTGGCGGTCCACTAAGTGGGATCTCAGAGTAGTGGCCTGTCTTTCATATTCGGTGATGGTGTTACAGTTCCGGCGTAAACGGAGAAACTGACCAACTGGTAGGTTATCCCTGAGGCATCTGGGATGGTGGCCTTCATAGAGCAAAAGACTGTTTCTGTCAGTTGGTTTCCTGTAGTTAGTAATAAACAGTCCACCATTTGGAATTGAAATCAACAGTTCAAGAAAAGGTATGGAACTCTCTGATCTGGTGTTAGTGAACTTCAGATATGGGTCCAAGGTGTTCACCCATTCGCAGAATGATACACATGTTTCTGAGTCGCCACTCCAAAACACTAAAATGTCATCAATATAACAACGCCATAGTAGTATATTGTTAAGGTATGGGTTGTTCTCGTGTTCAATGTATTTGCTTTTGAATGTAGCCATGTAGATACAGGCCAAGCTTGGAGCAAAATCTAGAATGCCACTCAAACACACACAGGAACTCACACACCCATCAGAGACCCACATACCCACTCACACACCCACTCACTGACCATACCGCCACTCACAAATCCAGTCACAGACCCATACGAGGACTTACATACCTACTCACAGACATACAAGGCACTCACTCACCCACTCACAGACCCACACTGCCACTCACACACCTACTCAAAGACCTGTAGTGCCACTCTCAAACCTAGTCACAGACCCACACAGGAACTCACACACCCACTCACAGACCCACATAGGCATTTACACACCCACTCACAGACCCACATAGGCACTCATACACCCACTAACTGACCCATATCACCACTCACCCACCCACTCACAGACACACACCCACTCACAGACCTATACCCACTCACACACGCACTGACAGACCCATAGCATCAATCACATACATAGTCACAAACCCATACAGACACTCACACACCCATTCACAGACCAACACAGGCACTCGTACAGTCGCTGACAGACCCCCACAGGCACTCACACAACTACTCACAGTCACACTCAGACACTCATACAGCCACTCGCAGATCCACACAGACACTCACACACTCACTTACAGACCCATAGTGCCACTCACAGACCCAGTCACAGGCTCACACAGGCACACAGGCACTCACACACAGACCCACACAGGCACTCACACATCTGCTCACAGAACCATACAGCCATACACACATCTACTCAGGGAGAGGTGTGGCACAGCAGCCAGGGCAGCTGACTCCAGAGTGCAGGGCTCACGGTTCAATCCCCAGTGCCACTTGCAGCTCAGTTCAGCACCATGTGACTCTGGGCAATAGCTCACTTAATCTCCCCGATGGCCCTCAGCACCTTCAGACCCTTAGGGGTGAGTAGTTCGCACTTTACAAATACCAGATGTATTTAGATTTAGACCCATACAGCCACTCACACACCCACTCACAGCCACTCATACACCCACTCACTGACCTGTACACCCACTCACACACCCATTGTCAAAGTTTACAGGTTACAGTTAGGAAATAAAATTTGAAAAGACATAGAAATTCACTGAAAAAAACAAAGGTTATAGGGACGTTATAGTTAGGAAATAGAATTAAAGACAGAAATTCACTAAAAAAACAAAGGTTACAGGGGCGTTATAGTTAGGCTCAGATTTCACTTAAACAAAAACATAGAAATTCATCAGTTATAGTTACCTCAGTTAACTATAACTTATACCCCTGCAATGCACTGCTTTTGGCCTCACATATTACATTAATTACATTACTCATGACATGGTATATATATATATATATATATATATATTCACTGAAAAAACCACAGGTTTCAGGGACGTTATAGTTAGTTGGACATTTCACTCGTACAAAACCAGAGAAATTCGGCCGTTATAGTTAGTTAATCTAACTATAACTCGCGCCCACGCAATGCACTGCTGATGACGTCACATATTACATCATTCATGACATGGTCAGTGACATCACTGATGACATCACTGATGACATCTCAAATGACATCACTGATGACATCATCCAGTGACTGTGTGTTTCTGTAAAGTTTAAATATGTTTTATATATATATATATATGTGCCAAGGTGTATTGAAGAATGAGTGGGTGTATAAGTGTCTGAATGGATGATTTAGTAGGTGCGTGACTGACTGTATAAGTGAGTGATTAAACGTGTCTTACTGAATCCATGGGTTAGTGACTAAACTGTGTGAATGTCTGTATCAGTCTGTCAGTTGGTGTGTAAGCAGCTGTATGGGTTTGTGAGTAGCTACATGAGTGTCTATATGGGTTATTGATTGGTTGTCTGAGTATCTGTATGAGTGCCTGAGTGTCTGTGTGACTCTGTGCATAGATGTGTGAGTGGGTGATTCACTGGGTGTATGGCTTCAAGAGTACATCTGGGAAGGGCTGTATGGGTGGGTGAGTGTGCGTATGGGTGTGTTGGTGAGTGAATGGATGTCTCAGTGGTACATGTGAGTAACTACATATGTGAAAGGCAGTATATGTGAGTGTTGGAGTATATAAATGACTATATGTGAGAATGAGTGATTGTGAGAGTGTCTGTATGGATGAGTGTGTGCTTGTATCAGTGATTGTATAAGAGAGTAAGTATGTGTTAGTATTTGTATGAATAAGTGAGGTGGTGTGTGTATAACTGTATAGGTGAGTAAATGGGAGTGTGATTGATTCTTTGCATGACTGACTAGGTGTGTGAGTATGATAGTGCTGTATTGATGAGTGACTGCATGTATGAGTGACTGTATAGGTGAATGAGTAGATGTGTGTGTAGTCCTAGGAATCAGTGAGTGGGTATGTAGTAACTGGTATTGGTGTGTCTATGGTTTCGAAAATGGTAGTCTGTATTTTAGAATGGATGTATCAAAGGTTATATTAGGGTATGAGGAGGTGCATCAGATTGTCACATGTATGATGTCATCAGTGATGTCATTTGAGATGTCATCAGTGATATCATCAGTGATGTCACTGACCATGTCATGAATGATGTAATATGTTACGTCATCAGCAGTGCTTTGCGGGGGCGCGAGTTATAGTTAGCTTAACTAACTATAACGGCCGAATTTCTCTGGTTTTGTACGAGTGAAATGTCCAACTAACTATAACGTGCCTGAAACCTGTGTTTTTTTCAGTGAATTTCTAAGGTTTTTTAAATGCTAATTTCTAACTATAACGTCCCTGAAACCTGTGGTTTTTTTCAGTGAATTTCAAAGGTTTTTTAAATGCTAATTTCTAACTATAACGTTCCTGAAACCTGTGGTTTTTTCAGTGAATTTCAAAGGTTTTTTAAATGCTAATTTCTAACTATGCCTACAGAGGTAGGACATGTGCAGAAAGAGAAAGAAAGGCGCAGAAAGAAGCAAGAGAAATGCAGAAAGAGGCAACAGAAGTCCAGAAAGATGAAGAAAGGTGCAGAAAGAAGCAAGAGATGTGCACAAAGAACCAACTGAGGAGCAGAAAGAGGCCTTGTTGCAAAGTCATCCTGTGCCCCCAACTTTTTGCTGACGGGTACTGGTGGTAACTGACTCTGACTAACCAGGCCTAGAGCCAGTGCTATGCTAAAACACACTTAGAATACAGTGAAAACACCTACATACACTAGGGAACACTATGCGTTGGGGTACCCCTGTGATTGGCATGACCTCCTCTGTAAGGCCCTAGTACATAATAGGGCAGGGGGATTAAAACTACCTCTAAGTCAGAGGTGCAGAAAGATGCTTCTTTAAGTAGTAGTCACGTTTGCAGAGTGGTGGAGAAAGGGTGCTTGGCCTCCGACCAGCGCTCAGGAATTCCACTGCATAGGACTTAGAGAAGGTACTAGGAGGGCTAATTGGCACCCAAAGTCCCTCAGGAGTAAATTGGACTTCATCCCCCATCCCGTAGTCTGCCAGGAGGCGCGTTTGCAGAGTGGTGGAGAAAGGAGGGCATGTCCTCCGAAGACGTTTTAGCAATCCCACTGTGTGGGACTTACTGGAGGTAACAAGAGGGGTAGTTGGCCCCCAAGGACAACCTTGGGGGCCAAATACCCCTCCTATTACCTCCAGTAAGTCCCTCACAGCAGAATTGCTAAGTTCTCATAGCAGGCCATGCCCCCTTTGCCCACTACTATGCAAAAGCGCTCCCTGGCGCGCTCTTGGATGGGGATTGAAGTCCCCTTTGCTGTTGGGGGTCCTCTAGGGGCCAACTAGCCTACCTCTTACCTCCAGTAAGCCCTACACAGTGGAATTGCTGAGAGCTGGACAAAGGCCACGCCCCCTTTCCCCACCACTCTGCAAACGTGCCCCCTGGCGCGTTGTAAGTTGGGAAATTAAGTCCCCATGAATACTGAGGGTCCCTGGGAGCCAACTAGCTCACCAAGTACCTCCAGTTAGCGCCACACAGCTGGTTTGCAGAGAGGTGGTCTGAGGCCACACCCCCTTTTTACACCACTCTGCAAATACAGCTCCTGGCGCACTGCTGCTCGGGGGATGAAGTCCACTTGTGTCTTGAGGTCCTCAGGACACAAGAGGACCTCATCGCCCCACCAGCAGTGCGCCAAGAGGTGTGCTTGCAGAGTGGTGTAAAAACGGGCGTGGCCTCAGGCCACCTCTCTGCAATCCAGCTCTCTGGCGCTTACTGGAGGTACCTGGTGGGCTAGTTGGCCCCCAGGGACCCTCAGTATTCATGGGGACTTAATTTCCCAACTTACAACTTACAATTTTTTCGTCCGGGTTCGCGCACCCAGCGCGAATTTGTATGTTTTTTTAAAAAAACCCTGCCCCCTTTTCTTGTTTTTCATCTTTGTTTTACTGTTTTCTTGTGACTCGGTTACCGAGTCACAATATGGCTGCCAACACTTCCTGGTTTGGAGTGTTGGCAGCCAATCAGAAGTCAGCTCGTGCTCGGGAGGAGTCGAGACTCCTCGGTGCTCAGATATCGATATTTTTTCTTTTTTTAATTTCTCAGGAACTACTGAACGGATTTACACCATTTAAAAAGAAAATGGCGCTTTCTGAACCAAGAGCTACCTTTTTCCCAAGTTTGGTGTAATTCCGTTCAGCAGTTCGGACTGTAGCCTATTCCAAAAATTCCTATGGAAATTAACATGGGGAAAACGTGCTTTGGGACCCCCCTTTTTCTCAGACCTCGTTTTACGAATCACCCCGAAAATTTCAGGACAGGAGCTGACCGGAGCGCACCACCAGTTTTAAAAATTTCGCAAAGATTCGTCAAACGGCGCCAAAGATATTAGCAAATCAAAAAACGCTTTTCCAATGGATAATAGGTCCTAACTATAACTACCTACTGGCGACCGCAGTCCTGTAGTGGATTCCTTCTTCAGCAACCAAACAGGTACGGACCACAATGTGGAAATTAACAAATCCTTTTATTTGCAGTTACAAGTGCATCAAATGATTCAAGCAAGTGCCCAGCCTGACGCGTTTCGACCGCGTTTCCGCGGTCTTGTTCCCTGTTATATGCAGGGGTGCCAGCGCGAACATCGGCAATCCTTTTAAAGACATTTTTTAATGTGAGTGCCGGCGGCGACCCACTTGGGTTTTACTGAACCACCAGTCCCAGGAAGCATTGCTTCAGGTGGTTTACCAGAGCATTATTATTATGGGGATTGACTGGTGGTTGCTGCACGCTGTCACGTTACATGGTCTGCCACTGAAGAGGGCTTTGGCCCGAAACGCGTCTGGCAGGACACCAGAAAAGGACTTTGTTCATGGCGTGTGCCCTTGCTTTGGCGTAATTTCCACCTGGGAGTGCATCCCACCTAGAAGCAACTCTTTTTGTATTTTGTATAGCGGCCTGCCTGGTCGCGGGGTGCACCACCGCGAAACACTTGCGGGTCCACGGCTGCTTTATTGGGGCAGCTAACTGTGGAACAGGAGGTGCCTGTTATATGCAGGGGTGCCGGCGCGAACATCGGCAATCCTTTTAGAGACATTTTTTAATGTGAGTGACAGCGGCGACCCACTTGGGTTATACTGAACCACCAGTCCCAGGAAGCATTGCTTCAGGTGGTTTACTTGAGCATTATTATTATGGGGATTGACTGGTGGTTGCCGCACGCCATCACGTCACATGGTCTGCCACTGAAGAGGGCGTTGGCCCGAAACGTGTCTGGCAGGAAACCAGAAAAGGACTTTGTTCATGGCGTGTGCCCTTGCTTTGGCGTAATTTCCACCTGGGAGTGGATCCCACCTAGAGGCAACTCTTTTTGTATTTTGTATAGCGGCCTGCCTGGTCGCGGGATGCACCACCGCGAAACACTTGCGGGTCCGCGGCTGCTTTATTGGGGCAGCTAACTGTGGAACAGGAGATGCCTGTTATATGCAGGGGTGCCGGTGCGAACAGCGGCAATCCTTTTAGAGACATTTTTTAATGTGAGTGACGGCGGCGACCCACTTGGGTTTTACTGAACCACCAGTCCCAGGAAGCATTGCTTCAGGTGGTTTACTTGAGCATTATTATTATGGGTATTGACTGGTGGTTGCCGCACGCCGTCACGTCACATGGTCTGCCACTGAAGAGGGCGTTGGCCCGAAACGTGTCTGGCAGGAAACCAAAGGACTTTGTTCATGGCGTGTGCTCTTGCTTTGGCGTAATTTCCACCTGGGAGTGCATCCCACCTAGAGGCAATTCTTTTTGTATTTTGTATAGTGGCCTGCCTGGTCGCGGGATGCACCACCGCGAAACACTTGCGGGTCCGCGGCTGCTTTATTGGGGCAGCTAACTGTGGAACAGGAGGTGCCTGTTATATGCAGGGGTGCCGGCACGAACATCGGCAATCCTTTTAGAGACATTTTTTAATGTGAGTGACGGCGGCGACCCACTTGGGTTTTACTGAACCACCAGTCCCAGGAAGCATTGCTTCAGGTGGTTTACTTGAGCATTATTATTATGGGGATTGACTGGTGGTTGCTGCACGCTGTCACGTCACATGGTCTGCCACTGAAGAGGGCGTTGGCCCGAAATGCGTCTGGCAGGAAACCAGAAAAGGACTTTGTTCATGGCGTGTGCCCTTGCTTTGGCGTAATTTCCACCTGGGAGTGCATCCCACCTAGAGGCAACTCTTTTTGTATATTATATATATATATATATATATATATATATATATATATATATATATATATATATATTATCTACTGGCGGTCGCCAGTAGATAGTTATAGTTAGGACCTATTTTCCATAGGAAATCCGCGACATTCTATTTGAAATAACTCTTGCGTCGGTTGACGAATCTTCGCAAAATTTTCAAACTTTATGGCCCGCTCCGGTCCGCTCCTACCCTGACAGTTTCGGGGTGATTCGTCAAGCGGGGGCCGAGAAAAAAGGGGGGTCCCAAAACGTGTTTTCCCCATTCATTTTCCCATAGGAAACTTTAGCCACGGCTACAGCCCGAACTGCTGAACGGAATTACACCAAATTTGGCAAAGAGGTAGTTCTTGGTTCAGAAAGAACCCTTTTTGTTAAATGGTGTAAATCCGTTCAGTAGTTCCTGTGAAAATCAAAAGGAAAATCACATATATATCTATGGCCGCGTCGGATTCGCGCTCCCTCCCGATCACGAGCTGCATGCTAATTGGCTGTCAACACTCCAAATCAGGAAGTGTTGGCAGCCATTTTGTCCCTCGGTAGAACCGAGGGACAGAAACAAGTGCGCAAAGCGCAAAAAGGGGGCAAGGTAGAAACACCCAGACTCCCTAGGTCTGCTCAGGGGGTCCCACAAGGACCCCCTGGGCAGAAAAAAGCAATTTAAAAAAAAAAAAATCGGCGGGATGCGCTTAGGGTGCGCGGATCCCGCTGATAAAAAAAAATCGAAGCGCGGTCTCCCGTGCTTCGATGCTAATTTACCCCCGGGTGGGCCAAGTCCCGGGGGCATGGGTGGGTGGGTTTATAGTTAATGGGGGGCCTCTAAGGCCCCCCAAGCCCCGGGGACCGCCACCCCCGGGGCTTTCTAATAAAAATGGTGCGGGAGGGCTCTGAGCCCTCCCGCAGCCCCGGGGACCGCCACCTCCCCGGGGCTTCTTTTTTTTAAAAAGAATGACCTGTGTGGGGGGGCTCCTGCCCCCACACGCCCCGGGGACCGCCACCACCCCGGGGCACTAAGAAAATACATGTGGGGGTCCGTTTCGGACCCCCGAAGCCCCGGGGACCACCACCTCCCCGGGGCTATGTAGAAGTGGGGAGGGGGGCCGCGCGGCCCCCCTCCTAGAGCCCTTGATGGCCCTGGGGCCCGCCAACCCCCAGGGCCAGCTCCCGCAGGACGCGGGGTGCCGGCGGGACCGTGCGGGGATTGGGGACCCCCCCACGGTCCCCAACGAGTGGCCAGGCCCTGGGGGATGGGGTCCCCGGGGCCATTAGTGGCCCGGGAGGGGGGCCACGTGGTCCCCCCCAAAAATGTAATTAAAATTTAAAAAATCCAAAGGCCGGCCCCGGGGGATGGGGTCCCCGGGGCCATAAGTGGCCTGAGGAGGGGGGCAACGCAGCCCCCCTCCATAAGTTTTATTTAAAAAATAAAAGAAGGCCATGCCCCGGGGGATGGGGTCCCCGGGGCCGATTAAGGCCTCGGGAGGGGGGCCACGCGGCCCCCTTCCAAAATTAAAAAAATAATAATAATAATTAGGGGGCAGGCCCTGGGGGATGGGGTCCCCAGGGCCAATAGATTAGAAAAAGAAGGGGGGCCACACAGCCCCCCTTCTTAAAAAAAAACAACAACAAAAAACGGCATCGCGCCGGAGGCCATGCCCCCCTGCTTGCAGCACTCTGCAAACGCGCCCCCTGGCGCGTTTGCAGAGGGGGAACGAATTCCCCTTGAATACTGGGGGTCCCTGGGGCCAACTAGCCCACCAGGAACCTCCAGTATGCGCCAGGGGCTGCGTTGCAGAGAGGTGTTCAGAGGCCACGCCCCTTTTACACCTCTCTGCAACGCAGCTCTGTGGCGCTTTTGGAGGTACATGGTGGGCTAGTTCGACTCCAGGGACCCTCAGGATTCAAGGGGACTTAATCCCCCAACTTAAAACGCGCCACGGGCGCGTTTGCACAGTGGTGAAGGGAGGGGCGGGGCTTCAGGTGACATGTGTGCAAACAGGCCCCGTGGCACATTTTAAGATGGGGAATGAAATCCCCTTCAATCCTGAGGGTCCCTTGGGGCCAACTAGCCCACCAGGTACGTCCAGAAAGTGCCACAGAGCTGCGTTGCAGAGAGGTGCAAAAGGGGCGTGGCCTCTGAACACCTCTCTGCAACGCAGCTCCTGGCGCATACTGGAGGTACAGGGTGGGCTAGTTGGACCCCAGGGACCCTCATGATTCAAGGGGACTTAATCCCCCAACTTAAAACGCACCACGGGGCGCGTTTGCACAGATGTCACCTCAGGCCCCGCCCCCTCCCTTCACCATTGTGCAAATATTCCTCTAAAATCAGCCGAACTACGAATTCCGATTTACTCACCTGTTATCAGGAGAGACCTCAGTGCTGCATCTTTGAGCCCAGTACTGATCCTGAAAAGTAATTTTAACCGTACTTACCAGTAACTTGAATTTCCTTCCATAGGCTAACATTGACTGGTTTCACTTGGAAATTCTTCTAAGTGTGGAGTTTTGGAACTTTATAATATTCCTCTAAAATCAGCCGAAATACGGATTCCGATTTACTCACCTGTTATCAGGAGAGATCTCAGTGCTGCATCTTTCAGCCCAGTACTGATCCTGAAAAGTAATTTTAACCGTACTTACCAGTAACTTGAATTTCCTTCCATAGGATATCATAGCCTGCTTTTTGCTGAAAAAGTTTCTAAGTGTCGATTTTTGTAACATACAAATATTCCTCTAAAATCAGCCGAACTACGAATTCCGATTTACTCACCTGTTATCAGGAGAGACCTCAGTGCTGCATCTTTGAGCCCAATACTGATCCTGAAAAGTAATTTTAACCGCACTTACCAGTAATTTGAATTTCCTTCCATAGGCTAACATTGACTGGTTTCACTTGGAAATTCTTCTAAGTGTGGAGTTTTGGAACTTTATAATATTCCTCTAAAATCAGCCGAACTACGAATTCCGATTTACTCACCTGTTATCAGGAGAGAACCCAGTGCTGCATCTTTTAGCCCAGCACTGACCTTGAAAAGTAATTCTAACTGTACTTACCAGTAAATTGAATTTCCTTCCATAGGATATCATTTCCTGCTTTTTGCTGAAAAAGTTTCTAAGTGTCGATTTTTGAAACATACAAATATTCCTCTAAAATCAGCAGAACTACGAATTCCGATTTACTCACCTGTTATCAGGAGAGACCTCAGTGCTGCATCTTTGAGCCCAGTACTTATCCTGAAAAGTAATTTTAACCGTACTTACCAGTAACTTGAATTTCCTTCCATAGGCTAACATTGACTGGTTTCACTTGGAAATTCTTCTGTGTGTGGAGTTTTGGAACTTTATAATATTCCTCTAAAATCAGCCGAACTACGAATTCCGATTTACTCACCTGTTATCAGGAGAGAACCCAGTGCTGCATCTTTTAGCCCAGCACTGACCCTGAAAAGTAATTCTAACCGTATTTACCAGTAACTTGTATTTCCTTCCATAGGAATCCATTGTCTGGTTTTCAGCAGAAAAGTTTCAAAGTGTCAATTTTCACAAACTACAAATATTCCTTAAAAATCGCCTGTATGACTTAAACGCATTCTTTCAACTGTTTACAGGAGATGCACCAGTGCTGGATCCAAGATCCACCACTGAGTAAGAAAAAGTAACGATAACACTACTTACCTGCTAAGTGCATTTTCTCCCATAGGATAGCATTGGTGATTCTATGTGAAAAAGTTTCTAAGTGTCAACTTTTAAAATACAATAATATTCCTTAAAAATCACTACTGTAACCAAAACGCTTTTACTCAACTGTTTACAGGAGATGTCCCAGGACTGAATCTAGGATCCAGTCCTGTGGTTAGAAAAGTAATCCATAAAGTAACTAATTGCATTTAACTTGAAATTCACATTGAGCTCAATGTTGCATTGTGTTTGAAATTGTGTTGCCCATTGCAACAACTGTAACTACTGTACTTAAAAGTCTATTGCCTATTTGCAAAGTATTTAAACTAAAGTAATTCATTCTGAGAAAGTATATTTTGTAATGTAATGTATAATGTAATTACAATGTAATTTAAAAAATAAAATATGTAAAGATAAATAGTTTAATAAAATGTAGTAAATAAGTATCAAAAAAATAAATATAACAATTAATACATTTAAAAATTGTCATTTACAAAACCTTTGAAATTCACTGAAAAAACCATAGGTTTCAGACACGTTATAGTTAGAAATTAGCATTTAAAAAACCTTTGAAATTCACTGAAAAAACCATAGGTTTTTGGGACAGTTATAGTTAGTTGGACATTTCCCTCGTACAAAACCATAGAAATTCCCCCGTTATAGTTAGTTCAGCTAACTATAACTCGCGCCCCCGCAATGCACTGCTGATGACGTCACATATTACATCACTCATGACATGGTCAGTGACATCACTGATGACATCACTGATGACATCTCAAATGACATCACTGATGACATCACTGATGACATCATCCATGTGATAATTTGATGCATCTTCTCACACCCTAATATAACTTTTGATACACCCACAGTAAATTACAGACTGCCATTGTCAAAACCATAGACACTCCAACACCAATTACTATATACACACTCACTGATTCTTAGGTCTACACACACACATCTACTCACTCACCCGTACAGTCACTCATACTTATAGTCACTCAGTACAGGACTATTATATGCACTCATACACCTATATAAACACTCACACACCGCCACTCATCCATAGAGGTACTCACACACCTAGTCAGTCATGCAAAAAATTAAGCACACACCCATTTACTCACCTATACAGTTATACACACACCAGCTCACTTACTCATACAAATACTAGCACATTCTTACGCTCTTATACAATCTCTGATACAAGCACACACTCATCCATACAGTCACTCTCACAATCACACACTCTCGCTTATAGCTATTTATATACTCCAACACACATATATACTGCCGTTCACATATGTAGTTACTCACACATGTACCACTGGGACATTCATTCACTCACTAACACACTCTTACACACACTT
Source organism: Calotriton arnoldi (assembly GCA_963921515.1). NCBI lineage: Eukaryota > Metazoa > Chordata > Amphibia > Caudata > Salamandridae > Calotriton > Calotriton arnoldi. The sequence goes on along the minus strand of CAWUFW010009986.1, from coordinate 592,097 downwards.
ACCCACCCATACAGTCTATCACAGATGCACTCTTGAAACCATCCACCCAGTGAATCACCCACTCACAGATCTATGCACAGAGTCGCACACACCCCACCCACACAAACACTCAGGCACCCATACAGATACTCAGACAACCAATCAATAACTCATATAGACACTCATGTAGCTATTCACAAACCCATGCAGCCACTTACACAGCAACAGACAGACGGATACAGACATTCACCCAGTTTAGTCACTAACCCTTGCATTCAGTAAGATACGTTTAATCACTCACTTATAGAGTCAGTCACGCACCTACTAAATCCTTCATCCACACACTTATACACCCACTCATTCTTCAATACACCTTTCCCTATATATTAAAAATATTTAAACTTTACAGAAACACACAGTCACTGGATGATGTCATCAGTGATGTCATCAGTGATGTCATTTGAGATGTCATCAGTGATGTCATCAGTGATGTCACTGACCATGTCATGAGTGATGTAATATGTGACGTCATCAGCAGTGCATTGCGGGGGCGCGAGTTATAGTTAGCTGAACTAACTATAACGGGGGAATTTCTATGGTTTTGTACGAGTGAAATGTCCAACTAACTATATCTGTCCCTAAAACCTATGGTTTTTTCAGTGAATATATATATATACACCATGTCATGAGTAAAGTAGTTAATTGTTTGAGAGAAATAATTGATTGAACAAAGTAGTGGAAAATTCCATTGTGGTTCAGTTTGAATATCTTTGAAATGATCCCCTTTTTTGGAATACAATTGTAAGTTACTATGCAAATTGAATAGTAGCATAACATAAGCACAAGGCATTGGTCACTTTATTGTTTAAGAGACATTGCACAAGAGCACTTTCAATTGTATATGCTTTTAGAGTGTTTTGAACGGCCCGAATGTTTGGGTCGGTTGCCATAAGTATAACATCAAATAATGGCACTTGCCTGAGATTGCTGAAGATGAAAACAAAAATGATGTCGTTTGTTTTTTAGCATGTACTGCCACAATTCGATGTGGAATCATTTTATTAAAATTTTCAATGCTCATTTGCACAATATATAGGCCACATGGTCCGATGAGTTTGCTCAGTCAATGTCATTTGAGTAGGAATGTAGCACTGGTCACTTTAATATGTAAGAGACATTGCACAAAGGCACTTTTTTATATTTGCTTTTAGAGCGCTACGAACGGCCCGGGAATTTTGGGTCGGTTGCCACAAATATGTTGCTAATTTGGCATTTGCCTGTGGTAGGGAGAATGATGGCTAAAACAATGTCATTTATTTGCCATCATACACTGTTGTAAATTACTGTGAAACTATTTCAGTTCACTTTACACACTGTGATAACGCTCTTTTGCACATTACATAGACCACATGGTCTATTGAGTTCACTTTGTCAATGTCATCTGAGTAACAATATTGCACTGTCACTTTTTTCATTTTTGTTCAAACTTTATTCACTTTGATGCACTGTCACTTTAACATTTGAAACTGCTATAAAAAGGTTAAAAAAATGGCGGCAAAACAGGTTTGACAAAGACTGCTTGCGCAGTTGAAACGCGTTATCTGGTTGATTGTGGTTCGAAAATAAAATCTCTATTTAGCTATCCCAAGCATGCTGGAGTCTGTTTCGTATGGTGGGAACAGTCGCTTGTCAGGAGATTAAAATGTGTCAGCCGTTGCCGAATTCTGGCACACCCTCCCGTTCAGGAGCACCGCGAGGAATGGAATTGATGTGAACGCTGTATTGGATACACAGCGCGGAGCCCCCTGCTGTCGAGAGATCAACACAGAGCAATTGCTGGAGGCCATTGAAGAGCCGCGATCGCAGGACGAAGTCCGGAGAAAGCAGTAAGACGCTGGCTGTTTGCTAAAAAGTGACATGGGGAGAGAGGACAGCAGCATTTTTCTGCATAGCGGGATGCTTTATTAATAGAGAATTTTTTGAACCACGTTGTATGAGCTATGGAGTGGCTCAAGGAAAGAGGGAAGAAGCGGAGCAGTTATTCAGCGATGCTGAGATAACTGAAGACATCTCTAAGAAAAGAAAGGAGGGTGAGCCCATTAACACTAATGACTCTAAAGAACTATTAAAAGCATTGGAAAAACGTATAAAACGGGAAACCTCTAAGTGGTGGGAAAGTAAGTCGCTCACACGGTACTTGGAAGTGTGGCGGGTCCCTAGAGGTTTGCGTATATTAATCGCACCCACGTATGAACACCCGAATCCAGAAATGCTTAAGGAGTGGGCCCAAAACAATGCAGAGTCATCAAGGCCCATGTTAGCAATTTTGATTCAATATGCTGACATAGATAGGGAAGCCCTCCTGAGAGAAATAGATACGCTGTCTGAACAGTTGAGCAAATTACCGGATCAGGAGGTCATCAGAAAACTGCAGCTGGAGATGCAGGAACGGACAAAGAAATATGAGCAAACCATCAAATACCGGAAGGCAATGAAGTTCCGAAGGGACAAATTAGATTATCAGAGGGGCCAAACTTTTACGTTCTCTAAACGATTTGAGAACATCCGGCGGCAAAATATGTCTACTGGTCTTAATAGCAATGCAGCAAAACGGAATGAGGAATCAGAGTCTGAAGTCAGCTCTGAAGCATATACTGACAATGAGGAATTACAGCAAACTGGTAACATTCCCTCTGTAGAGGACGAGCTGCATTTTTTACGATGGGACAGAAACATCAATCTAAGGCCCTTACGGGGACAAGAAAGATCCTTCAGAGGGGGAGGAAGAGGAAGAACCGCAGGTCAAGGAGAACAAGGAGGACAAACGACCAAGAAAGCAGGCAACAAGAAGAAATAATGAAGGATAATAACATCAGTATCATTAATTTGCCTGACTTAGTATTAAATCCTGAAGAAACACAAATTTTGTCACGCAGCCTTTCTTACTGTACCCCTGAAGACATGAATTATGTGCAAACCCGAATTGATTGTTTTAAATTTACACGTAAATTTAGGCTTGCTAAATATTTCTCAGTAGGTAGACCAGCAGGGATGAGGGCAATTGAAGACGTGGATGACATTACAGCATTACAAATCTCGGATATGGGCATTTTGAGGGACCTGAACAGTCTAGAAAGGGGTGGTATGCAGGAGGTACCTGATGACACATTTTTGATAGAACAAGGTCTTTGAGTATATAACAAACCTAGTACGCCCTTTAAACCTCGTTCCACATTTCTACCAATGGTCCCCAAGGATTCCATAGATTCCTTTAATGAGCTAGTCATCCACAATTTGAAGAAGTTATACACAGACCAACTGACTAAGAGTAATATGCATGCAAGGGACATAGGGTACGGAAAACTAGTTAAAAAACTGCAAGCAAGGTCTGATATAGTGGTTAGACAGGAAGATAAGGGCGGAAATATTGTCCTGTGGCCGCTTGCAATGTACCAAGAAGAAGCAAGGTCACAACTCAGGGATAGGCAATGCTATCGGAAGGTGGATGAGGGAACATTGCAAACTGTCAACACTAGTTACCTTATGCAGTTAGAACGTTGGAGGTCTGTGGGTCTCCCAGCCAGAGTATAAGTTCCTTAAAATTGATTCAGCGGTGACACCTGTTTTATACCTCATACCTAAGGTGCATAAGAGCGTGAGTAAACCACCAGGCCGTCCGATCATATCGGCGATTGGAAGCCTATTCGAGAACACCTCCAGGTTCTTAGACTTCTTTTTACAGGATTTCGTAAAAAAATCTGTCATCTCAAACCAAGGACACAGGGGATTTTTAAAAAAGGTATATGATATCAACTGGGAGGAGAGTTTCATTATGATAACTCTAGATGTCTCCTCCCTGTATACCAGTATTTCTCACGAAGATGGTATAAGGGCGGTACAGTACTATTTGAGTTCCCGACCCTTAACGCTTTACAGACACACTGAAATGTTAGTCGACATGCACAATTGGTGTCTGAAGAACAACATCTTCCTGTTTGGTAAAGATCTATACCAGCAGATGAGAGGGTCCGCAATGCGCACCTGCTTCGCCCCCAGCTATGCTAATTTGCACATGGGCTGGTGGGAGGAGCAGGTGCTCGCCACACAATATGCCCGAGTAATGTCCGATAAGGTGGTCCTTTGGACCTGTTATATTGATGATCTTTTTATAATCTGGCGAGGTGACTCACAATCAGCAGAGGCTTTCATTGAGAGCATTGGCAACAAGGACCTGAATTTGAGGTTTACAGCAAAGAGGAAGTCCAGTTCTTGGATTTAACAGTATATATTAAGGAAGGCAGAATAAACGCCAAGACATTCCGTAAGGAGACTGCGGGCAACACAATACTCCATGCCTGCAGTTTTCATCCCTCCAAATTAGTGAACAGTATTCCTTATGCTGAAAATTTAAGGACGAAGAGGAACTGTAGCTTCCCAAGCCAATTATATCAAGCACAAGAACAGCTAAATGCGAGGTTTGAACAGAGGGGCTACAGTAAAACAGTGTTGAAAGCAGCCAGAGACAAAGCTAATGTTGATCATGGAGATCAGTTATTATTTGCCGATCATCCCAAAAGGAAAGAGTCAGAAAAAGTGGAACCACAATTCCGTTTTAGCACAGGGTACAACAAACAGCATAAAGAGATAAGATCCATCATGCAAAAACATTGGCATGTATTACGTGGGGATGTTTTCCTGAGACAGAAGTTAGGGAATGAGACTTTAATAACATTTCGTAAGGCGAGATCCTTGCGGGACGCGCTGGTAACGAATAGCCCTGGAATTCCATCTACAACTTGGCTCAGTGAAAGCAAGGACTTCAGGAGATGCCATAAGTGTAAGGCATGCAGATATGGAGAAAACACAACGGAAGTACCCTTACCTTTTACAGATAAAAAGTGGCAGATCAGGAAGCCGTTGACATGCAAAAGCCAATTCGCAGTATATGCCTTGCGATGTAGCTGTTTTAAACTGTACATAGGCAGCACTATTTTACCAGTGCACCAAAGGATCTTACAGCATGTTAGAGCAATCAATAACAAAGACCAGGCATGCCCCATGGTCAGACATTTCCAGCAGTTTCATGAGAATAAGCTGGATGATTGGAGGTATTTTGTATTAGATCAAGTGCCACAAAGATTGAGAGGGGGTAACAGGGAAAAATGCCTGAGACAGCTTGAATCAAGATATATTGTACGTTTTGACAGTAAGATCCCCAATGGACACAACACCGAGGAAGAGTTATATGTATATCTGTGAGAAGAGATTAAGACGGAGGGTGATCGATATCCGTAAACCAGCAAGAGAAAAAAGACAGGTTAAGGGGTATAATTCTGTAGCTCTCTCATGTATAGGTAATCAATTGATTTTACACACTTTGATTCACTCTTTTTGACATTATGTAATTTATTGTATACAGTTTGTTCACATAGCACTTTAATTTTTTAACTCAGGTGTGGCCAATTGTGTCTGTTATCTGAGGGATCGGGCACTGGCCCAACATTGTTTGAGAGAAATTATTGATTGAACAAAGTAGTGGAAAATTCCATTGTGGTTCAATTTGAACATCTTTGAAATGATCCCCCTTTTTTGGAATACAATTGTAAGTTACTATGCAAATTGAATAGTAGCATAACATTGGCACAAGGCATTGGTCACTTTATTGTTTAAGAGACATTGCACAAGAGCACTTTCAATTGTATTTGCTATTAGAGTTTTGAACGGCCTGAATGTTTGGGTCGGTTGCCATAAGTATAACATCAAATAATGGCACTTGCCTGTGATTGCTAAAGATGAAAACAAAAATGATGTGGTTTTGATTTTTTAGCATGTACTGCCACAATTCGATGTGGAATCATTTTATTTAAATTTTCAACGCTCATTTGCACAATACATAGGCCACATGGTCCGATGAGTTTGCTCAGTCAATGTCATTTGAGTAGGAATGTAGCACTGGTCACTTTAATATGTAAGAGACATTGCACAAAAGCACTTTTTTATATTTGCTTTTAGAGCGCTACGAACGGCCCTGGAATTTTGGGTCGGTTGCCACAAATATGTTGCTAATTTGGCATTTGCCTGTGGTAGGGACAATGATGGCTAAAACGATGTCATTTATTTGCCATCATACACTGTTGTAAATTACTGTGAAACTATTTCAGTTCATTTTACACACTGGGATAATGCTCTTTTGCACATTATATAGACCACATGGTCTATTGAGTTCACTTTGTCAATGTCATCTTAGTAACAATATTGCACTGTCACTTTTTTCATTTTTGTTCAAACTTTATTCACTTTGATGCACTGTCACTTTAAAATTTGAAACTGCTATAGAATATACTGAGAATTTGGGGGCATGAAATAACCTTTAGCCACATGTACAGCCTGACCTGCTGAACGGACTTAAACCAAATTTGTCAGGGAGGTAGATGTTGGGTCAAGGGATTGCCTTTTGCCTATTTGGTGGAAATCTGTTCAGTAGTTTTTGAGAAATGAAAGCTGAAAATTATAGTGATATCTCTGGTCACGGATATTTCATGGTGGTTCCGCAATTACACACGAATGAACGCGCCAACAGGAATGCTCTGTTTGGCTGGACGGCACATGAACAGAAAGTTGCGGCTGCCATTTTATTGATCGGGAATTGAAAATTTCTGAAAAAGCTATCATAAGGGGTCAGAGTAGAGGTACTCTGACCCCATGTTTGAGAAATGGGGTTTAGTGACACAAGTTATGTGTCCAAAATCGATTTTTTTTAATTGCACACCATATTCGCGATGACAGCACGACCACTGACTTCATCACGAATATTGGTGGAATTATAATCAAATATATCAGTGAATCAATAATACGCATTGTTATAGAGATATTGAGATTCTGATAAATGTTTTTATAGAGTTATTTATATAATGAGTTATCTACTATGATGGTTAGAATTAATTATATAGTTATAATTTTTTAATGTGGTGGTGGCTATTGAATTCCTGCTTTTGCTTTCTGCTTTCGAGACGTACCCACGGAAATCATGATTACCGATGTCATTGCGATCTCCGACCTCACCGCGAAAATGGAAAATGGGTTTTAGAGATGGTTGTTCTAGAAATACACTAGAAAAACATGAGTTTGAAGTGTACAGTAATAAACCCCTATTGTGTAAAATACTGAAATATGTGTGCATATATGTTTTTTCACTTTATGGAAAAGGCGCGATCATCGCGGGTAACGGCGACATCGCGACGCCCCGAATAACCACAAAATGGAAAATAGGTCTTAAAGATAGTACAAAAATATGAGTTTAAACATACTTTGAAAACAAGTATGTATATAGTAATATGAGTAGTGCAATGTTCAGTATGGATATTTTTACATATTATTTTTGGATGTGTTGGTGGTCATTGAATGTCTGCTTTGTTTTTCCGTTTTCACGACGTGTCTGCGGGGATTGCAACGTGGTCACAAAGATCCCCAAAAACTAAGAAACCTTTAGAAAAAAACTTCACAATATTTTGGGTACTAGTGTGGCTCTGACAAGTTGTGTGTATATGGCTGCTACACATAAGACCAGATAGTTTCGGGTTACTTAGAAACACCGTGTTGCCTTCATCTGTAAAATGTACTCCATTATTTCTATAAATTCCATGCATGTCAAAACGGCAATTGTTTTTATAGATACAGCCCATGTGATGGTCTCTAAGGAATGCAGAAACAGTTTTATTAACATGTTTCTTGGCTTTGTCAATCTGTGGACAGAATTGATTCGACCACTTCCATTTCTGTCTTTGGCATATATTAGAGTACACCAAGACAGTGTGAGGGAAAAGCTATATCAGTTTTGCAAAGATTTCTTTCATTAGGATTTCCAGCCCAACCCCAGTCAATGTGCCTAGGTCATTTCCACCACAGTGCACAATCATGAGGTGAGTAGCTTGGGAATCCACAATGGATTTAACCAAAGCCAGCAACTGATGAAACTTTAGCTCTATCTGGGCAAACCAAGTAATCTGCACATTTGGCAAACCCAAGTCCCTGTCAATACCTCTCTTTTTTGCAGCCTCTTTAGCGCAATAGATATAGCTGTGGCCCACAATCAATACTCTAAGCATTTTGAAGTGAAGGAGCAATAGCAGTCAGGAGAAGGCTGGAGCTGCATAAAGTAGATTTCCAAAGGAAAATCAGTTTAAATAGAGGTGTTAAAAAAAATATATATATATATATATATGTATATATATATATATATATGTGTATATGTTCAGCTCAGACTTCAACCCCACAAGGAAATGAAGGGACCGCACTCCGTCAAGGATGAACTCGGTTAATTTATTTTACCGAGATAAAGCACAGGACGCGTTTCGGCTTCGCGCCTTTTTCCACTGTACAAAGTGCCGTTAGTTCAGTAATACTATATCCTGTTACAATGCATTACTTCCGGCACCCGTTCCTGAGTGCTTACTGCGACCTTGGTGGAATCGAGCTGGTATATATATATATATATATCTATATGATCAAGGCATGGATCTGCCGAAACGCGTCATGGCGGCTGGCTGGCGGTGTGTTCAACTAATAAACTAATTGCACCAAATCTGGGTCTACGCTCGTTCTTTCCTTCAGGAGAAGGCAGCGGTAAACGAGTTTTGCGGCATATATATATATATATATATATATATATATATATATATATATATATATATATATCATCCAAAAAAAGCTCCCGAGCTTTAAAGATGCACTCCACAAGGGAAACGTTCGGCAGAACTTTTTAATTGCAGGAAGCGGATACACACGCCCAATCAATTTGTATCCCTGACGCGTTTCGGTGCCTCTAGCACCTTAATCATAGGGTGGGCAAGTTGAAAAACCAGGAATGAACTGCCACATATTTTACCCTTCTGGCATTCGCTCTCCAGTGAGCGGCATGCCGGGAGTTGCAGTTCCAATTCTTCCCCGCAATAGGGCCCGTTTATCAACAATGTTCAACTGCCAATTTCAAGGTTCGTAAGTTTCTACAGCCCTCCAGTGGGCCTCAGGTCTGTATAGCCGCTTCCCAATGTTATTTCCCTTGTGCTACGAACAGGCTGTAATACAATTTACAGCCATGTAGTCCTTCGTCCGGTGTCAGCAGTGGTGCAATCTTTTCACGGCCGGAGCCGCCGTGCATAAACATCATCCAAAAAAGCTCCCGAGCTTTAAAGATGCACTCCACAAGGGAAACGTTCGGCAGAACTTTTAATTGCAGGAAGCGGATACACACGCCCAATCAATTTGTATCCCTGACGCGTTTCGGTGCCTCTAGCACCTTAATCATAGGGTGGGCAAGTTGAAAAACCAGGAATGAACTGCCACATATTTTACCCTTCTGGCATTCGCTCTCCAGTGAGCGGCATGCCGGGAGTTGCAGTTCCAATTCTTCCCCGCAATTGGGCCCGTTTATCAACAATGTTCAACTGCCAATTTCAAGGTTCGTAAGTTTCTACAGCCCTCCAGTGGGCCTCAGGTCTGTATAGCCGCTTCCCAATGTTATTTCCCTTGTGCTACGAACAGGCTGTAATACAATTTACAGCCATGTAGTCCTTCGTCCGGTGTCAGCAGTGGTGCAATCTTTTCACGGCCGGAGCCGCCGTGCATAAACATCATCCAAAAAAGCTCCCGAGCTTTAAAGATGCACTCCACAAGGGAAACGTTCGGCAGAACTTTTTAATTGCAGGAAGCGGATACACACGCCCAATCAATTTGTATCCCTGACGCGTTTCGGTGCCTCTAGCACCTTAATCATAGGGTGGGCAAGTTGAAAAACCAGGAATGAACTGCCACATATTTTACCCTTCTGGCATTCGCTCTCCAGTGAGCGGCATGCCGGGAGTTGCAGTTCCAATTCTTCCCCGCAATAGGGCCCGTTTATCAACAATGTTCAACTGCCAATTTCAAGGTTCGTAAGTTTCTACAGCCCTCCAGTGGGCCTCAGGTCTGTATAGCCGCTTCCCAATGTTATTTCCCTTGTGCTACGAACAGGCTGTAATACAATTTACAGCCATGTAGTCCTTCGTCCGGTGTCAGCAGTGGTGCAATCTTTTCACGGCCGGAGCCGCCGTGCATAAACATCATCCAAAAAAGCTCCCGATTAAAGATGCACTCCACAAGGGAAACGTTCGGCAGAACTTTTAATTGCAGGAAGCGGATACACACGCCCAATCAATTTGTATCCCTGACGCGTTTCGGTGCCTCTAGCACCTTAATCATAGGGTGGGCAAGTTGAAAAACCAGGAATGAACTGCCACATATTTTACCCTTCTGGCATTCGCTCTCCAGTGAGCGGCATGCCGGGAGTTGCAGTTCCAATTCTTCCCGCAATAGGGCCCGTTTATCAACAATGTTCAACTGCCAATTTCAAGGTTCGTAAGTTTCTACAGCCCTCCAGTGGGCCTCAGGTCTGTATAGCCGCTTCCCAATGTTATTTCCCTTGTGCTACGAACAGGCTGTAATACAATTTACAGCCATGTAGTCCTTCGTCCGGTGTCAGCAGTGGTGCAATCTTTTCACGGCCGGAGCCGCCGTGCATAAACATCATCCAAAAAAAGCTCCCGAGCTTTAAAGATGCACTCCACAAGGGAAACGTTCGGCAGAACTTTTTAATTGCAGGAAGCGGATACACACGCCCAATCAATTTGTATCCCTGACGCGTTTCGGTGCCTCTAGCACCTTAATCATAGGGTGGGCAAGTTGAAAAACCAGGAATGAACTGCCACATATTTTACCCTTCTGGCATTCGCTCTCCAGAGAGCGGCATGCCGGGAGTTACAGTTCCAATTCTTCCCCGCAATAGGGCCCGTTTATCAACAATGTTCAACTGCCAATTTCAAGGTTCGTAAGTTTCTACAGCCCTCCAGTGGGCCTCAGGTCTGTATAGCCGCTTCCCAATGTTATTTCCCTTGTGCTACGAACAGGCTGTAATACAATTTACAGCCATGTAGTCCTTCGTCCGGTGTCAGCAGTGGTGCAATCTTTTCACGGCCGGAGCCGCCGTGCATAAACATCATCCAAAAAAGCTCCCGAGCTTTAAAGATGCACTCCACAAGGGAAACGTTCGGCAGAACTTTTTAATTGCAGGAAGCGGATACACACGCCCAATCAATTTGTATCCCTGACGCGTTTCGGTGCCTCTAGCACCTTAATCATAGGGTGGGCAAGTTGAAAAACCAGGAATGAACTGCCACATATTTTACCCTTCTGGCATTCGCTCTCCAGTGAGCGGCATGCCGGGAGTTGCAGTTCCAATTCTTCCCCGCAATAGGGCCCGTTTATCAACAATGTTCAACTGCCAATTTCAAGGTTCGTAAGTTTCTACAGCCCTCCAGTGGGCCTCAGGTCTGTATAGCCGCTTCCCAATGTTATTTCCCTTGTGCTACGAACAGGCTGTAATACAATTTACAGCCATGTAGTCCTTCGTCCGGTGTCAGCAGTGGTGCAATCTTTTCACGGCCGGAGCCGCCGTGCATAAACATCATCCAAAAAAAGCTCCCGAGCTTTAAAGATGCACTCCACAAGGGAAACGTTCGGCAGAACTTTTTAATTGCAGGAAGCGGATACACACGCCCAATCAATTTGTATCCCTGACGCGTTTCGGTGCCTCTAGCACCTTAATCATAGGGTGGGCAAGTTGAAAAACCAGGAATGAACTGCCACATATTTTACCCTTCTGGCATTCGCTCTCCAGTGAGCGGCATGCCGGGAGTTGCAGTTCCAATTCTTCCCCGCAATTGGGCCCGTTTATCAACAATGTTCAACTGCCAATTTCAAGGTTCGTAAGTTTCTACAGCCCTCCAGTGGGCCTCAGGTCTGTATAGCCGCTTCCCAATGTTATTTCCCTTGTGCTACGAACAGGCTGTAATACAATTTACAGCCATGTAGTCCTTCGTCCGGTGTCAGCAGTGGTGCAATCTTTTCACGGCCGGAGCCGCCGTGCATAAACATCATCCAAAAAAGCTCCCGAGCTTTAAAGATGCACTCCACAAGGGAAACGTTCGGCAGAACTTTTTAATTGCAGGAAGCGGATACACACGCCCAATCAATTTGTATCCCTGACGCGTTTCGGTGCCTCTAGCACCTTAATCATAGGGTGGGCAAGTTGAAAAACCAGGAATGAACTGCCACATATTTTACCCTTCTGGCATTCGCTCTCCAGTGAGCGGCATGCCGGGAGTTGCAGTTCCAATTCTTCCCGCAATAGGGCCCGTTTATCAACAATGTTCAACTGCCAATTTCAAGGTTCGTAAGTTTCTACAGCCCTCCAGTGGGCCTCAGGTCTGTATAGCCACTTCCCAATGTTATTTCCCTTGTGCTACGAACAGGCTGTAATACAATTTACAGCCATGTAGTCCTTCGTCCGGTGTCAGCAGTGGTGCAATCTTTTCACGGCCGGAGCCGCCGTGCATAAACATCATCCAAAAAAGCTCCCGAGCTTTAAAGATGCACTCCACAAGGGAAACGTTCGGCAGAACTTTTAATTGCAGGAAGCGGATACACACGCCCAATCAATTTGTATCCCTGACGCGTTTCGGTGCCTCTAGCACCTTAATCATAGGGTGGGCAAGTTGAAAAACCAGGAATGAACTGCCACATATTTTACCCTTCTGGCATTCGCTCTCCAGTGAGCGGCATGCCGGGAGTTGCAGTTCCAATTCTTCCCCGCAATAGGGCCCGTTTATCAACAATGTTCAACTGCCAATTTCAAGGTTCGTAAGTTTCTACAGCCCTCCAGTGGGCCTCAGGTCTGTATAGCCGCTTCCCAATGTTATTTCCCTTGTGCTACGAACAGGCTGTAATACAATTTACGGCCATGTAGTCCTTCGTCCGGTGTCAGCAGTGGTGCAATCTGTTCACGGCCGGAGCCGCCGTGCATAAACATCATCCAAAAAAAGCTCCCGAGCTTTAAAGATGCACTCCACAAGGGAAACGTTCGGCAGAACTTTTTAATTGCAGGAAGCGGATACACACGCCCAATCAATTTGTATCCCTGACGCGTTTCGGTGCCTCTAGCACCTTAATCATAGGAGTGGGCAAGTTGAAAAACCAGGAATGAACTGCCACATATTTTACCCTTCTGGCATTCGCTCTCCAGTGAGCGGCATGCCGGGAGTTGCAGTTCCAATTCTTCCCCGCAATAGGGCCCGTTTATCAACAATGTTCAACTGCCAATTTCAAGGTTCGTAAGTTTCTACAGCCCTCCAGTGGGCCTCAGGTCTGTATAGCCGCTTCCCAATGTTATTTCCCTTGTGCTACGAACAGGCTGTAATACAATTTACAGCCATGTAGTCCTTCGTCCGGTGTCAGCAGTGGTGCAATCTTTTCACGGCCAGAGCCGCCGTGCATAAACATCATCCAAAAAAAGCTCCCGAGCTTTAAAGATGCACTCCACAAGGGAAACGTTCGGCAGAACTTTTTAATTGTTTAATTGCAGGAAGCGGATACACACGCCCAATCAATTTGTATCCCTGACGCGTTTCGGTGCCTCTAGCACCTTAATCATAGGGTGGGCAAGTTGAAAAACCAGGAATGAACTGCCACATATTTTACCCTTCTGGCATTCGCTCTCCAGTGAGCGGCATGCCGGGAGTTGCAGTTCCAATTCTTCCCCGCAATAGGGCCCGTTTATCAACAATGCAGAGTGCATCTTTAAAGCTCGGGAGCTTTTTTTGGATGATATATATATATATATATTACCTACTGGCGGTCGCCAGTAGGTAGTTATAGTTAGGACCTATTTTCCATAGGAAATTCACAACATTCTATTTCCAATAACTTTGGCGCCGGTTGATGAATCTTCACGAAATTTTTAAAACTTGTGGGGCGCTCCGGTCCCCTCCTATCCTGAAAGTCTCGGGGTGATTCATCAAGTGGGGGCCGAGAAAAAAGAGGGGTCCCAAAACGTGTTTTCCCCTTTAGTCGCAGCTACAGCCCGAACTGCTGAACGGAATTACACCAAATTTGGCAAAAAGGTAGCCCTTGGTTCAGAGTCGTGCCTTTTGGTTAAATGGTGTAAATCCGTTCAGTAGTTCCTGAGAAATTTGAAAAAGAAAACACATATATATCTGGGCGGAGCCTAACCACACATGTCATCGTGAGATCTGATTGGCTGTCAGCACTTCATCCTGGAATTGCTGGCAGCCATCTTGGGACCAATATAAATGATAGTCCCCCATTGAAATGCATTGTAGTGAATCGAAGATTTTGAGGGTTACCAAAAGGAGAACTATAAAGGGTGATAACAGACTTTAGTTACATTAGAATTTATTTGTTGATGGTACCATACTAATTTCAGGAATTGTGGTGTGTTCTAAGGTGATTTTAGCCTGTGAAAAACCTTCTGCTGGGATATCATGAATCATGTTTGAGAGAAAACTATTTTCCATACAGTTTTGGAAGGTGCTCCAGAAGCTAAAATGAGAGCATATTTTCTGTAAATTCACATTATCTTTCTCAGTCATGTGAGAATGAAGTCCGACATTCTCAGTAAAACATGTACATCCAACAAGGGCAGAGACTGTCAGTTGATTCCTTTGTGTTCTACTGCAGCTTCCCAGAGTGTTCTAAAGAACAACTAGAGCGCTAACAGTCTTACTTATGACAAAATTATGGCACACCTGAAGCCATCTTGATTGGAATAAACTGGTAACACTTAAAACATTTAATTTAAAAAGGAACAAAATGAGGGGGTTCATTTTGCCATAGAAATTATGGTTAGTGCTGCAGAAAGAAAATTTAGGGCATGTTTTAAGTGAGATCTCAAATCCTCTTCTATTTCATTAGAAAATTCTGACATGCAGACTGAAACAATCACTTTCAATACCAGCAGTAGACTTCCAGTTAACTCCCTGGAGAGCAGTAGCTTTACTACAGTGATCTAATGAACAACCAGAGTGCTAACATTCTGAATTGATAGCAACTGTGTGACACATCTGAATGCCTTCTTGATGGAATCAAAGTAAAAAACTGAAAGCATTTCCTACTGAGGAGACTGCAGTAAATGACGAAATTAGGAAACTTCATAACAAATAAGTCTCCCAAGATGGCCACCAGAGAAAAAAGAGCCCAAATGTAGCACAAATATCACCCAGATGTAGCCCACATATAGCCCAATGACAGAAGTGTGCAAAACACTTTTTATTTTTAGTTTTTCTGCAGTTTTATATAGTGCAAACTGGTCAGGTATTGGAGCGTTACATCTTACTTGGACCCCTTATTGCGTATTTTGCACGAAGTACATGAGATTGATCTTGCGAAACATTGAACTTTAAGATTCTGTTAACCTGAAGTTGCTCTGAACAGGGCTTTATAACACCCGTTTTTACCTACTGGTTTTAATAATTCTCACTGCATTGTATTAGGAAAGAGGATTTACTGTTTTTATGTACACTTTTATGATCTATGTTTCTAAATCAGATCAAATAAAGTTTAATGAATTCTATGGCAGGACGGAGGCGAGGATTATGCATATCTTTCCTCACTTTATTTGCATAGCAGTTCAAAGAAAACGTAACACAACAATCATTAAACAAAAGACTACACAACCCATGAACCATTAGGGGGTAGTCTCCAAGGCAACTATAGTCCAATCATATCACAGTCCATCGTATATAATATCGTGACGTCCCTTCCGCTTCCTCTTTCTTCACTGCTCATCAGTTAAGTGCATTCCTTACATTCTTGGCTTAATCTGACGTTGTTGCTGTTTGTATAACGGTTTCTTGTGCACGTTATTAGCATTATTGCCTTGGTATTGTTTCATATTCCCTGCGCAGCAGGCTCTTGCCCGAGCGCGTTCTCCCCCTCGCAGTTTCTCCCACTGTGTGCTCTGCACGCGGTGAGATCCTGTCAGGCGCGTCTGGTCCGAGCGAGGCAGCTCCGTCGAGCGCTCCCGCTGGTCTTTACGCGCGTTTGGGAATCCGGTCACTCCTTTAGTGTCCGCTTGATTCCCGACCAACCATCGCCTAATTTTGACACCGCTACGCGGTGATTTCCCCACACGGCCACGTTAGTGACCAGCGTCACCTGGTGGTGGCAATTGGTATTGCGCCTCAGTCTATTATAACAGCCCAGCTGTTGGAGCACCAGCGAGGGGGCTGTCTTAAGGATTTTAAGGGCATTTGTTCTGTGCTCACACCCTCTGCTATCATGTCTTCTCCAGAAGACCATTTTTACTCCGACCAGGAAGTGGAGGAGGAATGCCCCCCCAACTTCTCCCTCCAGCAGTGGACCAAGCCCTCTCTCTGGCTATTTCTAGGGCGCTGGCTCCTCTTAGGGATCAGGTTGATAAGCTGGCAAAAAGCATCCCTGGGGTGTTCAGTGACCCAGATCTGGTGGTGGCGGGTCCAAGTAGCTCCCAGATGGGGAATAAAAGGGCCGTTAAGCATAACGCGGGGCACTTGGAAGGATTTGATAAACTTACGGAGACCTTCCTCAAGAGTGCGCGAGCGCTAAAACATGCACCCTGCCGGGAGGAGGAGGGGCCCGGAGAAAATTGCGACGCTGTCACCACTATTGTAGACCCCGACGGCAGGTTTCCCTTAGAGGGAGAGGGTGTATCGGAGGACGATTTCTCCTCCGATGAGGATAAGGACTCGGGGCATCCCTGGCATCCAGAGTCCCACTCCTCTTAGTCCCCGGTTGGGGACGGGGTCCACTCGGTCAGGTTCGAGCCTACCCAAATTTACCATCCTAGGTCGGCAGAGTGGACACCTGACGCCAAAGTGGCAGAGTATGTGGTGGGGAAAATCCATCAACCCCTTGAAAGGGAGGTCAGGAATAGGATGAGGGGAGAATGCCCCAGGCCCTCACTGAAGGGGAAGGTGGCACACACGCCTGAAATTGATGAGAAACTATGTACCTTTTTCTCCAAGTATAGGAGGGATCCCAAGAAAGGAATTGATAGGTCTTGGTGGTGGTAGGGCCCTTGACCCAAATTAGTCAATTGACGGAGCGTTCCAAAGAGTCAGGATCCCCTTTGTCCACGGATATTGTGGCTGGTTGGGCGCACTACCCTAAACCCTAAAACACTACCCCCTCCACTACCCAAACACCACTGCACTACCCTAAACCCTAAACCCTAAAACACTACCCCCAGCACGACACCCTACACTACCCAAACATAACTGCACTACCCTAAACCCTAAAACACTACCACCAGCACGACTCCCTACACTACCCAAACACCACTGCACTACCCTAAACCCTAAAACACTACCCCCAGCACGACTCCCTACACTACCCAAGCACCACTGCACTACACTAAACCCTAAATATACCCCCAGCATGACCTCCCACACTACACAAACACCACTACACTACCCTATACCCTAAATCACGACCCCCTACACTACACAAACACGAGTGCACTACCCTAAACCCTAAACACTACCCACAGCATGACCCCCTTCACTACACAAACACCACTGCACTGCCCTAATCCCTAAAACACTACCCCAGCACTACCCCCTACACTACCCAAACACCACTGCACTAACATAAACCCTAAAACACTACCCCCATCACAACCCCCTACACTACACAAACACCACTGCACTACCCTAAACCCTAAAACACTACCCCCAGCATGACTCCCTACACTACCCAAACACCAATGCACTACCCTGATCCATAAATCTACCCCCAGCACGACCCCCTACATTACCCAAACACCACTGCACTACCCTAAACCATAAAACACTACCCCCAGCATGACCCCCTACACTACACAAACACCACTGCACTACCCTAAACCCTAAAACACTACCACCAGCATGACCCCCTACACTACTCAAACACCACTGCACTACCCTAAACCCTAAAACACTACCCCAGCACGACCCCTACACTACCCATACACCACTGCACTACCCTAAACCCTAAAACACTACCCCCAGCATGACCCCCTACACTACTGCACTACCCTAAACCCTAAAATACTACCCCCAGCACGACCCCCTACACTACCCAAACACCACTGCACTACCCTAAACCCTAAAACACTACCCCCAGCATGACCCCCTACACCACCCAAACACCACTGCACTACTCTAAACCCTAGAAAAGAAACCCCCACCCCATGCCCAATCCCCCTTACCTCTTACTCCTCATGGTTCCTCTCTCCTCGTGGTTCCTGCTTCACGTCATCTCTGAGGGGCGGGGCACGTCGTTGTGAGGAAACGTAACAGCCTCTGTTTCCTTACAACGACATGGATCGTCTACATGTTTTTTAGAACGCATGGTCATTTACCATACATACCTTTACAACAAAATTTGTTGTAAAGGCATGCGTGGTATATGACCATGTGTTCTAAAAAAATGCGTAGTAATGACTTCGTGATGTACAACGCATGCGTGGTAATGCATGCGTTGTAATGGTATCGCAAAGTAAAAAAGTCGTTGTAACGGCTGTTTACCGATCGAAGCTGGCCCCTGTTCTTCAGTGAGATGTTTATTTGATTAATTAGGAGGAAGGAATGTGGTTTTTTACCGAAAAGTGCATTCCCGGCTGTTGTATTGTGAAAGTGTCCGCGTGGCCTGGTTTCACTTCCGGTGAGAGAGTGGAAGAGTCTGTTTGGATCTAAAGGAGTTCTGTTGTTGGACAGGGCCGGCGCGACATGTCATCAGAAAATATAGCTAATGGAAAGCGTCCTCCCTGAAGTGTGGAGCAGTGCCATGAGAGGTCAACGAGTGTGCGTCCCACCGCAGTATGACAGTACCGCATGACCCATGTGCCGCCTCCAGGGTACGGGAGGCAGAAGCGGCATCGCAGGTCCTCTTGAAGACCGTTGTAGCACTAATTCTACATTTTGGTACTAGGGCATTTTAACTTCGTTGTTCCTACCAGATACAAAGAGAAGATCCTGTGTTATTCAGTGCCCTCGTTACCTTTTTTGTGGGTTGTGGTGCTTGTCACTTCGCTGCCCCGCCGGTGCACACGACTGGGCACCCCACCTCGTGTGCCATCTGCAGGGCCTCTGCCCTCGGATCACTGGTTTCGGTTTCTGGAGTGGCAACATAAACAGTTGCTCCCAAAGGACTAGCCTGAACACTTAGGTGAATATCCCCTGCACCAGCATTCCACGGAAATTCTTTCCTAGCTCTCCCATGTCAACGAGCACGGCTCCGCTCGCGACACCGTATGACGTCATCGGAGCCATAAGAGGACCTCGTCGGCGTGCTGACGTCAGTTCCACCCATTTTTTCCGTGCCACCGAGGCAAACAGGGGACCGAGACATTTTCACATGTATACATAGTATAATAAATATATATATTTTCACTGAAAAAACCATAGGTTTCAGGCACGTAATAGTTAGAAATTAGCATTTAAAAACCTTAGAAATTCACTGAAAAAACCATAGGTTTCAGGCACGTTATAGTTAGAAATTAGCATTTAAAAAACCTTAGAAATTCACTGAAAAAACCATAGGTTTCAGGGGCGTTATAGTTAGTTGGACATTTCACTCGTACAAAACCATAGAAATTCCCCGTTATAGTTAGTTCAGCTAACTATAACTCGCTGCGCCCGTAATGCACTGCTGATGACGTCACATATTACATCACTCATGACATGGTCAGTGACATCACTCATGACATCACTGATGACATCTCAAATGACATCACTGATGACATCATCCAGTGAATGTGTGTTTTTCTGAAAATTAAATATGTTTTATATATGTATATCTCAAGGTCGATGGAAGAATAAATGGGTATATAAGTGTCTAAATGGATGATTTTTTTTGTAAAATTGATTGTATAACTGACTAAGTGTATCTTAGTGAATACATGGGTTAGTGAGTAATGTGAAAATATCTGTATCAGTCTCTCACTTTGTGTATAAGTGGCTGCATGGGTTGGTGAGTAGCTACATGAGTGTCTATATGGGTTATTAGTTGGTTTTTTGAGTATCAGTATGAGTGTCTGAGTGTCTGTATGGTTCGGTGGGGGTATTACTTAGTGCATAGATGCATGAATGAGTGACTCACTGTTTGTATGTGTTGAAGACAGCATGTGTGCAGGACTGTATAGGTGGATGAGTATGTGTATGGGTGTGTTAGTGAGTGAATGACTGTCTCAATAGTGTCTTTATGAGTAACTACATATGTTTTAAACTAGTATATGTGAGTATTGGTGTATATAAGTGAGTATATGTGAGAGTGAGAGATTGGAAGAGTTCCTGTACAAATAAGTAAGTGTTTCTATAAGTGATTGTTTAAGAGAGTAAGTATGTGTAAGTTTCTGTAGAAGTAAGTGTGGTAGTGTGTGTATAACTGTATATGCAAGTAAATGGATGTTTGATACTTTGTTTGCCTGTGTGACTATGTGTGTGAGTAACTCTATGGATGAGTGGCGGTGTGTAACAGGATGCATAGGTATATGAGTACATATGATGAGTGAGTACATGTATGAGTGACTGTATAGGGACTGTTGGTGAATGAGTGGATGTGTGTGTAGATCTTGGAATTACTGAATAGGTGTGTTGTAACTGGTATTGGTATGTCCATTGTTTTGAAAATGTTAGTTTGTATTTTTGAGTGTGTGTATCAAAGGTTATATTAGGGTGAGAGGAGGTCTGCCACTCTATCACAAGGATGATGTCATCAGTGATGTCATGAGTGATGTCACTGACCATGTCATGAGTGATGTAATATGTGACGTCATCAGCAGTGCATTGCGGGCGCGCGAGTTATAGTTAGCTGAACTAACTATAACGGGGAATTTCTATGGTGTTTTGTACGAGTGAAATGTCCAACTAACTATAACGCCCCTGAAACCTATGGTTTTTTCAGTGAATTTCTAAGGTTTTTTAAATGCTAATTTCTAACTATAACGTGCCTGAAACCTATGGTTTTTTCAGTGATATATGAAATAAGTGAAAGAATTAATGAGTTTTCTTTAATCAACCTCTGCATTTGAACTTTATTGAATCCTAATGTTGTACATAGTAGGACATAGAAATTTATTACATAGTCTGTTTGACATATTGTTTTGTGGATTTAAAAGGAAATTTCCACTTAAAAGTAATTATGAGATTCTCCCTATTAATATTGAGTATAACAATGCAACAAATTGTAATTTAAAATGAAATGTTTGAAACTGTGTTGTCTTACTGATGAAACAGTCTGTTTTCCTGCTTCATGAAAAAGCTCCGATCATGTGATCGGGTAACTCTGCCGAATTTTTATTTATGCACGCAAATCAGGAAGTGATCACTGTGTGATCAAGGAAGTGAATGCCGAAACGCGTTGCAGCGTAATGGAGGAATAAACCTCGTATTTCTAAAATCTCCCCGTGTCAGTGTCCGATTTTGTGTGGAGAATCGGATGTGGTGTTCGTGTGTGGCCGCTGTTGGCTGAAAAAGCGGCAACGCCGACGCGACCTCGATTTGGAGCTTCTTTCGGTTTTCCAGCGGAGTTTGGAGATATGCGTGAAGCGTAACGAGAAGCCCCCCTGTCTTATGAGGAAAACGGAATTAGACCGCCTGGTGTGAAAGCTTTCCGGGATACGGCGCCATGCTTTGACGTGGTGAGCCGGTGGCTGTAACGCTGAGTAGTGCGGCACGTTTAAAATATATTAACAGGGAGAGGAACTGGGAAACATTCCCGGAGGGAGACAAAGGCAAGTTGAATTATTTATTCCTGCGTGCTATGCAGTGTGTTTAGGTGATCGCGCCAAGTGCTAAAGTGTAATTGGAGAGATGGACAACTGGATGAAAGAGAGAGAGGAGGCGGCGGACTCAGTCTTCAAAGAGGGACCGGAAACATTCACGGAGGTCACCCAAGATGGGCAATAAAGTTCATCTGAAGCTGATGTTACATCGCTTATGCGAAAGCTCGAGAAGTTAAAACGTAATGAAGTATTCAAGTGGTGGGAGGTGAAATCCTTAAGTAAATATCTAGATGTGGGGAGAGTGCCTCGAGGGTTGAGAGTCCTCACAGCCCCCACCTACGAAAACCCAGATCCGGAAATGCTCCGTGAATGGGATATGAACAATGTTTCGGCATCGCAAACCATGATGAAAATTCTAGTGAAATATGCGAGCAAAGATCGTGATAAGATTTTGGAGGAAATTAAAGAAATTGAAAGTGAGCTCAAGAAATTAGCCAATGAAGACGTAATAAAGAAATTCGAAGTCGAAATGTATACTCGTTTAAAGAAACATGAGCAGGTTATAACTGAGAGAAAAGCAACCAAGTTTCAGAGAGATCGGATGGACTACCTACGTGGGCAGATTTATACATTTGCCCGCAGATTTGACAACATTAGGAGGCAAAGGATGTCGAAAGTTGTCAATACAAGTGCAGCAAGGAATGATGAACCATCCACAGACCTAAGCTCGGAGGCAAGCTCTGCAGTGAGCTCGGATGCAGAAACAGGATTAGATCAAACCAGCAGAGGCCCGAAGCAATGTGAACCTCCTTCAGTAATTGAAGAATTTGTTTTTTTATACATGGATCGGACACAAAATGTAAGGTCAAATCCTCAGCGAAGAAAGAAAAAGGTTTACACAAGAGGCGAAAAAACCGGCGGCATGGGCATGGAATTGAGGTCCACAACAAAAGCCAGGGAAACGTACCAACGTCGGTAGATGAA
Source organism: Calotriton arnoldi (assembly GCA_963921515.1). Taxonomy (NCBI): domain Eukaryota; kingdom Metazoa; phylum Chordata; class Amphibia; order Caudata; family Salamandridae; genus Calotriton; species Calotriton arnoldi. Next base: position 569,503 of record CAWUFW010009986.1, on the reverse strand, counting down.
GCAGAAAAAGCCATCATCAACCTTACAGATCTTGTGCTTACAGAGGAGGAAAGTCGAATCCTATCTTTGGGTCTATCTTTTTGTATTCGGACAAACTTTAATTACACACAGACCCGGATTGACTTTTTTAAGTATACTAGGAAGTTGAAGCTGAAAAAGTTCTTCCATAATAGGAGACAAGTTCCAGAGAGGAGTAAAGATGATTTACAGGAAGAAGATGATCTAGAATGTGGTGACATGGAGGTACTATATGTATTGCAGAATCTTGCTTGGGAGGGAGAGGGCCTGTCCAGTGCTTCCAATGTGAGAGAGACTGTGGATTTGATGGGGTTGAATGTCTTTGAAAATGAAATGTCAAACTTTAAACCGAAATCGACTTTCACCCCAAATACCCCAAGAGATGCAATAGACATGTTTTCGGATCGAGTTATTAAAGATCTTAAAGATCTAGCTATTACCTCTAGCAAAACTTTCCCCAAAGAATATGGTCAGTTTGAAAAGATTATCAAAGGATCATAAATAAAATAAAATCAAGGGATGATGTGGTAGTCCGGCAAGCGGACAAGGGTGGGAACGTAGTGCTTTGGTCTTTAGAAGCATATAATACCGAGGCGAAATTGCAGTTAAGAGATCGCCACTGCTATCTAAAAGTACCTCAAAGTAATTTGGAAGAGGTAAAGCTAAAATTTTGGAAAGATCTTGCTCGCTGGAGAGGGATGGGGCTACTCTCAAAATCAGAATACCTCTTTATGAAGGTAGAGCATCCGGTCACTCCCATCTTATATCTAATACCCAAAGTTCACAAAAATAGAGAAACTCCTCTTGCTAGGCCAATTATATCCACAATTGGGAGCCTATTTGAGCCCACATCCAGGTATTTGGACTCATTTTTACAACCCTTTGTCAAAACCCTCCCAGCATACATTCAGGACACCAGGGATTTTTTAAATAAGGTCTCTAATGTTTGTTGGAAGGAGACCTTTCTCCTGATGACCTTAGATGTCACGAGTTTGTACACGACCATAACCCATGATGATGGTCTCCGTGCAACCCGACACTATCTCAATACACGCCCCATTAGTTTATACCAACACACAGGAATGTTGATGGAAATGTGCAGGCTATGTTTGACTAACAACCATTTTATGTTTGGAGGGGAGACGTACAGACAGCTGCAAGGCACAGCAATGGGCACCTGCTTCGCCCCCAGCTATGCTAATTTGCATATGAGCTGGTGGGAGGAGCAGGTGCTCAGAGTTCAGTTTGCCAATGAATGGAAAAACAACATTGTAACATGGACCCGGTTTATAGACGACTTATTTGTGAACCGCTGACGGGACCATGGAGACAGCTAAGAAGTTTATACATGACATCAACATCAATTAGCTTAATCTAGGATTCACAAAGAACATCAGTAGCAATCTAGTGACGTTTCTGGATTTAGAGGTATATGTGGAGGAAGGTGTAATACAAACTAGAACTTTCAGGAAGCCCACAGCAGGGAATACAATCCTGCATGCGGGGAGCTTTCATCCTCAGAGGCTCAAAATGAGTATTCCTTATGCTGAGCATCTGAGGATGAAGCGCAACTGTAGTGAAGCACAAGCCCTAGTGGAGGCACAAGATTCCCTAACTAGGAGATTCATGGAGAGAGGGTATAATCCCACTATTCTGAATCAAGCCAAAAAGAAAGTGTCCACAATAGAGAGATGCACTCTACTAAAACCAGATCCCGAGAAGATTAAAACAAAGAAGATTGGAGCAGGGAATCAGATTAGAATGATTACAGGATACAGTGCCTACCAGTCTAAAGTGAGAGATAGTCTGTGTAGGCACTGGCATCTAATCCAACAAGATCCTGTTCTGTGTGAGGTAGTACCCCGTAAACCTATGATCACCTTTAACAGAGCAAAATCCATGAGGGCGGCTTTAGTGGTTAATAACCCTGAAGTTAATAAGAAAACGGGCTGCTTGCAGAGCATTCCAGGTTTCCACAGATGCTTGAAATGCAAAGCGTGTAAGATTGGATGCAATGAGAAACAAGTGTTATCACCACTAATGCACAGCCCTTGGAAAATAAGACAATTCTTGAACTGTAAAAGCGATTATGTTGTGTATATTTTACAGTGCACATGCCCAAAGTTGTACGTAGGTAGTACCATTCATATGGTTCACATTCGCATTTTACAGCACCTTCGGGCTGTCAAAAACAATGATAAAAATTATGTGGTGGCTCGTCACTTGAATGAAATGCACAAAGGGAATCTGGATGAATTATCCTACTATGCTATTGACCAAGTACCCAAACTGAAGAGAGGAGGAGACAGAGAGGGTAAACTACGCCAACTAGAATCCAAGTACATCATGTTATTCAATACAAAGATGCCGAATGGACTAAATACTGAAGAAGATTTGCATGTCCATTTAGTCTAATCCAGTTGAGTGTCTCTCCAAATTTTAAAACATTTTAAACAGCAGAGTAAAAAGACGGTTTGCTTTTAATAAGCAGGAATTTTTATAGGGAGAATCAAAGTTTTAGGATTAATATGTTAAGATACATGACACCCATTTAGTTGGAAACAAAAATAGTTGTTATGTAGAGGTATTTCTTAATATTTTTTTAATTGAATAGTAGGAAGACCAAGTAGGGTCTTTTAGACAAGGGATGTGTCTAGCTGTACATCAGTGATTTTAGTAATTGGCCTTTAAAGACGAATGAATTATGTAATGCATTTGCACTTTAGAATAGAAAGCGATTTTGCACTATATGTGTATGCCAGTGGAATAGGAATCTGCACTTGCAATAGCACAGAAAACATTGGCATACACAGTACTGTATTGCACTAGCACTTTAATGCGGTATTTTGCACAATTGGGTTGTTATAAACGAGATTGGGCCTGTAGATTATAGAGACTGCCATGTATTGGGATATTGAAAAATCTGTTTATATGCCCATAAGGGTAAAAGGAATTTTTTTAAATCATATAACTGTATACAAATATTTAAATTTTTCATTTCAGATCATGGCAAATGACATCTTTAAAGAAAGAATTTTGTATGTAATATCCTTTAGGAAGTATTGAGAAAACCGATACATATGGACATAAGATTGATAGTCATATCCCGTGGGGATTGAAACTTACTGAGTGGAGTTGTCTTATTTATAACTATGTTTTTCAATTATATTAGAGCATGCAGTGTATACCTTGGGTTTTAGAGAGTTTTTAATGATAAAATATGGTTTTTATCATGAGCCATCAATACCATGTTGCATGACTATTCATGATATAAAAATGAAAATGCAATTGGTTTTGTGAGATTAGATCTATAGATCGTGGTGCATAGAAAATATCAGAGAATGACCCGTATGTGAGGTTCAACAGGGGTCTATGGGCACTTGCCCGTTCTTGGACTATATAATGTATGTAAAGGACTATGAAATAAGTGAAAGAATTAATGAGTTTTCTTTAATCAACCTCTGCATTTGAACTTTATTGAATCCCAATGTTGTACATAGTAGGACATAGAAATTTATTACATAGTATGTTTGACATATTGTTTTGTGGATTTAAAAGGAAATTTCCACTTAAAAGTAATTATGAGATTCTCCCTATTAATATTGAGTATAACAATGCAACAAATTGTAATTTAAAATGAAATGTTTGAAACTGTGTTGTCTTACTGATGAAACAGTCTGTTTTCCTGCTTCATGAAAAAGCTCCGATCATGTGATCGGGTAACTCTGCCGAATTTTTATTTATGCACGCAAATCAGGAAGTGATCACTGTGTGATCAAGGCAGTGAATGCCGAAACGCGTTGCAGCGTAATGGAGGAATAAACCTCGCATTTCTAAAATCTCCCCGTGTCGGTGTCCGATTTTGTGTGGAGAATCGGATGTGGTGTTCATATATATATATATATATATTTCATTGGATGCTGTCAGCATGAAAGCGAATGAAATTAGAAAGTGTGTTGGATGCCTTAAGAAGAAGTCTTATTATTGGCTGTTGTTTAAAAAAATAAATGTTATACTGACATGGATATGCTTTTGAATCTGTGGAGTAAACCACACCTGCTGTATCTCATTTGGAAGTAACATGTTCCTTCTAGAATGTGCTGTGAAATTGTGATCTACTGATTCCACTGGGTTGCTAGGTACACTGAGCTAAGAGTGTATTGGGGGAAGGGTGTTGAAGAGACAGATCATTTTTTTAAACATTGAGGAGTGATGACACAATTTAAGTAATGGCAAGCTTTAATTTCCAACTCAGGACAATTTAATAAACTGTTCTGTAATATTTAAATTTAAACAAAATAAAGCTAGATGTAGGTATGAACTCCCGTCTTTTTTCGTTATTTCTCCGCGATTATCGCAAATACATTGCGAAAACGCGCCGACAGGAATCTCGCTTTGAAAGCCAGGGAATGGGTTAACAGATGCTACCTATTCACAAGTGGAGCTCGAGTAGTCTAAAATGAAAGGCATGATTTCATTTGCTGCCTTTTTCATGATCATAGAGTGAAAAATTGAAGAGGTTGCCATTTTATAGTTGCTTTCTATGAGAGTGGTGTACCATTCTTGTGCTTAGTTTTTACAAATCTTAACAGTGTCAAAACTATCCAGAAAGAGCTAAAAGAACAATATAATCTATGAGCTCAATTCACTGGTATGTATATAACTTTTTAATTATATAAAAGTGTACATTAAAAATGAAGATGTATATGGGAGTTTTCATTAAAAAGTATCACAGTGATGTGAAAACATATATATCAGATGAACAGTATCTGGCAGAGGGTATGTGTTTAAGATGTTAGTACTGTTGAAAATTACCATGAGAAATGCCTTTAACAATCACAATGTTTTAAATGTCTAAGCATTATGTGCAGAATAGATACATCTATATTCTTTGCATTCTGGGAGTTGTGGTAGTTTAAGTCACATTATTAAACAGGAGTACTGTAGTCATGAATAAAACATAATGTGCTGTGCCTGTATATAAATTCTAATGTAGTAATTCTTGCAAGTATGTATTAGGAAGTGTTTGTCAATGCGGTTTTTAACTTATATGATCGGTTTGCATATGTTTAGATGGTGAGATATGTTTTTTCTGGTTGCAGATAGTTATATGTATGATAAGACTGTTGAGTTTACTTAGAGATGCAGAGAACTATATATTTTTGGAAAGATGGCCTGAAGGTGTATATCTATTATGAAATCACATATGTGTTTACATGGTGATCTATGTTCTTTAAGGCTGTTGAAAATTACATGTATATGGTGAGGGTGGTGTATTTCTTTAAACATGCTATGTTTAAAATTGAGGAGAGTTAATAGTGCAGAATGTCCAAACACCCAGATAGTAGCAATATAGTCATGCAAACACACATGCACTAACTATGTAGATATGGAACCACTGATGTAGTTCATACATAGTCGAGGAATCATCCAAGCACTACCTATAGTCTGAGGGAATCACTTAGGCATTATCTATGCACTTATCCAATCATGCAGAGCGTATCGTTGTACTCAACCAGAAACACATGTATTTACAAGTTTTAGTGAGGAATATGTACTCTTTTAGAACCATCTGGTGAATTATATATGTAACCTGTCACACACTGTTTGCATGTAATCAGAAGAATTAGTGAGCTATATGCTGTGATACATATTAATGTGCAGATTGTTATATGGAGTGTTTCCCAAAATTTACATCTGACACATTTAAGTAGAAAAGTATTGAAACACTAAATGTACTGGTGACACAGTTGTAGAGAGGGACATAAATAGGTCTCATGTTGTGTTTTTGGATTTACAGTATTGAGACACTGTATGTACTTTTACACTTTGGTTGATGTTTATTCTAAAATAAAGTACATAAGGGATAAAGCGGTCTTTTAGCGTGTATAAGTGAGAACTGATATATGGTGCAGATCTGTTGTAGGAGAGGGTACTATAATATTAAAAGGTAAGTAATACATTAAGTTTTGTGTTTTGGTTTGGTATTGGTACATTAAAATAAGTGCTTGTAGTTATGTAGGTAGGTTGATTTGTACATTTAAAACTGCAACATAACATGAAAACTATTTTTGTATTATGTGTAAGCTAGTAGTAAAGTAGCTGGTACATTGGCTACAAAAGAATTCATTATATATATATATATATATATATGTATATATATATATATATATATATTGTTTTTACAAAACAATATCTGCATAGTTACAGACAGATTGCATACAAAAGCTTGGAGGGAAAAGGAACAAAGCAAGTACAGTGTCTATGCAGAACTGAGACTCAAAAGGGGCAAAAGGAAGAAAAAGTGGTGAACGATAAAAAGAGTTGTTAGTAAGAGGACAAACGAATTCCTTAAAAATATATGTGCACATTTCCACAGATTATGAAATAATGATAATAAAATTCAAACTATGAGAAAGAATAACAATGGACTAAATCTATATAGCAAGAACAGGAAAGAATGTAACAAAGATGTATACACCTTAACCAGGAGACAGAAGCAGTTTAAGGAAATCAGAGCTAGGATGTTTCGTAGTAGAGTAGTTATATATCTACCGAGAAATATTAAGAAGTATAGAAGAAGGAGACATGCAGTGAAACAGAAAGAACGAGTTGAGAGAGTAGTTGATAAGGCCTTTGTTTTGAAGGTGAAGGTTTTTATTTTGATTATAAATAGGTCTCCCTGTTTTATGGTATTTATTTTTTTAACATTTCCGTCTGTATCTATCCATATTTATTTTTGGGTCATTTTATCTGTATTTATCCACATTTATTTTTGTCGCAAGTTAAAAAAGACGCTGCAGCTAGTATTTTTCCACATTTATTTAAATTGACATGCATACTTTGTCGGCTGAGTCCATAGTGAGAAAGAATAAGCAGCCTGGCAAACTGTCAGTTTTGTGAAAGATATGTTCAACCCCTGGAATATAGTTGACACTCCCAGGTGTCTTCCCTTCCCAGTCAAGACACTTAGGGGCCGATTCCGATCTGGCTCGAAAAACTCTCCGACCGAGCCGGATCCGGAGAGATTTCCGACCGAACCGGACTCCTGCAGTCCGACCAAGCGAGTACGATGCGGCCGCATGCTGCCGGACTCGATTCGGTCGGACTCCCATTGAAGTCAATGGGAGCCGGTCGTACGACGCGTACACGGGCTCCCATTGACTGAATGGGTACGTCGCAAACAAGTGCGCCCCCTACAGCGTGTACGCGTCGGTGCAACTCGCACCATACGTGCATTTTTAGGGGGGACCCTTGGGTCCCACCTGTGTTCGACTCGTACGGCTACGGGTGCAGGGGGGTCCGGCACGGACCCCCCAAGTCCGGCTCCAGGAGCTTTTTTGAGCCAGGCGCTCCGACTCGATCCGGCTGTCCGACGAGTCCATCGTACTCGCTCGGTCGGATAACGTCTCCATTGCGTGGTGCGATTCGTTTCCGTACGAGTCGTTCGGAGCGGTTTGGATCCGGAAACGGTTCGGTCGGAACACACGCGTGCATTCGCATCGTACTTGCTCGGTCGGACGACTGTACGAATCGGTCGGAAACACAGCCTCCGACTCGGTTCCGGTAAAGCCGAATCCGATTCGGAGCCCTACCGACCGAGATCGGAATCGACCCCTTAATAGTAATATTTCCGTCAGAAACCGGGGTAAAGGATAAGATGGCTTGGAATGGCAAATACCACAGCTTCAGACCTTCACAGAACTACTGCTTGCTAATATTGACAAAGCAACAATAATGTCCATTGTCTTTAGGAAACATTTCTTCAATAACAAATGTAAAGCATTTAAGACACGTGGTCGCTCCGGTCTTTTTTTGTGTGTACAGAGATCATAATTTGTTTACTTTTATGCGTGGTATATTCATCTTTTTCTACAAAGGGATCATCCAGCACTGTGTGAAGGCTTAATTTGTCTACCAGGGCAACAGAACTGCTCATGGCATCAGGCACATTTTACCATGGTCCTCTTTCCTCATTTACTTGTTAAAAAGATAAAGTCAGCAAGCTCATCAAAAAACAGAGCTGGAAGGGAGACCGTGCCAAGGCTGTCCCATTTCACTGGCATCTCAACAACACAGGAAGCCAAAGCAGCCCACAACCCACATGCCTACACTCAGCCTGTCTATGGCCAAGGTCAGTAAAGTGGTGCTACGCATGCTGTTATACTGCTGTCGCCAAACTTCTTCCCCATCTCATACAACAAAAGGTTGCTGGGGCTGCAGCCGATGTCCTGGGGTGTTTTCACACCTCTTAATGGACATCGGCTGCTTGCACTGCTCCAACAATTTACCTTGCATGAGCACCACAGCGAGGGGTGCTGGAGGGTCTCTGCAGACACGGCGCTCCCAGCTGCACTTGTTCACCCCTCTCTAGAGCGGCAGTAGTTTCAGATTTCTTTCGCAGCCCCTGTGCCCCTCTGACACATATTTTATAGAGAAGCACAGAGACAGCAGGAGCATTTGTTTTGTCGGTATTTTCCCGTTTCTATATATAAATACAGACAAAAACCAAAAGGTTTTCTGTCTGTATTTATATGTAAAAATCTGCTTAAACGGAAAACCAGGAGCCTTAATTATAAATAGAATGAAGGCTTTTGACAAAATGGTGTTGTACTTGAGGAGACAAAACCAGAAAAAAAGATTAATGAATAGAAGTAACTTTTGTACAGTTTTTAGGGGAGAATGCATACATACTTCTAATACAGAATCTTTCTTTAATAAAGAAAGCTTCCTCCAGGATAATAGATTAGTTCATGCTATTGATTACAGCGGACGATGTTACGAAATGAAGAATGGCATTCCTATTGCGAAAGAGTTGATGGTACCTACAAATGTAGAACAAGTTAATGGATAACAGGTACAAGGAAGGCAGAGTCAGGCGTCTGTTTAGAAATGGATTTGTAGTAGTGTTTGTAGTGTTCGACAGCAATTCATTGATATATTAAGGACATTTCTACATATCTTTCCAAGGCGAAGTTTAAAACAGAAAATAAGTACTGTACAAGGATTGGATCCCTGCAAGATTAGAAAGCATACAGATTTACAGGGACACTCACTGGCTTGATTATCAACCAAAGTGTGCCAGAGCACTTTTCATCATTTCAGGATGTTAGTTGTACACCACTCAACAATGCAAACTTTAGTTATGCGGCTGTACTTTGTAGAAACTCCTGCTTTATGTTTAGGAGAAATGAATAGAGCACTTTTGTATAGTACTGTGGCAGATGTAGAAAAGGTTTGTGATGATGTGCAGGTTTGTTTCTTCGGTCCTCAGCAGGATTCTAGGGAAAATGAAGAGTTGTTAAGAGGAGGAGTTATAGAACAGGACACAGATATTACAGTTGATAGTTTTGAAGAAGAAATTACAAACTTTTACACAGTGTGGTCTAAAAAACCAGAGTATGTTTGTATATGTTGTCGACACACTCACTAGAAGATTTAAACACATTCTTTTGACTTGTATTTAAAAAGTAAATAACGATAACTGGCAAAAGTTAGCTGTGTATTTATTTATAGAGGAATGCTTTGACTTGTCTATACGGCAAGTTATATGTAACTAGTGTTACAATAAATTAGAAGATAATGAAATGAACAACACATAGCTATTCAATACCCATTTTATAAGATAATAAAATGCCTGCTAATGTAGAAAAACTATGAAGGGCCAAAGATGAAAAAAAAAATTACATTTATGATTCTTTGCAGCATTACACAGGGCTCTTATGGACTGCTCTCCAGCTCTCACTACAACTCCACAATCCATGCAGTATGATGCCATCCGGGAAAACTGTGGAACCAAATCTGGAAGTTAAGATTAGACCTCTGAAGGAACTTTCTGCCCCGTGTTGTTGTGGCTGGTTTTGAACTTCAGGGTCCTTCAGGCTTGCGTTGCCTTCTTGCTGCTTTTACACTATTGCTTTGGTATGTTTTTAGATGGTAAAGCATGGCAGTAGTCCCGCAAAAATATTTTTTATTTGTACTTCTTGACAATGTCTTGTGACATATTGTGCATTGCTCAAATCTGCTCACTATGAACTCTTCTTAAAGAATGTTCAAGATAGATATGATAGGCATGTTCGTTTTATTTTTTTAGTTGAAAAGTGTATTATCTAATGACATTCCTTTATTTCTCAGTGACATGATTTTCTTTTTTTTTCTTTCTTTTTTTTGTGTCTTTGTATGTGGCCATTCTTGAAAACTCTGGAGCCATATCTGTTGCAGTAGTCTGCACCTCTCAAAGGACATTCTGGGTGGGAATTGTTGCTGGTGCCACTAATGTAGATGGTCCTCCAGCTTCCCTCTACTTAATTGCCAGTTAGAGATGTTTTATATGTTACGTTTTAAGATGATAGACCATGGACGTCATCCCACATGAATTTTTTTTATTCATCCCTCTAAAGTGGATCAGTTCACAAAGTGTGCATTGTACTAGATTTGGAGCAGTTTTTGATTCCTGTTGAGTTTGGGTAAGACTGGGTAGTTTTATGGGTGTTTTGTAGTTATGTTTTATTCATGAGTTCAGATGTTGAAAGTTATTTTTTGAAATTGCTGATTTTTTTAAATGTGTTGTTAAAATAAAGTTAAACAATTATGTTACTAAACAGCTAGACCCAAACTTTGCGTAACATATGTTTAAATATATGTTTTAAATTTTGTCATTTGTATTTGTGACTACTGATGTCATTGCGACCTTCGGTGTTGCTGTGATGAAGGAAAGTGCATTTTTGATGTATTTGTTTCGACAAATGTATACAAAGGGGAAAGTTACATTAGTATCTTACTAAATAGCTACACTGAAACTTTATGTAAATATGTCTATATATGTGTTTTACACTTTGTCAAAAACACCCGGGATTCACAGAATGTCCTTGGCAATGACACTCATAGAATCACACAGGCACTACCTGTGCAATCATGAAGGATGTCCTTTCTCCACCACTCTGCAAACTTGCCTCCTGGCATAGTAGCAAAGGCAGCAGGGTTAGCGGCAACTGCACTACCTAGGCTAGACACAAATAGTTTTCCACACTAGTATTGCCCACCTCAAATGGCCAGCTGCCACATGACCACAGATAAATACAAGAGAACAACAATCTGATGAGAGGCAACACAAAAGAGCAACAATGGTTCAAGACGCAGAAAGAAGAGTTTGTTTTCAGGTGTTATTGGTTTCTGATGCAAGTCCTTTATTTGAAACAATCCTTTATATAATTGTGGATACGCCAACGTGTTTCACCCTTCAAGAGGGCTTCTTCAGGGCAAGGTTAAAAAGAATCATATGCGGATGCCTGCGTAAAGCATCAGAAAAGAGCGCCAAAAGTAACCGCCGTGTAGGGGCGTCACTAGTGATGAACGGTATCTCCAGTATTCCCAGGCCTTTTGTGAAAACGGTATGTCTTAAGGCCTCAGTGTAACACCAACTTCCGTTGTCTCCAGATTCGTAGGTAATTAAACCTATAAGGCGAGGTAAGAATTATTGAATGCCGTATACGGGATCGTTGTGAGGACCTACTCGCTGATTCTCTCAGTTTACTTACCTACGAATCTGGAGACAACGGAAGTTGGTTTCACACTAAAGCCTTACCTCGCCTTACACTCTTTTTGTTAAATGATGTAAATCCGTTCAGTAGTTCCTGAGAAATGTGAAGATTTCTCAGATATGCAACTGTGGCCGCGGTGGATCCATTAACCCTCCCGATCTCGTGCCTGAGATATGATTGGCTGCCAACAATTCAAAGTGTTGGCATCCACCTTGTGACTCGTTTGAACCGAGTCACAAGCAAAAACGTAAAAAAAAAGAAAAGGGGCCAGTGTAAAAACCCCCTAACCCCTGACCCCCAGTGCCAAAAAAGAGCATTTTCTTTTAAATTTGCAGCGGGATTCGCGGTGGATCCGCGAATCCGGCTGGAAATTAAAAAAAACAAAGCACAGGCTCCCGCGCTTTGTTTACTTTAGCCCCCGGGTGGGCCAGGTCCCGGGGCAATTAGAAATAAAGATGCGGGGGCCCGGATGGACCCCCACAGCCCCGGGGTCCGCCACCTCCCTGGTGCTAATACTTTGAAGTGTGGGGAGCCATGTGGCCCCCCTGCAGCCCCTGGGACTGCCACCTACCTGGGGCTTTATTATAATCAAAATGCGTGGGGAGCTACAGCCGCTACCTCCCCAGGGCAAATGTTTTTAAATGTGTGGGGCCACGGAGCCTCCCTGCAACCCCGGGGACTGCCACCTCTCTGGAGCAATATTGTAATAAGTTGCGTGGGGGGCTCCAAGCCCCCCAGGCAGCCCAGGGGACCGCCACCTCCCCGGGGCTGGTACAGAAAAATGCGGGTGGCCACGCGCCGCCCCCACTGCCCTTGGGACCACCCCCTCCCGGGGGCTATTTTAAAAATGGGAGGGGGCCCCCCTCCTGGAGCCATAAATGGCCCTGGGGACCACCACCCTCAGGCCCAGCTCCAGCAATGTCCCGGGGTGCCCACCCCGGAGACATTGACGCAGTGCTCCCACCATCCCATAGCAAAGAAGCGTGCTCGCTTTGAACAAGCGAGAGCACTTTGCTCTCGCTTGTTCAAAGCGAGCACACTTTGCTTATTACCCCCAGGGAATTGCATCTTGTCATCAGTGATGTCATGAGTGACCATGTCATGAGTGATGTAATATGTGAGGTCATAAGCAGTTCATTGCGGGGCGCAAGTTATGGTTAACTCAGGTAACTATAACAGCTGAATTTCTCTGGTTTTGTACGAGTGAAATGTCAGCCTAACTATAACGTCCCTATAATCTTTGTATTTTTTAGTGAATATATATATATATGTACACACACACACACACATAAATATATTTTGCTTACCGTATTTATACTTACCTGCATGGTAAAGGCATATGTTGTAAAAAATGCATGGCAAAGGCATGCATGGTAATTCCATGTGTTATAACATCGTACATCCATGCTAACGAACCGCACTCCCAAACTCTAAACCAGGTCCTCGGAGTCCATGTACACACTTATAACCTTTCCATTGACTAGAATGCATGCACTGGTATGGGCAACAAACTCAGCCACTTGGCCTGACCTCACATTTGGTAAGCTAGAGCTTTCAACTCTTTGGCATACAGTACTGTCAGTAATGGTGGATCTCTAGTTGGCAGTGGTATGCACCCTGTCCAAGCAGTGACCCTTCCTTCTAGTCAGGGTAAGAGAGTTACACACCCAAGATAACCCCTGTTCACCCCCTTGGTAGCTTGGCACAAGCAGACAGGCTTATCTCAGAGGCAATTTGTAAAGCATTTGTATATAAAACACACAGTAACACAGTGAAAACACTACAAATGGACACCACATCAGTTTAGAAAAAGAACCAATCTTTATTTAAACCAAAGCGACAAACATCCAACTTAAACAACTCCAGATTTTAGAACAAAGTACCTTATCTGAAATAAAAAACAGCCGCAAAGGAGGGAAGCAGCAGAAAACACAAGCGATTCTTAAGTCCCAGGGGAATGGAGGCATCAGTTCTGCTGCACGCAGGAGAAGTATTGCTTCGATTCCTTACTACGAGGAGAATCGATAAGTCAAATTCCGAAGGTGGCTCCTTACTTCGGGCGATGCGCTGGAAACTTGGTGCACAGGGTCGATGCAGCTGCGAAACATCGATTCTTTCAGCCACGGGCAGGTGAAGAGTTGATTCCTTCAGCCGCACAGCAGGGCGTGAGTCGAAGTCGGAGCAGGGGTCTCGGACGTCGGAGACACGGTTCTCTGGACTCGGGCTGTGGCAGTTCTTCCAGCCACCAAAAGGCTCTGCATCGATTTTTCGCCCACACCGCAGTGATGAGTTGGTTTTTCAGTGGCACAGCAAACTTGCAGCGGGGAAAATGGTGCTGAAGGGTGATGCATGGATGTTCAACTCTTGAAGCAGCCTAACCACCTCAATGGGTCTAGAACTGGAGTTGGCACCACTTGGCATGTCAGAACTCCCAGCAGAGGAGTTCAGGAGAGCTGCAGATGAAGTCTTTGATGGCCCTGGGACTTCCAACAAGAGGCAAGCACACACAAGCCCTTAGAGAACTTGGAAAGTAGGATTCCAGAAAGCAAAGTCCAGTTCTTTCACTGCTCAGAGACAGAAGCAGCAACTGCAGCCAAACCCAGCAAAACAGCACAGCAAAGGGGCAGTGCTCCTCCTGACAGCTCTTCAGCTACTCTTCTTGGCAGAGTCCTCAGTCCAGAAATGTTCTAAAATCGTGGGGTTACTGGTCCAATACTTATACCCCATTTCACCTTTGCAGTAGGCATACTTCAAAGGATAGCCTTTGTAGTGCATAGATCTTGCCTTGCCCTGTCCTGGCTCCAGACACACTACAGGACGGTGGAGATAGACAGCATTGTGAAAAGACAGGCACAGCCCTATTCAGGTGTCAGTGAAAACTCCTCCCACCACTCTAGTTCAGGAAGGCCCATCAGCCTGGTGATGGGCGATCAGGATATGCAGGGTACACATCAGCTCCCTTTGTGTGACTGTCCAGAGTGAATGCACAAACAGCCCAACTGTCAGTTTAAACCAGAAATGGATTCCACAGGCAGGCAGAGGCACAGGATGGTAAAGCAAGAAAATGCCCACTTTCTAAAAGTGGCATTCCAAACACACACTTTAAAAACCACTTTCACAGAAAGATGTGTTTTTAAATCCTAAGTTCAGGGAACCCAAACTCCAAATCTCTATCTCTTCCTAATTGAAGGTTGCACCTGTAAGATGTTACAAGGCAGCTCCAATGATAACCTATGGGAGAGATAGTCCTTGCAATAGTGAAAAACGGATTTAGCAGTATTTCACTATCAGGACATAAACAAAACACACCAGTGCATGTCCAACCATTCACATACACTGCACCTTGCCCATGGGCCTACGTTGGGCCTACCTTAGGGATACCTTACATGTAATAAAACAGAAGGTTAGGGCCTGGCAAGTGGGTGCACTTGCCAAGTCGACATGGCAGTTTAAAACTGCATTTGCAAACACTGCAGTGGCAGGCCTGAGATGTTTACAGGGCCCTTGTGCTGCAGACCCACTAGTAGGATTTGATGTATAGGCCCTGCGCACACACAGTGCACTTTACTAGGGATCTACCATTAGATCAAATATATCAATCATGGATAACCAATCATAACCACAATGTGCACAGGAAGCACTTGCACTTTAGCACTGATCTGCAGGGGTAAAGTGCCCAGAGTTCAGAAACCAGCAAAAAGGAAGTCCAGCATACAGGAGGTAGAGGCAATGGGACAGTGGAAACCTCACTAAGGATGCCAAGTCTAACAAGTACATTCAGCAGAACCTGCATCCGGGACACCTTAATCATTGCTGAGGCAAGATCCATTAGCTCACATTTGGGAATGAGAACATCAGTCAGATCAAAACGGTGCTTGGTGACATGAGCACTAACAATTAAACAGTCATGCTCTCTCCTTCCTCGAGGATAGGCATCAGAGAGTTGGGTTTCAAAGTGGAACAATAGGCAACAGTGATGTGGGAAGTTTACAACAATAAAAGTGGTGCAGTAGGGAGATGTTTAATCTTTGTGGTGGGGAGGAGGCCACAACAGCATAAGATACTGCAACAGTCAAAGGGGAACTCAGTTCAATGTTTTCAGAGGCATCAACAATATTTGCAGTGGTAGCCATAGAGCAGAGACATGGCAAGAGCCCAGCTACAACTGGGTCCAAAGCTCCAGAATATTAGAGTACAGGCTTTTTCTGATCCCCATGGTCTTAGACCAACACCCAAAGCAAAAACCATTACCATTACATTTGTGACAGTTCAGGGTAAAGAGTTTAGCATCCTCGGGAAGCCATAGAGCAAGTGGGAAAGTCAAAACTTGCTTGATTTTCAGAAAGACATTTTCAGATTCCCTGGGCCACTGCAAATTGATCAAGGGTGTCTTTTCTGATATAGTTTTGCAGGGGCTACACCATTGCAGAATAGTCCATAATCCTTTGTATACACAATATTTGGCCATACTCAGAAAAGTACATACATCACACAATGGTGATGGAGCAGGGTAAACGAAATAATTTTGTACCCCTTGGAAGTTAATGACCTCATAATGATTAATGATACTAACTGTTTGAAATGCATGAATTAACCAACAAATACACCTTTTTAGTAGACACTACACGTGGGTAATATGCTGATTTGTGCAAAATCGAATTTATTTACAAATGTGAAGTTAATTAACGTTAGTATTATGATTTGCGTAGTAATTAGAGTGAATTGCATGATTTGTGTTGCATAGTAAAACTGTATTGTGGCAAAGAATGCAGATGGTAAGTAAAATGGCTTTAAATGTCGCTTTCGCTAGGTAATATCTAACACGGGTCATTAGAATGGCAGGTGGTAAACAGAAAGGCTTATTTTCCATATTTTAATTTCAATTGTGTTTGTTTTATATTAGTTTCATTCGGGCCTGCTAGGCCATGCTTCTAATATGGCTGCTGGAAAGGACGAGATCACGTGCATTGAATAAAATGGTTCCTGTGCAGATGCAGAATGAACGCTCCTGTCACATGTTTGCGGCCTGTGCCCGGAGTGAGAGATGTCAAGGCCAATCTGACCTGCAATGAAGAGCGTGCCAAGTATTCAGCATATATTCCTGAGAACGGATGGGAAAGAGCCGAGTGACAATGGATGAACTAATGTGTGACCATCAAAGATCGCTACAAAATGGATTAACAAATTGGACTACTTTTGACCCTACGATCATGAGACTTATTGTGTGCTTTATTGTCCCCAAACCAGTTTGAACAAGGAGGGAGATGAGGTGAGCATCACCACCCCTCCAATGGACCAATTAGCGTGATTCTTGCCCCTAAGGATTGCAACTTTTATGTGTAGTGAGCCAGAGAATAGGGTATAAGAGAGTCTGCTCTTACGTTGTGAAAGCGCTTCTTACTTTTCATTTTTCCACCTTGATGCTGCGAGAGACTCTGTCATTTTCGACTTTGAACTTTGACTGGGGAAGGAACGAGATTGTTGCGGGAATTCTGCCCGGGAGGTGCGTCCGAGGAGGTTAGCGGGACAGTCAGTCAGTTTGGGAGTCCTATCCTGTGATCTGCGGTTCATCTTCCTTTGGTGAACCATTCTTGTCATCGCCCCATGGCCGAGGGTAATGCATAATTTTTCACTTTTCCTAAAATCTTTCTTAAATGTTTATTGATATTTTAAATGTGTTCCTTAATAAAGAATTTCACTTATTTGATTGAATAATTTTAGATAAAATTATATTCTAACTCTAAAATGAGTCTGTGGTTCTTTAATAGATTTATGATTAATAAATGTTAAAGGTTTTAATTGTGATTTGAGCTGGTCTTAATCACCATCAACTAATTCTACTAGTTGGTCCATCGACCGAATAGCGGAGTACCTTGATGTTTAGAACCGACAGGATCCAAAGTTAATGTATATAATGTATAGATTATTATTCTGTCAAATTTAGCAAGGTATCCCATTCGTCCAGCAGCTCATTCTCCTTAGCGTTTAATCCAGAAATTGAATGAATGTATGTATGCAGTGTCATGGGCCCCACCGACATAAGTTTTAAATGACAAAGGTTGCGTAAGTGTTTTTTCTGGATTGGTGTCTTAAAGAGCAATTTATATTAGCCGCGCTGGATCAGATTTCTTGGTAGCAGAGTTATGGTTTCTATAGACTAGTTTGGTGATTATTGACTACTGATTTATTGATTTTTCATGTCTAACACTTTATGTCGAGTTTGTACTACGTTATGTGTAAGTCGAAATTTTGAAGCTTCCTGGAAGTAGGAAGTGGACACGTGTGGCAAGAGAAGTCACACGGAATCGTGCATTGTCTGATTTCAAATTGGTGATAACACAGGACTGTGTTATGTTAGGGAAATTTCACGCATGAATTGTATTTGAGTGAAATAGCAACAGGTTTTCTTGTGAAACTTTGGCCTTAATTCTCAGGAGCGGTGTAGTCTCCACATGTGTTTTAACCCCAGAGAAACGGGTTTACCTCTTGCTTGAGAGAAGTAAGGTAAAGAGAAGTGCTACACTTATCGAACGAAACAGTATTCTTGTAAGTTAGAACAAACTATCTCTTTTGTTTAGAGAAACAGACAATGGTAATGTGTTTTACGTTGTAACTAATCGATTTTAGTTGAAAAGAAAAGTTAAGAAAACTACCGATAATTTTCGTAAAGGAGGGGTCAGTAGAAACAGAAGTAGAACTGACGTCAACAAAAACCGCGCTGGTATTGGCCAGTTGTGAAAGAGCGAAGAGCTTCCTGATTGGTGTGTTAGTGTGAGGACGCGCTGGTATTGGTTAGTGTGAGAGTGACGTAAAGCTTTCGGATTGTTGCGTTAGTGTGAGACGCGCTGGGATAGGTCCGAATAGCCGAGTAGTAGAAAAGAATAGAGTGGTGAAGAATTGCGTGTATTTGTTTTGGGAAAAAGAACAGTGAAATATGGCTTATTATGAGTATGGTAGAGAGAAACCGTCATGGTTTGCGAAGATTAAAAACTTTTTCAAGAAAGACAAGAAGGTTGTGACTAGGGAAGGAGAAGTACTTCCTCCGCCGAAAACGCCAGCATCTCATATGATGTTGAAATATGGCTATCATACCTGCATTTGGTTGGAAAATTGGGCGAAATATACCCAAGGAGTATTGGCATTTCCAGAAAATGGTTCGTTTAGCACAGCTGTACTTTGAAATTTGAGAGAAAAGATGATGAAACTTGAACCTAGACCGACACAGTTCGAAGCCTTAGGTGAATGGAAAGATGAGATGTATGAAAGGGAAAGACACAGAGGTGCAAAGAGTTATAGTTTAGTCCATGGAAGAGTATGGGGATTGAATCATGAAGACAGGATGAGACGATGGCAGTATGCTAACATGACGGATGGTTTGTTTCCTGTCAGAACAGTTGAAGAAATTACAGGGAGAAAGTATACGGAGAAAAAGAAGCATGCAGTAACAGAGAGGTATGGGTATGGAGTTAGCGACACAGAGGATGAGTTGCTGGAGGATATTTTAAATAAAAGACCCCCTCCATATCAACAGAATTCTGCCGTGGTGACACCAAATGCACCGCCAATGAGAACTGTAATAAATCAAAGTTCGAACAAATGTCTGAAATGAATAGTCCATTTAATAAACCAGAAACACCGCAGACTGTGAAACATGATAATGGTAATAAAGCTGAATTAGCCAGAACCACAAGAGAGTCGACTGAAAAGATAAGAGAACTGACAAAGAATATGGAAGCCGTGACTGTGCCAGTAACTATAGGGCCAGTAATCCCAGTATTTGAAAATCAAAGGATAGATGAACACTCCTTAACAATCCCATTAAATTCCAGTATGCAAAGGGTAAGAGAAGGGATGATTCCAGAAAATAGAGAGAAAGAAGATTCTGTTGGTCCTTTTAGGTCAAGTCCACCTGTAAATTTGACAATTAATGAGAGTCAGATAAATAGGATTCCTATGGGAGCCGAGTCCGCAAATGAAACCCCAGAGAGAAGTGCAAGTTGGGCAGAAATAAACAAAACCCCTGTGGGTCCGACTGCAGAGGAATTAAATGATTGGGTGAGGAGTTTGCAGAAAAAGGATGCTGAACCACAACTATTGGATGTGGTCAGATTAAAGATAGACATGGAAGAATTGATTCTAGGGACTATTGGTACAGATCGATTGAAGTCCTACCAAGATGATGAATTGATGTTTATGTGTAAAAGCGTCACTTGGAGAGCTAGGAACTTGCATGAAAAATTGGAAGAAACAGCGAACGAACTAGGAGTAGAGTTTGGAAAAATCAGAGGATTGCAGAAACCGTACAGGGTAGATTTTAGTGAAAAGGATATAGAAAATCTGAACACTTCAGGACGGTTAACACAGATAAAGGAACTGATTGTGTTACTGAGAAAATGGGGAGATGTAGACAAGTGGAGAAGCAGGTGGATAAGAAGAAAGGAGGGAACAACTGATAAAGCTTCATTGGCTTTTCCGGTAAAAGAGAAAGAACCGATAGTAATGGAGTGTCCAATGAGGGAAACTCCAGGAGGAAGTTATGTACATGTCCCATGGTCCAGCCAAGATATATTGTCATTTATAAATGACTTTCCAAGATTGAGAGAGAAACCTGTAGAATGGTATAGATAGGTAGAAAGGTTTGTAAAAGTTTCAAAAGTATTGTGGGAAGATTTGGATGGACTGTTTGAGATTGTTGTTCCAGCAGATTTATGGACAGAGTGTAAAATTACAATTGACTGGCCGAAGGAAGAATATCCTAGAGATGCAAAAACAGGAGCCCCAGGTTCAGAAGTAATGAGAAAATATGAACAGGCAATCACGTTTCTGAAAAATAAAATCCCACCAAAAGAAACGGACTGGGTAAAGATTGATAGAACAACTCAGGAGAGTAAGGAATCTGTACATGCCTACTACGAGAGATTATTGTTGGTTTTTAAACAGTATAGTGGTTACGAGAACTTGAGTGAAAAAGACATGAGTCATTTTTTGTATAGATTCGTGTATGGCTTGAGACCTGAGATAAGTGAAATGATTAAGCAGCATATGTTGTGTTGGCAGAATAGCACAGTAGATGAAGTACTAAAGTATGCAAAATATTGTAGTGACGATATTGAATGTAGACAGCGTAAACTCAAGGAAAAGGCAATGTGGGCACAAGTAAAGGTTGCAGAAAAGCAAGAAGCTCAGAGGAATAATCAGTCTAGTGATGTAGGGCAGACCAAATCCAAACCGAATATTGGTAAGGGAAAAGGTCAAATGAGTATAGAAGAAGCTAAAAAGAAATGGCCATGTCATAATTGCGGAAAATTTGGGCACTGGAGAAACGAGTGTAAATTTCCTCCGAAAGTTAATGCAGAAAATCAATCATTGAATCCACAGGTGCAGAATGAGGTGAGTTACCAACAGCTGCAACAGCCGCAGGTAGTTACTCAACAGTGTCAGGTGCCGCAACCACCTCTTCCAAAGAGTGTAAATCCTCAGAGATACAGTGCAGAGGCAGGATTCTACGGAGGAGAGCAGGTAACAAAATTGCCGCGCGCAGATGCAGTTTCGCAGTATTGGTTACGGCAGGATGGAGATGAATCGGATGAAAGCTTATGACGGTGCCTAGGAGAGGAAGAAGAGTGCGTGCTTGGCGCAACTCTAGAGGTAGATCAGTCAGGTCCATTTGTGGATGGAAAAGTGAATGGTGTAAATGTTACATTCCTTGTGGACACTGGAGCTACCCGTTCTACTGTTAGATCAGTGGAAATTCCAAACCTTCCTCTCTCAGGAGAATATATCCAAGTTGTAGGTGTTTCGAATAGGCAGATTAAAACCCCTCTTACAAAACCAGTAGAGGTGGAAATTGGACCATTCAAAGAGATGCATCGCTTTGTGGTGTGTGATTGTAGTCCTGTAAATTTATTAGGACGCGATCTGCTTTGCAAAATGAATTGTACCATCTACTGTACCCCAGATGGTATTGCTTTCCAGACACCAGATGAGGATGTTCTGTATAAAATAACAATGGCAGAAATAGAACCAGGAGTGAATGACATGTTTCCTGTGTTTGATGCAGAGAAAATCCCTATTGAATTAAAAGGAATAGTCAGGTCTGATGTATGGGATTTCACAGGTGAAGATATTGGACTAATGAGAGGAGTTGATCCTGTAAAAATTACTGTAAGAGAAGGAACAAATTACCCAAATACCCCGCAGTACAAATTAACGCCAGAAATTATTGAAGGAATAATACCTGTAGTTAATAAGATGATTGAACAAGGAATTTTGAGAGAAATAATGAGCAGCCCATGTAATTCTCCTATCATGGGATTGAAAAAGCCAAATGGAACATATAGGATAGTACAAGATTTGAGAAAGGTAAATAAGATTGTTAATCCTTGCTGCCCAATTGTGCCAAACCCCGCTGTAATACTGTATCAAATTCCACATGATGCAGAATGGTACACAGTTATTGATTTGTGCCATGCATTCTTTTCTATTCCATTGCACCCTGACAGCCAGCCATTATTTGCGTTCCGGTTCAGAGAGCGTATTTTGGCATGGTGCCGAATTCCTCAACGGTATACTGAAAGTCCTTCAATTTTTAATCAGATTCTGAAGAAATCATTAGAAGATTTAAAAATGCCTGAAAAATCTGTGATGGTCCAATATATTGATGACCTATTAGTGGCATCAAAGACCAGAGAAGCATGTGTTACGGACACAATTGCTTTATTGAATCATTTGGCAGAAGGAGGACATAAGGTGTCCCCATCAAAACTGCAATTTTGTCAACAGGAAGTACAGTACCTAGGTCATAAGATTGAGAAAGGGATGCGAAAGGTGACAACAGAAAGGATAAGGATTATCAAAGGAATGAGAGCCCCAATGACACAAAGAGAGGTGAGAATGTTCCTTGGAATGGTTGGTTATTGTCGACAGTGGATAAGTGGATTTTCATTGATTGCGAAACCTTTACAGCGATTGACAAAGAGGGATGTCAAAGATCCGATTGAATTGGATGAGGAGGAAATGAAGGCTTTCAAGGAACTGAAAACAAGTTTGTGTGAGGCACCAGCATTGGGAATGCCTGATTATGAAAAAGAATTTGAGCTGTATTGTAGCGAGAGAGACGGATGTGCACTTTCAGTATTAGTGCAAAGGCATGGAAAAATGAAACGACCAATCGCCTATTTTTCAGCTGTTTTAGATCCGGTAGCAAAGGCGTTGCCTGGATGTCTGAAAGCAGTAGCTGCTACTTGTGTGAGTCTGGAACAGAGTGAAGGCATTGTGATGGGATATCCTTTGAGAGTATATGTCCCACACTCCGTTGAAATCCTTCTGACCCGAACAAAAACCCAATTCATGACACATAGTCAGCTGACTAGGTATGAAAAAGGGATCTTGGGTGCAGACAATGTAACTATTGTAAGATGCACTAGTGTGAATCCTTCCACTTCACTGCCAGATGAAGTAAATGCAGAAGTCAAAGATGATGTTGATCATAAGTGTTTGGATGTGCTTGAATTTTGCACAAAGCCTCGCCCTGATATCAGGGATGAACCCTTAAAAGAATCAGATTATGTGATGTTTGTGGACGGGTCATGCCTGAGAACAAGTGAAGGAGTTTTAAGTGCTGCATATGCTGTGTGTACGGTGGCAACCATAATGGAAGCATCCTGTTTGAGAGGAATACGTTCAGCCCAAGTAGCTGAGCTGATTGCTCTGATTCGAGCGTGCAAACTGGGAAAGAACTTCCGAATTACGGTGATCACGGATAGCCAGTATGGCTTCGGAGTGGTCCGCGATTTTGGACAGATCTGGTCCCAGAGGGGATTCCTGATTTCTGCAGGGTCTCCTATTAGGAATGGTGAGTTTGTGAAGAAGTTGCTTGAGGCGATACAGCTGCCTAAACAGATTGCAGTGGTAAAATGCGCTGCACACAAAAACGGAACAGATTATATTGCAGTGGGTAACAAATTCACTGACGAATTAGCTCAATATTGTGCCCGAAACATGACTTCGATGAATCGGAGAAGGGAAAAAGAGAATGTTTCATGTCCCTTGCTGTTTACTAACACAGTTGAAACCTGGGATGAGGTAAAACAGTTGCAGGAAGAAGCAGATGATGAGGAAAAAGATGGTTGGATAAAAGCAGGTTGCAGACAAAGAGAGGAAGATGAAGTCTGGGTTTATAGAGATGAAAGACCAGTTATGCCTGATAGCATGAGCTCTAACATGGCACGGATGTACCATGGACAGGCACACATTGGTAGGGATGCCATGATCAGACTTTTCAGACAGACCTGGTACAACCCAAAATTTAGGGCTATAGCTGAAAGCCTTTGTCAAAGATGTCTTATATGCCAACAAATAAATCCTGGAAGGAAGACAGTAGTGAGTTTGGGAACAATAGGAGTGAAGGAGGTCCTTTTACCAGAATGCAACTAGATTTTATTGAAATGCCCCCAAGCAATAGATTGAGGTATGTCCTGGTAGTCGTCTGTTTGTTTTCTCGTTGGGTGGAAGCCTATCCGACAAGAAGGAAAGATGCAGTTACTGTGGCTAAGCTCCTGCTGAGAGAATTCATTCCTAGATATGGCTTTCCAGTAACGATCGAAACAGATAGAGGAACGCATTTCCAGAATGAAATCATCCAACTGATATGTGAAGCACTTGACATTCAACAAAAGCTGCACTGTGCCTACAGACCAGAGGCTTCTGGAGTAGTAGAGCAAGTAAATGGTACAATAAAGAATAGGTTAGGGAAACTGTGTCAAGCCACAGGACTCAAATGACCCGATGCCCTGCCATTGGTGCTGATGAGCATCAGAAGCATACCTGACAGAAAAACAGGTCTGAGTCCTCATGAAATAATCATGGGACGAGCAATGAGACAAGCACACGTACCTGCCAACAAACTGCTGACTATAACTGATGATCTCATATTGGACTATTGCAAAGGATTGGCTGATGTGGTGCATTCTGTGTTTCATCAGGTTGGACCGGATGCGACCACTCTTGAAAGAAAACCAGCTCATGATTTGAGTCCAGGAGACTGGGTCCGCATTAAAGTCCACAGAAGAAGAAACTGCTTGGTTCCTCGCTGGGATAAGCCACGTCAAGTGATCCTGGTGACAACAACTGCTGTAAAGTGTGCAGGTGTGAAAAATTGGGTTCATGCCAGTCATACCATCAGAGTTCCAGATCCTGAAGCTCGACCTGTAAGTCGACAACTGGAAATATCAGATACCAGCTCAGCATCTGAAGCAGAGACTGAAACAATCAGAGTTCCAGATCTTGAAGCTCGACCTGTAAGTCGACATATGGAAGAATCAGGTACCAGTTTGACAACTGAAGAAGAAACTGAAACAACTAGAGTTCCAGATCTTGAAGCTCGACCTGTAAGTCGACATCTGGAAATATCAGATACCAGTTCGGCATCTGAATCAGACCAACCTGAATCCAGTGAAAGACAAAAGGAAGAATCCAAAAGCAAAAGAACTGATATTGAAACAGGAGAAACCGAACTAATAAACAGTGACATTGAACAGCCAAGTACAAGCTTTGGGGAAATTCCTCCAGAAATTATAGAAGTAACTCAAGAAAATTTAGATTCAAATAGAGAGATTGGGGAAGTTGCGGAAGAGACACGAGGAGGTTTAGACTCAAAATTACAAACAGAAGAAACACAAGGAAATTTAGATTCAGATAGAGAAATTGGGGAAATTGCGGAAGAAACACGAGGAGGACTAGACTCAGAATTACAAGCAGAAGAAACACCAGAAGATTCGGATTCAGATAAAGAGACTGAGATCATAAAATTCAAAGTTAGAGGAAGTGAAGTGAGGTCTGAGACAGAATCTGAAGAAAGTGAAGAAGAAAGAAAGCAAAGAATAGGACCAAGAAAGAGAACTTGGAGAGCAGAACGAGAAGAAAAAGAAAGTGAACTGAAAAGGCCAAGAAAAGGAGACAATTGGCCCAACGAAATTAAAAGACTGAGATATAAAATAATAAATTTGAACAAAGACAATGCAGAACAAGTAAATGAAATAACAAGTCAGAAAGGACAAAGAAAAACAAGTGAAAGACAGTTACAGAGACCAAAAAGAGTGAAAAGACCTAACTTGAAATACAAGTCACCTGAATGGCTATACATAGCACTAACCGACATTAAAGAAGTGGATAGCAGTCACGAAATCCCAGACAAAGACTGTGAACAAGTGGGTGAGAGTGAACTGCACCAAACCTGAAAGACAAAGAAAGAAAACCGGACTAGACACACAAACTGATAAAGTCAAAGAAAAATTTCTGAAAAACCGACAGGTGTGCCAAAAGGCAGTTGAACTTAATCAACACTACGTCATTTGAGGTGTCGAAACACATTTCTGTACATATAATTAGATAAGTATTTCAACATGGTAGACACTGAGAATAGAAGATCTAGATGTGAGTTTTTACGTAGATGGTGTAGGATGTGTTTTTATTGTACAGGTTTACTAATGCTTATTTGGTTTATTTTAGCCATAATAATTCCACTTAGGTTAGTTGTAGAAAATACATCTGTAATTGTGAATGGCATGAGTAGTGACAAGAAATCTAACATAAAGAACACTGCAACATTATTAGATAGTACTGATTTTCATAGGGATAAGTCAATAACTGATTTCTCCAAGAATGTCTTCACGAAACTTTTGTACGAATATGTGGAGACAATGGATGTGAGAGATTGTTATGTCTGTATGCAGTTACCTGCGTCTGTAGCAGAAGGTGTGACGTATCATCACCTTCCTTTGACGTATGGAATAACTTGTAGTGTTTTAGCTAGCTTATTTTATAAAACAGGTAAATTAGAGTATTATTATACTGACACAGATGCTGTTTTTGCTAAAGTTCCCGTAATCCCTGAGTTAAATAAGGTGAAAGTTGCAAAGGTTTTTAGAGAATTTTTCTTAGAAACAAAAGAATTAACATTATAATATGCATTTAGACATAATCTTACTTGTGAGTTAAGAAAAGAAGAAAAGGTTTTCTTAGACATGGTAGAAGACAGAAGGGTTAAGTTTCAAAGAAAGGCAGCAGGAGAAAAGACAAAAACCCCACCTTGGGCGTTTGAAGAGAGAAGTTATGACAAAGGTGAAACAAATGCAGCTATGGTTCTAGATTGGCCCCAACAGGGAAAATTGTGTATTAGTAGAGATAACACTATGTAAGATAACTATTTCATGGGTTCTAGTGAGTGCCGAGATACATACAAAATTCTAGGGGGATGGGGATTTAAAGGAGGAAAAGATCCAGTATTTCCAGGGATCTATTATATTTGCGGAAATAGAGCTTATTATAGGGTGCCGGACCATTGGTAAGGAACATGCTATCTAGGTCTGGTCTTTCCAAAGATCTTTCACGTGGAAAGAGGAACGAAAGGAATTCACGAGATAGGTAAACCATTAACCCGTAGGAGGAGGGAAAGCTTCTCAGAAATAATAAGTGACATTTTTGGAGCATTGATACCAGCAGTGGGTATATCTTTGAATGCATACAAGATTCGGAAATTGTCTACAGTAGTAGATCGTTTATCAACTAATAATGCTGGAGGGTTCTTGATGGTAAATACCGAAATGGTTGCCATGAGAGCTATGGTAATGCAAAATCGACTTGCCCTTGACATTCTTTTGGCAAAAGAGGGTGGAGTCTGTGGAATGCTGAAGGTACAACATTGTTGCACTTACATGCCAGACAAAATTGAGAATATACAGAAGTATATAAAGAACATTACTGATTTGCATAAATAAATTGCCCCACTGAGGTTGAAGGTCCTTGGGAGAGACTTGGTAAGAGTTTTTCCTCAATGAAGAAATGGTTCACAGAAATAGGTAGTTCTCTTATTGGGAAAATACTAATTTCAGTGACTGTAGTAATAGTAATAATACTATTATTGAGATTAGCATATGTGTATATTAAAAGAAGAAAAAGACAAAATAAAGTAAAAAGAGAAAATGAGAAAAATAAAGAAAGAGAACGGGAGATGGGAGAGATAGAATTGGAAGAGTTTAAAGAGAACATGTACAAAAGGTCTAAAAGACAAGATGAAAAGAACACGGTTGTCTAAATTAACAAATGCAAGTGGACAAGAAACATTTATTTGATAAATTTGTAGGGATAGGTTTTTGTGGTGATGTTAAAAATCACCAAAGGGGGGAATTGATGGAGCAGGGTAAACGAAATAATTTTGTACCCCTTGGAAGTTAATGACCTCATAATGATTAATGATACTAACCGTTTGAAATGCATGAATTAACCAACAAATACACCTTTTTAGTAGACACTACACGTGGGTAATATGCTGATTTGTGCAAAATCGAATTTATTTACAAATGTGAAGTTAATTAACGTTAGTATTATGATTTGCATAATAATTAGAGTGAATTGCATGATTTGTGTTGCGTAGTAAAACTGTATTGTGGCAAAGAATGCAGATGGTAAGTAAAATGGCTTTAAATGTCGCTTTCGCTAGGTAATATCTAACACGGGTCATTAGAATGGCGGGTGGTAAACAGAAAGGCTTATTTTCCATATTTTAATTTCAATTGTGTTTGTTTTATATTAGTTTCGTTCGGGCCTGCTAGGCCATGCTTCTAAAATGGCCGCTGGAAAGGACGAGATCACGTGCATTGAATAAAATGGTTCTTGCGCAGATGCAGAATGAACGCTCCTGTCACGTGTATGCGGCCTGTGCCCGGAGTGAGAGATGTCAAGGCCAATCTGACCTGCAATGAAGAGCGTGCCAAGTATTCAGCATATATTCCTGGGAACGGATGGGAAAGATCCGAGTGACAATGGATGAACTAATGTGTGACCATCAAAGATCGCTACAAAATGGATTAACAAATTGGACAACTTTTGACCCTACGATCATGAGACTTATTGTGTGCTTTATTGTCCCCAAACCAGTTTGAACAAGGAGGGTGATGAGGTGACCATCACCACCCCTCCAATGGACCAATTAGCGTGATTCTTGCCCCTAAGGATTGCAACTTTTATGTGTAGTGAGCCAGAGAATAGGGTATAAGAGAGTCTGCTCTTACATTGTGAAAGCGCTTCTTATTTTTCATTTTTCCACCTTGATGCTGCGAGAGACTCTGTCATTTTGGACTTTGAACTTTGACTGGGGAAGGAACGAGATCGTTGTGGGAATTCTGCCCGGGAGGTGCGTCCGAGGAGGTTAGCGGGACAGTCAGTCAGTTTGGGAGTCCTATCCTGTGATCTGCGGTTCATCTTCCTTTGGTGAACCATTCTTGTCATCGCCCCATGGCCGAGGGTAATGCATAATTTTTCACTTTTCCTAAAATCTTTCTTAAATGTTTATTGATATTTTAAATGTGTTGCTTAATAAAGAATTTCACTTATTTGATTGAATAATTTTAGATAAAATTATATTCTAACTCTAAAATGAGTCTGTGGTTCTTTAATAGATTTATGATTAATAAATGTTAAAGGTTTTAATTGTGATTTGATCTGGTCTTAATCACCATCAACTAATTCTACTAGTTGGCCCATCGACCGAATAGCGGAGTACCTTGATGTTTAGAACCGACAGGATCCAAAGTTAATGTATATAATGTATAGATTATTATTCTGTCACATTTAACAAGGTATCCCGTTCGTCCAGCAGCTCATTCTCCTTAGCATTTAATCCAGAAATTGAATGAATGTATGTATGCGGTATCATGGGCCCCACCGACATAAGTTTTAAATGACAAAGGTTGCGTAAGTGTTTTTTCTGGATTGGTGTCTTAAGGAGCAATTTATATTAGCCGCGCTGGATCAATGGGGCAACCTAGGAATGGCTTCAACTTAGTCAGGAGACAGGTGGTGCTCACCAAAGGATATTTCATGGCCAAGGTACAATGTTCAGGGGAGACAAAACTGTAGCTTCTCTTTTGAAGCCTTGTGTCTCTTTTTACCCAATTCAGTGAGGAGGTCGATGGAGTCCATCTTGCAGTAATCTAGAGTAACAGATGCCAATAATAAATCATAAACATACTGAAACACAGTAGAGCCATGGGGAAAGACCTGAGTGTCCAGATCTTTCTTTAAATTCTTGAGGGAGCCTTTGTCATCAAAGTTGAGAACTTGGGAATGAGAATGTGAAAGGGTACTATCTCTCTTCATGTATAGGGATAGAAAAGAAAGCAAAATGCAGGGTTAGAGCTGTGAATAACTGTGCCTCTGTGAGTTGCAGGAAATAGCCACATTATTAATCGCCCTACGGTCCTGCAGAAATCTGTACATGACGGCTTTATTGACTTTCCATTTAATCAAATTCGAGTGTTACACCTGTTTGCATTACGCACCAAAGCCTCTTTGCCTAATTAAGTCAGCCATTAAAGGATAGATTCCTGCCTCTGCTTTGTGTTTTAATGGGTGCTGGGATATCTTTTGCTACCTTTTCTGTGAGTCGACCATTACTTTTACGGGTTCCAACGATTATATGAATCCTGCATCATTGGCCTTTGTGGACTACAATGTGGGCAGGTCTTACGAAAGCAAATTGGTTAAATCTGGAGACATGATAGCTTTGTTATCACTAGACTGATAATTCGTTTTTGCCACTAATGATGGCAAGAATTTCATCTTGATGTTGTTGGGATATATTCAAATACACTCCACCCGGGGTACAGAACACAGTACAGTTAAGCTTGTACAGTTTGACCTGCTCTAACAAATTGGTGGGATAGGTCTGGCTGAAATAAAAGGAAAGTTTGTCATTGATAGGTCACAGAGAGATATAGACAAGATTGGAGATGTGATGAGGAACTTGTTAGTCAGATATGATAACTGCATCTATGGACAACCCATAGTGAGAGAAACTCAGAGGTTTCTAAGGCACTGCGACTTTTGCCAGAGTCAATGAGGCAAGTGCTGCATTTACCATTAATAAAGCGATCTAGATAAAGGTCTTTCTGGTCTAATGGGATTAGGGTACTTGTGACTCAGTTAGAACCTCCTGGGCTGTCCTGGAATGAAACTCAGGTTGATTGGTGAGTCGTGGCTCATTAGACACCATGTAAGAAGGATACAAGCTGGCCAAAAGCAAAACAAGACCCGGCTCCCAGGGCTTCTCCTCTGCCTCTCCTGTTTCCTCACCCCGCTCTCCCACTGTTCTGTCCTATCTTCCCTTACCCTCATTTTCCCCACTTTTTCGGCATCCTTTACCTCTTCCATTCTATTTGCAGCATATGCAACTTTAACAACCAAAGTTTTAATTCAACATTCACTTCGTGTTCTTGCAAAGCCATGCAGTGGTTTGAAACCATTACTAATTCAGCTAACTTCTTTGTTTGCCACCCAATACATATCAAAGTATGAAAAAAAGCGATGGGTGGAATGCTTGAATTAATCTCAGTCATTGGTAATCACTCAGGTCGCATCCCAGTCCATCGTTATTTTGCACACCATGCCCCCTCAATTTGAACCCAGTCATATGTAAATCAGTCTCGACCCCGGACCTGCTAGTCCAGGTCCTCCCTGCAATGAAATGCAAGCAACCCAGGACCGGTTTCACCCTACTGAGGACTCATCAGTCAAGTATAGCTTGTTTCCAGTGACCCAGTGTGCACGGGACCCATGTCTGGGCATACCCGTCCCACTTGGGGTGACACACTAAAGTAAACAAAAAAGTGATAGATGGAATGCTTTAATTCTGTCACCTCATACATAAGGTCATCAGCAGGATTCTCACGTTCGATAACAATCACTGCACAAAAGCTAGACCTCTAGCTTCCTAAGGCATCTTCATTAGAGAAGCTTTGTCGGATGTCTTTCAAGTGCATCCTTGAGCCTGTCTATGTAATCTGCAGGTATTTTGCCCATATGCTGCTTACAGTTTGAGAACTTGGATAAATCAGTTTACACTGTGAACACATCTGCAACAGCATTCTTCAATGCATCCTTAGCACCGTTCAATGCTCCATTATTGCTAGGATCAGTCCTTGGCCATGGCAACTTTTCCATTAACTGGTCTCTCTCTTCACTCAGCAATAGCTGATTCATATCCCCTCATTTCAATCACTACACTTTAAAAATACTTTCGGAATTGGGTAGTGTTTTTCTGATGGTGGGAGATTGTTTCTTATTGGGAAATTGCTTCTCAATACTCATTAGGTCTGGTAGGTTTCAAAGAACATGGACCATAATTCTACCTTAGGCTGCACGGTTGTCTCTCAAAGGAAGAAGAGTGTACAGAGAGTACAGGCAGGGCCCCTCATCATCTGTGTCACTAGAATGGGAAAATGAAAGACTCTCCTAGCTAATCTGTCTGCTCTCCATCTTAAGCTTCCTCTGATAATAGTAGGGCTGTGCTCCTACGGGTCTTTGCGCCCTGCTTGTTGATGATCGATCCACAGTAGTTGAATCAGCATCCTGTCTAGTCACCCACAGCCCTCTACCAGGTACTTAGTTGTAAGTCAGTCTTTTCACAGCTGTTAGTTGTTTATTAACACATTGTGCCCCAGTTGCCAGTGGTCCCGCAGGTGCTGCACTGTTTCCAGGCGCATATGTGGCTGCACCCCCAACCTCCTCGGCCTCCATGGAGAACATGTTCAACAAATCCTCCTCCTTGGGGTCCTCTGCTCTTTCCTACTTTTTTATGGTAAAGTGATCTGGGGGAATAGACAGGGAGGAGAAGGATCAGTCAGAGCACAAGCCTTAACTATATCCCTAAATTAACTAATTTTATACCCCAGCTTCTCCTGCATATTTTTCATTACACAGA
Organism: Calotriton arnoldi; assembly: GCA_963921515.1. NCBI lineage: Eukaryota > Metazoa > Chordata > Amphibia > Caudata > Salamandridae > Calotriton > Calotriton arnoldi. The sequence goes on along the minus strand of CAWUFW010009986.1, from coordinate 537,187 downwards.
CTTGGGATTCATGCTAACATGTTTGAGTCTTCTCATGCAATTACAAAAAGAGTGGCCATTGTTTAGAATCTATTTTGTCTTTGGGAACCTTCAATTTCTTTTGTAGATTTCCTAATCTTTGTATCAAAGGTACCATTTTCAAGAAAGCACTTCTTCCCATCCTGATGAGTTCCATCCTCTCTCTTAAGTACTTGCACACATTTTTACCATACTGGTGAGACATACTGTAGGCCACATTCCATTTTGGTGGGGCTCACTTTGGAAAGGGTCTGCCGGCCTTCTGCCCGTAGCTCATCTAGTAGAGGGAGGGTGGAAAGGGAACAGAAGACAAGGTAGGGGTTCCCACAGTTATTTCTCTAACTGTTGTTGGGGATGAGAGTGGGAAGGTTTCTTACACTCACACTCAAAGATCTCCTTGCATTCAGCTTACCTTCAATCTGGCACCCAAAAGGGCTAGTGAAGGGCATGCGACAGCTAGAACAGAAGGTCTCTTTCTCTCACACATTCATCCTTCAAGGGACTATTCTTCGGGCGGGTCCTAGTGCTCCTGCCTGTCTTCCCCTATTTCTAGACCCTGCTTGCTCTAAACCAAGGGTTCACACATACAACAGTTCCATTTTCTGAACTCCTCCCATTCCTAGCTACCCAATAAGCCCATTGTTCTGTCATCTCCTAGCCAGATGACAATTGTTTGAACACCTTTAAGAAATTGTGGACAAACACAGAACAGGCTATGCAAGCAAGAAAGCAAACTATGGTAAGCACAGTTAGACTTTTCCTACATTTTGTTCATCTTGCTTACACTGTTCACCAGATCACCAGGTCCAGTGCTAGGCCATGCTCCCCCATTGTCCACCTGCAGAAACCTCTCCCTTACCTCTGGCACCTGGGGTCATCATGAGGACTCTGGTCCAAGGCTCTCCTGTTCATGGTAGGTAGTGGTACAGTTTCCTGCCTAAATATGCCATCTGTAAAATAAAACACAACACTTTAGGGAGCCTAAAAGTTGAACATCAATTTATTGCAAAAATAAACAGTATACAAGCAGTATAGTGCACAACAATTGCCATTTTAAAGGACCAGAGCTTCCACTCAGAACGCAGTTTGAGCATACCATTATAAAATCCATATATTTAACACACACATTTGTACAGTTTTCTCTAAATACAAGACAATGGAAACTGATTGAAACTGTTGCTTTGAGCGAAACTAATGAGCAGTGTTAGAACTGGGGGTCTCTAGTTGGCAGAGGTAGGTACCTTTGTCCAAATAGGGACCCTTGCTTCTAGTCAGGGTAAGGGGGTACACTCCTGAAATAACCCCTGCTCACCCCCTTGGTAGCTTGGCACGAGCAGACAGGCTTAGTTCAGAGGCAGTGTGTAAAGCATTTGTGAACACATACAGTAATCCAGTGACAACACTACAAATGGACACCACACAGGTTGTATTATATAAATACGTATCTTTTATATAGATTTACCACAAGACCATAAACGATAGAAATAATCCACAATACTGTACTTTAAAGATGGTAGAATTAGCTTAAGTCTCTTAAAATGGAAATGCAACACTTTGCGTTCAATGTACCTGAGATGCGTAACGCGATACAACAAAAAGTGGTGCAGGGAAGGTGATGCGTTGGTTCCTTACACGCAAGAACGGTGATGCGTCGGTTCCCTACTGATGCGCAGGGGACAGTGATGCGTCGGTTCTTCTCGGCGTGGGGAGGTGATGCATCGGTTTCTTACTGCGCTTCTGTGGCGATGCGACAAGCAGCGCCGTGATGCGATGAAGATCTGGTGCAAAGAAACAAAATGGCGTCTTCTTGATGTTGCGACAACGAAGGGGTGATGCGTGCACGCCCGACGGCCGTGCGGCGATTTCGATTAATCTTTGGAGCCACGACAGGCCCTGCGACACGCTTCCCTGGAGATGCGACGGAGTCTGATGCGAGGTCGACGATCTTCTCCTGGGATGCGGGGCGCCTCGTGTTGCGATGCGTCGGCGTCTGATGCGAGGTCGATGCTCTGCCCCGGGGATGCGACGGCATCTGACGCGACGGCAACACTTTTCTCCGGTGCTGCAAGGCGCTTCGAAGGATGCGAGGGTGTCAGCGGCGCGCTTATTCAGGGATGCGCCGGCGTCTGATGCGACGTCGACACTCTTCTCCGGCGATGCGAGAAGCAGCGGCTGCGGTGGCGACACGCTTCTTCGTCTTGAGTCGCGCTTCCAGCTCCCAGCGACACGCAAGTGTGTCAGAAGGTCCAAATTCCCCGCAAGGGAATACAGGAGAGCTGGTGGGTGAAGTCTGTTGTCCCTGAGACTTCAGCAGGAGGCAAGCTCTGAAATCAAGCCCTTGGAGATCCTTCACAAGTTGATGAAAGTACACACAAAGTTCCCTTCTCCTTTCTTTGGCAGTCAGGCAACCACTGCAGGCAGATCCCTCTAGCTTAGGGATAGTCTTCTACTCAGTTTCTTCTTGGTTCCGCTCCTCAGCAAAGGTTTATTCTTGTTTCCCAAAAGTGATCTAATTTTCTAGGGGTCTGGGTCCCCTTTTTATACACCTTTTCTCTTTGTTCTCTGAAGGCAGAGAGGCCTTTGCCTAGTCCAAAACCAGTTCTGGTCAGTCCTGGAGCACTTTGTTTACAGGACTCCTTCTTTCCTTTCAGAATGTGGGGCAGAGTCCTCAGCCGCCCAGCAGGAGGGGGAGCCAGCATTGTGGAAGGCAGGCACAGCCCTATTCAGACCCAGGTGCAACTCCTCCCTCCACTCTGGATGCAGATCTCTCTATTCAGCCCTGTGCTGACTCACCCTGTCTCCTGGAGCCACCACCAGCCCCAGCCCCTGTCACTCAAACTCCAGACATGGAATACACAACCTAGCAGAGGCAGGCTTGGAAGGTTAGGCAAGAAAATACCTACTTTCTAAAAGTGGTATTTTCAAACACAGAATGTTAAAATCAACTTCACTAAAAGATGTATTTTATCATTCTGAGTTCAGGCATACTAAATTCGTTTCTCTACCATGTTCCCTGGGTCAGTTAGGATTATAAGGTGTAATAATCAAACTGCCCATTCTGGCCTATGGGGAACAGGTAGCCTTGCAATAGTGAAAAACGAAAATGGCTGTAATTCACTATTAGGACATGCCACACACACCAGGGCATGTCCTACCTTATACTTACAATGCACCATGCCCTAGGGCCTACTTTAGGGGTGACCAACATGCAGTAAAGGGAAGGTTTATGGACTGGTAAGTGGGTGCACTCACCAAGTCGACATGGCAGCCCTAGGCTGCACACAGGCTCTGCAATGGCAGGTCTGAGACACACTTTACAAGCTGCTTCTGTGGGTGGCACAACCAGTGCTGCAAGCCCACCAGCAGCATTGGATTTACCAACCCTGGGCACACTCGGTGCACTGTACTAGGGACTGACAAGTAAACCAATCATCCAATCATGGAGTCACTAATGCATAACATAATTTACAACAGGTAGAGCATATGCACTTTAGCACTGATCAGCAGTGGTAAAGTGCCCAGAGTCATAAAACAGCCAACAACAGGTCAGAAAAAATATAGGAGGAAGGCAAAAAGTTTAGGGATGACCCTGCAAAAGGGCCAAGTCCAACACAACCCCCTTCCAGCCAAAACGCAGGGTAGACCAATCACTACCTTGATGGGCTTCCCTGCTTTGGAGCGATAGAACCTGGACCCTGGCCCGCAACAGCAGGGGCATATTCCAGTTCTACGCCAATATGAACCTATTTGGATCCCTCTGTCCATACTCTCAGGGCCCACCAAGCTAACCCATGGTGAACCCTTCTCCTCACCTGTGGACACCATCTGTGCAGCACCTAACCTTAACTTGCTCACAGGTGTGTCCCAACAGACAGACAGCAAGCCACAGTGGCCACTGACAGTGGTCAGGGATGAGACCCAGGCCTTATGCCTCTCAGGGCTCTCAAACCTCTGTGGCGTCAGAGAGCGGGGGGCAGTAGCCCCAGGTGCTTGGCACCCTTTGTCCACTCTCCTTCCTGTCAGGTCAGGTATGACATCCTGACACTGACCTACCAGCCCCGGACCTATACCCGGCGGCTGGCCAGGAGACTGGGGTGGGCTTTCCCACACCCTGTCCTCCTCCTCCTCAGGGCTCTGTACCCTCCCACCTGGAGTGGTACCCCCTTCCAGAATTGTCAGGGCACCTGTGGCAGGTGTCCTGCACAATTCGCCCACCAGTTCAGGGGTTCTATCCTGCAACTGGTACACCAACCCTGTACCCTTAGGCTGCACCTGTGCCTGGCAACCCAGGACTTCTGGGGAAGTACACCAACCCCCCCCCCCCCCAGGGGAAACACACTCCTCTAGAGCTGTGTAAGAATCTGCCTGGCGCACCAGGACTTCCTGGGGAGCATGCATGCCCCCCGAGGGTAACACCTACCTCATGTGTCGTGTGACAGTCTGCCTGGCGCAGATCTCCCAACCCCTGTCCATCTGACAGTGCGCGAAGATCCACCAGGACAGAAGTGGTGTCACCATGGTCATTCACTGGTGACTCAGCCCTTCTGGCTGGTCCCTGACCCACTGGTTCTTCCACTGGGGACTCGCTCCCCCTCTCACCCCTCACTCTGGACTTCTGCACCCTCCCAAGTGGAGTGGCACCGCCAGACACCAGAAACACTGGAGCTCCATTTACAGACGCTCCAGGTTCTCTAGACACTAGGAGATCCTCCTCAACAGGCGGCCCATCAGGGCAGCCTAGGCTCCCTACCTGGTGTTCCCTTAAAGAACCATCCAGGCTCTGAGACTGGGTTTCGGGCACCTTGGGACACGCAGCCCCACACTCACTCCTTCTCCACTGAGACAGGATGTGAGCCCCTACACCCCTCCCACTACCACGGGACCTAGCTGGGCTACACTGAACCTCTCCCACCACTCTGGGTTGGAAGACACCTGAGCCACTCCTCTTAGGGTCATTCCCCAATGCCTCTCCAGACCCTCTGGAATCCACCAAAAGGTCTGCCTCCCTTGTGAGCTCCCTGGGGTCAGAGAACTCACTCTCCAACAGGTGTTGGCATAGCTCTGGAAAACAGGGACTTACAATATGCTCTCCCACAATTGGATCACACAGCCCCCCACAGGGGTTAACCAAACTATCCTTCAACTCACCATCCAGTGCCTTGCACACGTACTCCACACCACTCTCCTGAGATTGGCAAGACAGTATCTGACTGTCTCTGTCATTCAACCCACACTCTTCTGGGCGGTCTTCATACTCACACATCAGGACTTCAACCATGGGGGAACCCCTCTCCCTGCACCTCTCATCTAGAGTCAGTAGAGTGTCCCTCCCACCTCTAGGACTATGAACCCCTGTGCCAGTTCCCCAATTCACCTCAGGGACACTGCGCACCACTAGAGCTACCTCATATCCTGGAACCTCCTGGTGTATATTAACCCCCTCCTTTAAGTCAGGCGCCACATCTCTGGGTGTGTGTACTACTCCCTCAGCACTAGATAACATAATTTTGCTGCCACCATCTGAGCTGGACTCCCCTTCCAACTCAGCAAAGCTCACTTCCGGAGCTACACACATTTCTTTTTTCTGGGCTGAGACACTCATAGTCTCAAGCCTCTCGAGCTTCAAATCAAGCTCCCTCATTCTCAACTCATGCTTAAACCGCATCCTCTTTTCCTCTAGGGCCAACTTTCTAGATTGCAATTCAAATTCCAACTGCCCCTTTAACTTGAGCTTGGTCAGCTCCATCTCATGCATCCTACTCTTTTCTCTGTCCTCCAGCTCCTCTGGGGACAGACCTTGGGCAGAAACACTGCTACCTACGGGGGAAGGTGCTCTCCTCTCCCCTGGACCCACTGGCCCATCCAGCTGCTCATCTGCATTCTCAGCCCCTTTCTCATTCTCAGGGGTATTCCTTGCTTGAACCCAGGCCCTCAGCGCCTTTTGGAACTTATCCTTCTTGGTGATTCCGGTCATAGCAACTTTAAATTTCCTGCAGAAGTGCTTCAACTGTTTGAGATTGTAGCATTCTAGTCTCTCCTCTTCCCAATCACAATCAACAGATGCTATGGATGCTGCTGTATCCATGGTGATTAAACTTGGCAGTTTTTAGCAAACATAGAAAGTCCCAGAAAAGAATATCTACCAAAAGTATGTGGTTGTGTTTTGGTCTGCACTCACTAGGTAGTATTCACCAATCACTGTACATGAGTCACAAATGCACGTCCAGAATCCCACCGCTGCCACCAATGTTAGAACTGGGGGTCTCTAGTTGGCAGAGGTAGGTACCTTTGTCCAAATAGGGACCCTTGCTTCTAGTCAGGGTAAGGGGGTGCACTCCTGAAATAACCCCTGCTCACCCCTTGGTAGCTTGGCACGAGCAGACAGGCTTAGTTCAGAGGCAGTGTGTAAAGCATTTGTGAACACATACAGTAATCCAGTGACAACACTACAAATGGACACCACACAGGTTGTATTATAAAAATACGTATCTTTTATATAGATTTACCACAAGACCATAAATGACAGAAATAATCCACAATACTGTACTTTAAAGATGGTAGAATTAGCTTAAGTCTCTTAAAATGGAAATGTGACACCTTGCGTTCAATGTACCTGAGATGCGTAACGCGATACAACAAAAAGTGGTGCAGGGAAGGTGATGCGTCGGTTCCTTACACGCAAGAACGGTGATGCGTCGGTTCCCTACTGATGCGCAGGGGACAGTGATGCGTCGGTTCTTCTCGGCGTGGGGAGGTGATGCGTCGGTTTCTTACTGCGCTTCTGTGGCGATGCGACAAGCAGCGCCGTGATGCGATGAAGATCTGGTGCAAAGAAACAAAATGGCGTCTTCTTGATGTTGCGACAACGAAGGGGTGATGCGTCCACGCCCGACGGCCGTGCTGCGATTTTGATGAATCATTGGAGCCGCGACAGGCCCTGCGACACGCTTCCCTGGCGATGCGACAGATACCAGGATCTTCTCATGAGAAAGAATGTGAAAGTTCCTTGAAGACTAAATATTAAAATATAAACCAATGCTGATTTGACGACAATTCACACTTCATGGTACCAATTTAAAAAATGAATGAGGTTGCGCTTACTACTCAGTGCAGAAAATGTGCAATGGTAAAACTGAATAAAATGGACTCTGGGTCTCAAAACCCCATGAAACTTTGCAGGCGTATTAGAACTACTGTTCAATTATTTAAAAAATTATCAAAAAGAAACAATCAGCAAAAAACAAATTAAGATGAGCAAACAGGGAGGCACGGTAGCGAAAATGGTTGGTTTGATTTGAGACAAGTTTATTGATGTCTTGAACTACCTCTCAGATTTAGTGCCACTAGGAATGAATATAGCACTGATATTTTGCTGCATTCATATTTCACTGATTGAATGGTTCGTGCTTAATGCCAGACCGTGGGAATGATGCATTGCAAAATGGGCATGCTCAGTATTATAATGTTAGATAGTGGTGATTCTTGTGCTAAATTGACATTTATTGCCATCTCTGATCTGTTGCATCAGCTCCATGTTCATGCCTTAACCTGAGGGGAGGGCAGATGTAGAGGCATAGGTTTGATTTATTGGGTATCAATTAAGTGTTATTGTTGGTTACTACATGATATACCAATATAAAGTGTGCCATGTAAAGTGTGCCCCTAGTCCAAATGTTGTAACTTACTCAAATGTGTAGGCATAAACCTACAGCCTCAATAAGTGATACACTCATTGGGGAACGTCTGTGAATCACATTATGCATTTTATTTGTAGTTTGTTTAATTATATTTGCTTGTAATCATAGTAGCTTGAATCTTATTTAATGGATGGTTTGATCATATTTGAATTATACTAGATTATAGAAAGTTAGTTATTGACTATTCTATTCTATTCTATTCTATTATGTGCCCAGCTACAAAGCAACAGAGCAACGAAGGGGACATGAAAAGGAACTATCAAGCAAATAGTAGGCTGGCTGAACAGAGAGGTAAATAGTCAGGAGAAAAAACGTATTTTTGAGAAGGTTTTTTAAAATAAAATAAAGAAACAAGTATGAAGCCTTACTTTAGGAGTGCTTCACATGTTTTAGTAGGATATGGAGCAATCAGGACTTTAAAGTTAGAAACATATTGTTAATTATTTTTTTAAATATTGACAACATTTGGGAGTTTCTCCCTAAAAATCAAATAAATCCCCTAATTTGGATAATAATTACACATTTTCAATAATGTTCCTTAAAAAATGATAGAGTCAAATTAATTTTAGAAAAATTACCTTTCCCACACGAAAAATAAAAGAACATCATCCTAATTATGTTACGGCTTGACAAAGCTCTTCTGCAAAAAAGCTGGAGAACTAATTCTGATAGTTACAAACATCCACAGGCATACTTATGGAATTCTATCACAGGGGCGTTTGTACCAGTAACTATTTGCTCAAGTGTATTTTATCTGACATGTAGAATTATAATAAGTGATGTGGTGGCAACATAGCGGGCTCCTCAGTATACCATCCTCTTTGTTTTGCTCCACTGTGACCTGAAGCCTACAAGTTGCCTCTCATGTATCCACTCCTATGATCCATCCTATTCTTTCTTCCTATCTTGCCAGCAAATGATAAATATAGCCAGTGAGTCAACAACTAGACAATGGGGCTTTCTTTCTGCAATAGAAGAGAATTTAAGTATGTAATGATTATGATTAGAACTTATAAAGTCATTTTATCCATGCATATGTTGCTCAAATGTGAATTTTCCTGGCGAAAACAAAGACAAGAGGCATTCGGCAAAACAGGAACAGTTGGTTTAATTAAACACTTCAGCAGGGAGCAGAGTTACAGAAGAGGGTCTGAGGAGTGTCTCAAAGTACAATTGATTTGAGGGCCATTATATATATTTCTTGGAGCATCATAAAACATTTTATAGATCCTTTTTAGGAAGAGGAATGTGAGCCTAGTCATGAAGTCATAAATCACTTCCACCTGATAATAAATGCAGGTGGATCTCGACCTTGCATGAATACAATGAGGGCCAGTGGGTAACGTGTTCAGATGTACAGCATGGGGAGCGCATGATCACTGCATGTTCTGTGTCCTGATTGGCTGAGTGCTCCTAACTTCATGTGACATCTAACTTTGTGGAGTTTTGGAAACGTGCGCTTCATGTGTGCTTTATTGGGGCCAATCTCCCCGAACCATTGTGGTGTTGCTGCCTATATTTGGGATTAATCTGGGTTTTTCCTGTTCGCGCATTACTTCTGCTGGTTACATGTCACCCCACCTGTGATCAGTCAATCAGATGCCTCAGGCCTGGGTCGCATGCCCTGCCTGACCACAGATTTCTGACTCTGGGTTGATGGAGAGGTCATATCGGGTGATTTCGACAACAGTGATTCAATTTCGTTTTTAAGCACACATGTATCATTGCGTAGATCGACATCAATATTAACACATATTACAGATTTATTTGTCGAGTATGCTTATGTTCAATGAGGAACCACTCATTTGCATGTTGAAAGTGAAAGCGATGGTTAGGCTGAGATGGCAGGGACTATGCAAGCACAACATGGAGCGCGAAGCACATGCTCTGTACAATGGGTAGCTTCTGCATTGGATACATGCAAAGAGCAGGTGCAATCACAAGATAGACTCTTTTTGCAATCACCGCTGCTAAACATGTAAGTCCAGACAAACTTCCTATGGGATGATCCAAGATGTCAAGGCCTTTCATACAAATAATGGTTGAATGGGGTTAAATGAAACAAGCCAACAGTTGAATAGAGCTGACCTAAATACCACTCTTTGTGTATTTTTTGTGTGTCAATGACATGAGTTCTGTCAGATCTAAAATCAGTTTGCAATATTGAAAAGATTTTCTAAATGTAATGAGTCTACAAAAACAGAAATTAAAGTACAAACCTCATGACAGAACTAAAAGCTTGAAACACCACATTTTGGAACCAAAAACAGAAATCTTGATGTATAAAGCACATTCATAAAAAAAAAAAATCTATGATAAAGCTATTAACTTGTGTTAGTCATTCAGTTTAACATTTCTTGCATACCATCTACAGCATGTCTATTGAAGTGTCAAAGTCATGCCTTGAGAGTTGCCCCTGATAGGTTTGGCATACCAAATATGTGACTGAACCCTGGGCCACCAGTACATCAGTGAAGTGAACAAAGAGGGGCCTCTCTAAAATTTCTTACTCATATTCTGTGGTAATGGCTAAGTGATTTATTCAGTATATATTACAGGGATCTCTACTTGATAGAGAAACAGAGTATATGTACCACTATTTCCCTTAAACACCACCACTCATGCAAGCGTGAGAGCATTCTGCATTTATTTTCTTCCTTCATATGATTCATAACTTAGGAAGCTGTCCTACCCTAAATATTTCCTTTATCAAGAATAGTTTAGGAAGGTGGGCTAATTCTCAGTGTGTCTGCTGAACCTCTTTGTTAAACCTGACATCCTTGGTGTGGTTTCCCCTGACTTTTTGCCTCTACCTATTGTATTTTTGACTGTGTGCTGGATTTCGTTTTTGCTGGTTTAGGCACTCTGGGCACTTTGCCACTGCTGATCAGTGCCAAAGTGCAGGTGCTCCCTGTGTAAATTGTAATTCTGATTGATTATGCATAGTTGGCATATTTGATTTACTGGTAAGTCCCTAGTAAAGTGCACTGTGTGTGTCCAGGGCCTGTAAATCAAATGCTACTAGTGGGCGTACAGCACTGGTTGTGCCACGCACACTAGTAGCCTTTCAAATGTGTCTCAGACCTGCCACTGCAGTGTCTGTGAGCGCAGTTTTAAACTGTCATGTTGACCTGGCAAGTGCATCTAATTGCCAGGCCCTAACCTTCAATTTTCTTACATGTAAGTCACCTCTAAGGTAGGCCCAAGTTAACCCCATGGGCAGGGTGCAGTGTATGTGAAAGATAGGACATGTACTGGTGTGTCTTACATGTCCTGACAGTGCAATACTCTGTATTTCATTTTTCACTATTGTAAGGACTAGCTCTCCAATAGGATATCATTGGAGCTGCCTTGTAACATCTTACAAGTGTAACTTTCAATTGGGAACAGATAGAGATTTGGAGTTTAGGCTTTCTGATCTCAGGATTTAATAACACACCTTTTAGTGAAGGTGGTTTTTAAATTGTGTGTTTGAAAATGCTACTTTTATAAAGTGGGCATTTTCTTGTTTAACCATCCTGTGTGCCTCTGCCTGCTTGTTGATTCATCGTCTGGTTTTAGACTGATAGGGGCTATTTGTGCATTTATTCCAGATACTCACACAAAGGGAGCTGAGGCATGCCCTGCATATGCTGATGGACCATCCTGGGCTAGAGTAGTGGGAAGAGTTGCCACTGACACCTGAATAGGCTGTGGCTGCTCTGCACAATGCTGTCTCCACCTTCTGTAGTGTAACTGGACTGGCGAGGACATAACTGGTTTTACTGAGCAAAAGAGACTTTCTGAACAAAGACTTCAAAGGGGAAAAGGGGTCTAAGTATTAGACCTAAATTCCCAGAACTCACTTCGGGAATCAAGAGGAACCTCTGCCAAGGAGAAGAGCTGAAGAGCTATGAGGAGGAGACTGCCCCTTTGCTGAGTGTTGCTTTGCTGGGTTGGCCTGCAGTTGCTGCTTCTGACAAGGAGATGACAAAGACTCGACTTTGCTGTGAAACCTGCTTCAGAAGAGTCTCCAAAGGCTTTATGTGCTTGCCTCCTGTTCTGAAGTCTCAGGGGCACAAAGACTTCACCTACAGTCTTCTTGAGCACCACTGCTGGGAGTTCTGACCTGCCTGGGGGTTCCTATACCAGTTCTGGGCCCTTGGAGGTTGTTTCTGCTACAGAAAGCTGTGAAGGGCTGAAGAAATCTACAAAATTGACGCTTTGATTTTCTTACGTCTGAATTTTCCGATGCAGCACCGCTGTGCAGGAGACATTCCTGACTCACAGCCCCACGCAGTCGAAAAAATCAATGCAGGGCCTGCCCGCAGCCCAAGAAACCACTGCACACTGACACCAACGCATGCCTCGCTGTGCGGCTAAAAAAATTGATTCATCACCAGTCAGGGGCTATAGAAATCCACGCCGCACCTGTAGCGTCGGATTTTCTCACGCATTGCACGTGTGTGGCAAGTTTTTCCGATGCAACACCCGCAGACCAGAATTGCCTGGGAAATCAACGCATCACTTGCCCCTACAGTCTGGATACAACACATCACTTCTCCTGCGTGCAGCAGAACTGTTGCCTCACCTCCCTAAGGACTCAGGATCTGATATATCGCTGGCTTTTTGACGCTTCCCTCCTCTCCAGCTTTTTTCCTTGTGAATTTTGAGGCATTTGACGTACTTTGTGTAAAAATCACCCATCCATAGATATCTATGGACAGAATTGCTTGAAACCTTTTAAGAGTCATGTTTTGAATTGTATATGTTGGATTTTTGTTGTTTTGGTCTTGTTTGGCTTAGATAAAGATACTTTATTTTTATAAACTGGTGTGGTGTTCATTTGTAGTGTTTTCACTGTGTTACTGTGTGTGATATGTGCAAATACATCTGAGATGGGCCTGACTGCTCGTGCCAAGCTACGAAGGGGGTGATCAGGGATTATCTTAGATGTGTAATCCCCTTATCCTGACTAGAAGGAAGGGTCTCTACTTGTACTGGGTGTATAACACTGCCAATTAGAGACCCCCATTTCTAACATTCTTATGTTTGAATTCCATGTTGCCAATATCATAGAATTAAAATTGATTGCCAGATTCACAATGTTATCCATCCAAAATATTGTTTTTCCTTATTTAATACAGGGAAGTCATAGCAACAATCCCAGGGATATTCCATGCTGGATAGCCCACATGTAGTAAATATTGTGCCAGGGTCAGACTGAACAATAGGGCAATCTAGAAGTACAAGGTGGGCTAGTCTGACAGGTCAGTGTGTGTTCCTGTTTCTTGGAGTGTGTGCTGGTTTTGTGGTGCAGTGGGCCAGTTTAGTAGCCGCGTATGGGCCTGTGTTTTGAACATCTATATATAATGACTAATGTGCAGTAAGTAGCAAGTGGTTGTCAGCATATCATGCATATACATATTATCTGATATAAATATTGTGCCCTAAACTATTTTTATTCAAAAATATCATCCTATTGGGAATAGCCCAATGGGGCGATATTTTTGTAGGCCATACTTTAGGACATAATCTTTATGTCCAATGATGTTCTATATTGTGACTGAGCTATTCTCTTACCACTCAATACCAGATGACACTGTGTAGGCATTGTAGTATCAAAAAAGGGATGGATGGAATGCTTCAATAAATGTGTAGGCAACCATAGGTTACACTGGATGAACACAGCAGCAATGGGTGTGTGTCTTATGTGGATGGAAGAAGCTGCACCACATCATATTGGATATACTGTGGTAGGTGGTGCAATACTACTTTGAAAATAAATCAACTGCCACCCAAACTCACCTTGCTGCTGTACACATACCTTCCCCAAGTTACCCACTCTCCATCTCTATCCTGCACAAACGCTGAATGGATCAATAAATGTCAATTGCCAAATCCCACCTGAAGCGCCAGTTGCTAATTAGCTGGATGTACACGGGTGGGAGCAGTGGGCTGTAGTTGCTTGCCTGTGCAGCACGAACTCTGCAGTGGTATAACAGGAGATGTGCTGACTGACTGGCTAAATAAGGACACCCAATAGAGTGGTGGATCAGCTGCTGCACCAAGCAGACAAATAAGATATTGTTTGATTTGCATCTGCTTCCTTCCAGAGACAAAGTGTTTAAATGTTTTGAAAAAAATGCTCTCTAGTATTTAGTGGAAGAGAAACGTTCCCCAGCTGTTTCTTGATCTTTATCTCACATTTACTATTTCAATAACCTCTAAACAGTATTCCCTAATAAACCAATACTCAAACTCCAAAGAGTCCAAAACCATCCAGTTCATCTCCTGTTTGGCGTACAACTAAATGACCACATCAGGCCTTCAGTAAAGGCCCTCCACTGGCTCTCTATAAAGGAAAAATAATTTTCAAAAACATCTGCCTCATCCACAAAGTCTTATATGCCCTAACTCCGAATTTGTTTGTCCTTTATCTTGATACCAAATACCCAATCTCTTCCAATCTTAACTTACTGTCCATCCATCCAACTTGTTACAAGAAATTCAGACAAACAATGTTTCATGTACAAGGCTCATCCCTCTGGAGTGGTCTACCTCTATCTCTACATATGGAATGTGACTTGCTGAAATTCAGTAGATTGCCAAAACCCGATTATCAAAGGAGACTTCTGGTTCGATCTATCATAGCCTAATTAATTCTTCTTCTTTCCTAAGGATTGTTGATCATATTCCTAAAACCTTCTTCTGCACCTTCATCCTGCCATCTCTTCACCAAGGCTTTATCACTTTCCTATCAGCATACATGGTTAATAGATTCCTTCTGTTGATCACATGACTCCAAGAGATGTTCTGCTATTATACATATCTTCATCCATTTTCAATGTTCTATGTATCTGGTACATGGCGCTCAGAGGCTTTCTTAAAGTGTTTGCAGTGCTTTACCAAAAGCACATAAATATGATGGAGGTAGATTAAAATAAGATTATAACACTGATGCCAACTAAATGAGAAAGGCAATAAAGGAGCATCTTGTGGCAGTTGGTGTCACAGTGCATTGGACAGATCTAATGCAGTCACTTTGCAGAGGATGTCTTGGTCCCTGTTACTAAGTAGTTTTCTCCTAATAGTTATCAGTGTTGAACTTATGCTCCCTGAGGGGGTCTGAAACTCTATTGAAAGGCACTGACATAGCTTTGGATTCTCAGTGGGATGAAAGTTAATGGAAGCCTATTGTTTGAAGTGCTTTTGCAACAAAGGAGAAGACTGTAATAGGTAAGTAGTTTGTAAGATTGGGTTGCTCTACAAGAGGGGTGATCCCGTAGAGGTTGGTTATTGATTAGTTTGGTGGTGAAAGTAACAGCGAGGTGAAACTCAGCCGAAACACATTTAAAATACAAGCACCCATGATGAGGTGGATTTTTTGAAGAACCCCAAGATCTTTGTGATGTTATTATCAATGACTGGTGAAAACTCAGACAAAAGGGTAGAGCAGGCAGGTACTATAGTGTGAATATTATCAGGTAAAGGGACGATGAATGAGAGGCTGCCATCATTGTTCTTTAGCTCACTTCGCCACCTCAGTTCAGCCCAGCTATATGCAAATAAGTCTTGACCCTGTGCCTCATGGGAACAGTCCAGCCCGAACTGGCAAGCCAGGTCTTCCCTGAACCGGAAATAAGCATCCTGGGACCGGTTTCGGGGTAACACCCCTCATCAGCCAGGCTAGCTTGAATTCAGTTGCAAAGTGAGCAAGGGACCCACGTCTGGGCATACCCTGCCAACTTAGGACAGACAAAGCAAACACAAGGAGATGATGGATGGAGCGCTGAAACTTTTCAGACACTCATCTGGATTGAATCCATCATCGTTCTTTAGCTCACTTCGCCACCTCAGTTCAGACCCAGCTATATGCCAATCAGTCTTGACCCTGTGCCTCATGGGAACAGTCCAGCCCGAACTGCCAAGCCAGGTCTTCCCTGAACCGGGAGCAAGCATCCTGGGACCGGTTTCGGGCTAACACCCCTCATCAGCCAGGCTAGCTTGAATCTAGTGACAAAGTGAGCAAGGGACCCATGTCTGGGCATACCCTGCCAACTTAGGGTGAACATGATTGATTTAACCCAGATCTGTGACTGGGGGTGAATGTTTTATTAATTCAGCAGTCCGTCCATCATCTGTTCTTTTTGAAGTTGTCGCCCTAAGTGGGAAGGGTATGCCCAGACGTGGGTCCCGTGCTTGCTACACCACCAGAGTCAAGCTAGCCTGGCTGATGAGGGGTGCTACCCCGAAACCGGTCCCAGGATGCTTGTTTCTGGTCCAGGGAGGACCTGGCCTGGCTATTCGGGCTGGACTGTTCTAATGGGGCACTGGGTCAAGACTGATTTGCATGTGGCTGGGTCAAAACTGGAATGGCATTGCGTGCAAAAAAATGATGGATTTAACCCAGATGTGTGACTGGGGGTGAATGTTTGATTAAAACAGCATTCCGTCCATCATCTGTTCTTTTTGCATGAACCTATAGCTGTAATGGCACAATTCACTGCTAGTGAAATGCACAGTGTCATAGCACAGAAACCAGGGGTCCAAGTAAAAGTAAAGAATTCATCCCCACAAGCTAACAACTAAACACCACATTAAGTCATCTACCTCTCTAACGCCTTGCCTCTTCCCTCTTCTTTAACTCCCTGCATTCATTGATGTCTCTTTTTCCCTCTATTCCATATCCTCTCCTTCTCTTCCTGTTTCTTCCTCTGTGTCTCTCTCTCCCTCATCTCTTATCTCTCCTCCCCTCTCTACTGTACTCACATTTAGGATGTTTTGTGAACAGACTTGTGGTTGAAGAGGAAAGAAAGAACACGTAAAATCTAAAATGCTCCTCTATACAGGGACGGCTCTAGGGCGGTGCGACTGGTGTCACTGGTGCCACCACACCGGGTACTGACTTGGGGGGGGCGTCATGTCTGCAAGTATATTATGGTTTCTAAAGCACCTACTGCTGCATTTCTTCCATCCAGCAATTTTTAGGCAACAATAAAAATGTCAAGATAATGCTGGTGATTAATGTTCTTCCTGGAGAGAGCTCGGAGTTTTGCCCAGTGAAAATGTTGACTCATAAAGTAGCCTGAGGGTTAATATGTCTGCTGAATAGAATGTGTACCATGAAGATCACAAAGTGCATATAATGTAAATAGGTCAGTGGGTTACTGCTTTTGTCAGAGACATCCTTTTGTTACTTGCAGTTTAGAAGTTAAAATCCTCATATAGAGCAGTGAGCTATTAACGGTCATCAAAGAGCTGCATGAAACCGCAAGGTATAGATTAGAGTGTTATGATTTTTCCCCCAGTCTTTCATTATCTGAATGTTGCAAAAAGGGTTAATTTGAGAAGAAATTAATTCTTATTATTAAAGAGTCCCCCTAACCATGGTGTTACATTTAAAATTCAGAATTGGTGTTTCTTCAGACCAAGCACTCAAACTATACTGCCTACCAGTATGGATGACAAGTGGCATCTGCACCTTGTAGTCCTCTGTCTTGGGTAACATTTCCTATACACTGATTTACACATGTATGATTGATTGTCTCTGTGTAATGCGTGTGTGATGTAAAGTGCTCTGACACCCTACACTGGTATGAGTGGTGCTATAAAGCTAATAAAATGCATCTGAGAGAGTGTGGTTATGGAGACTTGAGGGGCATAGTTAAAGGGTAGTGGTGAGGGCATCCATGGTGGACGTGGTCATTAGAGAACGACAACAAACATTGTTGCACTGGGCACCACCAGGGTTAACGCTGGCCCTGCCTTTATCCACTCCCTCTTTCTGGTTAGATTCTTTAGGATTTGCATGTCTATGATGTGGAAGTCCCCAACACATGGAAGGCATTGAGGAAAAACCACAGTGGGTCCTCTCACATATGTCCCTGCTATCTAGTCACATCATGCTATAGTGATAACTAGTTGCACTAAGGGAGTGTCTTGTGGTTTGTGGCCTCCTGGACTGCATTGCTGCTTTGGCTTAGGCATGGCTGCCATGATGCCTTTTTGCGCACGTTACTTTGTGCCGTTGTTTTTTTAGTATCTGCTTCTGCCCTGCTATTTTAGAGCTGTCTGCATATTTGTCTTTCACCTTTTCTCCTGTTCCCTTTGGGCTACGTCTGCACACCATGTACAAGGTCGAAAAACAACGTCCCTTGTTCTTGCTGATCTGGCCAGTCCCTCGCACTTAGACATAACACTATGTACGGCTGCCCTGGAGAAATTCGTGTGCTTTTAATATTGTGATTTCACTGTTAGAGACACTTGGAGAACAAACTTTCCAGAGAGAAGAGCTGTGCTTGTCTGATGATGTAAACCTTGCATCTAGATATTGAGGTATGGGGGTTCGCTAGACAAAGCCCAGAGGTCTTCTGTTTTCTATAATAAACTAGCTACTAGCACGGGGAGGGTGGTAAGGTCATTTAGCCCTATATCCACTGCTTTATGAAATGCTTTCCCCGTTTGTATTCTATGGAGTTGTAACTATGCTGATTATATTATCCTTATGCATTATGCTGATAGTACTGACACATGTACTGTATCTTAGAGCACGTTAGTTGAAATAAACATTTTAAGCTATACAGTGTCTCTTCTTACGCGTGTTGTGGACAGGTATGAGTGAGTAACGAAAGGGTGTTTTTGCTACTGCGAGTCCTGAGAGAGAGATACCGTGTTCTGGGTTGTCTAATCATTGGTAGCATTGTTGCTAATGAGACGCTACAGCTAGTCGGGTTGGGGTTTTAGGTGCTAAGGTTTATGGTTGGCTCACCACCATATTCCGAGGTCCTATTACCCTGTGCATAGCTCTGTGTATGTGCAGATTCCCTACAACATGGCACAACCAACGAGTGGGCTGCTTATCTGCGAGACGCTTGAGTAGTACTTATGCTTGTCCACAACTCCCTTCGCAGACGCTTCCGGAAGCGTGTGTGACGGTGATACCTCCTATATTGACGTTTTATAGGTTCTTTCAAGCTTGAAGTTGTTAAAAGGTTTTTTTAAATAATACCCTCTATTGTGCTGCCTTATATTAGGTTGTCAAAAACTTTTAGCCTGAAATGGCTGTTCAAATTGCGGCACATAGCCGCGCAGCGCTCCGGGCTCACTTGACAGTGTATGGAGTGCCTGACGCGGGTGTCGATCTGATCTTTGTGGTACAAGCAGATCCAGCTTACCACTTTGAGGTGTTTTACTCTTGGGTCACCTTTCCAGCGGTGGATGGGACTGATAATATGTTCCATGAATATACAGCCACCGTAGTTCCTAATCACTATAGACCGTATAGGAACCTTGAAGTACCGCTCACGGCTTGGCAACACCGTGTTTGGTTTGATGGCGCCCTCCCCCAACCGGTTACCGCGGTTCGTTTAGGCCCCTTATCAATTGAAGGGGCCACTTGGCCTGTCTTGGCCGGGTGTACCCCACATCCGCGTTAAATGACGGTGGCAGTCGCTGAACTGCGTAATTTGCATTCGTCTTTGATACGAGTGCATAGAGCTTTAGTACAGTATGTTACAGGCAACATCCAGGGAGCCCCGCCTGGAGTTGCAGCCCATCCAGCTGGTGCAGGCGGTGTAACCATAAGTCCTGTCATGGTTAATTCGGTCATGGGCAAGCGCCCACAAAATAAGGATGATTTTCCTTATTGGCTTGCAGAAAAATTTGACCAGCTGGAGGCAGTTTTTCCAAATACCTCTCCCGTGGAAAAACACAGGATATTGACGATTAGTTTGCCAAAAGACTTAATCCCCTAGTTGGCAGAATGCAACAACTGGGGCAGGGTATTCGCGGCGGTATATGCAAAGTGTTTCGGCACTCCTTCCATGACGGTTCTCCCCTCTGTGATTAAACGAGTGCAGGATGAACATGGCCCTGAAGCGGCCGTGGAATTAGGGATGAGACTGGTGGGAGTGTTCGACGTAGTAGCTGATTTGATCCTTGCGAATGTCAAGGGCGATGCAGTTAACTTTCAAGTAGCTAATGCTTTGGCTTTGGTCCCAGATCCGGACAAGCCGCGCAAATTACCAAAAATTATTGCTCAGGCTTACAAAACAATTGGCCGCAATAGCCTGGGAATTAAGCCTTTTGCTAAATCGCAAACACAATCGCAACAACAACCAAAAACTCAATCTGAGAAAGATGAGAAGCCAGATTTTACTAAAAAGAGCTGGAGGTTGAAAAAACAGGGTAAGCAACAGAAGAAGCCGGGGTCGCGAGGCGCATCCCCGGTTTCCGTCTCTTCTGAACACACTTATGATTTGCGCGATAGGGCGAGAATTAAATCTCCAGAGAGATTTCAAGTCCCTGATTCGTGTTCTCCTCGTTCTTCACAGGCACCAACAACTTTGCAGGCTGGTGGAGGAGATCGCCAGGATAGAGGAAGGGGTCGAGAGGCTCCACAGGGACGAGACCAACCTCGACAACAGGTCAGAGGGAAAGCAGAAGAATTTCAACGCCCTCGCCCACAGTTTCAGAAGAAGAAAGTTGCCGCTGTAGCAGCGAGATATGCCACAAACGGTGAGAACGAGACTCCTGAATTGGACGTGGGCAGTGACACTCCTAGACAGCGCCGCAGAAGTTACCATAGTGCGGGAGGCACTACATCCTCATGTGGAGACAACAGCAACTGAAACATTCATTACTGTCGAGACAGCAGACACCAGAGTGGCACCCCCTGACAGACTATATAATATTGTCATTCAAATTAAAGGTGACATACAGCGTGTTATTAAAGGGATTTTTGGGGAAAATCTGACCTCTTCGTACGACATTTTGTTAGCAGAGGCGGATTGGCCGCCCCCATTCGTACTTGCTGCGCGTAAAGGGGAGGAGGTAATCCTTCCGAGCTTTTCTCGTCATGTCCCCAAGGACAAAGTGGAGGCTCTCGCAGCTGAGTGGGCTGTGTCCCTGGCTCCAGCGTTATACCGCAACCACGTGGGCTGGGATGAAGACTCTCCCCCCCATGAAATACCTTTGCGGTCGCTGCCACAGCCACAACCCCAATATCCCATCAAACGGGAAGCAAAAGGCCCCGTTTCCGAAATTCTGACTCAGTTAGAATATCAGGGAGTAATTGAAACATGCGTATCACCAATGAATAATCCCCTTTTCGCGGTTTCTAAACCCGATGGATCATACCGCTTAGTTTTGGATTACCGACATTTGAACTCCCATTGTCGGACCTTTGCGGAGCAAAACACACATAGTTCTGCGCTTGTAGACAGTCTTGTTCGTAAAAAATATAAAACTACACTTGACCTATCCAATGGATTCTACACGCACAACTTGGCCCCGGAGAGTAGCCAATGGAGCGCTTTTACCTCCGGTGGTAAATTATGCAAATTCCGGCGTTTACCTATGGGCTAGAAGAACAGTCCAGGCGTATTCGCTGCCCGTGTTGTCTCTTTGTTAGACGGCGTAGACCCAGATGCATGTTCGTACGTCGATGATATCTATCTGACAGGCGACAAATTATTCCCGCATCTTTCCCGAGTGGACCGCATTATTCTAGAATTTGCGGTTTTAGGTTATAAGTTTAACTTTGCCAAATCTCACATTGCTGAATTTACCGTTTTGTTTTTGGGCTATGAGCTCAACAATGAAGGTAAGGGCTTAGCCCCCCATTTCCTAGAGAAATGTGCACTTTTGTGCCCTCCTACTACTCTGAAGAAACTTCAGTCTTTACTGGGTTTTCTGAACTTCAGGCGTACTTACATTCCCAAATATGCCCAGCGTATCAAGCCACTGTATGCCTTGATACAACCTAACTTTTCGAAGCCATGCTGGCTTCCGGAGCATTCCTCCATTCTGCAGTCTTTGCAGACAGACCTTCTTGAGTCTAAATTCTTGTTTACTCGTGACAACCACACAAACCTGGTGATTAGAATAATTCCAGGGGCAGTGGGTTTCACGCACTTAACCTTTAACGAAGGTGACACAGTACCCATCGCATACAAGTCACATCTTTACACTTCCGCTGAAATGCGTTTTTCATCTGTGGAGAAAGTTTTGACTGCAGTGCAAATGGCGATTCTAAAGGAACGCGCACTGGCACAGGGAAAACGCATTCTGGTGGTAACACCATATCCTGCCCTAGAGGCAGTGACGAAAGCAAGTGTGCTGAACTCTAAAGCTTTGCACCCCCGTTGGATACAATGGGCAACATCTTTGACGTCTCCGGATGTCACTTTTATCTTTGATTCTTCTCTTCAGACTCAGGAGTTTTTACAGTATGAATTGGTTCATCCTCCTCCTCTGTCCTTGCTACCGCTTGAGGAATACGAATGTGTTATTTATACCGATGGTTCGGCACAACCGGCCATGGGTTCCAAGCATGCTTATACAGCAGCATGTGCTATTGTTGCAGGTACCTTTGTGAACGGAAAGTTCAAATCAACTATAGTGCATACCCAGGCACTAGGAGACAGTACTGCACAATTGGCCGAGCTGCGCGCATTGGTGCTCGCACTTGAGTTCGCTAATCCGGATGTGACAACTCTAGTTGTATGCGATTCTTACTACTGTGTTCAGTCTTACAATGACAATCTGTTCTTTTGGTCGCAAAACGACTACAGAGATGCCAAAGGTAGCACAATTAAGCATAAAATGCTTTGGGTTCAAGTGGCAGATTTGAAACAACGTCTGCCTCTCACACAGGTGGTTCACACCCTTGGCCACCAGCGTGTGGGCGCACACGCTGTCGGTAACGGTTTGGCAGACGAAGCTGCCAAATCAGCAGTAGTCACGTGCTCAGTCGCAGCAGTTACCAGATCCATGTCTAAAATAGATACTGATATTTTAGCAGCTATTGCTGCGATGAAGGAAGGTGCTAACTACCCTAGGGGGTTTTCCTTCCAAATATTCTTATCAGTTAGGTCCCGAACAGGCTCCCTACGTAAAAATACCAGACGTTGGTGATCGGCTGATTCCCAACGCGGACCGCAGACTTTCCTTGATAACGGCAGCACACGAAGGCATGGCTTCGGCTCATGCTGGAGTGTCTGCGACTGTTTCCATCTTGCAGCAGCGTTATTGGTGGCGTGGTTTATACAAACAAACCCGTACTTATGTGCTTTCTTGTGACATTTGTCAGCAGATTAAGCCTTCCACGGTTACACGGCCACCACAAACCCCGCTCTGCATTTCTAACAGACCCTTTGGGTGTGTTTACCTGGATCACTGCGGTCCATTTTCTTCAGACACTGCCTATAAATATATCT
Organism: Calotriton arnoldi; assembly: GCA_963921515.1. Classification (NCBI taxonomy): domain Eukaryota; kingdom Metazoa; phylum Chordata; class Amphibia; order Caudata; family Salamandridae; genus Calotriton; species Calotriton arnoldi. The sequence goes on along the minus strand of CAWUFW010009986.1, from coordinate 514,272 downwards.
TAGTAGCAGTGGATTCGTGCACACGTTTCATCTGGGTTTGGCCACAACGAAGTGCTGACGCTCGAAATGTCATAAGGGTTTTGCGTGTCTTTGTGGGAATTTTCGCCTGTGGCACCTTCCATTCTGACCAAGGTCCGGCGGTCGCCTCTAAGGCTTACAAGGACGCAATGGGTTCACTGGGGGTGCGGGTGAAATTTTCGTCTCCATATCGGCCTGAGGGCAACTCGATTGTTGAACGAATGAACCGTGACTTAAAGCAATCCTTGACAGTACCTAAGCTAGAGTCTTAGGTACTGGCAGGAACTGGCTAGCCCACTTGTATACCGTACAACGTGCACTTAATAATCTCCCTAGAAGACCTCTGGGTGGGCGGACCCCATACAAAATGCTCTTTGGCATACGAATAATTGTGCCCGACCTTGATGGTCTAGACATGGCGGCGCAATCCGCCATCTTTGATGTAGATAACCATTCTACTATGTTACAGGACTTACAAGAAGCCCGATACAAACTTGCAATCGCACATTTACCTTCAGCCACAGACGCTGCGCTGCAGATTCCGGTTGCCAGCTGGCTTCCGAAGATTGGAGATCTGGTTCGAGAGAAGGTGGAGAACAAAAAAGAATTCGGCCCCTCTTATCGTGCACCAGTTCCAGTCCTGGGCTTGAAGGGAACTCGTACAGTCATCTTACCACCGCTTCCTGGTCGCAAAGAGAACAGATACATCTCAGTGGAAAATGTCAAGCTACAACATCTGGCCGATCCTGAATAGTGTTACACCAGCAGTCTCTTGTCCTGTCATTTCCCGGACAAATGTTCATGGCCCTCCTGCCCGAACGGTCACTGATGTTGCAATCGAGATGGTAGATTTGCCTGATCGCTTGCTCGACTACCCAGACTCCCCCTGCAACGACGAGTCTGAGTATACCTACCCTGCCAACGAGTCGGTGGCACACCTACCAACAACGCCACTGAGCCCAACACGTTATTCCTTTGACTCGGATTCCACCTCATCACTTGTCCCGTCCAAATTCAGCATTCTTGTATCCTGGTTCAGAGACAATTTTTTGATTCCCCCCTGGACATATATCTGGTTAGTGCTATTCCTGATTTTTTTGTTCATGTCCATTGGCTTTGTCACAGTGTTTTTTCTACTCATCAATGGTCACTATTTACCAGAACGCTCTGCAGTGAACTGTGTCGCTGGAACTTTGGCTCCACATTCTTCATCTCACATCATGAAGCGAGACCACACATTTGTGAACATTTCAGCTTTTCCTGTCGCTGATGGCGTCGTTTAGGATGCAGTAAACTTCCAAAGTCATGGACCAACCGAAATTATTAATGTACCAAATGTCCTTCGTGTTTCAATGGGTGATGTCGTAAAAAGTAATATTCATTCTGACGATTGGGATGTGCATGCAGTTGAAGCATTATTTACTAATTTGAAATATTATGCTGCTTTTAATGCTGAAGATTTGTACATGAATTCTGCAGGTTATGCTGATTTATGTTGTTACCAGCATTGGGGCAACTACTTTGTCCATAAACCAAGTGCACTGCGTGGTCCTTTTAACTACACCCAATGGGAGCATTGTCCAACCCCTTTGCCAGGTAGCTCCCAAACTCTTAGAAATAAATGTACTTACTTCACAGACTTTGACAGATCGAACCCTGGGTCCTATTATTTTAAATTAAACACTCCATCCACTCAGAAAATCATGTTGACCCACACCAAATTGCTATATTCGGGTTCCTTTTTGAGCGCCTTAGCTGTGGGTGGTTATGAGTACTGGAAGGACACTGTTGACTTGAAATCAATCTGGGGCTCCAAACCATGGCAGGTGCAAGGCACCGAAGCCTTGCACTGTGCTTGCCTTATCCCGGCCCAGATTTTATTTCTGAATAATACCATCTATCAAACTACGTGTTGGGGTTTGGCTACTTCCAAACAATTGAATGCCCCTTCTATTCCTGCATTGTCTTCCACTCCCAACGGGAGCTTGCATTTCAATGTGTCCCTTACAATTTTACAAGCTCTGTTTCGGAACAATTTGTTTAATGTCTCTACGCTTGTTCAGTCACCCTGGTTGGCTTGGCCGATAGCATCTAATGCCTGCCAACTGCGTTTTCATGACTCGGTTCCCGGTTACAAACAGGATAGGCCAGATCCAAGGTTTTCTGACTCTCGTACTGTAACAACATATTCTGTTGGTAAATTATGTAAACAGTGGTTGCAGCACTCTTCCCTAGATTCTGTTAAACAACATTTATCCCTCCTATCAGGCAACATTGATCTGTCCGACTTTATTTTGGGGCCTCGTGGTCCACGACCTAAGAGATTCATTTATGAAACTTATAATGAACTCTGGAAGCTTTCGCAAATTGAAGCTGCTTCCCGTCTACGGGAAATAGATCAAGCAAATTTGGAAAAGGTGCTTGCTGTTGTTGACAATAGTATTAATACCCTGTCTTCCCGCATTTACACGTTAGAGAATATTGTGTCCTCTGTTGTTGATATTGTACAAGATGATGTTTCGGTGTTATATCATGGTCAGAATCAATTGCGTTCAGTTATGCAGTTTGCATGGACTTTGCAAACGCTTAAGTTGGGTAAAGTTCCTTGGCATTTTTTGAACACCTCTGCCTTATTCCTGCCCTTTAATTTAACTGACAAACAGCAGTTCATGTCCATGAAGGATGCAGCGTACATTCTGTTACATATCGAGAAAATAGAGCCCTTACCATTCTCTGTGGCGGAATTGGATTCTGCCGTGTGGCTAGTTCATGGGGTTATCGCCTTGCCTTTTTCCTTGTTTGAATTTAGTTTGTGCATGAAACATTATCCTGTAGGCCGTTTCCAGCCCTTGGGCAGTGCCTTCCTGCATGAACTTTGGTCCCTGCCTTTCATGTATAAATGCCTTAGAGACGGGAAGGAAGTTTTTCTCACGGGGGAGTCATGCGATTCGACTGTGGGTCATTCCCTTATTTGCAAACACATAAAATTGCACGGAGCTTGTAACGTTTTGGCTCCGAATCTTGCTTGTGTGTTAAAGGGTATTCCTGCTCCTGCTATTTCTCCTGCTTTTACTGTGCTTGCAAATGGTAGCTATCTGCTTTTGAATAACCAAGACTGCTGTGGCATGCTGGCCGGCATACCCTATATTGTTACCGTTTCACACAGGGTTGTCTGCTGCAAAAATGTGCTTTTTTCTCCCCCGCACGACATCATAGATAGTTCTGTTTGGCCTTCCATTCCTACTCTGAAGGCGGATTTCAATAAATTAAGCAGAATAAAGGCACTATTTTTGAACCAGGAGGTTATGCTCACATCCGCCCGGGAGACATTCATTCTCCAGGTGGCAAGTACCCACAGTGAAATACAGGCCCTTTTGAACACTAACCTCCCACAACATTTCGGTGAACTGATTCACTGTGTTTTTAATGCATCACGCACTGAAGGTCTGGTGCACTTTTTTAAAGTTGTGGGCTCTGGCCTTGTGACCTCTTTTCAAACTATTTTTGGTGTAATACCGGCTTTTATTCATTCCATCTTTTCCAGCGTCTTTGGTGGCTTTCCGTTGATCCTCGCCTTAGCGGCTGGTATACTGCTGTTGGTCTGTTTACTATGCAATGGCTGCACCACCTTGGGCCCTTCTCGACCCAGGTCGACTCCAGATGCTCTGTGAGCGCATCCTTGCTGGCTTCGGCGTCCTGCCGTTGGCGACACTGAGTGTGTCCTATACCCTTTCTTTTCGCTTTGCGTATTTCACTTGCGTGCAACCGGTGATGTCCTGCATCCGCTGTCCTTTCTCGTGGACCATGGATTATTGCCTCTCCAATACGTCTTTGTCTGTTCCGGATTTTGTTCAGTTGGTGGGTCCCTTAGAGGCCCATGAACTGGACTGTTCCGCTGCAGGCTACATGGCGCGTTCGGCTGCACTGTGGATTTTGGCACAATGGGATATCTGGGTGGCTGCTCAGAATCTCCTACAGCACAGTTATATTGAGTACCACGCAAGTTGTCCCACATTGCTATTCGCTCCTCCCTCATGCGAGGAACATGCCTGCAGCTTTGAATTATTGGACTGGATGTCGTCGCTTTTTTCCGACGCTTCCAATGATGTCCTCTTGGAAAGTGTGGCGTTTTTCTGCACTTACACTCTGTTGGATTGACAAGACCTTGGCTTTCTGCGACCTGCCTCGCTGGATTTTTTTTTTTTTTTTTATTCTTTTACCTCTACAATTATTTTTTCGTCTCCCATTCGTTGTCCTTCTTGGGGACCGCTCCACCACGGACGTGTCTGTTCTGCTCCATCTATTTGAACTCTGTCTTCGTCCTATGTCTTGGCCGATGGACTGCCCAGGGGAGGGTGTCTTGTGGTTTGTGGCCTCCTGGACTGCATTGCTGCGTTGGCTTAGGCATGGCTGCCATGATGCCTTTTTGCGCACGTTACTTTGTGCCGTTGTTTTTTCAGTATCTGCTTCTGCCCTGCTATTTTAGAGCTGTCTGCATATTTGTCTTTCACCTTTTCTCCTGTTCTCTTTGGGCTACGTCTGCACACCATGTACAAGGTCGAAAAACAACGTCCCTTGTTCTTGCTGATCTGGCCAGTCCCTCGCACTTAGACATAACACTATGTACGGCTGCCCTGGAGAAATTTGTGTGCTTTTAATATTGTGATTTCACTGTTAGAGACACTTGGAGAACAAACTTTCCAGAGAGAAGAGCTGTGCTTGTCTGATGATGTAAACCTTGCATCTAGATATTGAGGTATGGGGGTTCGCTAGACAAAGCCCAGAGGTCTTCTGTTTTCTATAATAAACAAGCTACTAGCACGGGGAGGGTGGTAAGGTCATTTAGCCCTATATCCACTGCTTTATGAAATGCTTTCCCCGTTTGTATTCTATGGAGTTGTAACTATGCTGATTATATTATCCTTATGCATTATGCTGATAGTACTGACATGTGTACTGTATCTTAGAGCACGTTAGTTGAAATAAACATTTTAAACTATACAGTGTCTCTTCTTACGCGTGTTGTGGACAGGTATGAGTGAGTAACTAAAGGGTGTTCTTGCTACTGCGAGTCCTGAGAGAGAGATACCGTGTTCTGGGTTGTCTAATCATTGGTAGCATTGTTGCTAATGAGACGCTACAGCTAGTCGGGTTGGGGTTTTATGGTTGGCTCACCACCATATTCCGAGGTCCTATTATCCTGTGCATAGCTCTGTGTATGTGCAGAATCCCTACAACAGGAGGAAGCTGACATATGACAATTGTATCACTGACTGCAGCACTATCCATGCAATTCTATAGCCTGCGATCATGCTCCAACCCACTGCTCGCATTTACTATTTTCAGGGGGCCAGTGACAACAGAATATGAAGCCTACCCCTATAATGATACAAGTCTTAGGAGGTGGTGTGGCCCAGGGCCACTCTACTTGCACCAGCTACCCCCATAGTTCAAACAACATTTTCTAAGACTCAATTCACTCCAAGACTACACCAACCATTCTCGGGCCAGGATTTTTCCCTGGCTCCTCAATACTAAACATCCGCCTGCCATTTTTCAAGTGTTATCACGTAGAGACTTCTTCCATTCTGTCTTGAGTTGAACAGTCAGCACGTGGTTCATATACAGTCAATGTAAAGAAATATTTCACAAAATTACACAAGGTAGGAATACTGCTCTTAATGCCCTCTCCACTTACTGAGTTGCAATTGTTTTTACATTTAAAGAGAGAAGGTTGCTGCTCTAGTTCTAGGAGATATTCAAGGAAGAAAGCATGACATGGGGCTGCCTCTTGTTTCTAACTTCTAAAATGATAGTTGTCAACCAGATTAACCATTACAGCCAATAGAAACAAAGCACTTGTAAGGTCTGCAGTGCCAGGTGACAGACCTCTCAACCTTGGAAATATGTCCAGTGTACTGTCGGATTTGCCAGGGTATGGTTGCCACATTTGATGAAAGCTTACTTTTGAGTTTAAGCTTTGTCCTCTTGAGAGTGACATGTCTCTTTGCTGCACCTATTTTAGATAAATAGGTGCATATTTTGACACACATGTATACATGCCCACTTTTGCTTATGTTTCTGCTCACTCTTTGTTACCAATGTTTTGCATTTTAATAGCAATATTAATGGGAGTTATGACCACTCAGCTCAATGATGCATATTTTATTCATCCTCGAAGAATAAAAAGCTGAGAGCGTCATTTACAATCTTTTGATGTAGGGCAGCGCCGCAAGCCTTCGTGCTACGCTGCCCTACGTCAAAAGAAAAGGGCAGGAATGCGCTGTATCTATCAGATATGGCGCATTCCTGTCCTTTCCCCCTATGCTGGCGCAGAAATGGCTGCCATGTGCCAACGCAGGTACCCTTGCGCCATAGTGCAAGGGTGTCTGCGCTTTAGGGGTGATTGTTTTTGTGCATGAAGGGACACCCTTGCGCCATGGTGCAAGGGTGTCTGAGTTTTAGGGGTGATTGTTTTTGTGCAGGAAAGAACACCATCAATGGAGGTTTTTTCCTCTTTCTATGTGTGCTGCGTGATGCAGGGAAAAACAACAAGAAATAATGTTGTATCTCCGCATAGCTCATCCCCTACGTCACTCCATGGGGAGATGTAGGTTTTTGACACATTTACAGGTTTACGAAATCTCGTAAATCTGGGAACATGTCAAATGCCATAAGTGTTACGTGGGAACACCCACTCTAACACCTATGAAACGCCTCTGTATCGCAGGGTGAGGCAACGCTGTGTTGCCTCAGGCCATATCTACAAGGCCGTGAAAAGCCACGCAGGGTGGCATTCAATCAATCAATCAATCACGGCATTTATAGAGCGCGCTACTCACCCGGGAGGGTCTCAAGGCGCTGGGGGAGGGGGTAAGTTACTGCTCGAACAGCCAGGTCTTGAGCTGCTTCCTGAAGGAGAGATGGTCCTGGGTTCGCCGAAGGTGAGTGGGGAGGGAGTTCCAGGTCTTGGCTGCCAGGTAGGAGAAGGATCTTCCTCCGGCGGTGGCATTAGATGGACTTGTAGATATTGCCTGCAGTGTGTGCCATCGGACCGTCACTAGAAGTGACGTTCCGGCAGTGCAGGCGCCTTGTAAATGAGGCCCTGATTCTTCAGCAATAAGATTCGAACCTTTCATCTCCTGGTTACCCTCCGAAAGCCACAATAGGAACGTTGGCCATCAAGGTATCTTACCAGCTGTATCTGCTGGGCAAGTGTACATACTCGTAAACCGGCTTACAGGGTTAAATTACATTCTGAGTGTGTCAAGGAGCATGATGATTTTTGTGCATCCTGCAACTCTAATACTTCCAATAAATTGCTTGAAGTTGTTAATGTGCTTAAGAGATGCGTGTGTGCACTCCATTGCTCGCAAGTTTGAATAATCATAAAACAACTTGAAAGGTTAATCTGCCTGCTATCAGGCACTATGTGTAACCCATTGATCCTATTTTTCAACCCAGAATTAGATGGTTTAGTTGCCTAAAACAATGAGGGTGACAGATAAGGCAGAAAGGTGTGACCAGAAGGAGGGAAAGTTACAAGATTAGTGAGATGTGCATTGTGCATGCTTTTATCCCATCAAAAGAAGGGTTGATGGACAAATAACAAATTTAGATTAGAAGAGCAGGGCGGTGTCAATGTTTTTATCTTTTTGATATAGTGAAACATATTGAATTTCACAACTGCGTTTCTTTATTATCCCAACATATTCCTATATCAAGCAGAATGTCTGAGGTTCCCCACCTGATAGAGACCGCCCAGGCAACATGTCTTAAAAAGATCAGAGTTGCTTGACTTATAAATGTGGAACACTTTTTTTAATACTCAATTTGCCAATGAGGGGCACTTTTATTTTGGTGCCTTGGCATAGTTTCTGTCCCAGTTTGACCCTGGTGGTGTTCCAACCCAATCCCCCCTCAAAATACAGCTACTCCACCATTTATTCAGTTTAATATCAGTTTTTCCCAGTGGATATGATCATTCAATTTGTGTTTGTTTAACTTCCAGTAACATATGAGTTGGTGGGTTCTCCCTGCATTTTGCATGAAATAACACCCCTTTCCCACCCCTAACCTCAAACTTATGAATGGTGAAGTTTTGTCATACTCGCAGATTTTCTGCCATCAATGACAATCTTTCATGATTCTAAAATCCAACTTATCCTGAGTCTGTAATTACGATGTGGAAATTAGAATCACAAATGCCATTTTTTTGCATCTCACTTACATGAACATGGACAAACCGTTTCTCAGTTACCTCAATAAGTTCATTGTGGTCGCCATAACGAGATCTCCATGTTTTGATTTCACAAACTACACATCCCATAAATACCAATATCACTCAGTGTGGTATTTGGCGTTGCAAAATGTGGACATTGGTCCAAATTGTGGAACTCAGAAAAGGAAATAATGCGCTTATTTTATATTTCCCCCTCCCCATTCACTGGGGCGCAAATTTGGAATTTGCATAGTTTACCTGCTCAATTTGTACCCACTGCTTCTGCTAATATTACACAAGATATAATTCTGATTCGAGATTTGCTGGAATGAGAGCCTGGGTCGCCTTTGAACCCGTCAATAAATATATTTTTCACATTTTTATAACTGAGATGCTTTTTCACAGCAGAATAACGGAAAACCTAGCCTTATATTAATTATGAGATTTGGGGGGAAAATATTACATTTAATTGTTTTTGGGAAGATATTTTGCAGGATAAAAGCATCTCTGAGATGATTTTACTAAAGTCTTACCCGGAAAAAAAGTTCATAGATTTGCAATTTCATTATAGAGTGAAATTGTGTATTTGGCAATTGTATTTCTCTACCAATGATACTTAAATCATAATTTAACAATAAATAGTAGCAATCTCAATATGTTTGACAATGCGCTTGTCTTCAATAAAAAATGATAAAAGTACAAGGTGATGGCTGTACAGGTGCCATTTCAGACACACCCTGAAAAAAAGTGTTCTTTTTCGGTTAGGTTCAAAAGATATTGATTTGTTTTCAAAGTTACTAATAGCTTTGATAACTCATTTCTACCATCTATAACATGGTTAACGTCAGGTTATTTCTCAAAAGGGGCAAGCTATAAACTTTCTGACACCATGGAACAATTAGGCACTGGGATTGAAGCGCTAGTAGAGATTTTAAAGAAGAGTTGCAGAAAGCAACATTTACCAATCCAGGTAGTCTAAGGCCCCGAATACAAAAGGGGTATATAATTCCAAAGCCTTTTAGCTAGCTTTACATAAGCATACTGGATTTTTTTAAGTTCAGACAATAGCTCAACATTGCCTTTTTCAACCGATCAGCAGGAACATTGGTGTCTGTATTATTAGAAATGCTATTATATTTGCCTCATTACTGCTTGTACAGTTGTAAACCCGTTCTTTAAATATTCTTCAAGAATTACCTAAAAATAAATATATTTGTGTCCAGCGTCTGCAAACATTGTGAAGATTAAAAGCGCTAAGCACTCTCTCTTTCTTGCTTGTAGTGCTAACGGCATGCCCTACAGGCTGTGAGAGTAGAGTAAAAATGGAAGAGGCTTTTCTGCCTCCATTATGACAAGTCAAGCTGCTTTGGAGAAGCATCTAAACATCATTTTGCTAAGCAGTGTTGGTTAGGAGAGGATAATGGGCATGTCTACAGAAAGTTAGAAGGAGGTAGCGAAGATTTGAAGAGGGAAAGAAAATGCGGGTTGAACGCAAATGCAATTTAAACATACGCTTGAGGGCTCAACGCACACCTCTTTTTGCACACGTTAATACAACTTAGATGTCCCAAAAACATATCTGTATGTGTAAATGTCAGATCTTGATTCATAACTTGTCATTTATGCCCACAGATGCAACATAGGGCCTGATGGACGAAACTAATTTGTGACCACGTATCATGTGATTCGCAAAGTCACACAGTTTGCAACCACAAAATAGTTTTTGCCCATATAATAAACTCCTTTTATGAGTTAGAAAGACTTTTTTAAATTGCAAAAGGGCGTTTGTGACATTACAAATCGCGATAATGAGGGGCCGTGAAAGAGGCATCCCAGGCTAATTGTGAATCAGAATGGCATCTATCAACGTATCAGTGATTTGTGATCTTAATTGTGGCCGCAACACATCAGAGAAGGTGGTAACTCATTTGCAAACAGGAATCTGGCTCATGGAACAGCTTATCTTTGGGAATCGTGTTGACCATCCTTCAGGCAGTTGGCCTGCTTCCCTGCATGTCTTCTCAAATGGAAATCTTTTTTGAAGCAGTACCTGTTCATTTAAGAGCAGATTTAAAAAAGTATTTCCCATGTGAGAATGTTAACGCAGGGATGGAGGTCAAACGTACTTTGCAGGCAACCAATTCTAAGTTGGTAGCCAGTTACAGGTAGCAGCAAATATTGACCTGCCTACCTAATATTCATTAGGCAGGCGAATCTGCGACTCTCAGTGCAAATGGAAATTTTGCGATATGACCTATTGGTATGGCAGTTGCATTGCAAAATAACAGGCAGATCCCAAAAACGTCCATGGGCAACTTGCACCCACTATTTGTGACCAACATGTTCAGACATATGGTCCTTAATGCAAAAAAACAAAACAAAAAAAAACTCTGGGGCCGATTCACAGAACTAATCTGAGATAAAATCCTAAACTTACTACTTTTGGTATTCAAAGAAGGTATTTAGTAGTAGTAAAGTTAGGACTCCTAACTTTACTACTACTAAACTGAGATAAAATCCTAAACTTACTACTTTTGGTATTCACAGAAGGCATTCAGTAGTAGTAAAGTTAGGATTCCTAACTTTACTACTACTAAATGCCTTTTGTGAATACTGAAAGTCGTAAAGTTAGGATTTTGTCTCAGTTTAGTAGTAGTAAAGTTAGGAATCCTAACTTTACTACTACTAAATGCCTTCTGTGAATACCAAAAGTAGTAAGTTTAGGATTTTATCTCAGATTAGTTCTGTGAATCGGCCCCACTGATACAGCAGTTTTTTTTATAGCAGTTGGCTTTGTGGTAGAAGCTGGAATCTTGTGTTTTTTTGGAGGTGGGAGAGTCCCCACTAGTTAATTTTGATAACACATATTTCCACAAAGCTTACCTCAGTAGATTGTCTGATTGCCTGAGGTGCAGAGGCAGGGAGTTCTAGGTCTTTGAGGCAAAGGTAGGAGAAGGATCTTCCTCCAGCCGTAATCTTGCGGATCCGTGGGATGGTGGCCAGGGCCAGTAGGGCGGAGCGGAGATGTCTGGTCAGAGTGTAGAAGGAGAGGTGGTGGTTGAGGTATGCAGGTCCGGCATTGTGGAGGGCTGTGTAGGCATGCGTGAGGAGCTTGAAGGTGATTCTTTTGTTGACAGGTAGCCAGTATAAGTCTCTAAGGTGGCCAGTGATGTGGTTGCGGCGTGGGATGTTCAGGATGAGTCTGGCGGAGGCGTTCTGGACGTTCTGCAGGTTTTTATGGAGTTTCTGGGTGGTGCCAACATAGAGTGCATTGCTGTAATCGAGTCTGCTGCTGACGAGCGCATGGGTGACCATTTTCCTGGACTCGGTGGGGATCCACTTGAAGATCTTATGAAGCAAGCGTAGCGTGGGAAGCAGGAGGATGAAATGGCGTTGATTTGGCACTTCATAGAGAGAGAGGAGTTCAATATAATGCAGAGGTTTCATAAGTGGTCCGTGGGTGTTAAGGGGGTTCGGAGTGCTGTGGGCCACCAAGAGTCATCCCAGTTGGAGGGAGAGGAGCCGAGGATGTCTGACTCTTGTCTGAGTTAAGCTTGAGCAGCTGTCCTTCATCCCATTGTGGAAGTTGCTCTTGGTGGCTGTGGGTTTGTCTGTGAGGGAGAGAATCAGCTGGGTGTCGTCGGTGTAGGAGACGATGTTGAGTCTGTGGCTTCTGACAATGGCTACAAGCGGCCATGTAGAAGTTGGAGAGGGTGGGTCTCAGGAAGGATCCCTGAGGCACTCCGCATCTGATCTCTGTGAGTTCTGAGTTCAACGGCGGAAGTCTAACTCTCTGCATTCTGCAGTGAGGAAGGAGCGGTTCCATTGTAGGGCTTTGTCGCGGATGCCGGCTCCGTTGAGTCTTGCACAGTGAGTGTGGTTGGAGGGGGTGTTGAAGGTGGCTGATAGGTCCCAGAGAATGAGGGGCAGCAGTCTCGCCTCAGTGGAGGAGGGTGCAGATGTTGCCAGTGGTGGTGAGGAGAGCTGTCTCTGTGCTATGGTTGCTTCTGAAGCCCGATTGGGAGAGGTCCAGGATGTTGTTCGTTTCGATGAACTCAGAGAGTTGGGCGTTGATGGTTTTCTAGATGACTTTGGCTGGGAAGGGAAGCAGAGAGATGGGTCTGTAGTTCTTGAGGTCCGTTGGGTCAGCGGAGGGTTTCTTCAGCATGGGGTCGATCTCTGCATGCTTCTAGTCTTCTGGGAAGGTTGCTGACTCGATGGAGCAGTTGATGGTGTGGCAGAGTTTGGGTGCAATGGAGGTGCTGGCTCTGTTGAAGATGTGGTGAGGACAGGGATCTGAGGGGGCTCCAGAGTGGATGCTCTTCATGCTCCTGAGGGTGTAGTCAGAGGTGAGGGTAGTCCAGTTGGTCAAGGTCTGCAGGGGTTTGGAGCTATTGGGTGCAGTGGGTGCGGGTGGGGTGGGTGGATCTTGGGTTGCGAAGTTGTCATAGATCTTCTTGATCTTGCGGTGGAAGAAAGTGGTGAGGTTGTCGCAGAGGTTTTGAGACGGGGGATTGTCGGCTGTCTCTTTGCTGGGTTTAGCGAATTCTTTGACCACGGCAAAGAGTTCTTTGCTGTTGTCTGCGTTTTTCTCTGTAGCTGCTTTATGTATCACCCTGAAACTTTGCAGGAAGGAACTGAGGTGGATGGAACTTTTATTTAAAGTTTCATGAAGATTCATTAAAGGACGCCAAAATAATGTGCAAACTAAAAAATATACATATTAGACCTGACAGCCCTTAGGGTGGTCTTCCCCCAAACCTTTTTTCCAAACCTTCTGTTGCTGAAATTCATTTTTGTTGCCTTTTGAACTCAGTGCACTAAGGCTGTGACTTGGAGTAGACTGTCTGGAAGGCAGTGGAGCTCATCTTCCACCTGAAGATATTAGGATTACATTAATAGGTGTGCCTGACAACAAGATCCAGGGTAGCACGAGAGAAGAGTCAAGGAGGCCTGGATCCTGGCAAAATGGCCCAGCCAGCTGACACAAAGAGGAAGGGCAAGGGCATGGGAAACCAGTCTCTGAAATTCCAACATTCCAGGAGGAGGCAGAGCCTGAGGTTGAAGCCCCTGAACCTACAGGGGGGGACATTGAAGCTCTGGGAGACATGCCTGAGTTTGCTGGATGGTAAGTTGGGAGTGGGCCAACCAGTTGGGAGCTCTGCAGATCTCAGAAGGAGTGCCCAACTTTAGAGGGCTTAAGGCCGCAAGCTGAGGCCCAGGCAGCTGGTGACATCTCTGGAGATCACCTCATCTATTGGGAGAATGACCTCTTATATAGTTAGCCTAAGGTTCTTCTTAACCAGGATCCAATCACCAGGACTGAGGTCATGGCATTGTTCTCAATGCAGGTTTAAAGTGACAGCTTCAACCTGGTGAGAGACAGAATGCACCACATCAACCAATCCTTTGCAGAAGTCAAGTATCACATCATCTGTGATATTCAAAAGTGCAGTTGCAGGTACATCAGGCAGTCTCATTGCACACCCCATCAAGATCTCATGTGGGGGATAACCCAGTCCTTCTGTCAGGAATGTTTTGGAAACTCATCAACACCAAAGGTAATGCATCTGGCCATTTCATTGATGTTGAAGCACAAACTTTTACCAATCAATCAATCAATCAATCAATCAACCAATCAATCAATCAGGGATTTGTGAAGCGTGCTACTCACCCATGAGGGTCTCAAGGCGCTGGGGAGGGGGGCCTGCAGCTCCGATTCAGCCAAAGAGCCAGGTCTTGAAGGTCTTGAAGCTCTTCCTGAAGGTGTGCAGAGTGGGTGAACATCTGATGTTGAGCTGGAGCTCGTTCCAGGTCTTTGCCGTGATGTAGGAGTAGGCTCTTCCGCCCGCTCTGCGGATGCGTGGTGTTTCGGCAAGGGCGAGGTCGGCGGAGCAGAGGTTTCTTTTGGGTACGTGGAAGGAGACTCTTTCATTGAGGTATTGGGGTCCGGTGTTGTGGAGGGATTTGTAGGCGTGAGTGAGTTGCTTGAAGGTTCCTCTCTTCTCGACGGAAAGCCAGTGGAGGTCTCATAGGTGGTGGGTGATGTGTTCATGTCGTGAGATGCCGAGGACGAGTCTGGCAGCGGTGTTCTGGATGGTCTGGAGTTTTCGGAGCAGGGATTTGTTGATTCCGGCGTAGTGGGCGTTTCCGTAGTCCAGTCTGCTTGTTATGAGTGCGTGGGTGTTAGTCTTTCCGGATTCGGGGGGGGATCCACTTGAAGGTCTTGCGAAGGATGTGGAGGGTGTTGAAGCAATCAGGACTTAATAGTTCAGTTGAGCTGCTCAACGATTCCAGAAGCTTCAGGTAAATAACTACAGCGTAATCTTTGCTCAATCTGTAGTGCTGCACAAATCATTCTCAGGACTTCATTATTAAAATGAGCCCCACAATCTGATTCCAGAGAAACCGGTAGTCTGTACCTCAGGATTAACTCCCTCAGCAACAGTTTAGCTACAGTGAGACTGTTATTTCTCCATGTTGGTTAGGCTTTCACCCATCGAGAGAGTATGCACACTATAACCAGAAGATATCTCAACCCCTGACAAACAGGCCTCTTGAGAATTCTATTTGCATTCTGTTTAAGGGTCGACCTGCTCTTCCAATGTGAAGTGGTGCTACTGGTGTTCTTTTCCCTAGTTTATCTGTTGACATGTCAAAAATCTGTGCCACAATTATTCTGCAAGTATCCTAAATCTGGGATTACATCAATTCTGTCTGAATATTCTCATCATTGCATCCCTTCCTGAATGTGTTGAACCATGGAAGTATCGTTTAATTGGAAACAACAAACTGTCTTTCAATACTGGTCTACCATCTGCTGACATCCAAATGTCATTTACATGTTTCTCACATCCTGCTCTGATACAACCCTGTTGTTCTGCTTCTTTAAGCTCTTCCCATGTATCAGACACTGACAACATTGTGAAAACAGTATCATGTTTGGATTTATTGGTGTAAGCGCTGTTAAATGTGCAAGCCACATGTGCATGATACCATGCAACTTCATCAGCAAATCTGTTTCTAACAGTGACATATCCATCATCACCACTGTGAGCTGCACATTTAACAGCTGCAATTTCAGCTGATTTCTGTAGTGCCTTGAGGAGCTTTCTTACATGTTCCCCATTTCTTGTTGGGGTCAATGATGAGGTCATGAAACATCTTTGTGACAATAGCTGTCCAAAATCATGAACAACACCAAAGTCATACTGACTTTCTGTAAATATAGTCACTCTCATTTTGGCTGTTAAACTGCAAGCTCTTGTAAGGGCAAAATAATTCAGCGACTTGTGCTGCAGTCACACCTAAAAGCCAGGAAGCCTCTACAACTTCTTGAATTGTATAGACAGCATAAGCTGCTCTCAGGGTACCCTTCATTGTTTCTCAGACATGAGCCATCAACAAACATTACATAATCAGGCTCAATCCAAGGTTCATCTTTTATGTATGGTCTTGGCTTGGTGCATAAATCCGTGACATCTAGACAATCATTCTCAACTTCCTCTCCATTGCAATCTTCATTTACAGGCAGTAGTGTGGATGGATTTCACTATGTTATCACTCCTCTCGATACTACCTCTAACAGTTGCCATGGATTTAAGGCACGCTGGCCATCCTGCGGCTACAGGGACAAGTGTATTTGAAAAAAAAGCCACAGGTCTTCTTGCAACTCCATGTATTGGAGTAAGCACTGAGAGAGTGCAGCCCTCCCTCCCACTGCAAAACAATGTAAACATCTTACTATAATCAGGCATTCCTAGTGCCGGGGCACGGCAGAGACTTTCTCTCAGCTCTAGGAAAGCTTTTAAGCACTCGTTGTCCCATGGAAGTGGATCAGGCACATCTTTGTGTGCTAGCCTCAGTAAAGGCTTAGCTTCATGGGAAAAGTTCGGTATCCACTGTCTACAGTAGCCAACTATTCCCAAAAACATTCTGACTTCTCTCTGTGTTTGGGGCAAATTCATCTGTAGGATGGTCTCCACTCTCTCGGGTGACACTTTCCTTGCTACCTTCTCAATGATATGTCACAAATATTGGACTTCTTTTTGACAGAATTGCAGCTTACCTAGAGACACTTTGTGTCAGTTCTCAGCCAGGAGATTTAAAAGTGCAATCATATCTTGCAAGCTTCACATGTATCTGATGTCATAAGCAGGTCATCAATATATTGCACAAGAACTGAACTGAAGGGCATCTACAGGGACTCCAGATTCTTCCTTAGGATCTGGTTAAAAATTGACAGGCTCTCTGTCTACCCCTGTGGAACTCGGCACCATGCCAAAACTCTCTCTCTAAACATGAATAAGAACAAGAACTGTCTGTCCTCATGCAATGGAATGGAGAAGAAAGCCTGACACAAGTCCATGACAGTGAACCATTCTTCAGTGCACAGAATTTGGAAATGTATGGTGGTTGGATTTGGTACCATGGGACAACATGGAACAACAATGCAGCTAATCTTTTGGAGGTCCTGCACAATCCAATATTTATCATTGGGCTTCTGTAAACCCATGATTGGAGAGTTGCAAGGGCTCCCAACAATTTTTCTTAAAATCCTTTTCTCAGCATGTCCTCGATTGCTAGTGTTACTCCTATACCACAGTGTTGGCTGCCCTTTACGGGGCAGAGATTTGAGGCTTGACTGATGCATCCATATTATCCATTGAGGAAAACAAATTTATCAAAGGTCTTCTCAATTTGTCGCAAAGTGCCTCATTGGTTCCGTTGAGACTTGATTTAGCCCTTAACCCCATCCATTTGGTATCTCTTCTTAAACCATTGCTATACTGGGTGAGGGTATGGTCTACCCCGGAATTAACAATTTACAGAGAGGCACTTAGGGATCTGATTAATTATGATAAACCTCTCCGTACCCCATGGCTGAAGCACGTCAAAAAGCAGCTCAAACTGCTTAACCTAGGAAACATGTGGTCTAATCCAGACGAAGTAACCGAAGGTGATAAGCTGCTCCTAAATAAAATCTATTGGGAACGAAACTTGACCAGACTCTGGGCTGATCAAGAGGAGGGGTCACTAAAAGGGCAATTCCTGCTTCACAAATGTTCACCCAGTTTTAAACCTATATGGATGATATTTATCCTACTGGGGTGAAAAGTCTGTATATCAAGTATAGATCTGGTACCCTACCCCAAAGATCCTTTACTTTGAGATGGTGCAAAACGGAACGTGATCTAGAGGGCTGCCCCTTTTGCCTGTCATCGAAGGAAACAGAGGCCCACTTCCTTCTCTTCTGCTCCAGATATTCTACTTTACAGAAAAAATTGATAATTGCATGGGTCAAATTAGAGAGTGTAACACACAGAGAGGCATTGCAATTATCGAAAAGTGACATGAAAGAGTTACTAGTATTTGCGGTATCACGCTTTGTCTGGGGGCTTGGTCAATACGTATGAAAAGTTTAACTCCTTGGATATTGTAACCATTTTCGCTGCTACTTATGTATGAGGTATGCTTCTCACAAAGTTAGTACTAATAGTTTAAATTGCTTTTATGAATTGATTTTAACTTTGCTTCCTTTTATGTGATTTTTGTCTTAACTATTTAATAGTAGATCAGGGCATTTAATTCTGTTGGATAATATGAAAGGGTTAACCCTTTTCAGATTGGCGAGGCCGGGGTACACAACATGGTGGACCACGTCATAGCCTACCTGAAGGTTATTATGAAGGTGTATGTTTTAGTCCCCCTTGCTGTCCCCTCCAAGGCTTACCTCATTGCCTAATGTTTATCATAATGTTCATATTTTATACCTGTTTTCTATGCTCCATTTATTGTAATGTATGTATTGCAACTGCACTTTTATTGTAAATAGACCGAAATAAAGTATATTATACATATACTCCTACAATTGTTTCTGGGCTCAAATTGTATGGTGGTGTTCTAGGATACATAACATTAGGTTTCACTGTAACTAGGACAGGTTCTATGCCTTTAATCGATCTGATATCCTTTTCTGTAAAATCCCATACTTCTAAATTTACTGTCTCGTTAAATCTGGAGGTAATTCTTCAATTGTTCTCACTTGATACAGTCCTAAAGCTGTTTCTTGTCAAGCCATTTTAAACTATACATCCTCATCATGCGTTTGAAACCCAGGACCATCCGGTGTACAGTAAATTGTGCATTTAAATCTCTCCTTAGCAGGTTTACAGGACTAGAATAACAGACAACAAACTGAGGAGTTTCTTCTAATGAACCAGATTTACAGGGACCACATATAAAACTGGGTTGGTAATCTGTTTATTTGAAACTCCTACAACTTGAATCTTCTTTCCTGAGAGGGGTAGGTCTGGAGCTTCTGCTGTTCTAATAGAGGATTCGGTAGCAAAGGTGTCAAATAAAAATGACACTTGGCCATTAATTTCTCCTTCTACAAATGGTCCACTTTGGTCTGCCTCCAAGACTGCACCAAGCACGCTATTTTTCTTCTCCCTCAGGCAGCGTCATTGGAAATTGTCAGAACCAAAACTGTCATTATCTAGCATTGGGAATTGTTGGAACAGATTCTGGTTCAAAATGGATTTGAATTTGCTTTGGGCATCTGAATGATATTAATTCTAGGATTCCTCAGGTTTTGTGGAACCATCTGGGCTTGCGGAAATTGCGTAATCGGAACCTGTTTCTGCATTGGCACTTGCCTCTGCTGAACCGGTACGTTCTGCATCTGCATTTGATCTCCTCCTTGCATTCAGACATTTCCGTTTACTGTATCTACACTCCCTCTTCCAATGCCCGATTTTATTACAAAGGTGACAAGGGGTCATTTTCTTTAGCGTTGCAACTAGGCCTCTGCATGAAATTCTGCTCCGCATGCAGAGTTTGTGGAGTTTTCCCACTCTGCGCTCCGAGTAGCGCATGGAGTTCTGAAAAACTCCCTGGAGTTTTTTCCTCGCTCGCACTCCCCAACGTTAAGTTGGCAAGCGCAAGTGAGGAAAACCTTACTCCAGATCATCTCCGGGCGAGATTTCTCAACATGTGCGGTCACAGATGGTCGCTACCGCTCACGTTGAGAAACCTTCCATTCATGTTGAGGAAGCTTCCGCTCGAGTAGAACATCTACTTGAGCAGCAGAAAGAAGTAGTACCCTCTTGCGCTGTGTGCGGTTCAGTTAGTGCTGATTTTACAGCACGGGACAACCACTCAGCGCTAAAAATCAGTGCAAATGGTGCGACGTAACGTACTCTGCTGATTGTGGAACTCTGCCTAGCACAGCACAGCAGAGTTTTTTGTGTGAAACTCCACGAACTCTGCCCAGGTCTAGTTGCAACATCTACACCAGAATTCGGATCAACTAGAACACCCTATACCACTACCCTGTGAAATATCAAATCCTCCTTGAACATTTTGAGTCTGCATTCCAACACCTTGCACTCCACCTTGATTTCCTGCAAATAACTGATTCTGAAAACCTTTCTGTGCAACCTTCGTTTGGGCCAACATAAATTTCTCCTTAAGCTTTTTCTGCTTCATTTCTTGTTCATCACTGCAATACTTTGCACGCCTTAAAATATCATCCAACGATTTTTCTGTCAGCAAACCACACTCTGTCAAATGTCATATGAATAATCACTTGATTCGGGATATTCCCTTCCACTGTGCTGTTAAAACACCTGAAGCAATCGCTCATAGTACTCATGCACTGATTCTTTTACTTCTTGTGAAGTTCTTTTAATCTTCACCCAGTCAATATCCTTTGGAAGAACTTTACCCTTCAACAATATATTCATTGCTTTGTATTTTTCCATGCAAAAACAACAATTGATGGACAGAATGCAGAACAATGTCATACATTCACCCCAGTACAGAGATCTGGGCCTAAATCCATCGATTTTTTGCTCACCATGTCATTCCAGTTTGGACCCAGCCATATGCAAATCAGTCTTGACCCTGCGCCCAATGGGAACAGTCCAGCCCGAACTGCCAGGCCAGGTCCTCCCTGGACTGGAAACAAGCATCCTAGGACCGGTTTCGGGCTTTCAGCCCTCATCAGCCAGGATAGCTTGACTCCAGTGGCACGGAGAGCACGGGACCCACGTCTGGGCATACCCGTCCCACTCGGGTGACAATTGCAAAAACAACAATTGATGGACAGAATGCAGAACAATGTCATACATTCACCCCAGTACAGAGATCTGGGCCTAAATCCATCGTTTTTGCTCACCATGCCATTCCAGTTTGGACCCAGCCATATGCAAATCAGTCTTGACCCTGCGCCCAATGGGAACAGTCCAGCCCAAACTGCCAGGCCAGGTCCTCCCTGGACTGGAAACAAGCATCCTAGGACCGGTTTAGGGCTTTCAGCCCTCATCAGCCAGGATAGCTTGACTCCAGTGGCACGGAGAGCACGGGACCCACGTCTGGGCATACCCGTCCCACTCGGGGTGACAAATGCAAAAACAACAATTGATGGACAGAATGCAGAACAATGTCATACATTCACCCCAGTACAGAGATCTGGGCCTAAATCCATCGTTTTTTTGCTCACCATGCCATTCCAGTTTGGACCCAGCCATATGCAAATCAGTCTTGACCCTGCGCCCAATGGGAACAGTCCAGCCCAAACTGCCAGGCCAGGTCCTCCCTGGACTGGAAACAAGCATCCTAGGACCCGTTTTGGGCTTTCAGCCCTCATCAGCCAGGATAGCTTGACTCCAGTGGCACGGAGAGCACGGGACCCACGTCTGGGCATACCCGTCCCACTCGGGGTGACAAATGCAAAAACAACAATTGATGGACAGAATGCAGAACAATGTCATACATTCACCCCAGTACAGAGATCTGGGCCTAAATCTATCGTTTTTTTGCTCACCATGCCATTCCAGTTTGGACCCAGCCATATGCAAATCAGTCTTGACCCTGCGCCCAATGGGAACAGTCCAGCCCAAACTGCCAGGCCAGGTCCTCCCTGGACTGGAAACAAGCATCCTAGGACCGGTTTTGGGCTTTCAGCCCTCATCAGCCAGGATAGCTTGACTCCAGTGGCACGGAGAGCACTGGACCCACGTCTGGGCATACCCGTCCCACTCGGGGTGACAAATGCAAAAACAACAATTGATGGACAGAATGCAGAACAATGTCATACATTCACCCCAGTACAGAGATCTGGGCCTAAATCCATCGTTTTTGCTCACCATGCCATTCCAGTTTGGACCCAGCCATATGCAAATCAGTCTTGACCCTGCGCCCAATGGGAACAGTCCAGCCCAAACTGCCAGGCCAGGTCCTCCCTGGACTGGAAACAAGCATCCTAGGACCGGTTTTGGGCTTTCAGCCCTCATCAGCCAGGATAGCTTGACTCCAGTGGCACGGAGAGCACGGGACCCACGTCTGGGCATACCCGTCCCACTCGGGGTGACAAATGCAAAAACAACAATTGATGGACAGAATGCAGAACAATGTCATACATTCACCCCAGTACAGAGATCTGGGCCTAAATCCATCGTTTTTTTGCTCACCATGCCATTCCAGTTTGGACCCAGCCATATGCAAATCAGTCTTGACCCTGCGCCCAATGGGAACAGTCCAGCCCAAACTGCCAGGCCAGGTCCTCCCTGGACTGGAAACAAGCATCCTAGGACCGGTTTTGGGCTTTCAGCCCTCATCAGCCAGGATAGCTTGACACCAGTGGCACGGAGAGCACGGGACCCACATCTGGGCATACCCGTCCCACTCTGGGTGACAAATGCAAAAACATCAATTGATGGACAGAATGCAGAACAATGTCATACATTCACCCCAGTACAGAGATCTGGGCCTAAATCCATCGTTTTTTTGCTCACCATGCCATTCCAGTTTGGACCCAGCCATATGCAAATCAGTCTTGACCCTGCGCCCAATGGGAACAGTTCAGCCCGAACTGCCAGGCCAGGTCCTCCCTGGACTGGAAACAAGCATCCAAGGACCGGTTTCGGGCTTTCAGCCCTCATCAGCCAGGATAGCTTGACTCCAGTGGCACGGAGAGCACGGACCCATGTCTGGGCATACCCGTCCCACTCGGGGTGACAAATGCAAAAACAACAATTGATGGACAGAATGCAGAACAATGTCATACATTCACCACAGTACAGAGATCTGGGCCTAAATCCATCGTTTTTGCTCACCATGCCATTCCAGTTTGGACCCAGCCATATGCAAATCAGTCTTGACCCTGCGCCCAATGGGAACAGTCCAGCCCGAACTGCCAGGCCAGGTCCTCCCTGGACTGGAAACAAGCATCCTAGGACCGGTTTCGGGCTTTCAGTCCTCATCAGCCAGGATAGCTTGACTCCAGTGGCACGGAGAGCACGGGACCCACGTCTGGGCATACCCGTCCCACTCGGGGTGACAAATGCAAAAACAACAATTGATGGACAGAATGCAGAACAATGTCATACATTCACCCCAGTACAGAGATCTGGGCCTAAATCCATCGTTTTTTGCTCACCATGCAATTCCAGTTTGGACCCAGCCATATGCAAATCAGTCTTGACCCTGCGCCCAATTGGAACAGTCCAGCCCGAACTGCCAGGCCAGGTCCTCCCTGGACTGGAAACAAGCATCCTAGGACCGGTTTCGGGCTTTCAGCCCTCATCAGCCAGGATAGCTTGACTCCAGTGGCACGGAGAGCACGGGACCCACGTCTGGGCATACCCGTCCCACTCGGGGTGACAAATGCAAAAACAACAATTGATGGACAGAATGCAGAACAATGTCATACATTCACCCCAGTACAGAGATCTAGGCCTAAATCCATCGTATTTTTGCTCACCATGCCATTCCAGTTTGGACCCAGCCATATGCAAATCAGTCTTGACCCTGCGCCCAATGGGAACAGTCCAGCCCAAACTGCCAGGCCAGGTCCTCCCTGGACTGGAAACAAGCATCCTAGGACCCGCTTTGGGCTTTCAGCCCTCATCAGCCAGGATAGCTTGACTCCAGTGGCACGGAGAGCACGGGACCCACGTCTGGGCATACCCGTCCCACTCGGGTGACAAATGCAAAAACAACAATTGATGGACAGAATGCAGAACAATGTCATACATTCACCCCAGTACAGAGATCTGGGCCTAAATCCATCGTTTTTTGCTCACCATGCCATTCCAGTTTGGACCCAGCCATATGCAAATCAGTCTTGACCCTGCGCCCAATGGGAACAGTCCAGCCCAAACTGCCAGGCCAGGTCCTCCCTGGACTGGAAACAAGCATCCTAGGACCGGTTTTGGGCTTTCAGCCCTCATCAGCCAGGATAGCTTGACTCCAGTGGCACGGAGAGCACTGGACCCACGTCTGGGCATACCCGTCCCACTCGGGTGACAAATGCAAAAACAACAATTGATGGACAGAATGCAGAACAATGTCATACATTCACCCCAGTACAGAGATCTGGGCCTAAATCCATCGTTTTTTGCTCACCATGCCATTCCAGTTTGGACCCAGCCATATGCAAATCAGTCTTGACCCTGCGCCCAATGGGAACAGTCCAGCCCAAACTGCCAGGCCAGGTCCTCCCTGGACTGGAAACAAGCATCCTAGGACCCGCTTTGGGCTTTCAGCCCTCATCAGCCAGGATAGCTTGACTCCAGTGGCACGGAGAGCACGGGACCCACGTCTGGGCATACCCGTCCCACTCGGGGTGACAAATGCAAAAACAACAATTGATGGACAGAATGCAGAACAATGTCATACATTCACCCCAGTACAGAGATCTGGGCCTAAATCCATCGTTTTTTGCTCACCATGCCATTCCAGTTTGGACCCAGCCATATGCAAATCAGTCTTGACCCTGCGCCCAATGGGAACAGTCCAGCCCAAACTGCCAGGCCAGGTCCTCCCTGGACTGGAAACAAGCATCCTAGGACCGGTTTTGGGCTTTCAGCCCTCATCAGCCAGGATAGCTTGACACCAGTGGCACGGAGAGCACGGGACCCACATCTGGGCATACCCGTCCCACTCGGGGTGACAAATGCAAAAACATCAATTGATGGACAGAATGCCGAACAATGTCATACATTCACCCCAGTACAGAGATCTGGGCCTAAATCCATCGTTTTTTTGCTCACCATGCCATTCCAGTTTGGACCCAGCCATATGCAAATCAGTCTTGACCCTGCGCCCAATGGGAACAGTTCAGCCCGAACTGCCAGGCCAGGTCCTCCCTGGACTGGAAACAAGCATCCAAGGACCGGTTTCGGGCTTTCAGCCCTCATCAGCCAGGATAGCTTGACTCCAGTGGCACGGAGAGCACGGGACCCATGTCTGGGCATACCCGTCCCACTCGGGGTGACAAATGCAAAAACAACAATTGATGGACAGAATGCAGAACAATGTCATACATTCACCACAGTACAGAGATCTGGGCCTAAATCCATCGTTTTTTTGCTCACCATGCCATTCCAGTTTGGACCCAGCCATATGCAAATCAGTCTTGACCCTGCGCCCAATGGGAACAGTCCAGCCCGAACTGCCAGGCCAGGTCCTCCCTGGACTGGAAACAAGCATCCTAGGACCGGTTTCGGGCTTTCAGTCCTCATCAGCCAGGATAGCTTGACTCCAGTGGCACGGAGAGCACGGGACCCACGTCTGGGCATACCCGTCCCACTCGGGGTGACAAATGCAAAAACAACAATTGATGGACAGAATGCAGAACAATGTCATACATTCACCCCAGTACAGAGATCTGGGCCTAAATCCATCGTTTTTTGCTCACCATGCAATTCCAGTTTGGACCCAGCCATATGCAAATCAGTCTTGACCCTGCGCCCAATTGGAACAGTCCAGCCCGAACTGCCAGGCCAGGTCCTCCCTGGACTGGAAACAAGCATCCTAGGACCGGTTTCGGGCTTTCAGCCCTCATCAGCCAGGATAGCTTGACTCCAGTGGCACGGAGAGCACGGGACCCACGTCTGGGCATACCCGTCCCACTCGGGGTGACAAATGCAAAAACAACAATTGATGGACAGAATGCAGAACAATGTCATACATTCACCCCAGTACAGAGATCTAGGCCTAAATCCATCGTATTTTTGCTCACCATGCCATTCCAGTTTGGACCCAGCCATATGCAAATCAGTCTTGACCCTGCACCCAATGGGAACAGTCCAGCCCGAACTGCCAGGCCAGGTCCTCCCTGGACTGGAAACAAGCATCCTAGGACCGGTTTCGGGCTTTCAGCCCTCATCAGTCAGGATAGCTTGACTCCAGTGGCACGGAGAGCACGGGACCCACGTCTGGGCATACCCGTCCCACTCGGGGTGACAAATGCAAAAACAACAATTGATGGACAGAATGCAGAACAATGTCATACATTCACCCCAGTACAGAGATCTGAGCCTAAATCCATCGTTTTTTTGCTCACCATGCCATTCCAGTTTGGACCCAGCCATATGCAAATCAGTCTTGACCCTGCGCCCAATGGGAACAGTCCAGCCCGAACTGCCAGGCCAGGTCCTCCCTGGACTGGAAACAAGCATCCTAGGACCAGTTTCGGGCTTTCAGCCCTCATCAGCCAGGATAGCTTGACTCCAGTGGCACGGAGAGCACGGGACCCACGTCTGAGCATACCCGTCCCACTCGGGGTGACAAATGCAAAAACAACAATTGATGGACAGAATGCAGAACAATGTCATACATTCACCCCAGTACAGAGATCTGGGCCTAAATCCATCGTTTTTGCTCACCATGCCATTCCAGTTTGGACCCAGCCATATGCAAATCAGTCTTGACCCTGCGCCCAATGGGAACAGTCCAGCCCGAACTGCCAGGCCAGGTCCTCCCTGGACTGGAAACAAGCATCCTAGGACCGGTTTCGGGCTTTCAGTCCTCATCAGCCAGGATAGCTTGACTCCAGTGGCACGGAGAGCACGGGACCCACGTCTGGGCATACCCGTCCCACTCGGGGTGACAAATGCAAAAACAACAATTGATGGACAGAATGCAAAACAATGTCATACATTCACCCCAGTACAGAGATCTGGGCCTAAATCCATAGTTTTTTTGCTCACCATGCCATTCCAGTTTGGACCCAGCCATATGCAAATCAGTCTTGACCCTGCGCCCAATGGGAACAGTCCAGCCCGAACTGCCAGGCCAGGTCCTCCATGACTGCAGGAGATGGTGCATTAGAGCAAAGATCTCTTGTTTGCTCTGCATGTGGCCATTGTGCAGCATCTTTACATTCAGCTCACAAATCATTCGGCACTACAATGTCAAAAAATGTATTCAAATCAATCCACAGCACCTTTGAAATCTTAACAAATCTGCCAACTTGTATGTACCACTGTTCAGGCTCGTCTCTCAATTTTGAAAAATTATTTGTAAATGCTGCAAGATCTCGCCTACTCCATGGTAAATGAACATATGCTCCTCCTGGTATCTCTCTCAATGAATAAGCCGAAGCTTCTCCTTCATCTGGGGGACTTGGTGGTTTATTATTTGTTTCATGTGCCTCAGACTGGTTTTTTTTCTTTTCAGTTTTCCTTGCCCATGTGCTCTCTAATTTATCAAAATCACTACATCTATGAGTACATTATACTCATGCAGAACACATTGTCTCAAAAGCTTCATCATATAATTGTACCCTGAAACTTTTCTGAAATGAAACACTTTTTGAAATAACGACTTCATATTTTCTGGCTAATTCTGTCAATTTATCATGAGTAACTGCTGCCTGTCTGATAATTTCTTTACACAAATATATCAGCTCTTTCTCTTGGTACTGATTCACATGCTCAGGTTCTAGACATTTTGCTTATTATTTCTTCTAATTCTGTTTTTAATCTCGGGACATTCTATGGTCTCTCCTTCACTCTATGCTGTGTAGTGGGAACCTGATTCTCTGGCTTTTTATTCTCTGCCATGTCATCGAACCATGGGGGGAAAATCCCATACTCAAATAGAGTAGCCTCACCTTCTGTCATTGGTGTCATAAAGATAATCCTTCTCCCAATGAATGAACTGTTTGTGGTAATGTCCAAGCAACAATCTGTGAATTCTGCGATGTTGGGATAAACCCTGTTACAGGTGCTCCTCCAACAGCTCCTTGACCTACTGTATTTGGAATGACAATCAGAGCAGCCATTGCGTGAATCTCTAATGGCTGTGCTGTCACAACCCTAGTAACGGGTGCAGGTACAGTCACAACTGAAGCAATAATACCTGGAGGCATCACTGTAGGAACCTTTTCAATTCGTGCAGGCACAACATTTGATATAATAGGTTGTACAATAGGCTGTGTCATCTGTAATGGTCTTTCAATCTGAATTGTATTTAGGTAAACGGGGCTGTAGCCACTGTTACATTAGATGTCAAGTACCTTCAGCATTTGTTACAGGGGCTACAGATGGTGGTGGACACATGGTTAACAATGCATCCAAAATTTAATTCCCTGAGTCACTCTCAGAATTGAATTTCTTTGCTGCTCCCTCATCATCTTTCCTTGTGTCTTATTCTTTTTCGGCTTCTCAGGCTTATCAGTCGTAATGGCTGGATACAACCTAGTCCCTTCAACTATAGATTTTCTCCATCTCTATTGTTGTTCATACCATTGAGCATCTGCATAATTACGCACTGAACTTCATTTTCTATTCTGGTATTTCTCTTGCACTTTAGCATGTGCTGTTTTCCCCCAAATGTTTAATGCTTCGTATTGTGTGGCTCTAGGTGGTGGCTTTATCTCATGGAATCTTTCGCTCAACTTTTCAATTACTCTAATTCAAACGTACTATATCTTGGAAAGCTCAAAGGACCTTCACTTTTATTGATCTTGCACCACTGATGAAGCCACAAACATGTATGTAACCCCAGATTCATAGTCACATAATGTACCTTTGGGAGGTGCCTCTTCCCCTTTCCGTACTGGATTTGTCACATCTTCTCTCACAATACTCTTAAAACCTTTAAAACTTTTCATGATTTTGGATTATTCAACAATTTAAAAAAACAATTATTTCAACTTTCACAAATGTTTTGATTCTATTCCGTAAACTTCAGAATTCTTTTTCTTCAATCCCATAAAAGATTTAATATTTGAAGACTCGCAAACCAATGTCAATGCTGCACTTATATAACAATTGACCTATAACAGCGGGGCACTATGTGTCATCATCAACCAATGACGGCATGACAGTACACCAACCAAACAATCACGGCGCACCACACCATGATGTATAATCTCACTTTTTGCAGCGTTCACCCTCCTTTACAGTTTCTCTCATTCACACAACTCCACAACTTTAAGCAAACCCAAACAAACAATCTTTGTCTGTTCCACTAAAGAAAACAGGAGTAATTTAACATTCAGAATATTAAGGTTTTTACACCCTCCGACTTTTCATGCAAAAGAAATTTCAAACACACAAATGAAATCTCTGCCAGCTAGAAATCACCCTAATCAATGTAGCTTCACCCTTTTGCACAATTTGGTTCTGCCAACATGAATCAATATTAGTCCATTCTAAACAGTTCGTTATAATCCCTATCTCGATTGTGTAGTCGACGGTAACTTATTGCTTACACCACAAATAACCAGCAGACAAGAAAAACTATAAAGTGTATTTTACACTTATCAATATCTCAATATCCATCCATCACAGGATCTTAGGCTAGGCCGAGCCCAATAACCTCTTCGGCTTCTTCACAATAAGCACATGAACATCAATAATTCATCTAACTGCCACACACAACAAAATCAACAACAACAATTACAACTACAATGCATAACCCTATTAATACTCACTCCTCCAATACAGCAATCGCCTTCGAAACAGCACCTTGTCAGTGTTCAGATTTGGGCTATGAGATTAGGACATTACTCTAACTTAGGGAAATTATTTACGGTTCTTCTTCTCATAACATGAACCATATCTCTGCTACCGAATTTGTTAGATCGGGAATTAGTTCAAAATATCACGGTTTACCATCAAACGGGCTCATTCCCACTCTGGGATTGTCTGCTTGTGGTCGATTAGATTTGGCTGTTGTTTTAGAGAAGAAGAAAGCAATGCATCATATAAATTATCATCATAATCATTAATCAAATTTTAGTCAATATAGAGAGTTGATGTAGGTTTAAAGGGTTTTATTATTAATCAAATCTTTTAGTAGATCTTTATTGCAAATAACAAGTTAAATTTAAATTAATCTCAATAGTAAATAAATTACAGAAATATAAAATCAATATTGGTGATCAAATCATATAATAAATGCGTCAAAAGTGTGTTCCATAAAGGAAATAATCCCTATACTAAGAATCAAGGAAAATTGAGTTAGTCAGAACCCATAAAGAGTGCTAGCCTGAGAGAGTGAGAGAAAAGCATAAAGCTTCAACGTTTAAATCAGCTCAAATAGATCAAAAATATCGAAGCAAAGAACTTCCCATAAAGAGAGGTTCAGGAAACTCAGTAGAGTCTCAAAGCAATGACATAAAGTCTGGGTCAAGGGATAATGGAAAAAGTGTGGTAAGTGGTCTGGAAAGAGTGTGTTAACCTACTCTAGGAACACGCACTGTTATAGACTACACATTTCACGAAGCTCCTGCAACATGTTGCTCTTCTCGTCTACCATCAGCAAATCAGCGTCCGATGCTCCCCTGGGAACAGGATCAGTCCTCATCTTCTCACATGAATAAAATAGTCCTCAGACAGCAATGTTACGTTTGCAACTATTTTATAACATCTATGGACTCACGTGAGGTTTGCCTCGCTCAGGCTTACTTTCCCACATATACTCTACCTCTTTAACCTACTAATATCTAATTTTTAGACAATAGTCCATGAAGAAGTCGAAACATCTATAATTTTGCAGTATCACCATTAAAGGGGAAAAACAAGTTATAAAGTCAAGTTCACATTTTAAACTCTGTATTTTAATGAATAGACTCTTCACTACCCTATTAAAGACAAAATTAATCATGTGTAAACAGTGAATTTTGTGTAAGTAGAAACATTTTATGGAAATACTTGAAACTTTATAAGCAACTTATTAATTATAAAAAAAACATTATCGAGGAGAGTTCAAGGATCAAACTTTTTATGCATGTTCAGTATATTCTATTCAAGTTTGTTTTCAAGCAGTGCTGCTTTAATAATTTTGAGACCTAGTACAAGAAAATAAAAACAGTCTACAGTTTTATGCATTCTAAGCCAAAGTTGCCCGTTTAATTAAAACAAGCGTTATTTTCTTGTTAATTTTGAAACTGCTTTTACATCAGCTTGTACTTTAATATCTATTGTGACATTATTCACTGGATGCCTCCTCTCAAACTAGTAGTGTGAGTGCAGTGCACACAAACCCACAGCACAAGACAACAGCATCATAGAACAAACACATATGTGATTCATTTGAATATCCTATGCTTGCAGTCAGATTTCTAGCAAATGTATATCTCTCACAGGCTAATGTTCAATTCTAGTGGTATAGGTTTGGTGGTAGAAAAATAGAAAGTTCCAAAGACAAACCGCAGCATTTTCGATAACAGTGCTACCGAAATTAAAAATAGAAGGCCAAGATAACAATTTGAAAATAAGCCAAACATTTCCTGGGGCGCATAGAGTAGTGGCCACATGCAAAGACAAGCTAAGTACCTCTTTCAAATGACTGTTAACAGGATGGAAATTTGTAAAGCTATACCTTTTAGCTCATGTAAAAATAAAGAAAGTAAAATGTGTTTTCTGGTGTAAATACAGTATTGGCAGATAATCTACAAACAATTCCAAATGTCTTTCAGTCCTCACATTTTAAATACCACTGAACCCAGGGACTGACTTGCTTTTTTGTTGTAATCCTCTCTGGCAAGAAATCCCTGCCTATTGCTCCATTGTTTCAAAGCCTACATGCATGTTTTAAGATCCAGGAGAGGATCCGCATTATAAACAAAGGCGGAGCTATATGAAGTTGAAAGATTAATGATGGAAATATACAGTGCAGCAGGCAATCAGAAATTCTTCACTCTGGCACCGCGCCAGCCTTCAGTGCTTTGAGTGCCCAGAACTGGATGCAAGCCAACATTTTTCAGCCTCACTTGCTCCGCTCTGCTCATGAATAAAAGGGTAATTAAAATTGCCAGAATGGACCGGGCCTTGCCACCATTGCTGTTGGTGCAAAGTAAGTCATCAGCCTGCGCTCCGCTGTCTGTGTCATGTGTCTTTTAAAAGGGACGCTGCGCAGCTTTTTGAAATCGTAAAAAGAATAAATCATTTGGCATTTAAATTACATTAGGAAAGAAGTGTCTCATTCCACACACAAATAAAGCACACGATCATGATGTGCAATGTACAGTAACTGAAGGTATTAGACGAGTTAGTTAATAGTGCAGAGATATTGGATGAACAGAAATGGGAGGATAATGGCCATCCGCACTCCATATGTCTCTTGATCCTAAAAAAAACTGCTCTGTCTCTGGACAAATCCGTTTCTATAAAAAATGGGATTTGGAAGGTGAATTTGAGACGATATTTTCATGGATTTGCTGGACCAATTATGTTTTGTAGGGAAGCCAATAGTTCTGGCTGTAATGTGCCAAGTCATGATTTTTATTCCCCAAGCTTGTGGTGCTGCATGGCAAGTATGGGAAAGAAAAAAGCAGTGTACCCCTCGGAGTCATACAAAGAGTCAGGCTGCACTGAAGCATGGTACAAACAATCTCTACACAATTGTACATTCTTGTGCTTGCATGTGTTAGCACAATAAAGCCAGATCTACGAGTTCGCATAACAAAACAGTATGTGCAGTTCATGAAACAGATATCAATGTTAGCCCAACAAAAAAAAATGTTAGTGCTTTGATTTCAGGGGTTTCTTTTGTGATGGTCTATTAGTCTCCATGGTATTGGTCAAGTTTTTACACAGAGATAATCATTTGCTGTGACTGTAGGACCCCTAGAGATGGTTTCCCCTATTTGCACAGTGTCATTGCTTGGTTGCACTTGAGAAGTTGTAGTGATCATGCGAGCTGCATGAGTGTATGTGTGTGCAGTCATATCGCAAATGCAACCCCTAGGTTATTCTGTAAGGTAATTGTCACAGAGAACATACAAAGCAGCTTTTAAATAACATTACTACAGGATGATTGCTAGCTGTTCGCACGGGCCCCCTTCAGCTTGTTTGCCACCGCCTGCAACGCTAGAAACAAGCAGACTCATGGACCCCTTCCGCTTAAAAACTGCAGGCGAGTGAAGCTCTAATGATTCATTTTAATTTGTGAGCAAGAAATATCTACAGAATCTCCAGTAAAAGGTTAGTAGGTTGGGCAGTTTCATAAAATCTTTGTTGGATAAACGGTAATGCTGTTGGTGAGGAAAATGTCTCCTTTCCTGGATGGTGTCTGTGGTCACCAAATAGTCCTTGCCAGCAGTTGTTTTGCTCCTGAAATGATGCACCTCATGCACCTCAATGGAATCACTCCTTCAAAAAACAGAATAATACACCCAATGTCCAGTAGCCTAACGGTGTTTGACCGCACATCACCCTTGTTCCAACATCAGCCTGAGTGTGTTAAACATTTAAGAGCACAAATCACATTTATGTGCAGCATCACATGTATGTGCAAAAATCACATTTTGTCACGAATCTCCCCAATTGTCCATACACAGTTTAAGTAATTCAGAGCTCTTACCTCTGTTTGGCCCCTGCTTTCTAATGTTGCTCATCCTGTTTTCAGGCTAGTTTCTGGTTCCTCTGATGCTTGTCACTCCCTTTGTTCTGGATAGGTGGTCACAACCTCAGTTGGTTCTTTGCTTTGCTTTTTACATGTTCATTTGCCAGCTAGGTCATGGGCTATTGCCTACAGGTTATCAAGCTGCTGCATCTGACACTTCCCCATGAGGTATGTTTCAGAAGTCTATATCATAGTGTTCCTGGGTTCTTTGGTTATGTTTGTGCAATTTCACTGACCTTGTCAGTGATCTACTTCCCTCCCTGCGCAGCTCCACCTGGTAGCTGCTGCCCCTTGCAGGTTCACTGACCCTTGTTGGTTGGTGGTTCGAGGCCCTCCTCCACCCGCAGGCTCCAGCTTCATTCCTGGTGGTCTAGTAGGGAGCATCTTTGCTCTGCTGCTGGTCTGCCATCTGCCCTTGTGCTTCTACCTCTTTTTCCCCTCTGCCTTCTTTGCACTCTTTCTTACTTTTTCTCTTTCTACCCCTTTTGCACACTTTTTTCACTTTTCACTCTCTTTTTTCTGCGCCGTGCCCCTGCTGCTGCTCTTGTGGCCCCACCCCTTCCAGCGCTGCATTTCCCGATTCCCACCTCCCAGCTGTCCAGCCCTCACACTACTTAATGATGGCCGCTGCGCCAGGAAAGGAGCAATTTCACTGACCTTGTCAGTGATCTGCTTCACTCCCTGTGCATCTCTACCTGGTAGCTGCTTCCCCTTACAGGTTCACTGACCCTTGTTGGTTGGTGGTTTGAGGCTCTCCTCCACCCGCAGGCTCCCACCTGTGCCTCATCCCCGGTGATCTAGTGGGGAGCATCTTTGCTCTGCTGCTGGTCTGCCTTCTGTCCTTGTGCTTCTGCCTCTTTCTTTTTCCCCTCTGCCTTATTTGCACTCTTTTTAACTTTTTCTCTTTTCCCCCCTTTTGCATACTTTTTCACTTTTCACTCTTTTTTTTCTGCACCGTGCCCCTGCTACTGCTCGACCCCCGTGGCCTCGCCCCCTTCCAGCGATGCATTTCCAACTTCCCGCCTCCCAGCTGTCCAACCCTCACACTACTTAATGGCAGCCGCTGCGTGGCTGTGCGCCAAAGGCAAACCCATCTGTGCCCATCCACGCCTGGATTGTGCCCAGCGCCACGGACCCAGCACCCTCTTAGCCCTCAACACCGGACGCCAAGCTGCCTGCCAATTTGCCGAAGGACACCCAAGGACCTTTCTCCTGCCGAAACTGCAACTGCACCCTCACCCCCCCTCTGCACTCAAGCTTCTCCCACCACCCGGCTGAAGCAGAGCAAACTTGACTGGCTCAGCTGCATCCTCCTTGACACGTGCTCCCTCCACAAACACGCCACTGAAATCTGGGACCTCCTCGACTCAGACTTCCCCGACATAGTCTTCCTCACGGAAATCTGGATGAACCCCAGCTCGGGCCCGGACAACGCCACCGCCATCCCCGACGGCTACAAGATCACCCGCAAGGACCGTAGTATCCGACCAGGAGGAGGCATCATCAGCGTCCACAAGAACTCCCTCCGCCTGACCACCCACTCAGACGACCCAACAACAACCATGGAACATCTTCATTTCCAGGTCCAGACCAACACCACCCTCCATGGCACCCTCGTCTACAGACCTCTTAGCCCCTGCCCGCCCTTCACCAACTCCATCATCAACTTCATCACACCCCAGGCTCTCGCAACTACCAATTACATCCTACTTGGCGACCTTAACGTCCACTTGGACAACCCCAATAACCAGAACACTGCATCTCTTCTGGAGAACCTCGCCAACATCGGACTCAAGCAGCTAGTCACCTCTCTGACTCATGCAG
This sequence comes from Calotriton arnoldi, assembly GCA_963921515.1. NCBI lineage: Eukaryota > Metazoa > Chordata > Amphibia > Caudata > Salamandridae > Calotriton > Calotriton arnoldi. The sequence goes on along the minus strand of CAWUFW010009986.1, from coordinate 479,558 downwards.
CAGGACACACATTTGACCCCATCTTCTCCATCAGTGAAAACATCACTTACAGCCACACTTCCGAACTTCTCTGGACAGACCACCACTGCGTTCAGTTCACCTTCACCGAACCCACCGGACCTACCGCCTCCCGCCGCAACTGGAACAAGGTCCCTGAAGAACATCTCACTACCTCCCTCAGCACAACCACACCGCTGACATCCATAGACATTAATACCTCAGCACTCAACCTCCACCAATGGATCTCCAAATGTTCTGACATGCTGGTGCCCCTCAACAAAGCACCCAGCAAGCAAAACTCCAAGGAAGCCACTTGGCTCACTCCCGCCCTCCATGAGTCCAGACGCACCTGTAGGCAGCTCGAGAAGAGACGGAGAAACAACAAAATCATGGAAGCCCATGCAGCCTTCAAAGCTGCTGTCACTGCACACCACATTCTCCTCAAAACCACAAAGAAAATGGCCCTCCAAGACAGAACCAACACCAAAGCACACAACAGCAAAGAACTCTTTGCCATTGTCAAGGAGTATGCCAAACCCAACAGCGAGAGCACAGAAGTCCCACCCTCCCAAGACCTCTGCAACAAACTTGGCACCTACATCCACCACAAGATCAAGCAGACATAAGACAGCTTTGACACCCAAGGCCTGTCCATCACTTCTGCCACCACCACACATGACAACAACGCTCCCCAACAGATCCTGCTCAACTGGACCCCACTCACCATGGACAACACTCCCAAGAGCATTAAGAGAATTCACTCCTGAGCCCAATCGGAACCCTACCAGCACCACATCTTTCACAGAGCCGCCGTCACCGATGAACTACGCCGCACCATCAACTGCTCCATCGAGACCGTCACCTTCCCCGATGACTGGAATCACGCTGAGATCAACCCCCTGCTGAAGAAACCATCCACCGGCCTCACAGGCCTCAAGAATTTCAGACCCATCTCCCTGTCCCCCTTCCCAGCCAAGGTCATCAAGAAGGCCACCAACGCCCAACTCTCCGAGTTCATCAAAGCCAACCACGTCCTGGACTCCTCTCAATCTGGCTACCAAAGCAACCACAGCACCGAGACTGCCCTCCTCACCTCCACCGATGACATCCGTTACCTCCTCGACCGGGGAGAAACAGCAGCCCTCATCCTCCTGGACCTCTCGGCTGCCTTCAACACCATCTCCCACTGCACCCTGAGCATGAGACTCCATGACTCCGGTATCCGCGACAAAGCCCTGGACTGGATCCACTCCTTCCTCACTGGGGAACATAGTGAGTCAGACTACCATCATTCCTCTCAAAACCCACGGAGATCGGCTGCATAGTCCCCAACATCTACATGGCCCCGCTCGCTGCCATAGTCAGAAACCACAGATCCAACATCATCTCCTACACCGATGACAGGTAGCTGATCCTCTCCCTCACCAACGAGTCCACAATTGCCAGAAACAATTTCCATGACAGGATGAAGGCCATCGCCACCTGGATGAGAGACAGCTGCCTCAAGCTCAACTCGGGCAAGACCGAAGTCCTCATCCTGGGGCCCAACACCTCCACTTGAGAAGACTCCTGGTGGCCCACCACATTAGGAACCCCCCCACACCCACGGACCATGCACGAAACCTCGGCATCATACTGGACTCCACGCTCACTATAAACCACCAGCTCAATGCAGTCTCCTCATCCTGCTTCCACGCTCTTCGCCTGCTTTGAAAGACCTTGAGGAGGATCCCCACTTTGGCCAGAAAGACGCTCACCCATGCACTCATCAGCAGCAGACTCGACTACGGCAATGCACTCTAGACAGGCATCATGCAGAAACTCCTCAGAAAACTACAGAGCATTTCAAACGCCGTAGCCAGATTGATCCTCAACATCCCCCGTCACAGCCACATCTCCGAACACCTACAAGAACTCCACTGGCTCCCAGTCAACAAAAGAGTCACCTTTAAGCTCCTCACATATGCCCACAAAGCCTTCCACGACACCAGACCAGTATACCTGAACCACTGCCTCTCATTCCATGTACCCACCAGACACTTCCGCTCTTCCCAACTGGCCCTTGCCACTGTCCCTCAGATCTGCAAGACCCAGACCGGAGGAAGATCCTTTTCCTACCTCGCCGCCAAAACCTGGAACACCCTGCCTCTCCACCTCAGGCTATCCCCGTTGCTGACCCAATTCAGAAAGGATCTCAAGACCTGGCTCTTTGACTGAACCATAGCACCCAGTTGGACTTGCACCCCACCCCCCCAAAGCCTTGAGACCATCACGGGTGAGTAGTCACGCTTAACAAGTACTAATTGATTGATTGATTGTATGGATGCATTTGGACATGCATGTGAGATCTACTTCTACTTCTGAAATCCTGTCACTTTAAGGTGCCAACCATCCTTGATCCAAATTGTGATTTCATATGGGGCGAAATAACATTTAGGTGCAAAATTGAATTTAGCCACAAAAACACCCTTAGTGCCACATTAGCAGGAATGTGGAAATACATAATTGCAAAACCACATTTAGGTGTAAAAATCAGCATATGTGCGGAAAACATTTAGTAGCACAGATCGCATTTATGTCTAAATCATATCTAGGGATGTAAAATCACGCTTTTCAAAGTGCACAGCATTATTGTGTCACATTTAAGATTAAAAACCAATTACATCCAAGTCACTTTTGGTCCACATCACAGGTGTGTCAAAACATTTAAAAAGCAATAATAACATGTAGATGTGAAATCATTTTTAGTGCAGCATATAGTTAGGCACAAAATTGCTGTTGGTGATCAGCAGAAGTGTGAAAACAATTAGGCACAAAAACGTTTAAGTGCAAAAAGCAGGTTTAGGTTCAAAATATCATTTATGTGCCAAATCCTCTGAGGTGCAACATCAACAGGAGTACAGAGACTCATTTAGAAGTAAAAACTACATTTAGGACTGAAAACACATTTAGTTGCAAACTTGGGCATGGAGCAACATACGCAGGAATGGGGAACGCATTTTTGGTGCAGAAATCAAAGTCACCAGGAGAGTGGTATCATAATTAGGTGCAAAGTCAAATGCTTTAGGTGCAAAGAGAAATGATTTAGTAAGGTGGCTTATTGGGACCGATGGGTGTTCTATAAGGGACCCCTCATGGGCAAGGAATTGGCTAAATACATCTTTTGGGGCACGCAAGGATACGTGGATGCACCACTGTGCTCAGCGCCCCCCACCTCCGGGTGAATCAATGACGGATCAGCAGATCTGAATCAGTGATGCATCAGCAGATCCAGAACCCAATTAAAAAAATACAGCCATGCACAGACCCACTCACACAATCTCTCACACCTCCACGGAACCACTCACACATCCATACATTCACTCAGACACCCACTCACACACCCATACAGTCACTCACACACCCAAACAGTCACTGATACATCCACTCGGAGATCCATACATCCACTTAAACACCCACACACAGATCCACACAGCCACTTGCACACCCACTCACATACCTATACAGCAAAACCACTGGCACACCCACACCCACTGGCACACATACACAGCCACTTGCACACCCACTCATTCACACACTATTTCACACTCCCACACAACCACTCACACATCCATACACCCACTCACACACCCATGCGGTCACTGATACATCCATTCAGAGACCTAGTGAGCCACTCCTACACCCACTCACAGAACCACACAGGCACTCACATGCCCACTCGCACAGCCACGTATGCTACATGTGGGGGACTGGCTGCAGGGCCAGGCCCTGCAGCCAACCCCGCCATACACAGACAAAGGCTGTGCACAGTGTGGGGTTGGCTGACTGGGGGTGGTTTGGTTGCAGGTCATGGCCACAGGTCAGGCCCTGAAGCCAACCCCCGCTGCTCAGTGGTGGTTGGATTAATGTATGGTATTTAAATATGCGGGACTTGTGTCCAATCCCCCACTGTGCACAGCCAAAGGCCATGCACAGCCTAGGATTGGCTGCATGCAAGGAGATGGCTTTACGCCAGGCCTTGCGGCCAAACCCTGCTGCGTATGGCCGAAAGCCATGCTCGGCAGCGGTTGGATTAACGTTTGGTAATTGCATATTACTTTACTTTAAAAAAACTCTAGAAATGTACTGCCCAAAAAGAAAGTTACATGGACAGTATTCTTAGGAAATAGTATTTAAAAGGCATAGTAATTCACAAAAAACCCAAAAAAAACAAAGGTTACAGGGGCGTTATAGTTAGGAAATCGAATTAAAAAAACCTCTGAAATTTACTAAAAAAACAAAGGTTGCAGGGATGTTATAGTTAGGTTCAGATTTTACACACACAAAACCATAGAAATTCGGCAATTATAGTTATCTCAAGTAAATAAAACTCATGCCATAAGGTAACTATATCTTGCGCCCTTGCCCTACACTTCTAATTACCCCACACATTACATCACTCATGACATCTTCTTTGACATCATTTGCAGTTGAATTATTGATGAGAAAATTGTGCATGGTGGGGGCGCGTGTAATAGTTACCTTAGGAACTAATCATAGTTACTTGAGATAACTACAACTACAAATTTCTATGATTTTGTGCATGTAAAATTGGAACCTTAGTATAACGTCCCTGTAACCTTTGGTTCCTTAGTGAATGATACCTATATATATATATATATATATATATATATATATATATATATATATATATATATATATTATATCACCTTCTCATTGTTCACGCAAAACCCAAGCCACTTCCAATGGCGGGCCGTGACGGGGTCGCGAACCCCTAATATCCACCACAATCGTTATCCACAGGATTCAGAAAAACGATGTCACAGTCACACAAAATCCTTTTTAGCGTGTATTTATTAAAGCCAAGTCACTCTACGCGTTTCGGAGAAACACCTCCTTGTTCACGAGTAAGAGTGCAATGCAAATCAGATCTTTTTAAACATATCATGTGACACACCTTGTGATCATAAACAGTGAAAACAGATGCCAAAGTGGTTAACCATTCACGGACAGGAAAGCATACAATAAGCGATATTTTATAGCCTCATTACAAAAAATGCATTAATAAAATACGGAGAAACATAGTAATACAATTAATAAGATAAAATGAACTGTCTTATTTTTCATATTCGCAAGTGCGTAACATAAATTATAAACCTAAACAAAAAACGCTGAACGGTTACAAATTAACCAACTCTCATGCGCTGTTTGATTGAGTGTCAGTGTTGTTATATCCCAAATAAATACGAGTTTATCACTATATCTCGCCCATGTGGGCAATCGCACCTTAAATAATGGTGCGCAGTAAATATTTAGGAGAGAAACAAAAAGCCCCTATACAATCTAAATAGATCGTAATCGGACTATTATGAACTGTAAAACCACAGTGGGCATTAACACTCCCCTCAAACATTAACACCTCTAATGTTGACCTAAACTCATATTACAATTTTAATACATATGATAAACACTGACAAACTCTTTCGATAGACTAGTCATTAACTGCCCCAGTGGGCGCCATGTAAAATGCTCAAATCAGCCCTTACCGGGCAGCAAAAGGATAATCAACAAACCAGTGTCTCCTAATTTATATCAATAAACATTATCACTCTTATTGCCTTCAACTTGCCGTTAGTAACACACCAGGTCCCTGCAAAAATAATAAAAATAACAAAAGGTGAGATACTATACAAAATGCATATTAATTCACATTTCACTAAAAATTCATATTTACAAGAGAAGTGAGGAAATAAAAACATCAATAACATCAGTTATACAAATAACAGATCGATTTATGGTAAAAACAGGAGAAAGGGAGAGATATAGCAATCAAATTATTATCCTAAATGGACCGTAAGGGCTTCATCACAATTATGACCTTCTGCATACATTGTATGGTATTTTATAATCATTTTGGACTCTAATCTTCTAAGTTCTTGGACTCTATCACCCCCTCTCTCTCTGATGGGGACATTATCCAAGACACAGAACGACAGAAGTGCATTGTTGTGATTATGGTGGATCGCAAAATGCCTTGCTACAGGATATTGCTTGTCGTTATTTTTTTATTGCTCTCAGATGCTCCAACACGCGTTTCTTGGCCTTATGGATCGTACTGCCGATATAATATTTGTTGCAAGGGCATCTGAGGGCATAAAGGACAAATTCCGTATTACAAGAGTAATGTCGCAGGATTTTAAATGGTTTACATTGTGAAGAAAGGCATACCTTTTTACAGTTAGAAATATATTTACAGGCCTTACATTTGCCACATGTATAAAACCCCTGTATAGAACTTTGTTTCTTATTTGATGTAACCAATGTTTTACAAATGGTGTCTCTTAAAGACCTCGCCTTTCGGTAAGTTATTTGTGGATACTCCTCCAAAACTTTGGCTAGGTCTGTATCTGTCTTAAGGACTTCCCAATACTTTGACAGGGCTTCTCTAACCTTGTGCGATCGTTTGTTGTAACCAGTAATAAACCTCACACTAGTCAACTCTGCTGTGTTTTTATCTTTCGATCTATTCATCTTATCAACAAGTAAATCTGTTCTATCTCTCTTATCAACTTCACAACAGGCATTCTTAATGCATTTAGATGTGTAACCTCTTGCTTTAAAGCGTTCACACATAATTAGTCTCTCTTTTTCAAAATTCTCCTCTGTGCTACAGTTTCGTTTCGCTCTAAGGAGCTCACCCAGAGGAATGCTTCTAATGAGACTGTCTGGGTGGCAGCTATGGCGTGAAGCAGACTATTTCCTGCTGTCTCTTTTCTAAAGAGAGCTGAACTTAACTTGTTATCTTTGACATTTATTTTAAGGTCCAGAAATTCAATGGTGTCAGTGCTCATCTGACTTGTGAAAGTCAAATTAAGAGTATTTGCATTCAGCATACTGACAAAATCCGTAGCTTGTTCCATGGTACCATCCCAAACACAGAAAATGTCATCTATATACCGAGCCCAAATTTTAACATGCATCTTAAATTGTTCAAGGTTGCTGACCACCTGCTCCTCCCACCAGCCCAGGTATAAACCTGCAAAACTGGGGCGAAGCAAGTGCCCATCGCAGTTCCGAGTGTTTGCCGATATATTTGGCCGTCAAACAAAAAGAAATTTTGGGTTAAACAGGTGTAAATCATATCAACCAGCATTTCCGTGTGAAACAAAAATGAAAGAGACCTATTTCTCAAAAAATATCTACAGGCTTTAATTCCCAGCTCATGGGGAATGCTGGTATAAAGGCTGTTAACATCTAAACTTATGAGCAAACAACCTGAGTGCCACTGTACACTTTCAATTGTTCTTAAAAAGTCTCCAGAATCTTTTACATATGATGGAAGTGCTTGAACTAATGGCTGCAAGTAAAAGTCTACATACCTAGAGGTAGCCTCAAGGCAACTCCCCCTGGACGAAACAATAGGCCTCACTGGGGGATTTGTCTTGTTTTTGTGTAATTTAGGAAGGAGGTAAAGAGCAGGTAACTTAGGATACCTACATCTCAAAAAATTAAATTCATCTAATTCATCTAATTCATCTAATTCAAGTAATTCCATTTCTCCAACTGGTCTTGGTAATTTCTAGTCGCTAGGTCATATTTAATTCTTGTGCTCTTTTCATATTTGTTCACATCATTAACCTGACTCAGACCTTCATTAACATACATCTCTTTAGACATAACAACAATATTGCCACCCTTATCGGATTTTTTTATCACAATGTCTTCATCTTGTTTCAGAGCCTGTATTGCTAACTTGTGTTCATGTGAAAGATTGTCTTTCACATATGTCTTATATTTTGCAAGTTTGTTCAATTCCTTAATAACACCTTTCTCAAAGACATCAATTGCATCATTAGCAAAATGAGGCAAAAAAATAGATTTTGGCCTAAAGCCACTATCATGATTGAGATCTAATCTGATATTATCATTCACAAGGTTAAGAATGGGGTCTTGATTAAGTCCTGGATCTCCCTCCAATTCATGGAGCAAATGTAGCGTTTCTATATCCCTAATCTGGATCTCACTAGGGATTTCATAAATATTATTCTCTGGTTCTTTAACTTTTGTGGCAAACCATTTCCTTAATCTAAGTTTCCTAGTAAATTGAAAAAGGTCAATGCGGCCCTGTGTATAATCAAACTCTGCTGACGGACAGAAAGAAAGACCATATAATAATACCTCTGTTTCAATGTCACTGAGTTCTCGCCTTGATAAGTTAACTACCGTATTTACGTCCATCATTTTTGTTGTTTTTTCTGTCCCCTTGTTCTCGTTCCCACGGGACTTGTAATTTCTTCTCTCATTGAGGCGTTTGACCTTCCGTCTCCTCTGCCGCCTCTTCCACGACCTCTTTGCGCTCCGGCCCCTACTTTGTTTTGCGTCGCCATCCTCCCCTGAGCCATTATGGTGAATTCCTTTAAAATTAGTTCTTTTGGTCCCAACCTCGCTGGGCTTGTTACCATCTCTGCATTGTTTACATTCATAGTGGTTCCACTACTTGGATCAATTATTACTGTTTGGTCACCAACGGCTGTGGCAGAGCTTCGATCTTGTTTATCTTTAACTGGCACAGTGGTGCGCAAGTGGTCATATCGTTTGGCAAATGTTAAAACTTGACCTTTTTCGTAGTCCACTGAATCGCGAAAAAATTTCCTTTGCTTCTTTTCTTTAATCTCATTTTCAATTTTCTCCAACCTTTGCTCCATTTTTGACATATCGTCATTGAACTCTTCATTTCCACATGCCGTTTTGAGTTTCATTGTAATTTCATCAATTTCAATTGTGATCCTGTCGCAGTCTTTTTTAGCATATTTTACAAGTAATTGTAACATGATGGTGGAACATTGATGGTTATTGGTTGCCCACTCATCCACCAAATCGGGGTCAGGGTCACTAAATGTTGGCGTAATAAAGATCCTGAGACCTCTCGGCACGCGACCAGCCTCTACATATTTCTGAAGCGTAGTCGCTTCCCACCATTTATTTTGCTCTGCTTTTAGTAATTTCCATAGTTTGTTCCAAAGAGATTTTTTTGTGGTACCAGTATCACCAATTCCTAATGCTTCTCCCTGTTCATCACTGTGTAGCAGCGCCTGTTTGTTAAACATTGTGCTGGCTGCCTCACGTCTCTTGTCATTCCTAGACGAAGCCATATTAATAAGAAAATCTTCGCGCTGTCAAACACACGCGCACGCTGAAAGGAGAATCGAAGGGCGTCTAAAATCTTTGCATCCTATGATTCCATAATCCCCTCAAAACAAGATACAATGTAACCGGCCGTTTGTTGCACACAAACAAAACAAACTCACCCGCTTGGTCACTTCGCACACAGCTTTAATCTGCACTTTCAATGCTGACTGTGCCGGGAATCACCAATGGTTAAAAGCGGCTAACAATTCTTGTTCGGTAAATCGGGGCGGGCACGGATTATTTTTCATAAATCACCTTCTCATTGTTCGCGCAAAACCCAAGCCACTTCCAATGGCGGGCCGTGACGGGGTCGCGAACCCCTAATATCCACCACAATCGTTATCCACAGGATTCAGAAAAACGATGTCACGGCCACACAAAATCCTTTTCAGCGTGTATTTATTAAAGCCAAGTCACTCTACGCATTTCGGAGAAACACCTCCTTGTTCACGAGTAAGAGTGCAATGCAAATCAGATCTTTTTAAACATATCATGTGACACACCTTGTGATCATAAACAGTGAAAACATATGCCAACAGGAAAGCATACAATAAGCGATATTTATATATATATATTACCTACTGGCGGTCGCCAGTAGGTAGTTATAGTTAGGATCTCGTTTCTATTCAAATAGCGTTTTTTCTTTTCCCAATATCTTTTGTGTTGTTTGACGGATCTTCGCGAAATTTTCAAAACTAATGGCCTGCTCAGGTCAGCTCCCGTCTTGAAAGTTTCGGGGTGATTCGTCAAGCAGGGGCCAAGAAAAAAGGGGGGTCCCAAAATGCGTTTTCCCCATGTTAATTTCCACAGGAAAAATTGGAACAGGCTACAGCCCGAACTGCTGAACGGAATTACACCAAATTTGGCAAAAAGGTAGCCCTTGGTTCAGAAAGAGCCCTTTTTTTTAAATGGTGTAAATCCGTTCAGTAGTTCCTGAGAAATTAGAAAAAGAAAAATATCGATATCTGAGCACCGAGGAGGATTCGCAAACCCTCCCGGGCACGAGCTTCACTCCGATTGGCTGCCAACACTTCAAACCAGGAAGTGTTGGCAGCCATCTTGTGACTCAGTAACCGAGTGACAAGAAAACACTGAAAAAAATCATTAAAAAAGAAGAAAAGGGGGCAGGGTAGAAACCCCCTGACCCCCTAGGCCTTCTCAGGGGGTCCCACAGGGACCCCCAGGGCCCAAAAAGCATTTTTTTAAAACAATCAGCAGAATCCGCGCTGGGGTCGCGAATCCGCCGAGAAAAATTAAAAAAATGAAGCGCGGGCTTTGCACTTCGCGTTTTGTTATTTGTAAGCCCCTGGGTGGGCCAGGTCCCAGGGGCAATGCCAATCGTTTAAGGGAAGAGTTTGCACCAGGCGATAGATGGGTCGGCAGGGAGATGAGTCAATGCGCTGGCTTGATTTGAGGAGGCAGGTGATGAGCAGCCAAGAAATGGAGTCAGACTGCGCACTTTGGCGCAGAAGATATTTTAGGAGGGAAATGTGTGAAAACATGCTGGTAAAACCATGGCGCAGTTTTTCATAAGGATTCCTCCCCCTCTCCTGGGCAGGGTGTGGGGGCTCTCCACAGTCGGCCCCGCACCATGAGGCTGCACCAGAGGCTTCCCGGCCCCGTGGCCTCCTGCACACTCTATCCCGAGGCTGGCACCGGCCGCGCCCGCGACGTAGGCTGAGCCCAGCTCGGAGGCACGGTGGGACACAGCAGCACCCACAGCTCCTGGAGGTCGGAGGAACACTGCAGCACCCACAGCACCGGGGCTCCGAGGGCCACAGCAGTACTCACAGCTCCGGGTCCCATGGGGTACAGCAGCACCCGCAGCTCCGGGGCCTCAAGGGTGACAGCAGCACCCGCAGCTCCGAGGCCCACAGCTCTGGGTCCCATGGGGGTACAGCAGCGCCACTGCTCCGGGGCTCAGAGGGAGGGACATTACTGTGTCCCACAGCTCTGAAGAACCGAGGAACGTGGCAGCATACACAGCTCCTGCGCCCCAGCGACATAGCACCTTCACCAGGGCTCTCTCTCCCCAGGGCCTGCTCTGCCCCCTCACTGGCACCGATGCAAAGTCTTCCCTGCTTACTCAAGGACCGGGTTCTCTCTCACCAGGGGCTGCACTGTTCCCTTCATTGTCAAAGGTGGAGCGGTCTGACTGTCTCCTTCCCCACAGCTCTCTCCAGGGAGCGCACTGCAACCCTCACCGTCAGCGGTGCAGAGGCGAGTCTCCTTCATCGGGCTGTCACCCTGCATCCTGCACCCTTCACCAGCCCCAGTGCAGAAACGTGTCTGCTTCACTAGGCTCTCGGGTTCTTCTCACCATGCCCTGCCTGGCACCCCTCACCATCACCGTGTAGGGCAGTGTCGGCTTTACCAGGGGGTTCGTCTGGGGACTACCTGCACCCTTCACTGTCACCGGTGTAGAGCCGTGTCTGGTTCAGGGTTCGCCCAGTACCTCTCAGTAACACCCATGCAGCGCCAAGCCTGATTCCTCATGGCTCTATCCCACCAGCGATTGTCCTAGTGCCTCGCCTGTGGTGGTGCCCACCCGTGCCACCCCTCGTCCAATATACATACCGCCATTCCCTCTCACGGCAGATATCTTCACAGACACGGCACAGCGCCCCTTTGTGTTTACTCCAGCATGTACAGACTCACTAACACAACCCCCCTCATCTCCTCCCATTCTCCCCTGCTGCATTCACTCTAGTCAACAATGTACACATACCACACACCTCTTAAATGCATAGCGCTTTACACGCACAGCGTGAGTCCTGACAGCCACCCCCCTCACACACACACAGACTGGGAGGCTGCTGCTTACCTCAGCCCTGGGAATGGCAGAAAACCAGGCATTAGATAACCACAGATGATGGCTGGAGGCCGCAAGGGGTGGGGGCGCGAGGGGTGGGGAGAGGGGATGAAGAGGGTCACGAGGGAGCTGCCTCAGCACCCTGCTCCCAATGCCCCAAACCTTGAAAACAAACCACGGGCCATGTAGAAGACAGGCACCCTCATCCCAACCCCCATGGATTCAATCCAACTGCGCAGAAAGTGAATCACCTCAGAGCAGCTGCGCGCAGGTAAAATACAAGTATATAAAAGGAAAGAACTTTCAAACCCCAAATTCTTTTTTTTTAAACGCAGTCTGTAATTAGAGAGAAAGATTGGGATCCCAGCAGCTTTGATTTGGAAAGCAAGAGAGCGTGAACGGTCACAGTGTGTAATTAGGAGAAAAGTACAAGTCTTACCTTTGAAATACAACGGATATAACAGCACCCGGCGCAAACAAGCACTGCCCCGCTTCACAAGAACACGGAGGGTAAGAGGAAATTGTTCATCTTGTGGAGGTGAGAGGGTAGACTGAGGGACAGAAGAGGCCATGATAATACAAGGGCACCAGTGATTCACACAGCAAGGGCGCACACTTCCAGGGTGCACAACTTCCATCTTTCGGGCAACCGCATTGTAAAATAATTAAACTAGGATGAAGCAAGCAGAGAATAAAAAAAGTTCAGCCTCCAACCACCTCCACCATTAATTATAACACAAAACGTGATGTCACACAAGTTGTATCCACACATTAGTGGTAGCATCAGCCATACACAGAGTAAAGTCTCCAGAAAGTCGCGAGCGCATTGTATGAGAACCATGTGTGACTAGTTTTCCTTTCTGCTTTCACCGGCAATTCCCATTCAATTTAAATTTTCGCTCATGTTGACATTTTCACAATTTCTGCACAATTTACAAGATTTTACACAACATTAAAATACCGCCATGCAATAAATAAAATGCATACAAAAATTATCTCCATACAGTGACAACATTCATGTATTCTGTAAAAAAAAAAGTGCTAATAATCTAACCACTTTTTTGATAAAGTTGACCTTCCCGACACTCTTTAACCGTGTATTGAGATTTAGAAATGGTGGACACGTAACGTGACATATTAAAAATAGTCTGGCAAAATAGATGCATATTTATTCCAATTGTAAAACTTAAACTAAAACAAATGTAACTACGCTTCATCTTAACAATAAGTATGTCAGAGTAAAATGTCTTACTATAATTTGCTACTCTTAAATGCTTAGAGAATAAGATACTATTAAATTGTGTATATATATATATATATATACACTGAAAAAACCATAGGTTTCAGGGACATTATAGTTAGAAATTAGCATTTAAAAAACCTTTGAAATTCACTGAAAAACCCATAGGTTTCAGGGACTTTATAGTTAGTTGGACATTTCACTCGTACAAAACCAGTGAAATTTGACCGTTATAGTTAGTTCAGCTAACTATAACTCGCGCCCCCGCAATGCACTGTTGATGACATCACAAATTACATCACTCATGACATTTTCAGTGACATCACTGATGGCATCACTGATGACATCTCAAATGACATCACTGATGACATCATCCACGTGATAATCTGATGCACCACCTCACATCCTAATATAACCTTTGATACACCCACTCTAAAATACAGACTACCATTCTCGAAACCATAGACACACCAATACCAGTTACTACATACCCACTCACTGATTCCTAGGTCTACAGACACATCCACTCACTCACCCATACAGTCACTCATACATGCAGTCACTCATCAATACAGCCACTATCATATGCACTCATACACCTATACAGACACTCACACACTGCCACTCACCCATAGAGTTACTTACACAGCTAGTCAGTCATGCAAAGAATCAATCACACTCCCATTTACTCACCTATACAGTTATACACATACCACCTCACGTATTCATACAGATACTAACACATACTTACTCTCTTCTACAATCACTGACACAAGCATACACTCATCCACACAGCCACTCTCACAATCACTCACTCTCACATATAGTCATTTATATACTTCAACACTCACATATACTGCCTTTCACATATATAGTTACTCACACATGTACCAATGAGACATCCATTCACTCACCAACACAGCCATACACACACTCACCCACCCATACAGCCCCTGGCAGACACAATCTTGAACCCATACACCCAGTGAATCACCCACTCACACATCCATGCAGGGAGTCACACACACCCCACCCACCCACAAAGACACTCAGGCACCCATACAGATACTCAGACAATCAATCAATAACCCATATAGACACTCATGTAGCTACTCACCAACCCATGCAGCCGCTTACACACCCACAGACAGACTGATACAGACATTCACACAGTTTAGTCACTAACCCATGCATTCTGTAAGACACATGTAATCACTCACTTATACAGTCAGTCACACACCTACTACATCATCCATTCAGACAGTCACACACCCACTCATTTTTCAATACACCTTGGCATATATATATAAAACATTTAAACTTTACAGAAACACACAGTCAGTGGATGATGTAATCAGTGATGTCATTTGAGATGTCATCAGTGATGTCACTGAAAATGTCATGAGTGATGTAATATGTGATGTCATCAGCAGTGCAATGCGGGGCGGGAGTTATAGTTAGCTGAATTAACTATAACAGGCCGAATTTCACTGGTTTTGTATGAGTGAAATGTCCAACTAACTATAACGTCCCTAAAACCTATGGTTTTTTCAGTGAATTTCAAAGGTTTTTTAAATGCTAATTTCCAACTATAACGTGTCTGAAACCTATGGTTTTTTCAGTGAATTTCAAAGGTTTTTTAAATGCTAATTTCTAACTATAACGTGCCTGAAACCTATGGTTTTTTCAGTGAATTTCAAAGGTTTTTTAATTGCTAATTTCTAACTATAACGTGCCTGAAACCTATGGTTTTTTCAGTGAATTTCAAAGGTTTTTTAAATGCTAATTTCTAACTATAACGTGCCTGAAACCTATGATTTTTTAAGTGAATTTCAAAGGTTTTTTAAATGCTAGTTTCTAACTATGCCAACAGAGGTAGGACATGTGAAGAAAGAAGAAAAAACGCACAGAAAGAAGCAAAAGATGTGCAGAAAGAACCAACAGAGGAGCAGAAAGAGGCCTTGTTGCAAAATCATCCTGTGCCCACAACTTTTTCAGACGGGTACTGGTGGTAACTGACTCTGACTAACCAGAGCCAGTGCGCGTTTGCACAGTGGTGAAGGGAGGGGGCCTGAGGTGACATGTGTGCAAACGCGCCCCATGGCGCGTTTTAAGTTGCGGGATTAAGTCCCCTTGAATCCTGAACTAGCCCCCCAGGTACCTACAGTTAGGACCACAGAGCTGAGTTGCAGAGAGGCGTTCCGAGGCCACGCACCTTTTTTCACCTCTCTGCAACGCAACTCTGTTGTGCTTACTGAAGGTACCTGGTGGGCTAGTTGGCCCCAGGATTCAAAGGGAATTAACTCCCCAACTTAAAACGCACCACAGGGCGTGTTTGCGCACATGTCACCTGAGGCCCCGCCCCTCCCTTCACCACTGTGCAAACGCGCCCCGTGGCGCGTTTTAAGTTGGGGGATTAGGTCACCTTGAATCCTGAGAGTCCCTGGGGCCCAACCAGCCCACCAGGTACTTCCAGTAAGCACCACAGGCCTGCGTTGCAACGCCTGTAACAAATTGTGCAGTTGTGTTTAGGTAGTGAAGAGGGTCGTGCTGGGGGTAGTGTTTTAGGGTTTAGGGTAGTGCAGTGGTGTTTGTGTAGTGTAGGGGGTCATGCTGGGGGTAGATTTAGGGTTTAGGGTAGTGCAGTGGTGTTTGGGTAGTGTAGGGAGTCGTCCTGGGGGAGTGTTTTAGGGTTTAGGGTAGTACAGTGGTGTTTGGGTAGTGTAGGGGGTCGTGCTGGGGTGTGTTTTAGGGTTTTAGGGTTTAGAGTAGTGCAGTGGTGTTTGGGTAGTGTAGGGGATACTGCTGGGGGTAGTGTTTTAGGGTTTAGGGCAGTGCAGTGGTGTTTAGGTAGTGTAGGGGGTTGTGCTGGGGGAGTGTTTTAGGGTTTAGGGCAGTGCAGTGGTGTTTGGGTAGTGTAGGGGGTCGTGCTGGGGGAGTGTTTTAGGGTTTAGGGCAGTGCAGTCGTGTTCGGGTAGTGTAGGGGGTCGTGCTGGGGGAGTATTTTAGGGTTTAGGGTAGTGCAGTGGTGTTCGGGTAGTGTAGGGGGTCATGCTGGGGGTAGTGCTCAAGGGTTTAGGGCAGTGCAGTGGTGTTCGGGCAGTGTAGGGGGTCGTGCTGGGGGTGGTGTTTCAGGGTTTGGGGCAGTGCAGTGGTGTACGAGCAGTAAAGGGGGTCATGCTGGGGGTGGTGTTTCAGGGTTTAGGGCAGTGCAGTGGTGTTCGGGCAGTGTAGGGGCGGTGCAGGGGTGGTGTTTCAGTGTTTAGGGCAGTGCAGTGGTGTTCGGGCAGTGTAGGGGGTGGTGCAGGGGGTGGTGTTTCAGGGTTTAGGGCAGTGCAGTGGTGTTCGGGCAGTGTAGGGGGTCATTCAGGGGTGGTGTTTCAGGGTTTAGGGCAGTGCAGTGGTGTTCGGGCAGTGTAGAGGGCGGTGCAGGGGGTGGTGTTTCAGGGTTTAGGGCAGTACAGTGGTGTTCGGGCATTGTAGGGGGTGGTGCTGGGGCTGGTGTTTCAGGGTTTAGGGCAGTGCAGTGGTGTTCGGGCAGTGTAGGGGGTCGTGCTGGGGCTGGTGTTTCAGGGTTTAGGGCAGTGCAGTGGTGTTCGGGCAGTGTAGGGGGTCATGCTGGGGCTGGTGTTTCAGGGTTTAGGGCAGTGCAGTGGTGTTCGGGCAGTGTAGGGGGTCTTGCTGGGGCTGGTGTTTCAGAGTCTAGGGCAATGCAGTGGTGTTCGGGCAGTGTAGGGGGTCTTGCTGGGGCTGGTGTTTCAGGGTTTAGGGCAGTGCAGTGGTGTTCGGGCAGTGTAGGGGGTCGTGCTGGGGGTGGTGTTTCAGGGTTTAGGGCAGTGCAGTGGTGTTCGGGCAGTGTAGGGGGTCGTGCTGGGGCTAGTGTTTCAGGGTTTAGGGCAGAGCAATGGTGCTCAGGCAGTGTAGGGGGTTGTGCTGGGGGTGATGTTTCAGGGTTTAGGGCAGTGCAGTGGTGTTAGGGCAGTGTAGGGGGTCGTGCTGGGGGTGGTGTTTCAGGGTTTAGGGCAGTGCAGTGGTGTTCCGGCAGTGTAGGGGGTCGTGCAGGGGTGGTGTTTCAGGGTTTAGTGCAGTGGTGTTCGGGCAGTGTAGGGGGTCGTGCTGGGGTGGTGTTTCAGGGTTTAGGGCAGTGCAGTGGTGTTCGGGCAGTGTAGGGTGTCGTGCTGGGGGTGGTGTTTCAGGGTTTAGGGCAGTGCAGTAGTTTTCGGGCAGTGTAGGCGGTCGTGCTGGGGCTGGTGTTTCAGGGTTTAGGGCAGTGCAGTGGTGTTCGGCCAGTGTAGGTAGTCTTGCTGGGGGTGGTGTTTCAGGGTTTAGAGCAGTGCAGTAGTTTTCGGGCAGTGTAGGCGGTCGTGCTGGGGCTGGTGTTTCAGGGTTTAGGGCAGTGCAGTGGTGTTCGGGCAGTGTACGGGGTTGTGCTGGGGCTGGTGTTTCAGGGTTTAGGGCAGTGCAGTGGTGTGCGGGCAGTGTACGGGGTTGTGCTGGGGCTGGTGTTTCAGGGTTTAGGGCAGGGCAGTGATGTTCGGGCAGTGTAGGGGGTCGTGCTGGGGGTGGTGTTTCTGGGTTTAGGGCAGTGCAGTGGTGTTCGGGCAGTGTTGGGGGTCGTGCTGGGGCTGGTGTTTCAGGGTTTAGGGCTGTGCAGTGGTGTTCGGGCAGTGTAGGGGGTCTTGCTGGGGGTGGTGTTTCAGGGTTTAGGGCAGTGCAGTGGTGTTCGGGCAGTATAGGGGTCTTGCTGGGGGTGGTGTTTCAGGGTTTAGGGCAGTGGTGTTTGGGCAGTGTAGGGGGTCTTGCTGGGGGTGATGTTTCAGGGTTTAGGGCAGTGCAGTGGTGTTCGGGCAGTGTAGGGGGTCTTGCTGGGGGTAGTGTTTCAGGGTTTAGGGCGGTGCAGTGGTGTTCGTGCAGTGTAGGGGGTCGTGCTGGGGGTGGTGTTTCAGGGTTTAGGGCAGTGCAGTGGTGTTCGGGCAGTGTAGGGGGTCGTGCAGGGGGTGGTGTTTCAGGGTTTAGGGCAGTGCAGTGGTGTTCTGGCAGTGTAGGGGGTCATGCTGGGGGTGGGGTTTCAGGGTTTAGGGCAGTGCAGTGGTGTTCGGGCAGTGTAGGGGGTCGTGCTGGGGCTGGTGTTTCAGGGTTTAGGGCAGTGCAGTGGTGTTCGGGCAGTGTAGGGGGTCTTGCTGGGGGTGGTGTTTCAGGGTTTAGGGCAGTGGTGTTCGGGCCGTGTAGGGGGTCTTGCTGGGGGTGATGTTTCAGGGTTTAGGGCAGTGCAGTGGTGTTCGGGCAGTGTAGGGGGTCTTGCTGGGGGTAGTGTTTCAGGGTTTAGGGCAGTACAGTGGTGTTCGTGCAGTATAGGGGGTCGTGCTGGGGATGGTGTTTCTGGGTTTAAGGCAGTGCAGTAGTGTTCGAGCAGTGTAGGGGGTTGTGCAGGGGCTAGTGTTTCAGGGTTTAGGGCAGTGCAGTGGTGTTCGGGCAGTGTAGGGGGTCGCGCTGGGGGTGGTGTTTCAGGGTTTTGGGCAGTGCAGTGGTGTTCGGGCAGTGTAGGTGGTCATGCACGGGGTGGTGTTTCAGGGTTGAGGGCAGTGCAGTGGTGTTCGGGCAGTGTAGGGTGTTGTGCTAGGGCTGGTGTTTCAGGGTTCAGGGCAGTGCAGTGGTGTTCGGGCAGTGTAGAGGGTCGTGCTGAGGCTGGTGTTTCACAGTTTAGGGCAGTGCAGTGGTGTTCGGGCAGTGTAGGGGGTCGTGCTGGGGCTGGTGTTTCAGGGTTTAGGGCAGTGCAGTGGTGTTCGGGCAGTGTAGGCGGTCGTGCTGGGGCTGGTGTTTCAGGGTTTAGGGCAGTGCAGTGGTGTTCGGGCAGTGTAGGGGGTCGTGCTGGGGCTGGTGTTTCAGGGTTTAGGGCAGTGCAGTGGTGCTCGGGCTGTGTAGGGGGTCGTGCTGGGGGTGATGTTTCACGGTTTAGGGTAGTGCAGTGGTGTTCGGGCAGTGTAGGGGGTCGTGCAGGGGCTGGTGTTTCAAGGTTTAGGGCAGTGCAGTGGTGTTCGGGCAGTGTAGGGGGTCGTGCTGGGGCTGGTGTTTCAGGGTTTTGGGCAGGGCAGTGGTGTTCGGGCAGTGTAGGGGGTCATGCTGGGGGTAGTGTTTCAGGGTTTAGGGCAGTGCAGTGGTGTTCGGGCAGTGTAGGGGGTCGTGCTGGGGGTGGTGTTTCAGGGTTTAGGTCAGTGGTGTTCGGGCAGTGTAGGGGTCTTGCTGGGGGTGATGTTTCAGGGTTTAGGGCAGTGCAGTGGTGTTCGGGCAGTGTAGGGGGTCTTGATGGGGTAGTGTTTCAGGGTTTAGGGCAGTGCAGTGGTGTTCGGGCAGTGTAGGGGGTCGTGCTAGGGGTGGTGTTTCAGGGTTTAGGGCAGTGCAGTGGTGTTCGGGCAGTGTAGGGGGTCATGCAGGGGCTGGTGTTTCAGGGTTTAGGGCAGTGCAGTGGTGTTCGGTCAGTGTAGGGGGTCGTGCTGGGGGTAGTGTTTTAGGGTTTAGGGTAGTGCAGTGGTGCTTGTGTAGTGTAGGGAGTCGTGCTGGGGGTAGTGTTTTAGGGTTTAGGGTAGTGCAGTGGTGTTTGTG
Organism: Calotriton arnoldi; assembly: GCA_963921515.1. Classification (NCBI taxonomy): domain Eukaryota; kingdom Metazoa; phylum Chordata; class Amphibia; order Caudata; family Salamandridae; genus Calotriton; species Calotriton arnoldi. The sequence continues at coordinate 459,717 of CAWUFW010009986.1, read as the reverse complement.
TAGTGTAGGGGGTCATGTTTTAGGGTAGTGCAGTGGTGTTTGGGTAGTGTAGGGGGTCATGCTGGGGGTAGTGTTTTAGGATTTAGGTTAGTGCAGTGGTGTTTGGGTAGTGTAGGGGGTCGTGCTGGGGGTAGTGGTTTAGGGTTTAGGGTAGTGCAGTGGTGTTTGTGTAGTGTAGGGGGTCGTGCTGGGGGTAGTGTTTTAGGGTTTAGGCTAGTGCAGTGGTGCTTGTGTAGTGTAGGGGGTCGTGCTGGGGGTAGTGTTTTAGGGTTTAGGGTAGTGCAGTGGTGTTTGTGTAGTGTAGGGGTCATGTTTTAGGGTAGTGCAGTGGTGTTTGGGTAGTGTAGGGGGTCGTGCTGGTGGTAGTGTTTTAGGATTTAGGTTAGTGCAGTGGTGTTTGGGTAGTGTAGGGGTCGTGCTGGGGGTAGTGTTTTAGGGTTTAGGATAGTGCAGTGGTGCTTGTGTAGTGTAGGGGGTCGTGCTGGGGGTAGTGTTTTAGGGTTTAAGGTAGTGCAGTGGTGTTTTTGTAGTGTAGGGGGTCATGTTTTAAGATGCAATGCTCCAATACCTGACCAGTCTGCACTACATAAAACTGCAAAAAACTAAAAATAAAAAGTGTTTTGCACACTTTTGTCATTGGGCTATATGTGGGCTACATTTGGGTAATATTTGTGCTACATTTGGGCTCTTTTTTCACTGGTGGCCATCTTGGAAGACTTCTTTGTTATGAAGTTTCCTAATTTCTTCATTTACTGCAGTCTCCTCAGTAGGAAATGCTTTCAGTTTTTTACTTTGATTCCATCAAGAAGGCATTCAGATGTGTCTCACATCTGCCATAAATTCAGAATGTTAGCACTCTAGTTGCTCATTAGATCACTGGAGTAAAGCTACTGCTCACCAGGGAGTTAACTGGTAGTCTGCTGCTGGTATTGAAAGTGATTGTTTCAGTCTGCATGTCAGAATTTTCTAATGAAATAGAAGAGGATTTGAGATCTCACTTAAAACGTGCCCTAATTTTTCTTTCTGCAGCACTAACCATAATTTCTATTTAAAAAAGAACCCCTCATTTTGTTCCTTTTTAAATTAAATGTTTTAAGTGTTACCAGTTTATTCCAATCAAGATGGCTTCAGGTGTGCCATACTTTTGTCATAGGTAAGGCTGTTAGCACTCTAGTTGTTCTTTAGAACACTCTGGGAAGCTGCAGTAGAACACAAAGGCATCAACTGGCAGGCTGCTCCTGTTGAAATATAACAGGAAGATATTTGAGATCACACTTGAAATATGTCCTAATTTTTCTTTCTACAGCACTAACCATAATTTCTATGACAAAATGAACCCCATCACTTTGTTCCTTTTTAAATTAAATGTTTTAAGTGTTACCAGTTTATTCCAATCAAGATGGCTTCAGGTGTGCCATACTTTTGTCATAAGTAAGGCTGTTAGCACTCTAGTTGTTCTTTAGAACACTCTGGGAAGCTGCAGTAGAACACAAAGGCATCAACTGGCAGGCTGCTCCTGTTGAAATATAACAGGAAGATATTTGAGATCACACTTGAAACATGTCCTAATTTTTCTTTCTACAGCACTAACCATAATTTCTATGACAAAATGAACCCCATCATTTTGTTCCTTTTTAAATTAAATGTTTTAAGTGTTACCAGTTTATTCCAATCAAGATGGCTTCAGGTGTGCCATACTTTTGTCATAAGTAAGGCTGTTAGCACTCTAGTTGTTCTTTAGAACACTCTGGGAAGCTGCAGTAGAACACAAAGGCATCAACTGGCAGGCTGCTCCTGTTGAAATATAACAGGAAGATATTTGAGATCACACTTGAAACATGTCCTAATTTTTCTTTCTACAGCACTAACCATAATTTCTATGACAAAATGAACCCCATCATTTTGTTCCTTTTTAAATTAAATTGTTTAAGTGTTACCAGTTTATTCCAATCAAGATGGCTTCAGGTGTGCCATACTTTTGTCATAAGTAAGGCTGTTAGCACTCTAGTTGTTCTTTAGAACACTCTGGGAAGCTGCAGTAGAACACAAAGGAATCAACTGACAGTCTCTGCCCTTGTTGGATGTACATGTTTTACTGAGAATGTCAGACTTCATTCTCACATGAGTGAGAAAGATAATGTGAATTTACAGAAAATATGCTCTCATTTTAGCTTCTGGAGCACCTTCCAAACCTCCATGGGACAAGCATGAGAAAATAGTGTTCTCTCAAACATGATTCATGATATCCCAGCAGAAGGTTTTTCACATGGTAAAATCACCTTAGAATACACCACAATTCCTAAAATTAGTATGGTACCATCAACAAATAAATTCTAATGTAACTAAAGCCTGTTATCACCCTTTATAGTTCTCCTTTTGGTGACCCTCAAAATCTTCTATTCACTACAATGCATTTCAATGAGGTACTATCATTTATATTGGTCCCAAGATGGCTGCCAGCAATTCCAGGATGAAGTGCTGACAGCCAATCAGATCTCACGATGACATATGTGGTTAGGCTCCGCCCAGATATATATGTGACTTTACTTTTGATTTTCTCAGGAACTACTGAACGGATTTACACCATTTAAGCAAAAGGCACGACACTGAACCAAGGGCTACCTCTTTGCCAAATTTGGTGTAATTCCGTTCAGCAGTTCGGGCTGTAGCTGCGACTAAAGGTTCCTATGGAAAAATGAATGGGGAAAACACGTTTTGGGACCCCCCTTTTTCTCGGCCCCCGCTTGACGTATCACCCCGAGACTTTCAGGATAGGAGCGGACCGGAGCGCCCCAACAAGTTGGAAACTTTCGCGAAGATTCGTCAACCGGCGCCAACGTTATTTCAAATAGAATGTCGCGGATTTCCTATGGATAATAGGTTTTAACTATAACTATCTACTGGCGACCGCCAGTAGATAATATATATATATATATATATATATATATATATATATATATATTCACTGAAAAAACCACAGGTTTCAGGAACGTTATAGTTAGTTGGACATTTCACTCGTCCAAAACCAGAGATATTCGGCCGTTATAGTTAGTTGAGCTAAGTATAACTCGCCCGCCCTGCAATGCACTGCTGATGACATCGCATAATACATCACTCATGACATGGTCAGTGACATCACTGATGACATCACTGATGACATCTCAAATGACATCACTGCTGACATCATCCACTGACTGTGTGTTTCTGTAAAGTTTAAATATGTTTTATATATATATAGGCCAAGGTGTATTGAAGAATGAGTGGGTGTATGACTGTCTGAATGGATGATTTAGTAGGTGTGTGGCTGACTGTATAAGTGAGTGATTAAACATGTCTTACTGAATGCATGGGTTATTGACTAAACTGTGTGAATGTCTGTATCAGTCTGTCTGTTGGTGTGTAAGCGGTTGCATGGGTTGGTGAGTAGCTACATGAGTGTCTATAAGGGTTATTGATTGCTTGTATGAGTGTCTGTATGGGTGCCTGAGTATCTGTGTGGGTGGATGGGGTATGTGTGACTCACTGCATGGATGTGTGAGTGGGTGATTCACTGGGTGTATGGGTTCAAGAGTACATCTGTGAGGGGCTGTATGGGTGGGTGAGTGTGTGTATGGCTGTGTTGGTGAGTGAATGGATGTCTCATTGGTACATGTGTGAGTAACTACATATGTGAAAGGCAGTATATGTGAGTGTTAGAGTATATAAATGACTACATGTGAGAGTGAGTGATTGTGAGAGTGGCTGTGTGGATGAGTGTGTGCTTGTGTCAGTGATTGTATATGAGAGTAAGTATGTGTTAGTATCTGTGTGAATAAGTGAGGTGGTGTGTGTATAATTGTATAGGTGAGTAAATGGGAGTGTGATTGATTCTTTGCATGACTAACTAGCTGTGTAAGTAACTCTATGGGTGAGTGGCGGTGTGTGAGTGTCTGTATAGGTGTATGAGTGCATATGATAGTGGCTGTATTGATGAGTGACTGCATGTATGAGTGACTGTATGGGTGAGTGAGTGGATGTGTGTGTAGACCTAGGAATCAGTGAGTGGGTATGTAGTAACTGGTATTGGTGTGTCTTTGGTTTCGAGAATGGCAGTCTGTATTTTAGAGTGGGTGTATCAAAGGTTATATTAGGCTGTGAGGAGGTGTCGCGATCGCACAGCACAGACATGCTCCTACTCACCAGGCTTCTAGTAATTGTGTGCATAACGCCCGGATTGAGGGGAACAGACACCCAGGGCACTACATATCCCAGAATACCCTGGGTCGCCGCACGAGGATCAGGCATCTTTCTGCGCTCCGCCCCTATAAAGCACCTCCTCCCGGAAGAGGAGGCGCTTGACAATCTCGCCAGTATGTTCATTTCTTGAGGGCGGATGGTATTCCCCGCCGGATTGCTTGGTACTAGTTGCAGTCCCCGGAATTATTGCTGCGCTGCCTCTGGATTCTGACAAGCTGCTGGCGTGAAGTTCGGAGTACGGCGTGCTCCCTTCGACCGCAATTTCCGTCACCCTTTTCATCCCTCTACTCCCGGCACTGGATGCTTCAGGTATTTAGGTAGGAGAGAGAGACGCCGGATCCACGTCTCCTTCCTTCCGAGACTTTGTTTGACCTTTTCGTGCTGGGGATTCCCCAGCGTTTCTTTTCCCCAGCGTTTCCTGAAGTTAGCACTCTTGCTGTGGAAACAACAGTGTTCAGGAGTGCTTTCCTCACGATTACGGAACTGGGTCAATGTGCCCCTTCACGCTGTGAGTCTGAAACAAGCGGCTGGGTACAACCCCCATGTGCAGGACTGTTGTCTCCCCGCTGTGGCCAGTACAAACAGCGTTGTGGATACACCTTGTATTCTTTGCATGACTTACTTCTTCTAGTTTTCCTTTTCGTTTGAACAAGCGTAGTGCCTGCTTCTTAAGTCGTTATTAAGACTGCATAGTATTATGATTTACGTTTTATTGAGCTGTGGAGCACTTCTGGTCCTGTTGTCTTACGAGAGTCTCAAGGCATAAGACTCTCGTTTTTGCTACTATCAGTGCTCTCTGCCAAATATGTACTTAATGCTGCCATTCACACAGTGAGTGTTTAGAAGGTTTTAAAGTGACCTGTGTTTGTCTGGTCTTTATTGTATATGCTCTAAATCCTATTCCTTCTCTTATGCACAGTATTCCCAAGAAGAGGGTGTTGATGACTTCCAAGACCCCAGTTCAGACATAGAGAGACGAGGACCAGTCCGTGCAGCATTATCTTTGTTTATTGTTTTTATCCACTTCCCTTTCCCCCGTGGTGCTTCCTTACGCAGTAGCGTTTGTTGCTCTGTGGGAGGTTGTGCTCAGGGGACGTGGGGGGCTCCTCACCGGTCATCATCCCCGCTGGCCGATACTCGAGGTTAGTGGCATTTTTCTTATCTTGCGCGACTGACACATCCTGACAGGAGGTGCATCAGAGGATCACGTGGATGATGTCATCAGTGATGTCATCAGTGATGTCATTTGAGATGTCATCAGTGATGTCATCAGTGATGTCACTGACCATGTCATGAGTGATGTAATATGTGATGTCATCAGCAGTGCATTGCGGGGCACGAGTTATACTTAGCTCAATTAACTATAACGGCCGAATTTCTCTGGTTTTGTACGAGTGAAATGTCCAACTAACTATAACGTCCCTGAAACCTCAGTTTTTTTTGTGAATTTCTATGGTTATTCAAATGCTAATTTCTGACTATAACGTCCCTGAAACCTATGGTTTTTTCAGTGAATTTCAAAGGTTTTTTAAATGATAATTTCTAACTATAACGTCTCTGAAACCTATGGTTTTTTCAGTGAATTTCTAAGGTTTTTTAAATGCTAATTTCTAACTATAACGTCCCGGAAACCTATGTTTTTTTCAGTGAATTTCAAAGGTTTTTTAAATGCTAATTTCTAACTATGCCTACAGAGGTAGGACATGTGCAGAAAGAGGAAGAAAGGCACAGAAAGAAGCAAGAGAAATGCAGAAAGAGGCAACAGAAGTCCAGAAAGACAAAGAAAAGTGCAGAAAGAAGCAAGAGATATGTAGAAAGAACCAACAGATGTGCAGAAAGAGGCCTTGTTGCAAAGTCATCCTGTGCCCCCAACGTTTTGCTGACTGGTACTGGTGGTAACTGACTCTGACTAACCAGGCCCAGAGCCAGTGCTATGCTGAAAGACACTTAGAATACAGTGAAAACACCTACATACATTAGGGTACACTATGGGTTGGGGTACCCCTGTGATTGGCATGACCTCCCCTGTAAGGCCCTAGTACATAATAGGGCAGGGGGATTAAAACTACCTCTAACTCAGAGGTGCAGAAAGAGGCAAGAGAAGTACAGAAAGAAGCAACAGAGGTGCCAAAAGAGGCAAGACAGGTGCAGAAAGAAGCAAGTGAAGTGCAGAAAGAGGCAAGAGAGGTGCAGAAAGAGGCAAGAGAGGTACAGAAAGAGACAGGAGGGGTGCAGAAAGAAGGAAGAGAAGTGCAGAAAGAGGCAAGAGAATTGCTGAAAGAAGCAACAGAGCTGTAGAAAGAAGCAAGAGAAGTTCAGAAGGAAGCAAGTGAGGTGAAGAAAGAATCTAGAGCAGCGCAGAAAGAACCAACAGAGGTGCAAAAAGAGGCAAGAGGGGTGCAGAAAAAGGTAGGAGAGGTGCACAAAGAGGCAAGAGAGGTACAGAAAGAGGCAGGAGGGGTGCAGAAAGAAGGAAGAGAAGTGCAGAAAGAAGCAACAGAGATGCTGAAAGAGGCACGAACGGTGCAGAAAGAGCAAGAGAAGTGCATAAAAAAGCAACAGAGGTACAGAAAGATGCAAGAGAGGTGCAGAAACAGGCAGGAAAGGTGCAGAAAGAGGGAACAGGGGTGCAGAAAGAGGCAAGAGGGGTGCAGAAAGAGAAAAGAGGGGTGGTGAAAGAGGCAAGAGATCTGCAGAAAAAAGCAACAGAGGTGCTGAAAGAGGCAAGTGAGGTGCAGAAAGGGGCAAGAGATCTGCAGAAAAAAGCAACAGAGGTGCTGAAAGAGGCAAGTGAGGTGCAGAAAGAAGCAAGAGAGGTGCAGAAAGAGGCAATAGAAGTGCAGAAAGAAGCAACAGAGGTGCAGAAAGAGGCAAAAGGGGTGCAGAAAGAGGCAAGAAAAGTGCAGAAAGAGGCAACAGAGGTACAGAAGGAGGCAAGAGAGGTGCAGAAACTGGCAGGAAAGGTGCAGAAAGAGGGAACAGGGGTGCAGAAAGAGGCGAGAGGTACATAAAGAGAAAAGAGGGGTGCAGAAAGAGGCAAGAGATCAGCAGAAAAAAGCAACAGAGGTGCTGAAAGAGGCAAGTGAGGTGCAGAAAGAGGCAAGAGATCTACAAAAAAAGGAACAAAGAGGCTGAAAGAGGCAAGTGAGGTGCAGAAAGAAGCAATAGAGGTGCAGAAAGAAGGAAGAGAAGTGCAGAAAGAGGCAACAGAGGTACAGAAAGAGGCGCGAAGGGTGCAGAAAGAGCAAGAGAAGTGCAGAAAGAGGCAACAGAGGTACAGAAAGAGGCAAGAGAGGTGCAGAAAGAGGGAACAGGGGTGCAGAAAGAGGCAAGAGAGGCAAGAGAAAAGAGGGGTGCAGAAAGAGGCAAGAGAGGTGCAGAAAGAAACAAAAGAAGTGCAGAAAGAAGGAACTGAGGTGCAGAAAGAGGCAAAAAGGGTGCAGAAAGTAGAAGAGATTTGCAGAAAGAGGCAAGAGAAGTGCAGAAAAAGAAAGAAATGTGCAGAAAGAAGCAACAGAAATGCAGAAAGAGGCAAGAGAGGCTCAGAAGGAAGCAAGAGTGGCTTGCACACCATTAGTACCAATTTAACACCCACATTTAGCAATAAGTAACAAGTGACCATTCTAGGTTTGCAAAGGGCCTTCCACCACGCTGTAACACTTGTTGCTGCATTTTTGGTAACGTTTGAGCCGTTTGAGCTAGAAACAAGGCTTTTTTGTTCAAATCTGCAGATTAGGGAGCAGATGATGAATTATGTAGCTAATGCAGAAAATGTATAATTGTGCGAAAGTCGGTGCAGCCAAACAGTCACATAATTCCAGTGGCCCTGCTCATACCTCTGACTAGGTCCACAAGTGCTCCTTGTTCATAGTTGAGCTTCTATGGAAACGAGGAAGACTAAACCTGAGGTTACCACTCCACAACACAGACTACCATACCACATAATTACACGCCATAACACATAATCCCACTCTACATAATTCCTACACACTAAATACCACATACTTTCTATCCACATAATTTCACTGCACAACATACCACATAATTCCACTACACACAACGTACATCCACTCCACTCCAAAAAACATTAGTAAAAAACCTTTGCATTTACAACGTCAATAGCTCTAATTCTCGCAAATGCGAAACCTATTACATTGCAAACACTTCTTTAACTAGTAGTCTCGTTTGCAGAGTGGTAGAGAAAGGGTGCTGGGCCTCCGACCAGTGCTCAGGAATTCCGCTGCGTAGGACTTACAGGAGGTACCAGGAGGGATTCTTGGCCCCCAAAGTCCCTCAGGAGTAAATTGGACTTCATCCCCCATCCTGTAGTCTGCCAGGAGGCGCGTTTGCAGAGTGGTGGAGAAAGGGGGGCATGGCCTCCGAAGACATCTTAGCAATCCCACTGTGTGGGACTTACTGGAGATAACAAGAAGGGTAGTTGGCCCCCAAGGACATCCTTGGGGGCCAACTACCCCTCCTATTACCTCCAGTAAGTCCCACACAGCAGGATTGCTAAGTTCTCATAGCAGGCCATGCCCCCTTTGCCTACCACTCTGCAAACGCGCTCCCTGGCGCGCTCTTGGATGGGGATTGAAGTCCCCTTCGCTGCTGGGGGTCATTTAGGGGCCAACTAGCCTACCTCTTACCTCCAGTAAGCCCCACACAGTGGGATTGCTGAGAGGTGGACAAAGGCCATGCCCCCTTTCCCCATCACTCTGCAAACGCACCTCCTGGGGTGTTCTAAGTTGGGGTATTAAGTCCCCTTCATTCCTGAGGGTCCCTGGTGGCCAACTAGCCCACCAGGTACCGCCAGTAAGCACCACACACCTGGATTGCGGAGAGTGGTCCGAGGCCACGCCCCCTTTTTACACCACTCTGCAAACGCGGCTCCTGGCACACTGCTGCTCGGGGGATGAAGTCCACTTGTGTCCTGAGGTCCTCAGGACACAAGAGGACCTCATCGCCCCACCAGCAGTACGCCAAGAGGCGTGTTTGCAGAGTGGTGTAAAAAGGGGCGTGGCCTCGGACCACCTCTCTGCAATCCAGCTGTGTGGCGCTTACTGAAGGTACCTGGTGGGCTAGTTGGCCTTCAAGGACCCTCTGTATTCAAGGGGACTTAATTCCCCAACTTAGAATGCACCAGGCGGCAGGGAGTCATTCAGGGAGGGGGCCGGCCTCTGGAGAGTTGCCGGCTTCTTTTTTCAATTTTTGCTGTTTTATGGGAGGGGGGCCGCCGTTCCCTGGGCCACTTTTGGCCCCAGGGACCCCATCCCCTGGGGCCTGGCAGCCTTGTTGTTTCTTTATTAATTTTTGGGGAGGGGGTAGCGTGGCCCCCCTCCAGAGGCCAATTATGTCCCCGGGGATCCCACCCCCGGGGCCTGGCCAGCTTTTTTTTTTTTTTCTTTTGGAGGGGGTCCACGTGGCCCCCCTCATCAGGCCAATTATGCCCCCGGGGACCCCATCCAGCGGGGCTGGCCTTCCGTTTAAAAAATATATATTTTAATTAAAGGAGAGGGGGGCCAAGTGCCCCCTTCCGGGCCACTTCTGGCCCCGGGGACTCCATCCCCGGGGCCAGCACTCAGCATTGGAGACCGTGGGGGGAGCCCCAATACCCCCCCGGTCCCAGCCGGCTCCCCGCCTCCTGCTGTAGCCGGCATTGCTTTTGGGCAAGGGGAGCTGCTAAGATGCAGCTCCCCTTGCCCAAATGCTATTCTGCTTTGCTTTTTGGAAGCGAGAGCAGGTTTCCTGCTCTCGCTTCCAAAAAGCAAAGCAGTGTTTGCTATGGCAGGGCGGGGGCCATGCTCCAGCCCTGCCATAGCAAACAGCAATGTCCCGGGGGTGGGCACCCTGGGACATTGCAGTAGCCGGCCCTGGGGGGGTGGCAGTCCCCAGGGCCATCGAGGGCTCCAGGAGGGGGGCCCCCTCCCTTCCTCAAAATAGCCCCGGGGAGGTGCTGGTCCCCAGGGACCGGGGGTCCGCAACAGACCCCCGTACTTGAATGATGTGTGCCCCAGGGAGGTGGTGGTCCCCGGGGCAGTGTGGGGAGGGGCAGGAGCCCCCCCACACTTTTTTAATTTTATTTAAGCCCCGGGGAGGTGGTGGTCCCCAGGGCTTGGGGGGGCTGCAAGGCCCCCCCGAACATAATAAAGAATGCCCTGGGGAGGTGGCGGTCCCTGGGGCAGCATGGGGGGGCAGGAGCCCCCCATGCATTTTTTTCAAACAAGCCCCGGGGAGGTGGCATCTTCGGGGCTGCGGGGGGCCGCATGCCCTCGCATATTATTTCAAAAGCCCCGGGCAGGTGGCAGTCCCCAGGGCTGCGGGGTCCCGCGCAGCCCCCGCATACATTATAAATATTGCCCCAGGGACCTGGCCCACCTGGGGACTTAAGTACAACGAAGCACGGGAGCCCGTGCTTTGTTTTTTTTATTTTCTCAGCCAGATTTGCGCATCGGCCGAATATATATTTTTTTTTTATGCTTTTTTTGGCCCTGGGGGTCCTTGTGGGACCCCCTGAACAGGCCTAGGGGGTCAGGGTATTTCTACCCTGCCCCCTTTTCTTGTTTTTTAATGTTTTTCCTACTGGTTTCTTGTGACTCAGATACCGAGTCACAAGATGGCTGCCAACACATTCTGGTTTGGAGTGTTGGCAGCCAATCAGAATTAAGCTCGTGCTCGGGAGGGTTTGCGGCTCCACAACGGCTCAGATATCGATATTTTTATTTATTGAATTTCTCAGGAACTACTGAACGGATTTACACCATTTAAAAAAGGGCACTTTCTGAACCAAGAGCTACCTTTTTGCCAAAATTTTGTGTAATTCCATTCAGCAGTTCGGGCTGTAGCCTGTTCCAAAATTTCCTATGGAAATGAACATGGAGAAAACACGTTTTGGGACACCCCTATTTTCTCGGCCCCCGCTTGACGAATCAGCCCCAAACTTTCCAGACAGGAGCTGACCTGAGCTGGTCATTAGTTTGGAAGTTTTCCTGAAGATTCGTCTAACGGCGCCAAAGATATTGGCAAATCAATAAATGCTTTTCCTATGGATAATAGGTCCTAACTATAACTACCTACTGGCGTATATATATATATATATATATATATATATATATATAATACAACTGCTCCAAAAAGAATATCTCAAAAAGGCAAATAATGCATATCGCAGACAAAAGTCTACGTGTTTCAGCCTTACAAGCCTTGTTCACGACGTTTGACAGTCAGTACAGCAGTCATTTTGAATAATCGAGTTGCACAAACATTGAAAACTCCTTTGCCGCGATGACACTAGATTCAAAACACATGTCGCCCATCTTGTAGCATGTTAACTTCACATGGTATTGTTGAACAAAATTAAATATTTTATAACATATAATGCAATAATGTATATTGTGCCTGGGGAAATGTAATATTGCATAATTCCATAGACTGATGTATAAATTAAAATATATTTTCAATCTCAAATAAGCTGCTGTATATTGTAGAAATCATATCTCAGCAGAGCTGTATTAGACTCATATGGCAACACGTCGGCCATCTTGTAACAGATTGAAACATATTGAAGCATTAAAAAAACCCTAGGCATAATAAAATAAATAAGCACTTAACAAGATGACTTCTAGGATTTCATTAATCCATTCAAAAATTCATCAACAAATTCATCCTAAATAAAATTGGATATTGAGCCCCATTGGGCTACATAAACTCAACAATTCATAACTAAGTGTCTAAGCTGTTCAATTTGCCAGTGCAGATCTCGTGTTTTTCATAATGCCCAACTTAGATAATAGGTTTGGGCCCCATTGGGCAAAGGACAACACTTAATAGAATATTATTAGATATATAGGGAGCATAAAGCTTCAGGCCCACAAATGCATCCTACAACATCTGAGAGCAGTAAAGAATTTGGATATGACCTACCCGGTGGCAAGACACTTTAGGGAATACCATAACAGGGATCCAACAGCACTCACTTACAGTGTCCTAGATCAGATAGTAAAATCCATCAGGGGAGGAGATAGAGAGATTGCCCTCAGACAACTAAAGTGCAGATATATTCTGAGAATGGGCACTAAGGAGCCCATAGGCTTGAATATCGACGAAGAATTATATACTTTCTTGTAAATTTTGTATATGATGTTTTTGAACCTCTCTGCTTCTTTATCCTGTCCTTGAATATTTGCAATATTGTGTAGAGTTTTAACAGTTTTTAATGTATTTGCAGTCTTTTCAGCAGCAACATAACTAATACCTCTATATTTGTTCATTTTTAGGTTGTTCAAGGAGGAGGCAATAGAGCTGAGATATCTTTTCTTCTTTATATTCTTTTGGATCTTTCTTTCAGTATTTTGCCATCTACTTTCATTGTCATGGTTGTCGTCCTTCGCCCAATGGGGCCCAAGTCTATTAATTAAGATGGGTAATATGGACAATACGAGATTTGTACTGGCTGAGTGAACCAGTTAGACACTGAGAAATGAGTTTTTGTGTATACTGTCTATGTATACTCTGCCCAATGGGGCTTAATATTCAATTAAGTGTTGTCCTTTGCCCAATGGGGCGCAAACCTATTATCTAAGATGGGCATTATGAAAAACACGAGATCTGCACTGGCAAATTGAACCGCTTAGACATGTAGTTATGAATTGTTGAGTTTATTTTGCCCAATGGGGCTCAATATCCAATTTTATTTTGGATGAATTTGTTGATGAATTTTTGAATGGATTAATAAAATCCTAGCAGCCATCTTGTTAAGTGTTTATTTATTTTATTATGCCTAGGGTTTTTTAATGCTTCAATCTGTTACATGATGCCTGATGTGTTGCCATATGAGTCTAATACAGCTCTGCTGAGATATGATTTCTACAATATACAGCAGCTTATTTGAGAATGAAAATGTATTTTAATTTATACATAATTCTACGGAATTATGCAATATTACATTTTCCCAAGCACAATATACATTATTGCATTATATGTTATAAAAGATTTAATTTTGTTCAACAAAACCATGTGAAGTTAACATGTTACAAGATGCCCGACATGTGTTTTGAATCTAGTGTCATCGCGGCAAAGCCATTTTCCATGTTTGTACAAAACACGATTATTCAAAATGACTGCTGCACTGGCTGCCAAACATCGTGAACAAGGCTTTTAAAGCCGAAATGCGTAGACCTTTGTTTGCAATATGCGTTATTTGCATTTTTGAATACATTTTCCGCACTACTGGAGTGCCGTCTCTGAGATATTCTTTTTGGAGCAGTTTTATAATATTATGCATCTGGCCGCGGACGCCAATGGGCACCCGCGGCAGTCTGGCAGCACATCTCATATGCCTTTAGTATCTTATATATATATATATAACGTTGCACAGTTAAGGGCTCAATATTTTTTGTATCTTCAAGGTTGGATTCATATATTTATATATGCAACAGGGTGTTCTTACTATTTATTAAGTATGCATTAAGCCCACCATTTGAATAACATGAACTGTGACACACCATATTTAAAATTATAATTTTAACTTCCTTATTACGGAAGTTTTATTTATAGTGGTGGTGAAACTTGAATCGTTTTTTAAGGCATTTATGCAGGTAGATGAAATCATTGCCGACTTTTGTGAATTTTCTTGTGTGCTGATCTGGCGAGCTTGGAAAACAGACTTTTCTGTGCATGAAAAAGTGATGCCAGTGTGTATTTTATGTCAATTTATCACGTGGTGTAAAACACAAGGACACAGTTATAAATATAAAATGGCGAACGAATTTCAAGTTGACCTGTGAGCAAGGGCACAAGGTGTCCGAAACGCGTCAGTCTTGAGGAATACAATAAATTAAGATCTGCCTAATATTGCTGGGTTCGAGTCTCTGTTCGCTGAAGGAAGTGCGGAGAGTTGGAATAGTTTTTTGCATATATATATATGTTCAACCACAGTGCCGCTTTTAGTCGATCCCCTCCTTTCGACACCGGTGCCTGCGGCGGCAGCGACAGCCGCTGTTCATGAATCCACGTAGCTATTTGAGTAATCCCAAAATCAGCAAAGCGGCACACCAAAGGACAACACAATTACTTTATTGTGTATACGAACGACGTGTTTCGGCGAAGCCTTTGTCAAGTTACTGACCTGCGCCCTACTCCCCATAGAAATACAGGTCGCGGTTAACAAACAGGGAAAAAATACTGTGTTATGATGCGTTTCGGTGCAGTACCATTCATAAATTCATGAAAAATCATCAAACATTGAATAGATATATAACGTTCATAAATAGAAAATCAGGATTTACAGTTTTGGACATTGTAAACGGAAAAATTCCTTTGAGGCCATAATGCATTGCAATCATGTGTGGTGATATCAACACGTTATATCCCAGTCATGTACTGTTTGAGCAAACATTAGCACCAACAATTTCAGGTCATAATGCGCATTTAGGTTAAAGCATGAAAGGCAATTATATACATGTGTACAATAAAGATCGGTAATGTACCATCTATATTACTAATAGTGGCCTAATGCGTGCCAATCTTTATCATATATAAATCAATAAATAAAGAGCTCCATATAACCACACAATAATAAATGCATGTGGACTATACAGTTAATATCCTAGGTAATGTACCTTAATGTCCAACAGTGATATATCTGATTCAATCCTGTCGGTGTAAGCAAAACCGCAATCTAATAGATTCAAAACAGGGGAGTTTTTGGCTAACAGTGTTTAGTGAGACAGTGTGAAAAAGAAAATGAAAAAGTGAATGAATAATTGATATATACATGTGCGTTAGAAATATTTGAAGACTTAAGGATCAATACTCCCCCAACAGCCGTCATGGGTGAAGTCACCTAGCCATATGTGATATCGGAACCTCTACTGTCATAGATTCCCAACCAATGAATTAAGAATCATCCCTGCACTGAAGGACAATGCCAAGGAGGGACTCTACACTATATGGTCCAAGTCTTCCTAATTCTAATGACTAAAAAGTGTAAGTGATTAAAACAGCTAAGCTGATCATCTTATTCTTGGGAAGGAACCAACGGAAAGAGATACTGTCATATGGTACTTCATTTGTATTCAATGTGTGTAGCTAATTCCTCTCCACTGTTGAGCCCATTAGGAATTTTTGTGTTAAGCTCAATAATGAACCTAGATTCTGTTATTCGTAACAGTTTCTCTCTATCTCCGCCACGTGGATGAGGTACAATCCTATCAATCCCATAGAATATTAGTAGATTGGGATTGCTCTGATGTTTCATCTGAAAATGACTGGCCACTGGATAATTTAGATCTGCGTGTGTTATGGCTCTCATGTGCTGTAGGACCCTGGTCTTCAACTGTAATTTCGTGCTGCCTGTATATCTAAGACCGCACGGGCATTCCAGGATGTAAACAACGTAGTCACTGGTACACGTTATAAACTTAGTAATCTGCCTTGTTTTTCCTGGGTAAATATTATATTTATCCCTACTGCGGCTGTGTTTGCATGCCTTACAGGAATTGCACTTATGGAAACCTTTCATGGTTCCCAGCCATGTACTACGAGTGGGTGCAGGTTAGTAACTGTGTACAAGACAGTCCCTTAATGATTTGGATTTACGATAGGTTATGAGTGGTGTTTTACCGATACTTTTCCCTATAATGGGATCTGTTTCCAATAGGCCCCAATGCCGTTTCAACATGCGTTGTAGGTTGCCTGATCTCATATTGTAGGTGGTACTCATTCTAGGGATATTGATCTCATTGGTCTTGCTTTTTTTGGGAATAAATAAGGCATCATTATGTGTGATTTCGCGGACTTTCCGTACTGCTGTGGATATGATCTTATTCTTATAGCCTCTTTGCTTAAATTGTCCCTCCATGGTCTTTTGCTCCAGCCTGAACCCACCTTCAGTACTGCAAATTCTACATGCTCTTAATAACTCCCCGTAGGGGATGCTATTACATAAGGGTGTGGGATGACTGCTGTTTGCGTGAAGGAGCGTATTACCAGCGGTCTCTTTTCTGAATAAATTGGTCACCATCTGCCCGTTATCAATTCTGATGGCTACATCTAGAAACTCACAATATGTTGTACTTATGTTGTGGGTAAAGGACAGATTCAACTGGTTATTGCCTAATTCAGAAATAAATTCCTGTGCCATCTCCAAAGAACCATCCCAAATCAGGATCAGGTCGTCAATGTACCTGATCCAAATTGGGATGTGTTCAGTGTATTTTTCATAGGTGTCTACCCATACAACCTGTTCCTCCCACCATCCCAGAAAAAGATTGTCTAGGCTGGGGGCGAAACAGGTGCCCATGGCCGCGCCCATCTTCTGTCGGAAGAGTGTCTTGTCGTAGATGAAAATGTTGTGTGTAAGACACTGCAGCATCATGCTTTCTAACATTATATTGTGGTCCCATAAAGAAATGTGTCTATCTTTAAGAAAGTATAGGCAAGCATCTACGCCTTGTCTTTGATCAATAGAAGTATATAGTGAACACACATCTAAGGCTATCATATGATAGGAATCCTCCCATCTTATATCATGGATGCGGCGTAAGAAATCACTACTATCTCGGCAATATGATCTGAGTCTGAGTCTGAGCACATATGGTGACAAGAATAAGTCCAAGAATATCGAAGTATTTTCAAAAACTCCCCCATCTGAGGAGACTATAGGTCTTCCTGGTGGTCTAGTGGGGTGTTTATGAATTTTAGGTAAAAGATAAAACCATGGAACACAAGGTTTATCAATTTTCAAGAAGAGATATTCATCTCTATCCAAGAGACCTTGCTCCCACCATTCTTTTAGAGAGTCATGATAAAGTGTAATGGATGTTTTATACATTTCCCAGCTAACTTCTTCATAGCAGTTATGATCTTTCAGCTGCCGAAGTGCTTCATCATTATACTGTTCAAAATTCATAATAACAACGTTCCCACCCTTATCCGATGGTTTCACAATTATTTTGGGGTCATTTGTTAGATTTCTCAGGGCTATTCTCTGTGATTTTGTCAAATTATCATATGTGGAAGAGGCTCGTTGATTCTTCAATTTGTTGATCTCCTGAATCATGATGGAATTAAATGCCTCTATATTATCATGAGGGACATTTGGATTGAATATGGAACGTGGTTTAAAGCCACTGTGACATGTAGCATCTGGTCTGAAGCCCAATTCAATTAGCATTTTACCCTTGTTTTATTGGATAAATCTGTAATATTTTCCTCCAATTGATGTAAGTCCAAAATAAAGTCAAAATCTTCAATTCTGAAATCAGTGGCATCCTCGGCCAATTGACAACCAGATCTTGATTTCTTATATATATATATGTATGATTTTCTCTTTATATATAATAATATAATATATTGCATGGGTAAGCCTTCCTATTTAATGTTTGTCAGTGCTGACAAACCTCGTATTTCACAGAGAAGAGATCTAATTGTGCATTAATTCCCATAGGTCACAGTGCTGGAGTCATGTGCATGCAGGATATTTATCTTCCTTAAAAAAATAAAAAAGTTAAACACAACATTTTGTCTTTCTTTCAGTGCTAGTAAAAATAAAAATGCCTTTACAGTGCTACTCAATCCTCATTACAAGTTAAGGGCTAAATTCTGATCTCTGTGCAAATTTGTGTGTGCACAGGGACTGGAATTACAAACTGAGTAATAATTATCACACACTCACAGTTTTCCTCTGATAAATTCTGGCAAGTCCGATGTGCCAACGTTTATGGGTGAAAAGGCATGGGAAAAAGGCAAAACATGTGGAGTTTGGTGTGTTAAAAACTGTTTCTGTGTGTTATGTACTATTTTCCTTTTGAAGACCTGGAATAGAAGGTATCTACCACTAATAGTAAATACCTCACCCTGTGGTAATGGTATTTATCGCATGTGGTAAATACCCCACCCTTTTCTGACAAACTCGTAATGAGGGCTTGAGAGTAGTAATCAGCACCACTGACAAGCTCTCCCTTGAAGGCCCATCCTTGGCGCAAGAATCTACCATTGAATCCTCCTCACTGTAATATAAAAAATACATCATTATTAATATGTGTAATATGCTCCTTTATTGCTATCTCAGGGTTCAGATAGTATTTAGAAAACCCTCAGCCTTCCGCTTCATGGTTTATAATATTACCAGAATCCCTTGATGGTAATATAGGCCCATATTACAACGTTACACGTTATGTACATATATGTAACAGAGCGGGGGTAGCCACTTTGTAGTTATAGTTAGGATTCAGAGAGATAGGAATTCATCAGATATTTGCTTGCTAATAACTTTGTCACAGTTTGATGAATCTCCAGGACACTTTGCAGACCTATTCTTTGTTCTACATTGGCTGATGATGCAAACTTTTGTGGTGATTAATTTAGGGGAAAGAAAAGAAAATGAGGGTCCCAAAACATGTTTTTCCACCAATGCATTTTCTATAGACTTTTTAAACAGATGTAGTGACAAAATGGCTAAATAGATTTACATGAAATTGAGCAGAAAAATAGATTAAGGCGTAGAAAGGCTCCTTTTTAGATATCGGGTAGACACCGTATACACTGTCTCTAAGAGACATGTTGTGCTTAATCTTTTTGCTTCAGTCCACCCACAGGCTTCCCATTTGCTCACTCCATCATCTGTCTCACATTCTTTGCCACTGTTTGTCCCTAGCATGCATGGTCTTCTTGTGTTGAGCCCCCCAATAGAGCATGGACCAAGTACTTGTCATCCACTGCTGCTGTTTTTTAATGACCATTTTAGGACCTACTTTTTTCTTTTTTTTCAGCACTCTACACAGTACTCCTGCATTTTCCAGCTCCGTCTCCTCCCACCCGCCTTCATGCCCCGTCCACAGATCTCCCCATCACTGCTTTTCTCTTCATTGCTGCTTTCCATTTCTCCCACCTCCTTCTTTCTGTCTCTGCTTACTCGCTTGTACCTCCCGGTGCTTGCCCCTTTCACAAATCACCCCCTACCCCTGACCCCGTCACTGCTTTAAACCCTCATTTTAGTCTGTTTCCTCTAGTGAGTGGTGGTGTTCTGCCTTTTAATGTCCTTTTAGTTTATAGCTGACGTGCTGATTGGAGCATGTGAGCATGGCTGCTATTACTTGTCGCACGTGTAGTCTCAGGAAATTCAGACCTCAAGTGAATCAGGTATGCATTATCATAGGGCATGTCAGAGATTCTAAACTACCTGAGTCTTCTGCTGTAATTGCATTGCCATGTTTTTCTTGTGTGAAATGATTGAACCGTTCGTGCCTCACATTGTTGCTTCTCATTTGATTGGGTGGGACTCTATTTCTTCAAATTTCTCCCGTCAGGACACTTTCTTATTTTTTTCTCATTCACCAATGAAGTGTTTCCATGCGCCAATGTTGCTTAACTTAAATTCTTTTTAAAGGAGCCACTCTGAGACTTGATGTCATCAAGATCTACCTGCCCCTCACTGTCCATGGCAAAAGTAGTCCTTTTAATGTGGTTGCTGATGCAAGGTATTTTCTCATGTTCACTACTCTAAACCAGCCTAACACTGTGAGTCTTTCAGTTTTTTTGTGCAGTTTTATATAGCGCCAACACCACCCGAAGGTAGTGGGGTGCTTTACATTAGCACCAGTTCCTTTACACAAGGAAACATTCATTTTTGTAGGCACAGGGAGATTAAGTGATTTGCCCATAATCAAGGATGTTAAGCTGATGCCAAAACTTGAATCAGTTTCCTAGTTCCATAGTCGGTAGCCTGGCCTTTGCGCCACATTCTCTCCCAAGAGGACGCCACATCATCTCCCTAGCCTTGGTTTCGCTGAACTCCACTGCACAGATCCCCTCCTCCCCCGACTCTGTTTTTCAAACATTTTTGCGCAGTTTTATGTTGCGCCAACACCACCCAAAGGTATTGGAGCTCTTTACATTAGCACCAGTTACTTTTCACGAGGACACCATAAACGTAGGCAAATCACTTAATCTCCCTGTGGCAGCCCACATTTGCTGTTGACTGCCCGTCCACCTCCCACACGTCACTGCTTGCCCCGCTGAACTCAGTTGCACCAATCCCCTCCTCTCTGACTCTGCTTTTCACATTTTGTTTGTGCATTTTATATAGCGCTCGCACCTCCTAAATGTATTGGAGCGCTTTACTTTAGCACCAGTTACTTTTTTTTTGTGCAGTTTTATATAGCGCCAACACCACCCAGTTACTTTACACAAGGACACATTAATTTTTGAAGGCACAATGAGATTAAGTGATGTGCCCAAAATCAAGGATGTTAAGCCGACTCTGAAGCTCGAACCCAGTTTACCAGCTCCATAGTTGGCAACTCTAGCCCTTACGCCACATCCTGTAGTGTAGCTCCTATTTCCCTAATAGGCTCTGCGCATTGGAATAATATATCCTATAGGTTTGACATAGGACTAAGGTCAGTATGTCCCTATCGAGCATATTAAACTTAATTACTTTTGCCAGCTAGCTCAGAGGCCACTAGAAACTCCTTGACAACAAGAAGGAGTAGTTTCTGGCAGCCACAAAACATGACCACTGTGTTTCCCTTTAGAATCAGAACGTGTCCCAGAGTCGTGGAAACAATAGATAACTATTTCACTCAGCTCAGTCGTGCATGCTTAGTTTTCTCCAAGTTACACAGAAAGAAATAGACGGGCGTTTCAATAAAGGATTTATTGAACAGTCTTGTTTCTGGTGTAAGTAAAATGTGCTGTTACGATCACAAGACAGTATGCGAGATAAATAATGTACAGGGTGAGCAGTAGAAATAAATAATACTGCGATAGCATTATCTTTTAGTACATATGCTGTTACATAAATAACACAGACTAAAAATGCGAGTACTCATACGATGCGTTGCTAAGCTAGTTCTATCCCAATGTACCTAACCTAACCTAGGTGTAGGAAGAGGGAAGAAGTAGGTGAAGTATTCCTTACTACGGTATACTAAGAGTATGTTAAGTCTAGTATGCCTAGTATGCCAAGAGTCCCTCTAGGTTCTAGTCAGCTCCATACCTGAAGAAGAGAGAGGTAGGAATCTCTTTGCCAGACTCGAACTCCAACACCCCGCAAGGGAAGTCAGATCACTGGAAGCTGGAAGCTGGGCTCTCTGCATGCAGGGATGACAGTGTCTTCTCAGTGCGTCAGGCCGGGAAACGGGCTCCTCTGAAGTTGAGGTCTCCTCTGGTTTACAGGGGCTAGGGAAGGTATATTTATACCTGAGAGCACCTAAGAATGTTAGCATTGACGTGAGTTGGACAGCGAAAGACGTCATGAATGAACCCCCTAAGGAATAATGGTTCATGCATAATGTATGAGTCCTTGAAGAAATCAATAGTGCTGGACTAGGGAAACTCCCGCAGCCTAAGGGTCTGTTCTTCATGAACTCGTTGTGACGTTAGGGTGGACGGATGTCAGAGACCATGCCTGTATTTGGAGTGCATGGTTTAATGCCTAAATAAGGGCTGGGATTTTATGCCTATATAAGGGCAGGGCGAATTGTGCCTATATAAGGACATGATACTGGAAAGCCCGTTTATGGATACCCTAAGAGGAATACAACACCCACTCCTCTTTCGTGTGTACGATAATACTAAAATGCTAAACATTTAAAATGCTAAACATTAAAATGGAGTACCGCATATTTCTAAAAATTTTCATAAAACCATTTAAAAAAGGCATTTCTTTAAAAAACCTATTAGAATGCAAAAGGTACTGTACATTTGAAGCATTGCTTTTCATTACAGGCATAAAGTTTGAAAATAAATGCAATTGGGATGAAATAAGCAGTAATATTTACATTTGACAAAAAATGATCGATAAGTTACTCAAAAATCAAAGTCATTTCATGTCATGAAAATTAATGAACTGTTGTAGACACACAAGATGACTAAGTGTCTGTGGAAGTACCTAGAAGTCTGTATTATAAGGCTAGTTCTACTTTAAGCAGATCAATGTGCCATTTTCGTTCAAAAAATGGGGAAAAAGTTCAATTTTGGTAGAGTTCCAAGTTGTTTAAAAAATGAAGGCCAAATTGTCACTGCATCTCTGGAACACAGTATGCCGAATCAGAGTTAGTTCATGGGTCCGGTGTAAACATGAGATCATCTATTTCAACAGACAAAACATCATCCACTGTTGTTGGTGTCAGTTGGAACACCTCGTGTAGTAGATTAATTGCACAGAGATGGGAAGCATTGCTTCCAGCATAGGTTGCCTCTGCAATGTTCGCGTCCGTTACCTGTGTGCCTGGATTTCTTTCTCGTACCTCAGCAGCAGCCGGAAGCGTCTGTGAGATCTCAATGAATGCTGACATCAGGATAGGAAGCCTCTGGGGACAACACAGAGCATGGGCCGTTATCGGGTCCAGCAGAGTATCGACATCCGTTGGCGTTGTTGATGGAAATGTTAGACATGTGTCCAACACGCATTCTTCACCGCATAGCAGGCATCGTAGAACAGGTAAGATGCAATCTTGCCAGATTGGTCTGAATGACAGGAACCAAGTTGTATTAAGGTCCCATAGACGAGTCATGCCCAAAAGCAGAATTCCGGCAACAAGTGCTAGAATTAATGGTATGCCACCAAACACCGAATGTGCAAAGTTCGGGATGATTCCGAGTATTGCCTGGAAAGGTGCTAACAGACCTGAGCAGATGCTCTTAAATACATGTACAATTCCGGTTGTATCAGACATGTTAAAAATACGTGATATCATTTCCACTAAATGTATAGGGCAGTTTGTACGTATTAAAGTCTGTATCTCAGCCGAAGTCCTTGCAACTTGTAGATCATAGGTTTCTTTGGCCGAGGTCAAAGGCACTTTTTGCTGTAAAAGCATGGCTTTCATTCTGCTTAGAGTATCAAATCTTATAAAAGAGACGTTCAGCGAAGGCCATAGAGGCGACTCCCTGACTGTGTCTATTGGGGAAACAATACTTGCATACAGCAAGTGACCCTGGAGTTGACCGTTACTAGATATGGGATGCCTGGCAGCATTCCGCAGCAGCTCTGATCATTCAACATGAGGTAACTCCCATTAGAAAGTTGTCCAAACGTTGGATTAATCACAGCAGCTGGTATACCCTGCTGATGGCAAGACAAATTTTCCACTGAACCATTACAAGCCCCGTGCAAGGAAATGTCTTGACATATGAGTGAACCACTCAGTGCAAGTTTACAGTTTGAACTGCTCAAAAACACTTCATGATCCCCACTCCAACATCTATATGTATACGGTAAATCCCAAGATGTCTTAATGTATTCCTTACCCAACCTTTCATATTTGCCTGCTTGCATTTGTCTGAGGCAATACTGAAACTGAAAAGTACTCACAGGTAATGTTATTTTGCCATGAATAAGCCATTCTGTAGCTGGTTTTTCTGCCACAGTGAATGGTAATTTTTCCAGTTTTTCAATGCTCAGCACTGTATACTTTGCTCCTCTTTGTGCCAGTTCGATCTGTTTATCAGTGAGATTGTATTCTGCAAACAGAGCCGTTGTGTTGATGAAACGCCATAGGCACATAGCCCGCTCGCAAAGATTGCAGCGTCCAGCTTAATAACATAATAGAACGTAATTGAGATTGGCCTTGTTGTAACATCGCCAAATCTTGTTCTAGTATGTCGATAGCAGAGGATACAATGCCATCCAATGAATATATTCTGGAGGACAAAGTTGTTAACCCATTGTCGACCACAGAGAGTGTTTTCTCTAAATTAATACGATCAAGTTCACGTATTCGTTCTGCGGCCTCTATCTGTGATACCTTCCAAGCTTCATTATAAGCAGCATAAATGCCGGCATATATGAAACGTTTTTGACGCGGTTTTCTTGGTCCAAGCAAGAATTCCCTAAGGTCTGCGTCCTTTTAAGTAAGGTTAAGTGTTGTTTCAGATCCTGTAGTGTAGACTTATGCAGCCAATCGAGGCATAATTTACCTACACTGTATGTTGTTACTACCCCCGGATGTTGTCTTTGGACGTATCTTGGGTCTGGCCTATTAATAGTAAAGCCCTGAGTTTTATTCAGGAATCTTTCCTGACAGTTATTCGTGTCTGTGGGCCAGATCAACCATTTTTTCCAATCAGGATTAGATCTGTTGAGTTGTAGTATATTGTCAACTGTCACCACTGCCTGTGTATCGTTATCTCTGGCAGGTGTTGGTACAGAAGGTGTGTTCATCTCTTTGATCTTGGCTAATCCAAGACAAGACGTTTGTTGGATGGTTTCATTCAAAAACATTATTTGTTCAGGGATGATGCAGGCTCTAAATAAAGCTTCTATCCCCTGCACTTGCCAATCTTTAGTACCCCACACAGTTTTTGTGTCAATTGTGTCTTTCCAAAGTCGAAACCCTGTCTAGACAGTTGGGCATTAAAAAATGCAGAATAAATCTGTTTTGTATTTGTTAACATAATTTTCAGTCCTGTCTTGTTTACATTTTTATAGTAAAACATTTCTGGATCAGATGTGTTGTAACCTGAAAAATATGGAAACTTACTAGCAAATGTTTTTGAACTACCTTTAGGTGGTGTAGGACAATGTTCCCATTGGTTAAACATAAACACATTTCTTGGATATGCAGATTTATGCAAATAATGATGACCATAGTGATTAAAACAATACATTTGTTCATAGTCTGATGAACCTTCTAAATATTCATGTTTAGAAAATGCTGCAGATTTTTCTAGGTCAAACATTATGTCGTTTACAGTCTCAAAGTCCCAATCATCTGAATAGGTACTGGACGTAATTAGATCACTTAGGGAAATTTTAAACAAATGTGGAATGTTCAATTGTTCATTCGGGCCGAAGATATCATAATCTGTTTTGTCCCACACTATACCATCCTGTATAGGAACAGCTGTGATGTTCACTGATGACAAGTCTCTTGCTTCACGATGGGAAGATTTATGAGGTTTCAAAAGTACGTTTACGTCTTTTCCTTCAGTGTTCACATGGATGTATCTGCCACTTATAAGCACGCTTACTGTTGTTACCAAAGCTAGCCAGAGCAGGAAAACAAAAAGTCCAGATGTAATCCAGAGTTCAATCCATGGAGAAACCAAATAAGTCATTTTCACAAAATGAAGAAAGTCTTGTACTTGCTGCTTGAATTTCAATGACACTGGCGTCGTTTCAGGTTCACTCGGATCTTCTGAGAACGTATCAAAGTTAATGAAATAGCCAGAAGCAGTTCTGTCAATTGTTGTAATTGCATCAGGATTTGTAGAAATCACTGGAACCAGTTCATCACTTGCCACGTTGGTGTAGACAGGTGTATTTGGACAAACTGTTACTTGGTGTTCAAGAGGGATGAGTTCCATAGCGTTGTTGCATAGTCCTCCGTCTGTTACAGCTGAATTCTCGATAGTTATCAGTCTTTCAGTCTGAACCTCTTGGATAGTAGCGAGAGGAGTGTGTCTGCTACTAGGTCGGAGTCCACGAGGCCTACTATTTAGTATTGGCCACATACTGTGGTTTGATGAGGTCGATGGTCACAAATCTTTTCTCCTTTCTTCCAGCAAGGGGCGGCAGAAGTACTGTTCTTGTTCCTTGAACTGCTAGGACAGGTACTGGTTGTCTGTAAGAAGGTCCAAATTCCTTCTTGACCGCAATTTTTTTCTCTGACTAGATCCCCAACTTTTGGAATCCAGACAGGCCTTGCTGGGACAGCCGGTTGATCCCCAGTGGTGGTTGACTGTAGGAATACGTTGCTTTGTTTCGTTCTTAATTTGTTTAAGTCCTGTAAAACAGCCAAACGATCTTTGATATCAAATGGTTTATTTTCCACCACTGTGCCTACGTGTTCAAGGTCTGGTACCCACATTCTTGTCCCAAATAGGATCTCATATGGAGTGACCCCCCTAGAGAACTTCTTGGCAGATTATTCAATGCGCGCTGTACGCCATTAAGGTGTTTGACCCACCCATCACCCGAACCTAATACCCTAGCTGTTATAGACTGCTTTATGTCCCGGTTTTTCCTTTCCACAACCGAATTTCCCTCAGGAACGATGGATCTGTGACTGGGGGTGAGTGTCCGAAACGTTTCAGCGCTCCGTCCATCATCTCCTTTTGTTTGCTTTGTTCACCCTAAGTTGGTAGGTTAGCCCAGACGTGGGTCTCTTGCTCACTTTGCCACTGGATTCAAGCTAGCCTTGCTGATGAAGCATGTTACCCAGAAACCGGTCCCAGGATGCTTGTTTCCGGTTCACGGAAGACCTGGCTTGGCAGTTCTGGCTGGACTGTTCCCATGAGGCACAGGATCAAGACTGATTTGCATATAGCTGGGTCTGAACTGAGGTGGCTAAGTGTGCTAAAGAATGATGATGGATTCAACCCAGATCTGTGACTGGGGGTGAGAGTCTGGAAAGTTTCAGCGCTCCATCCATCATCTCCTTGTGTTTGCTTTGTTCGCCCTAAGTTGGCAGGGTATGCCCAGACGTGGGTCCCTTGCTCACTTTGCCACTGGATTCAAGCTAGCTTGGGTGATGAAGGGAGTTACCCAGACACCGGTCCCAGGATGCTTGTTTCGGGTTCACGGAAGACCTGGCTTGGCAGTTCGGGCTGGAATGCTTTCATGAGGCAAAGGATCAAGAGTGATTTGGATATAGCTGGCTCTGAACTGAGGTGGTGAAGTGAGCTAAAGAATGATGATGGATTCAATCCAGATCTGTGACTGGGGGTGAGTGTCCAAAACGTTTCAGCGCTTCAGCCATCATCTCCTTGTGTTTGCTTTGTTCGCCCTAAGTTGGTAGGTTAGCCCAGATGTGGGTCCCTTGCTCACTTTGCCACTGGATTCAAGCTAGCCTTGCTGATGAAGCGTGTTACCCAGAAACCAGTCCCAGGATGCTTGTTTCCGGTTCACGGAGGCCCTGGCTTGGCAGTTCGGGCTGGACTGTTCCCATGAGGCACAGGATCAAGACTGATTTGCATATAGCTGGGTCTGAACTGAGGTGGCAAAGTGAGCTAAAGAATGATGATGGATTCAACCCAGATCTGTGACTGGGGGTGAGTGTCTGAAAAGTGTCAGCGCTCCGTCCATCATCTCCTTTTGTTTGCTTTGTTCACGCTAAGTTGGTAGGGTATGCCCAGACGTTAGTCCCTTGCTCACTTTGCCACTGGATTCAAGCTAGCTTGGCTGATGAAGGGAGTTACCCAGACACCGGTCCCAGGATGCTTGTTTCCGGTTCACGGAAGACCTGGCTTCGCAGTTCGGGCTGGACTGTTCCTATGAGGCACAGGATCAAGAGTGATTTGGATATAGCTGGCTCTAAACTGAGGTGGCGACGTGAGCTAAAGAATGATGATGGATTCGATCCAGATCTGTGACTGGGGGTGAGTGTCCGAAACGTTTCAGCGCTTCGTCCATTATCTTCTTGTCTTTGCTTTGTTCGCCCTATGTTGGTAGGATATGCCCAGACGTGGGTCCCTTGCTCACTTTGCCACTGGATTCAAGCTAGCTTGGCTGATGAAGGGAGTTACCCAGACACCAGCCCCAGGATGCTTGTTTCCGGTTCACGGAAGACCTGGCTTGGCAGTTCGGGCTGTACTGTTCCCATGAGGCACAGGATCAAGAGTGATTTGGATATAGCTGGTTCTGAACTGAGGTGGCGAAGTGAACTAAAGAATGATGATGGATTCAATCCAGATCTGTGACTGGGGGTGAGTGTCCGAAACGTTTCAGCGCTCCCTCCATCATCTCCTTGTGTTTGCTTTGTTCACCCTAAGTTGATAGGTTATCCCAGACGTGGGTCCCTTGCTCACTTTGCCACTGGATTCAAGCTACCCTGGCTGATGAAGTGGGTTACCCAGAAACCGGTCCCAGGATACTTGTTTCCGGTTCACGGAAGACCTGGCTTGGCAGTTCGGGCTGGACTGTTCCCATGAGGCACAGGATCAAGACTGATTTGCATATCGCTGGGTCTGAACTGAGGTGGTGGAGTGAGCTAAAGAATGATGATGGATTCAACCCAGATCTGTGACTGGGGGTGAGTGTCTGAAAAGTTTCAGCGCTCTGTCCATCATCTCCTTGTGTTTGCTTTGTTAGCCCTAAGTTGGCAGGGTATGCCCAGACGTGGGTCCCTTGCTCACTTTGCCACTGGATTCAAGCTAGCCTGGCTGATGAAGGGTGTTACCCAGAAACCAGTACCAGGATACTTGTTTCCGGTTCACGGAAGACCTGGCTTGGCAGTTTGGGCTGGACTGTTCCCATGAGGCAAAGGATCAAGACTGATTTGCATATAGCTGGGTCTGAACTGAGGTGGTGAAGTGAGCTAAAGAATGATGATGGATTCAACCCAGATCTGTGACTGGGAGTGAGTGTCTGGAAAGTTTCAGCGCTCCGTCCATCATCTCCTTGTGTTTGCTTTGTTCGCCCTAAGTTGGCAGGGTATGCCCAGACGTGGGTCCCTTGCTCACTTTGTCACTGGATTCAAGCTAGCCTGGCTGATGAAGAGTGTTACCCAGAAACTGGTCCCAGGATGCTTGTTTCCGGTTCACGGAAGACCTGGCTTGGAAGTTTGGGCTGGACTGTTCCCATGAGGCACAGGATCAAGAGTGATTTGCATACAGCTGGTTCTGAACTGAGGGGGCGAAGTGAGCTAAAGAATGATGTTGGATTCAACCCAGATCTGTGACTGGGGGTGAGTGTCTGAAAATTTTCAGCGCTCCGTCCATCATCTCCTTTTGTTTGCTTTGTTCGCCCTAAGTTGGTAGGGTATGTCCAGACGTGAGTCCCTTGCTCACTTTGCCACTGGATTCAAGCTAGCCTCGCTGATGAAGGGAGTTACCAGACACCGGTCCCAGGATGCTTGTTTCCGGTTCACGGAAGACCTGGCTTGGCAGTTCGGGCTGGACTGTTCCCATGAGGCACAGGATCAAGAGGGATTTGGATATAGCTGGTTCTGAACTGAGGTGGCAAAGTGAGCTAAAGAATGATGATGGATTCAATCCACATCTGTGACTGGGGGTGAGTGTCCAAAACGTTTCAGCGCTCCGTCCATCATTTCCTTGTGTTTGCTTTGTTCAACCTAAGTTGGTAGGTTAGCCCAGACGTGGGTCCCTTGCTCACTTTGCCACTGGATTCAAGCTAGCCTGGCTGATGAAGAGTGTTACCCAGAAACCGGTCCCAGGATGCTTGTTTCCGGTTCACGGAAGACCTGGCTTGGCAATTTGGGCTGGACTGTTCCCCTGAGGCACAGGATCAAGACTGATTTGCATATAGCTGGGTCTGAACTGAGGTGGCAAAGTGAGCTAAAGAATGATGATGGATTCAACCCAGATCTGTGACTGGGGGTGAGTGTCTGAAAGGTTTCAGCGTTCCATCCATCATCTCCTTGTGTTTGCTTTGTTCGCCTCAAGTTGGCAGGGTATGCCCAGACGTGGGTCCCTTGCTCACTTTGCCACTGGATTCAAGCTAGCCTGGCTGATGAAGGGTGTTACCCAGAAACCGGTCCCAGGATGCTTGTTTCCGGTTCACGGAAGACCTGGCTTGGCAGTTCGGGCTGGACTCTTCCCATGAACCACACGATCAAGAGTGATTTGTGTTAGAAATGGGATTTCTAGTTGGCTAGGGCTTGCGCCTAAGCCAGGCAGAAACCACCACTCTAGTCAGGGCAAGGGAGTTACACACTGATGATAACCCCTGCTCACCCCCTTGGTAGCTTGGCACGAGCAGTCAGGCTTATCCCAGAGGCAATGTGTAAAGCGTTTGCGCAACACACACACAGCAGCAACACACTAGGCACACCACAAAAGGAACTCCACACAAGGTTATATCAAAAATAGCCTTTGTTTTCTCGTAAACACATTAGAAACATAATCACACATTTACACTGTGCCAACTGGCACTGGGCAATATTCACAGGGGATTATATACAGGACCAGGCCAATCAGGCCACGGTCAGAACCATCAGAATGCAGGTAGTAAATATAAAACACAACCAGTAACTACTGGTACCATAATGACCTCAGCATTATCACATTAGCATTAAACCACATTTGGCCCAAACCTCATTAGCATAAACACATTACGCAATAGGCCTCACCAACATAAACACATTATGCAATAACCTCATAAGCATAAACACATTACGCAATAGGCCTCACCAACATAAACATATTATGCAATAACCTCATAAGCATAAACACATTACGCAATAGGCCTCACTAGCATAAATACATTATGCATAAATCACGGTGCATAATATTAGGTCTCACACATGGTGCATAAATCATCACCTTAGAAACTGACCCCCAGGCCAACTGGCCTTCTCTAGGGGCTCAAATGCCCTCTGTCCCAAATGTCAGGGCTTACTCCAGGGCGATCCAATTAGCCCTCTGGCTGCCCATGCAGCAAGCACAGTGCGCAATTGCGCTGGGGCGTGGGGTGCAATTCACCCCTATCTTATCACAAAGAAATGACCCCCAAACGTTGTAGCTGCCCACTGTCCGGCAGGGCAGCTGCGTAGAATGAACAGGCACCGGCACTAATAGTGCCCCGTGAGCCCCACTGGGACTCTCAAAACAAATGGCCCCTAACGTTGCAGCTGCCCGCTCTCTCTCGCAGTGCAGCTGTGGCGAGCCAACATGCGCACTG
This sequence comes from Calotriton arnoldi, assembly GCA_963921515.1. Classification (NCBI taxonomy): domain Eukaryota; kingdom Metazoa; phylum Chordata; class Amphibia; order Caudata; family Salamandridae; genus Calotriton; species Calotriton arnoldi. The sequence goes on along the minus strand of CAWUFW010009986.1, from coordinate 428,897 downwards.
GCACTGGAACCCCGATCCCCGGTCTCCTTCTGGGGCCAAAACAAGCAATATTCAAGTGGAGCCACACTCACCGGGGCTCTTCTTCCGCTGTCTTCTGGCTCCAACGCTCTAGTGAGCCCACAAGACTCTGGCCGGCTGCAGACTGCACGCGGGGCTCTCCTCACCACACAGGAGCCCCGCCTCGACTCAGGTGCAGTGCTGCCTGTCTCCCGCTCTCTTCCACCAGTCGCAGGATGGAGCTCGCCAGGCTCCGACGCTCGGGCAACACGCAGGGCTCCCTCAGGTGCACGGGGGCCCCGCCTTCCGCAGGTCAGGCTTCCTCTTCGGCCGCGCCGCAATTGACCGGCAGATTAGCTCCACCCACAACCAGGCAAGATGCCTGTCTTCCGGGCCGCGGCGGTGATTTCTCCTTGCGGCGAAGCGCGGGGTGGGCTCCCGCCGGCATGAAACACCACAGCGGGGTGGGCACCCGCTAAGTAAGCACACAAGCGGGGTGGGCACCCGCCACAAGAGCGGCAATGCAGGATGGGCACCCGCTTTTCAAAAATGCATGGGAGCGGGGTGGGCTCCCGCTCCAATCGGCAATATGCGGGGAATCCCCACGTCGGGATTCCCTCTAAATAGGTTGCAGCTCCGCGCTGCGAAGCATGCACGCTCCTCCTCTTCAGCAGTCTTGGAGTCCCCTCCTCTGGGGCTCCAGTAAACAAAATATAGCGCTCTCGAGGTGCTAAGCCCCTCAAAGTTCCTGGGGTAAAGCTGGGCAAGGAATCCAGCAGGCAGGAATCAAAAGTCCTTTGGGCTGGGGACACCCCAGCATGGCGCAGCCAGGAAGGCCAGCACGCAGGGACCCCCAAGAAGCTGCAGTTGGGTCCCACGGCGGTTCCTCCTGGCAGAGTGTCCCCCCCAGCCCAAGTATGCACAAGCACAGCTCCCAAAAAACATGGGGTCACAGCTCCTACATTTATACTCAGTTTTCCCTTGTCTGCCCTGGCACAGGGCTTGAGGGAACCAGTCCCAACTGGTTCTGGGGTTTTTTGGAGCACTCTGTTTACAGGGCTCCTCTTCCCCTTTGTCAGGTGGGGGCTCGGTGATCAGACACACCACAGGGGGCGGAGCCAGCATTGTACAGGCTAGGCACAGGCCTATTCAGGGACCAGGGACTTCTCCCACTACTCCAAATGCAGATGTCCCATTCAGCCTAGCGCTGACTCACCCTGCCCCTCCTGGAGCCACACACACCTCACCAGCCCCTATCACTCAAAAGCCAGATATGCAATTCACATCAGGCAGGCAGACACATAGCACACAGAAATGTCAACTTCTAAAAGTGGCATTTCTAAAATAGTGGTAATAAATCTGCGCACACCATTGGGTAGCATTTATTATCACTATTCCAAACATACCAAACATGACCACGCTGCTCCTCTCATATCAGGAATTACCACTGAAACACTTATCAGGGAATCCCCAATGCATTCCTATGGGAGGGCAGCCTCACAGTAGTGAGAAACCAAAATGGCTGTTTGTCACTACCAGGACATGTCACACACTTAAGGTACATGTCCTACCTTTTACCTACAATGCACCCTGCCCATAGGGCTAGCTCAGGCCTACCTTAGGGGTGACTGACAGGCAGTAGAAGGGGGGTCACAGACATGGCACACACTTTAGGTGCCACGTGACAGCGGCAGTAACACTGCGCTCACAGGCCCTGCAATGCGATACCAAAGGGGATGATGGACGGAGCGTTAGAGCAAATCAAACACTCACCCCCAGTCAACTGATCTGGGTTTAATCCATCATCATTCTTTAGCTCACTCCACCACCCCAGTTCAGACATGGCCATATGCAAATCAGTCTGACCCTGTGCCTCAAGGGAACAGTCCAGCCCGAACTGCCAAGCCATGTCTTCCCTGGACAGGAAACAAGCATCCTGGGACCGGTTTCGGGTTCATAACCCTCATCAGCCAGGCTATCTTGAATCCAGTGGCAAAGTGAGCAAGGGACCCACGTCTGGGCATACCCTGCCAACTTAGGGCGAACAAAGCGATACCAAAGGGGATGATGGACGGAGCGTTAGAGCAAATCAAACACTCACCCCCAGTCAACTGATCTGGGTTTAATCCATCATCATTCTTTAGCTCACTCCACCACCCCAGTTCAGACATGGCCATATGCAAATCAGTCTGACCCTGTGCCTCAAGGGAACAGTCCAGCCCGAACTGCCAAGCCATGTCTTCCCTGGACAGGAAACAAGCATCCTGGGAACGGTTTCGGGTTCATAACCCTCATCAGCCAGGCTATCTTGAATCCAGTGGCAAAGTGAGCAAGGGACCCACGTCTGGGCATACCCTGCCAACTTAGGGCGAACAAAGCGATACCAAAGGGGATGATGGACGGAGCGTTAGAGCAAATCAAACACTCACCCCCAGTCAACTGATCTGGGTTTAATCCATCATCATTCTTTAGCTCACTCCACCACCCCAGTTCAGACATGGCCATATGCAAATCAGTCTGACCCTGTGCCTCAAGGGAACAGTCCAGCCCGAACTGCCAAGCCATGTCTTACCTGGACAGGAAACAAGCATCCTGGGACCGGTTTCGGGTTCATAACCCTCATCAGCCAGGCTATCTTGAATCCAGTGGCAAAGTGAGCAAGGGACCCACGTCTGGGCATACCCTGCCAACTTAGGGCGAACAAAGCGATACCAAAGGGGATGATGGACGGAGCGAGTGCAATGGCAGAGGCCTGATATAGGTTTGAAAGGCTACTTTGGTGGGTGGCGCAATCAGCGCTGCAAGCCCACCAGGAGCATTTAATTTACCAACACTGGGTATCTGAGATACCACTTTACAAGGGACTGACAGGTAAATTAAATAGGCAAAACAGGTGTAGACCAATCTTACCATGTTTATCACAGAGAGCACACGCACTTTACACTGGACAGCAGTGCTAAAATGCCCAGAGTCCTAAAACCACCAACACCATGTCAGAAAAAAGGCTAGGAGAAAGGCAAAAAGTTTAGGGATGACCCTGCAAAAAGGGCCAAGTCCAACACAACCCACTTCCAGCCAAAACGCAGGGCAGACCAATGACCACCTGGATGGGCTTCCCTGCTTTGGGCGATAGAACATGGACGCAGGCCCGCAGTTGCAGGGGCACACTCCAGTTCTATGCCACTCTGAACCCATGTGGTTCCCTCTGTCAAAGCTCCCAGGACCAACTAAGCTACCCCACTGGTACTCCCTAGTTGTCCACGGCCAGGACCAGGCCCTAGGCCATCCAGATGTATCTGGTCCTTGCCACCTCACAGAGTGGGGGGCAGTAGCCCCAGGCACATAGTACCCATTCTCCACTCTACCCCTCATCAGGGCAGTTCTATACTGCCACTGATCCTCCAGCCTAGGGTCCGCACCCTCAGGCTGACCAGAAGTCACGGGCGAGGCTCTCCTCCCCCTACCTCTTCTTCTGGGGTCCTGCACTCTCCTCCTATGAGAGGCAACCTCAGAACACAACTCACCCACCAGTTCAGGGCCTTGACCCTGCAACTGATCCACCAACCTGGGATCTAAACCCTCAGGTTGCACCGGGGTCAGAGGCGAGGACTCCCTCCCTCTGCACCCCCTTCCAGAGTCCTGCACCCTCCCAACTGGAGTGGTGCCCCTAGAAGCCACATCGGTCAGGACACTGCTTACAGTTGTCCGTCCCTCCAGGTCAGGCATACCCTGAACCTGGCCTCCCAACCCAGGGACAGAACCCTGTGGTTGAACAATTGCCCGGCGAACCAGGACTTCATGGGGAGCACATATGCCCCCCGAGGGTGACACATAACTCATGTGTCATGTGACAGTCTGCCTGGCGCAGATCTCCCGACCCCTGTCCATCTGACAGTGCGTGAAGATCCCCCAGGACAGAAGTGGTGTCACCATGGTCAATCTTGGGACAATCAGCCCTTTTGGCTGGCCCCTGACACTCTGGTTCTTCCACTGGGGACTCTCTCCCCCTCTCAACCCTCAATCTGGACTTCTGCACCTTCCACTTAGGAGTGGCATTGCCAGAACCCGAACTGATGGAGGCCTGCTTACAGACACTCCCAGCTCACCTGACACGGGGAGATCCCCCACAACGGACGGTCCATCAGGACAGACTAGGCTCCCTACCTGGTGTTCCCTTAAGGAACCATCCAGTCCTGGAGACTGAGGTTGGGGCACTTCGGGACCCAGCCCATTCTCACTCCTTCTCCTGCGAGACAGGATGTGAGGCCCTACAACCTCCTCACTATAAGGGGACCTAGCTGGGCTACTCTGAACCTCTCCCACCACTCTGGGTTGGAAGATACATGTACCACTCCTCTTAGGGTCACTCCCCAATGCCTCTTCAGAACCTCTGGCAACCACCCAGAGGTCTGCTTCCCGTGCAAGTTCACTGGGATCAGAGAACTCACACTCCAACAGGTGTTGGCACAACCCTGGAAAACAATTACTGAACATGTGCTCTCTGACAACCAGATTGAACAGCCCTTCAAAATCATTTGCCGTGCTAACCATCACCCAATCGTCCAGTGCATCACAACATTCATCCACAAACTCCCCCCAAGACTGGTGAGACAGTTTCTTACTGTCCCTGAATCTCAACCTGTACCCCTCTTCCTGGGAACCAGGTACCATACTCTGGGAACTGGGAATGGGACTTCCTGCACTGGACTCCATATTGCTGCCACCATTGGACCCCACCCTTACTGGTGAATCCAGACTATTAAAACTGCGCTCAGGGGATAATCTACCCTCCAGAGCTATTTTCTCCCTGGCGAAGACCCTCTCAGCCTCCGCCATCCTCTCCTGCGCTAGGACCCTTTCGGTCTCTAGCCTTTTCTCTTCAACCGCTAGCTGTGCTAGCCCTGCATCCAGCTTGGCATGTTCCAACATGAACTTTTCCAAAGCCAGCTGATGCTCCCTTTCTTCCCTCCTATCTACCCACTCCTCTGGGAACAGGGAAAAGGATGGGGCACTGGACCCAGCAAGGGACTCCCTTTCTATGGGGTCATCCCTCTCTACTGGCGTCTCTGCCCTGTCATTCTCTTCCTCTTCTTCAGACTCTTCGGGGCCACCCTCAGACCCACTGCCCTCTTGGTATGCGGACTGGGAACCCTCCCATTTATGCCTCCATATATCTTTTTGCCATTGTAGCAGGGCTGTCCTAAGGGATCGCTGAGTGCCTGACCCCTTCACTACTAGGTATCTCTCTTCACAGAACCCCCTCAACTCCAACATACTGTACTTGGACAGATCATATACATTAAAGGCAGATTCCATTTTGTCAAGGCACTAAGACACAGGTGCAACACGGGAGACCTAGGTGTCAGAGCTGAAGCAGGAGTAAACAATTCCAAAAATCAATCAATCAATCAAGACATTTGTAAAGTGCGCTACTCACCCGTAAGGGTCTCAAGGCACTGGGGGGAGGAAGGGGTGCTGCTACTGCTCGAACAGCCAGGTCTTGAGTAGCCTCCTGAAGGTTAGCAGGTCCTGGGTCTGATGTAGGAGCAGGGGGAGGGTGTTCCAAGTCTTGGCGGCGAGGTGGGAGAAGGATCTGCCGCCAGTGGTTGTTCTTCTGATGCGTGGGACGGCGGCGAGGGCGAGGTCGGCTGAGCGGAGCTGGCGGTTTGGGGTGTAGAGGGTGAGTCGCCTGTTGAGGTAGGCCGGTCCGGTGTTGTGGAGTGCTTTGTGAGCGTGGGTGAGGAGCTTGAAGGTGATCCTCTTGTCGACGGGGAGCCAGTGCAGGTCCCTTAGGTGGGGAGTGATGTGGCTGTGGCGAGGTATGTTGAGGATCAGGCGTGCAGAGGCGTTCTGTATACGCTGCAGTCGTTTCAGGAGTTTGGCCGGAGCTCTGGCGTAGAGGGCGTTTCCGTAGTCCAGCCTAATGCTGACGAGGGCCTGGGTGACTGTTCTTCTTGTTTCGGTGGGGATCCATCTGAAGATCTTGCGGAGCATGCGGAGGGTGTTGAAGCAGGAGGAGGAGATGGCGTTGACTTGCTTGGTCATGGAGAGTGTTGAGTCGAGGATGAACCCCAGGTTGCGTGCGTGGTCGGTGGGTGCCGGGGCGGCTCCTAGTGCGGTCGGCCACCAGGAGTCGTCCCAGGCTGAGGGGTTGGAGCCGAGGATGAGGACCTCCGTCTTGTCCGAGTTCAGCTTCAGTCGGCTGGTCTTCATCCATTCGGCGATGGCCTTCATTCCTTCGTGGAGGTTGGATTTGGCGGTGAGGGGGTCCTTGGTGAGGGAGAGGATCAGCTGGGTGTCGTCGGCGTAGGAGATGATGTTGAGGTTGTGCAGTCGGGCGACGTGGCGAGCGGCACCATGTAGATGTTGAACAGAGTCGGGCTGAGGGATGAACCTTGGGGCACGCCGCAGATGATCTTGGAGGCTTCGGACTGGAAAGGGGGGAGACGGAAGCGCTGGGTTCTGCCGGAGAGGAAGGAGGTGGTCCATTCCAGAGCCTTGTCTCGGATCCCTGCGTCGTGGAGGCGTGTGCATAGGGTGCGGTGGCAGACAGTGTCGAAGGCGGCTGAGAGGTCCAGGAGGATGAGGGCCGCGGTTTCACCGTTGTCCAGCAGGATCCTGATGTCGTCGGTGGCGGCGATGAGGGCGGTTTCAGTACTGTGGCCGCTGCGGGACCCGGACTGGGACGGGTCCAGGATGTTGTTCTCCTCGAGGTATCGGGTCAGTTGTCCGTCGGCGATCTTCTTGATGACCTTCGCCGGGAATGGGAGCAGGGAGATGGGCCGGAAATTCTTGAGGTCTGTCGGGTCCGCCTTGGGTTTCTTCAGTAAGGCGTTGATCTCGGCATGCTTCCAACTCTCCGGGAAGGTCGCGGTCTCGAAGGAGATGTTGATGACTTTGCGGAGATGGGGTGCGATGGAGGCGCTGGCTTTGTTGAAGATGTGGTGCGGGCATGGGTCTGACGGAGAGCCGGAGTGGATGGTGTTCATGGTTTTGATGATGTCGTCGTCGTTCACGTTGGTCCAGGCGAGCAGGGGGTCGAGGTGGAGGGTGGGCGTGTGGTCTGAGGCGTCGGTGGCTGCCGGAGTGGTCTGGTTGTTGAAGCTGTCGTGGATGTCTGCGATCTTACGGTGGAAGAAGGTGGCGAGGGAGTCGCACAGGTCTTGCGATGGTGGGATGTCATTGGTGCTGGAGCTGGGGTTGGAGAGTTCCTTCACGATGTTGAAGAGCTTTTTGCTGTTGTGTGCGTTGCTGTCGAGGCGGTCTTTGAAGGAGGCCCTCTTGGCAGACCTGATGAGGTGGTGATGGCTGCGGATGGCGTTCTTGTGCACTGAGAGGCTGTCCGGTGTCTGTTCGCGGTGCCATTTCTTCTCAAGTTTCCGGCAGGTTTGATTGGAGGCCTGGAGGTCCGCGGTGAACCAGCTGGCTTTTTTGTCGGTGTGCCTGTTGGAGGGTTTCTTGATCGGGGCGAGGGTGTTGGCGCAGTCGTCGATCCATCGCCTGAGGTTGCGGGCGGCGGTGTCGGTGGGGTTGGGGGGTGGGCTTCGGGCGAGGGTGGTGTTTAGCTGGTCTTCGGTGACTTTGCTCCAGCTGCGGCGGGGGGTCGGTTGAGTGCGGTGGTGCGTGGTGGGTTTCCGGAAGGTAAAGTGGATGCAGCGATGGTCGGTCCAGTGGAGTTCGGTGGTGTGGCTGAAGGTGACATGGGAGCTTGTGGAGAAGATGGGGTCGAGCGTGTGACCAGCGGAGTGGGTGGGCGTTGTGACGAACTGTCTGAGTCCGAGGTTGGCGAGGTTGTCGATCAGGGTGGTGGAGTTGGTGTCGTTGTTGATCTCGAGGTGGAAGTTCAGGTCTCCGAGGAGGATGTAGTCTGTGAAGGCCAGGGCGTGCGTGCTGACGAAGTCGGCGATGGAGTCGCTGAACTGGGGCCGTGGTCCGGGGCGTCTGTAGATGAGAGTTCCTCTGAGGGTGGTGTTGGGGTCCGTGTGGATCTGGAAGTGCAGGTGTTCGGCGGTGCTGAGGGTGTCGTCGGTGCTGGCCGAGACCTTGATGGTGTTCCCCGCGAAGGTCACCGAGAAAATCGTCAACAAACAACTGACCCGCTACCTCGAGGAGAACAACATCCTGGACCCTTCCCAGTCCGGCTTCCGCAGCAACCACAGCACCGAAACCGCCCTCATCGCCGCCACCGATGACATCAGGACCCTGCTAGACAACGGAGAAACAGCAGCCCTCATCCTCCTGGACCTATCACCCGCCTTCGACACGGTCTGCCACCACACACTACGAACACGCCTTCACGACGCCGGGATCCAAGAGAAGGCCCTGGACTGGACCACATCCTTCCTTTCCGGCAGAACACAAAGCGTCCGCCTCGCCCCTTCCGATCCAAGGCCACCAAGATCATCTGCGGCGTACCCCAAGGCTCCTCCCTCAGCCCAACGCTGTTCAACATCTACATGGCACCCTCGCCCACGTCGCCCGACAGCACAACCTCAACATCATCTCCTACGCCGACGACACCCAGCTGATCCTCTCCCTCACCAAAGACCCTCACACCGCCAAAGCCCACCTCCACGAAGGAATGAAGGCCGTCGCCGAATGGATGAGGACCAGCCGCCTGAAGCTGAACTCGGACAAGACGGAGGTCCTCATCCTTGGTTCCAACCCTTCAGCCTGGGACGACTCCTGGTGGCCAACATCACTGGGAACAGCCCCGCCACCCACCGACCACGTACGCAACCTAGGGGTCATCCTCGACCCCACCCTCTCCATGACTAAGCAGGTCAACGCCGTTTCCTCATCCTGCTTCAACATCCTCCGAATGCTCCGCAGGATCTTCAAGTGGATCCCCACCGAAACAAGAAAAACAGTCACCCAGGCCCTCGTCACCAGCAGGCTGGACTACGGAAACGCCCTCTACGCAGGAACGACGGCTAAGCTCCTGAGACGGCTGCAACGCATCCAGAACGCCTCTGCACGTCTTATCCTCGACATCCCCCGACGCAGCCACATCACACCCCACCTGAGAGACCTGCACTGGCTCCCTGTCAACAAGAGGATAACCTTCAAGCTCCTCACCCACGCACACAAAGCACTCCACAACTCCGGACCAGCCTACCTCAACAGACGATTCAGCTTCTACACCCCCACCCGCCAGCTCCGCTCGACCAGCCTCGCCCTCGCCACAGTCCCCCGCATCCGGAAAACGACTGCCGGCGGCAGATCCTTCTCCCACCTCGCCGCCAAGACCTGGAACACCCTCCCCACCAACCTCCGACAGACCCAAGACCTACTGGCCTTCAGAAGACTCCTCAAGACCTGGCTCTTCGATCAGTAGCAGCACCACCCCCTCTTCCCCCAGCGCCTTGAGACCCTCGCGGGTATGTAGTGCGCTTTATAAGTGACATGATTGATTGATTGATTGATTGGACGATGGCGATTCCACCTCCAACTCCGTTGGTGCGGTCCCTGCGGGTGATCTTGTAGCCGTCCGGGATGGCTATGGCGATGTCCGGGGCCGAGGAGGCGTTCATCCAGGTCTCGGTCAGGAAGGCGGCGTCCGGGGAGGACGAGTCGAGCAGGTCCCAGAGTTCGACGGCATGCTTGCGTGCGGAGCGGGTGTTCAGAAGGATGCATCTGAGGTGGTTGAGTTCTTTCTTGGCGGGAGGGTTGGCGGCTCAGAGGCTGGTGAAGCTGCAGTTCCGGCATGTGAAGGGTCCATGGGTGCGCTTCGGGGCGGCTAGGAAGCAGGTGTGTGATCGTCCGGGGTTGAGTGCGAGGAGGGTGCTGGCGTCGTAGCGGCGGCGGTCGTGGCTGTCGTGGGGGCCAGGGGTCCTGGCGCTGGGTGCGGTCCAGGCGCGGACGGGCGCAGACGGACTTGCCTTAGGCGCGCCTTCGGCACACCAGTGGCGCGGCTGCGCAGCGGCCGCCATAAGAAGGGGAGGTGGGAGGGAGGAGCAGCTGGGAGGCGGGAGGGGACGAATAGGCGAGCGGGGGGCGGGGACGCAGCGGCGGAAAAAACAGGCACAGAACGGGCACAGAAGGCAAAAGGGGGCACAGAAAAAACAATAGCAACAATAAGTCAGGGGCACAAATCAGAGAAAGAAACAGTGGAGCAAAAAACGAAAGTACAGAAATTACCCAAGCGAGGCAGGGGCCTCGAACTCACGGTGGCAGCAGCAGCAGTGGGCAGAGGGACACGGGCGCAGTCTGGTGGTGCTGTGCGGCATGGAGAGCGACCTACCTGGAACAGGGTCAGAGGTCGCTCTCTTCACCGCGCAGCGGCCGCCATAAGAAGGGGAGTTGGGAGGGAGGAGCAGCTGGGAGGCGGGAGGGGACGAATAGGCGAGCGGGGGCGGGGCCAAAGGGGACGCAGCGGCGGGAAAAACGGGCACAGAACGGGCACAGAAGGCAAAAGGGGGCACAGAAAAAACAATAGCAACAATAAGTCAGGGGCACAAATCAGAGAAAGAAACAGTGGAGCAAAAAACGAAAGTACAGAAATTACCCAAGCGAGGCAGGGGCCTCGAACTCACAGTGGCAGCAGCAGCAGTGGGCAGAGGGACACGGGCGCAGTCTGGTGGTGCTGTGTGGCGTGGAGAGCGACCTGCCTGACACTTTTAAGGAGAAATAATAAAACTCAGAAAAAAAAATAATCCCCAAACATGTGATTCTCTAAGTGCAGAGTTTGTAGTGCAACCAGTTGTTGCTGTGGTACTGCGCAAACGCAAGTCCTATCCTCACCGCTGACAACCAATGTTAGAAATGGGATTTCTGGTTGGCTAGGGCTTGCGCCTAAGCCAGGCAGAAACCACCACTTTAGTCAGGGCAAGGGAGTTACACACTGATGATAACCCCTGCTCACCCCCTTGGTAGCTTGGCACGAGCAGTCAGGCTTATCCCAGAGGCAATGTGTAAAGCGTTTGCGCAACACACACACAGCAGCAACACACTAGGCACACCACAAAAGGAACTCCACACAAGGTTATATCAAAAATAGCCTTTGTATTCTCGTAAACACATTAGAAACATAATAACATATTTACACTGTGCCAACTGGCACTGGGCAATATTCACAGGGGATTATATACAGGACCAGGCCAATCGGGCCACGGTCAGAACCATCAGAATGCAGGTAGTAAATATAAAACACAACCAGTAACTACTGGTACCATAATGACCTCAGCATTATCACATTAGCATTAAACCACATTAGGCCCAAACCTCATTAGCATAAGCACATTACGCAATAGGCCTCACCAACATAAACACATTATGCAATAACCTCATAAGCATAAACACATTACGCAATAGGCCTCACCAACATAAACATATTATGCAATAACTTCATATGCATAAACACATTACGCAATAGGCCTCACTAGCATAAACACATTTTGGATAAATCACGGTGCATAATATTAGGCCTCACACATGGTGCATAAATCATCACCTTAGAAATTGACCCCCAGGCCAACTGGCCTTCTCTAGGGGCTCAAATGCCCTCTGTCCCAAATGTCAGGGCTTACTCCAGGGCGATCCAATTAGCCCTCTGGCTGCCAATGCAGCAAGCACAGTGCGCAATTGCGCTGGGGCGTGGGGTGCAACTCACCCCTATCTTATCACAAAGAAATGACCCCCAAACGTTGCAGCTGCCCACTGTCCGGCGGGGCAGCTGTGTAGAATGAACAGGCACCGGCACTACTAGTGCCCCGTGAGCCCCACTGGGACTCTCAAAACAAATGGCCCCCAACGTTGCAGCTGCCCGCTCTCTCTCGCAGTGCAGCTGTGGCGAGCCAACATGAGCACTGGCACCGGAACCCCGTTACCCGGGCTCCTTCTGGGGCCAAAACAAGCAATATTCAAGTGGAGCCCCACTCACCGGGGCTCTTCTTCCGCTGTCTTCTGGCTCCGACGCTCTAGTGAGCCCATGAGGCTCTGGCCAGCTGTAGACTGCACGCGGGGCTCTCCTCACCACACGGGAGCCCCGCCTCGACTCAGGTGCAGTGCTGCCTGTCTCCCGCTCTCGTCCACCAGTCGCGGGTTGGAGCTCGCCAGGCTCCGATGCTCGTGCAACACGCGGGGCTCCCTCAGGTGCACGGGGGCCCCGCCTTCCACAGGTCAGGCTTCCTCTTCGGCCATGCCGCAATTGGCTGGCAGATTAGCTCCACCCACAACCAGGCAAGATGCCTGTCTTCCGGGCCGCGGTGGTGATTTCTCCTTGCGGCGAAGCGTGGGGTGGGCTCCCGCTGGCATGAAACACCACAGCGGGGTGGGCACCCGCTAAGTAAGCACACAAGCGGGGTGGGCACCCGCCACAGAGCGGCAATGCGGGGTTGGCATCCGCTTTTCAAAGATGCATGGGAGCGTGGTTGGCTCCTGCTCCGATCGGCAATATGCGGGGGAATCCCCACGTCGGGATTCCCTCTAAATAGGTTGCAGCTCCGCGCTGCGAAGCATGCACGCTCCTCCTCTTCAGCAGTCTTGGAGTCCCCTCCTCTGGGGCTCCAGTAAACAAAATATAGTGCTCTCGAGGCGCTAAGCCCCTCAAAGTTCCTGGGGTAAATCTGGGCAAGGAATCCAGCAGGCCGGAATCAAAAGTCCTTGGGGCTGGGGACATCCCAGCAGGGCGCAGCCAGACAGGCCAGCACGCAGGGACCCCCAAGAAGCTGCAGTTGGGTCCCACAGCGGTTCCTCCTGGCAGAGTGCCCCCCCCAGCCCAAGTATGCACAAGCACAGCTCCCATAAAACATGGGGTCACAGCCCCTACATTTATACTCAGTTTTCCTTTGTCTGCCCTGGCACAGGGCTTGGGAGAACCAGTCCCAACTGGTTCTGGGGGGGTTTGGAGCACTCTGTTTACAGGGCTCCTCTTCCCCTTTGTCAGGTGGGGGCTCAGTGATCAGACACACCACAGGGGGCGGAGCCAGCATTGTACAGGCTAGGCACAGGCCTATTCAGGGACCAGGGACTTCTCCTCCCACTACTCCAAATGCAGATGTCCCATTCAGCCTAGTGCTGACTCACCCTGCCCCTCCTGGAGCCACACACACCTCACCAGCCCCTGTCACTCAAAGGTCAGACATGCAATTCACATCAGGCAGGCAGACACATAGCACACAGAAATGCCAAATTCTAAAAGTGGCATTTCTAAAATAGTGGTAATAAATCTGCGCACACCATTGCGTAGCATTTATTATCACTATTCCAAACATACCAAACTTGACCACGCTGCTCCTCTCATATCAGGAATTACCACTGAAACACTTATCAGGGAATCCCCAATGCATTCCTATGGGAGGGCAGCCTCACAGTAGTGAGAAACCGAAATGGCTGTTTGTCTCTTCCAGGACATGTCACACACTTAAGGTACATGTCCTACCTTTTACCTACAAGGCACCCTGCCCATAGGGCTAGCTAGGGCCTACCTTAGGGGTGACTGACATGCAGTAGAAGGGGGGTCACAGACATGGCACACACTTTAGGTGCCACGTCACAGCGGCAGTAACACTGCGTGCACAGGCCCTGCAATGGCAGAGGCCTGAGATAGGTTTGAAAGGCTACTTTGGTGGGTGGCGCAATCAGCGCTGCAAGCCCACCAGTAGCATTTAATTTACCAACCCTGGGTATATGAGATACCACTTTACAAGGGACTGACAGGTAAATTAAATAGGCCAAACAGGTGTAGACCAATCTTACCATGTTTATCACAGAGAGCACACGCACTTTACACTGGACAGCAGTGCTAAAGTGCCCAGAGTACTAAAACCACCAACACCATGTCAGAAAAAAGGCTAGGAGAAAGGCAAAAAGTTTAGGGATGACCCTGCAAAAAGGGCCAAGTCCAACTTTGCATATAGCTGGTTCTGCACTGAGGTGGCAAAGTGAGCTAAAGAATGATGATGGATTCAACCCAGATCTGTGACTGGGGGTGAGTGTCTGAAAAGTTTCAGCGCTCCGTCCATCATCTCCTCTTGTTTGCTTTGTTCGCCCTAAGTTGGTAGGGTATGCCCGGACATGGGTCCCTTGCTCACTTTGCCACTGGATTCAAGCTAGCCTGGCTGATGAAGGGAGTTACCCAGACACCGGTCCCAGGATGCTTGTTTATGGTTCACGGAAGACCTGGCTTGGCAGTTCGGGCTGGACTGTGACCATGAGGCACAGGATCAAGAGTGATTTGGATATAGCTGGTTCTGAACTGAGGTGGCGAAGTGAGCTAAAGAATGATGATGGATTCAACCCAGATCTGTGACTGGGGGTGAGTGTCTGAAAAGTTTCCTTGTGTTTGCTTTTTCTTCCCAAAAATTACTATAACTCATGCAGCTCCGTACAGAGTGTTGTCAAGTCACTTTACAGACTAAATAACTATAGCTCGCACTTCCCCATGCACTGCTAATACCCTTTTATATTGTATCAATTATACAATGTTAAATCGTAGGTTTCATATCATCACTCAAGCCATCTAAAATTACATCGTTTATGAGTAGACTGTGCATTGTGAGGGCTTGAGACACCACAGGGTAGTTATAGTTAGGACCACGTTTAGAGAGGAAATGCCTTTTATGTGCTGCTAATAACTTTGGTGCCATTTTACTACTGTCCCTGAAACTTTAAAAAAAAAGTGCTACTTTTTGCCTAGTTGTGCATGGAAGTTTTGAGGTGACCTGCCAAGTGGGAGCTAAGAAAAAGGAGGGATCCAATCCATTCTTTTTTCCCTATGAACTTTTGATGCAGCTGCAGCCTACAAGGCTGAATGGATTTACATCATATTTGGCAGAAAGCTCAATCTTGGTCCAGAAAGAGTGCTTTTTAGGTCTCGCCCACGGATCGCGCAAGCGCTGCTTTGGAGTGACCTCTTGCAATCACTCCGTACTTTTTTGGAAACTCGTGCATGTACTGCACTGTTTCCAATCAGTACTCGTGCATGTATAGCGTTTACCTTGAAGGAGTGAGCAGCGGCGCCATCTGTTTGCAATTATCGCGCCTGGCGCTGCTCGCTCCCGCAAGGTAAAGGCTGTCCATGGACCTCCCTGTGTCTCTTCAGCCCCCAGCTCTGTCAGCTCAGCGGGTCACTTTCTCTGACCGCCTCTGTGAGTCACGGCATAACACACCGAGGCAAGGGACCGTTGTTATTTAGAAGATAGATTGTTTCCAAAAAGCGCAGTTTGCATCACTATGCAGCCCTTGCCAAAGACACTAGGAAACAGGATGGTATTACATGTGCATTTTCCTGAAACACGCCTCTTTTGAAATATTCCCTTCTGCCACGGTAGCTCTAACATAATTTTTATTTCATACAGCATTTTGCCACTTTTAGTTAATTTAAATAAAGAGAGTTTCAATTAACTTGTGCTCATATCGACCACCTGCAGCCTCTCTGTACCACTTCTCTTCTTCTCTCCCTCTCCTCTCTGTGGCCTCTCCGCACCACCTACCTCTCTTCTTCTCTCCGTCTCCTCCCTAACCTCCTCTTTGTGGCCTCTCCGCGCCATCTCTCTTCTCCCTCAGCCTCACCACCCTCACTCTTTTCCCTCTTTTCCATCTCGTTGGTAGCCACTTTGCTCTCTCCATCGCCTTCTTTCATATCTTCCCTTTCTTTCTTTTCTCCCCCACCCGTGTTCCTGTCACTCTACTCGCCCTTTCTCCTCTTCTCTCCACCCAATACCATTCCAGCCCCTCTTCCCCGATCTCCCACCATCACTCCTACCCCGCTCCGTCTTTTCTTGCAGTTTTATGTAGCACGAACTCGACCGGGAGGCATTGGAGCGCTTTACACGAGCACCAGTTACATTACACAAGGACTCATTCTTATTCGGTAGGCACGGGGAAGTTAAGTGATTTGCCCAGAATCACAGGATGTTGAGCAGACGCTAAGATTCGATACCTCAGTTCTAGAGTCGGCAGCTCCGGCCGTTACGCCTTATCTAACCTCTCCTTTTTCGCCTTCCCCTCCTAGGGAAAAAACATAAATTTTCTTTCTTTCTGCGACTATTTTTAAGTGTAGGAAATAAAAATGATGTCTGCATTTTTTTAAATTCAGCTGTTTGTTTACAGTAACGGCCGCCGTCTCTGTTGTTGTCACTCTGCTCACTAAATCGATGTCGCTTGTTTGGAGCCTGGTGCCCTCTGCTAGGATGCCACTGCCACGTGCCCGGGGCCCTCTGCTAGGATGCCTCTGCCATGTGCCCGGGGCCCTCTGCTAGGATGCCACTGCCGGAGGCCTGTGCCCTCTGCTATGATGCCACGGCCGAGGCCCCGCCTGCTATGTGCCCGGTGCTCTCTGCTAGAATGTCACTGCCATGCACCCGCTGCGCTAGGATGCCACCGCCGGAGCCCTGTGCCCTCTGCTAGGATGCCACTGCGATTCCCCCCGTGCCATTTGCCCTCTGCTAGGATGCCACTGCTGAGGCCCCCGCGTGCCATGTGCCCGGTGCCCTCTGCTAGGATGCCACTGGCGAGGCCCCACGTGCCATGTGCTCGGTGCCCTCTGCTAGGATGCCACTGCCATGTGCCCTCTGCTGGGATGCCACTGCCGGAGCCCGGTGCCCTCTGCTAGGATGCCACTGCTGAGGCCCCCGTGTGCCATGTGCCCCGTGCCCTCTACTAGGATGTCACTGCCGAGGCCCCGCGTGCCATCATGTGCCCGGTGCCCTCTGCTTGGATGCCACTGCGGAGGCCCTGCGTGCCATGTGCCCTCTGCTAGAATGCCACTGCCGAGGCCCCGCGTGCCATGTGCCCGCGCCCTGCGGATGGAAGCCCGGGTAGGCTTCAAGGTGTTACTTCGGATGTATTTACCCACTGATGGAGGGAGTATAGTCATGCTGCGCTTAGATGGCGAGCTACCATCCTACCTCTCTCACCACAGCTTCTCTCCGGCTTCCCATGTCTCCTTTCTCCCTCCCCAGCATTTCTCTCATACCCCTCTTCCAGGTGCCCATTTCTATTCCTGTCATAATGTATTTACTTCCCATCCACTCCCTCTCTATGCTACTCTCCCTCTCCACCTCTCCTGTGCTCTTTATCCACCCCTTTCCATCTCCCCAACCCTGCCTCCTTTCCCTCCTGTCTCCCTGTGCTCTCCACCTGTCCCTTCCCCTCTCCTCTCCTCCCCTCCCTTCCCCTCCCCTCCCCTCTCCTCTCCTATCCTATCCTATCCTCTCCTCTCCCCTTCCTTCCCCTCTCCTCCCCTCCCTTCTCCTCTTTCACTCGCAGCCCTCTCTTCTCTCCCATTTAGGTTTCATTTCCCGAGAAACATTCCCCGCACCCCCCCCGCCCTGTGTACCACCGGTGTAACCCGGGGTGGTCCTGTGTATCCCACAATGCCCTGCTGTTTTCGAAGGTCGGTTACAGGAGGGCAGTGTCCGTGCCATGGGTTAGTCTCAGCTTGGGTGGTCCCGCCGTTGGGTAACTATCGATGGAACTGCATTGCAGGATGGCCACTGAGGCTGGTGATGTTTGGGTGGTCGCAGGTGGATGACTGCACCGTCGTGGGCGTCTCACTGCGGGCCATCCGGGGTGGGAGCTCGCACAGCGGGGGTGTCTCACTGCAGGCCATCCAGGGTGGGTGCTCGCGCAGCAGGGGTGTCTCGCTGCGGGCCATCTAGGGTGGGTGGTCGCACAGCGGGGGTGGCTAGCCCTTCCGTTATTCAAACTTGCCACATGCAAGTCAGGGCAGATGTCAGCAGCGATGATTTAATTCATTTATAGGACAAAATTACATGAAAACATTATTTATAAGTAATACTTTTTTAAAATGGTCTTTCACTTGGACGTAATGCTTTCTTGGTCATATATAAGGTAACAAAAGTGCTATCAACACTTCTTTATTATAACTTTTCAGCATTCTACAAACTAATGTACAGCACAGCTTAAAAACATAAGCAAAGTCAATATCTCTAGCTAAACACTTATAAGGTCCCAAAGGCGAGACCTATTGGCTATGCCAATGCTTGTTGTTATTTTTGTAAATCTGTTCAGTATTTTTAGCAATGAATGCACAAAAACAGTGTACAGATCATGTTGTGAAGGATCCGCAGACCAGACAGATCTAAAGCTGAGATCTAATTGGCTGCCACCACATCTACCAGGATGTAGCGGAAGCCATCTTATAACTTGGAAATCATTCCTGAGTCCTGAAAAAAAGTAAAAATGGACATAAGGCGCAGGTTAGGGATATTCCGAACCCCTACGCCTGATACAGGGTTCCCAGAGACCTCTTGTGGCTTGGGGGGAGGAGCCACATGCTGCCCCTTTTACAAATATCTTTTGGCATCAGGGGATGGGGACCTCAGTGACTGAAGTGGATTGGGATGGAGGGCCATGCCCCCTCCCTTTTAAAAAAAGAGGTCTCAGGAGACTGGGTCCCCAGGGGCCAGAAGTGGCTTTGGGAGGAGGCTGCCCTAATAGGTTGGACACAGGGCCTGGCCCTCACCATGCACTACTTATTACCTCCCATATTAAATAAATCATGACATCTTCTATGGCATCATTGATAATATCATTGCAACAATTGCAATGAAATTGTTGATGAAAAAACTGTGCATGGTGTGGTGTGAGTTATAGTTACTTTAGGGCACGAGTTATAGTTACTTGAGATAACTATAACTGGGAAATTCTGTTTTTGTGCACGTTTAAAGCATTACATTGTTTTGTTCAATATATATATAAATTTGAGTGTGGTACTGGTATCCACAATAGAGACATGAATTTTGAATCAAGATATAATTTAGAGTGTATATCTCTAATGTGGATGTAAACGAATATGACTCTTTCCCCGTTAAATAGGGACAAAATTTGACCAGACTCTTAACAAGGCTCCATCAGAGAATTTCTTTCATGTGAAGTATACTAGGTGCATGTTACATTCACAAGGGACTTTAGAGAGAAACATAATCAGTTTCATAGTGTTTATTCATCTTGAATTGTTTGTTCAATCAATTGCTTGAATCAAGAGTTAATTATTAGATCATTTGTGATTAGTCCCAAAAAGAATTCATTTTTAAATGTGTGTATTTTGATGAATTTACAATGTTTTATGGGGAAAAATAAGTGGAATAGTATCTCCTCTATGTTTAGGGTCACGAGTGTACAAGTATTTTCGTGAGATGGTATGGCACAAGCACTTTGAGAAAGATTTTCGCTGAAATGTGTCAGTGCATAAGAATCTGCTGAAATAAACAATTTCATTCACTTGCTACCTGGAGTGCCCGCCCGTTTTTCAGTTTTGGCTGATTGAAGTTGAAAATATATATATATATATATATTGCCTACTGGCGGTCACCAGTAAGTAGTTATAGTTAGGACCTAGGTTTCATACGAAAAGCGTTTTTGACTTGTCTATAAGTTTGGTGCAGTTTGACAAATCTTCACAAAATAAAAAAAAAAGTGCACAGCTGATTATAGTTGTGCATGGAATGTTTAGGGATGATCCGTCAAGCAGGGGCAGAGAAAAAGGGAAGTCAAATAAAGTGCGTTTTCCCATGTTAATTCCCATAGAGATTTCAGACATGACTACAGCCTAAACCGCTGAACGGAATTACACCAAATTTGGCAGAAAGGTAGCTCTTGCTCCAGAAAGCACTCTTTTTGGTATTTGGTGTAAATCTATTCAATAGTTTAGAAGATATTAAAGAAAATCCAAATTTGTATGTCTATCGTCGCGAAGCCTCCACGAATATTGCCGAACTCGTGCAGAGATCTGATTGGCTGCCAGCATTTTAACCAGGAATTATTGGCAGCCATTTTGGGACTTGGCTTTAGCTAAGTCCCAAAAACAAATGAAAACTTATGAAAAGGGGGCAGGGCAGGAATACACAGACCCCCTAGCCCTGGTGCTGGAGTCCCCCAAGGACTCCACCAGTGCCAAAAAGCATTTCTTTAAAAAAATATTTGCTGCAAAAGCATGAAAATTTGCACATTTGCGGCAAAAATTGAAAAAAAGAAGCTCGTCTCCTGCGCTTCTTTAATTATTAACCCCCAGGTAGGCCAGGTCCTGGGGCTTATTTATATATATAAAATGGGGAGGGGGTGCACACGGCCCACCTCCCAGTGGCTGATCTTGGCCATGGGGACTGCCACCTCGCTGGGGCAGGCCGAGTGTGTTTTGTTATGGAGGGGGGACCGAGCGGCTCCACTCCAGAGGCTTTAAAAAACCCTAGGGTTCAACACCTCCCTGGGAACATTATTAAAAAAAATTGGAGGGGGGCCTCACGGATGCCCCTCCATTGCTTTTACGAGCCCCAGGGACGACCACCTCCCCAGGTCTGCGAATTACTTTTAATTGGGGAGGGGAGCCATGCAGCACCCCTCCCAGGCCATTTATGGCCCTGGGGACCACCACCTCCCCTGGGCTTTTTTAAATATTTAGAAAGAGGAGAGCTGCACAGCCCCCCCAAGCCGCTCTTCCCCATGGAAGGCCCTGCAAATTTGAACGTAGGGAGGCAGTGTGGCCCCCCTCCTGTAGTCATTAATGCCCCTGGGGACCGCCACCTCCCCAGGACCAGCTCCCTATGTCCTGGGGTGCCACCCCGAGGACATAGCTGTTTGCTCTCGCTTGGTGGGATCTTTGACAAGTGAAAGCAAACAGTAAGTCAACTTCCAGCGGGCGGGAGCAGGAAAAGTGCTCCCACCAGCTGGGAGCAGACTTTTCATCTGTTTCCTTGCCCACTGTCAAGTGGGCAGGGAAGCAGATCAAAGGATTGTTCCTGTACACAGGGAACTTCACATTTAGCAGCTCCCTGCATGTGGAAGCAATGCCAGGGACCGCAGGGGCATTGAGGCTCCCCAGCGGTTCCCAACCTTGCATACTGGGTGCCCTGGGTGGGCTTTAGAGCACCCTGGATCAGGAGGCCAGGCCCCGGGGGTGGGGCCCTGAGGCTGAAATTGGCCCAGGGAGGGGGGCTGTATGGCCCACTCCTCCATTAAGTTTTGAATGGGCCGCGCTGGGCCTGATGCTGATTTTTCACAAATTAATCCTCAACGGGCGGCACTTTCAAATATACACATAGCAGGTGCCTCAGTTGAAGCACCACTTCTGTAAAGGATAAATTATCCCAAATTCCTGGGCTTGGCGAAGACAAAGCCAGTGTGCACTCTCTGCCATTCCACATTGAAAAAATGATCTGAAATCTGTGGTGAAGGTGAATGCATTGTTGATCTATTCGAGCGCACTTTGTAGTTACTGTGACAAGTGGTTCTTACTTGGCCTCTCTTGGTGAAAGCAGAGTCCATGGTTCTCCCTTACAATGACTAAGAGTTTTCAAGTGTGAAAAATCCCCTAAATCTCCTCCTGTTTGTCCCTGCCCCTTTCACCTTAGTAGTATGCAATGGTCATCCTGCCTTTTGTCAGGATGATAGACAGCTTATCAAAAGGGCCCCAGCGTGTTTACCATCCATTTTGGGGACGTGCTCTTGATACCGTAGAAAATGAGGACATCTCCACCAAATAAAGAAGAACTTGCTTCATACAGTTAAGAGGAAGTACCCTTGTTTGGTGGAGATTCACCTCTTTGTAGTCTCTGTGTTTTCTCTATAGAAGGATTCATGTTATCACAGATATCTGGATGAAGACCCATGAGGAACATTCACATTGCCGAATCGTACACAAGGTTGCTGGAGACATTTCCTCCTGGTTCATTATGCAGCTGTAGTGTAGAATACGCACTAGATATTTACTCAACTAGGTAACACTTACTAATTAACCACTAGGAAGTACTATTGTTGTTTGGACTTTTTTCTATAAAACTGTGGACTCTTGTTCAATAAAGTGGCAGGAGAGGTTCCGTTCTGGTCCGGTCACTCACAGAGCTACTAAACAAACCCACACTGACACTCACAGACCCACTAACATATTCATATAGCCCCTCTCACATACACTCACAGACCCACATAGCAACTTACACACCCATACAGCCACTAACGCACCCACTCACAGACCCTCAAATAACCACTCACACATCCATAGAGCCACTCACACACCCACATAACCTCTCACACACCCACTCACAGACCAATACAGCCACTCAAACACATAGAAAACTACTTGAACTCATAATCACACATCCATACAGCTACACATACACCTATTTACAGATCCATAGAGACACTCACGCACCCATTCACAGACCGATACAGCCACTCACACCCCCATTCACAAAGGTTAGATGTTACAGTTAGGAAACAACATTTAAAACACCTACAAAATTCACTACAAAAATGAAGGTTATAGGGACATTATAGCTAGTAAGTAACTTTAAAAAATTGTAGAAATTCACAAAAAAACAAAAGGTTACAGGGATGTTATAGTTAGGAAATAGAATTTGAAAAACCCTTAGAAATTCACTGAAAAAAACAAAGGTTAAATGGACGTTATAGGTAGGCTCACATTTCACTCATACCAAACCAGTGAAATTCAGCAATTATAGTTACCGGAGCTAACTATACCTTACACCCCCGCAATGCACTGCTTATGATCTCACATATTTCATCACTCATGGCATGGTCAGTGACATCACTGAAGACATCACTGATGACATCTCAAATGACATCACTAATGACATCATCCAGTGAGTGTAAATGTTTTCTGAGAGTTTATGAGTGTTAAACATATATACTAAGCTACTACAAAAAGTTAAATTACGATACTAAGTGTACTACTGAGTGATACTACTTCTAACATATATTATGTGAGTGGCTGTGTAACTGTGTGCATCCATTTGTGAGTGTGTATCTGAGTGGCTTTATGGATGTTTGAGTGGGTGTGTCAGTGGCTGTATGGGTGGGTGAGTAAGTGTGTGAGTAACTGTATGGGGGAGTGAGTGGGTGTCTGAATGGCTGTATGAGTGAGTGACTACGTGTGTAATGATTGTATGGGTAAGTGTGTGGCTGCTTGAGTGGGTGTTTGCTTAAGTGAGTTGGTATGTGAGTCGCTGTATTGGAGAGTGAGTGTCTGTGTGAATGGCTGTATGAGTGAGTAAGCAGAAGTGTGAGTGGTTGTATGGATGTGTGAATGGGTATATAAGTAGTTGTGTGGGTGTGTGAGTGTTAGAAATGGGGGTCTCAAGTTGGCAGAGGTAGGCAGAGGACCCTTGCTTCTAGTCAGGGTAAGGGGTATACACTTCTAAAATAACCCCTGCTCACCCCCTTGGTAGTTTGGCACGAGCAGACAGGCTTATCTCAGAGGCAGTGTGTAAAGCATTTGTGAACACATACAGTAATACAGTGAAAACACTACAGATGGACACCACACCAGTTTAGAAAAATAAGTCATCTTTATCTAAACCAAACAAGACCAAAACAACAAAAATCCACAGTACAGTAATAAAAATATGACTTTCAAATGGTAGAAATAGTTCAGTTCAAAGCAAATTGCAGATGAAACACTTTTCACACAAAGTACCTTGGATGCGTCACGCACAAAGCAAAAAGGGCCACAGGGAAGGTGATACGTCAGTTCCTTACACTCAGGGAAGGTGATGCGTCGGTTCCTTGCTCCGGGAGAGGTGATGCACCGGTTCCTTACTGCTGCGCAGGGGAGGTGATGCATCGGTTCCTAACCGGGGAGGAGGTGATGCGTCGGCTTCTTACTGCGTGGGGAGGTGATGCGTCGGTTTCTTACTGCGTCCCCCAATGATGCGACAGACTTGGCGCCTCGATGCGATGATCCGGGACGATACGTGGATTCTTGCAGCCGCACAGCAGGGCTTGCATCGGAATCGGTGCGGTGATCTCATACTTCAGAGATCGTTGCACTTGATGTGGCGTGCGGCGATTTCTCGAGCCGCGGCAGGTGCTGCGACGGTTTCTTCGCCGATGCATCGGAAACAGGTACGGATGCGTCACGCTTTTCGGAGTTGCATTGATTTTCCAGCTCCCAGCAGAAAACTGTATTTAGAGGTCCCAAACAACAGCAGGCACCTCTTTGCAGGTCAGAACTCCCAGCAAGGAAGTTCAGGGGAGCTGGTGGGAAAGTCTTTGTGTCCCTGAGGCTTCAGAACAGGAGGCAAGCTCAGTTTCAAGCCCTTGGAGATCTTCCTCAAGTAGGGGGTTCAGCACACAGCAAAGTCCTTTCTACTTTCCTTGGCAGCAAGTAGCCACTGCAGGCCAACCCCAGACAGCAAACAGCACAGGGGCAGTATTCCTCCTCAGCTTCTCCGGCTCTTCTCCTTGGCAAATATTCCTCTTGATTTCCCAGAAGTGATCTAAAGTTTTGGGTTCTGGGCCCCAATATTTATACTACAAAATCCTTTGTTCTCTTGTGGCAGAGAAGCCCAGTGCTCAGTCAAAACCAGTTCTGTCCTCTGTGGTGCAGCTTCCTGGCAGGAGGTGGAGACAGCATTGTGGAAGGCAGACCAGGCCCATTCAGGTGAAAGGAAATCTCCTCCCCCTACTCTAAATGCAGCCCAGGTCTATTCAGCCCAGCCCTGACTCATAAGACTCTCTGGAGCCACTGCTCCTCCCCAGTCCCTGTCATTCCAAAGCCAGACATGCAATACACAAACCTAGCAGAGGCACACTGGATGGCTAAGGAAGAAAATACCTACTTTGTAAAAGTGGTATTTTCAAACACAGAATGTAAAAATCACCCTCACTAAAAGATGTATTTTAACATTCTGAGTTCAGGCATATTAAACTTTATTGTCCTACCTTGTTCCCTGGAGTAGTTATGTTTATAAGATGTTATAAGCAAACTCCCCATTCTATCCTATGGGAACAGGTAGCCTTGCAATAGTGAAAAACGAAATTGGCAGCATTTCACTATCAGGACATGCCACACACGCCAGGGCATGTCCTACCTTCCACATACACTGCACCCTGCCCACAGGGGTACCTTGGGCCTACCTTAGGGGTGATTAACATGTACGAAAAGGGAAGGGTAGGGTCTGGCAAGTGGGTACACTTGCCAAGTCGACATGGCAGCACTAGGCTGCCCACAGATACTGCAGGGCTGATCTGAGTCACATTTACAGGCTGCTTATGTGGGTGGCACAATCAGTGCTGCAGCCCACTAGCAGCATTTGATTTACAGGCCTTGGCACACACAGTGCACTGTACTAGGGACTGACTAGTAAATCAAATCAGCCAATCATGGAAACACTAATCCATAACAACAATTTACAAAGGGAGCACTTGCGCTATTTCACTGAACAGCGGTGGCAAAGTGCCCAAAGCATCTAGACCTGCAAAACGGAGTCCAACACACAGCAAAAACACAGGAGGCAAAAGGCATAAAATGCAGGGGAGACCCACGCCAATGGTGCCAGGGTTAATAGTGAGTGGTTGTATGGGTGAGTGAGTGGCTGTGTTGAGAGTCTGTATGGGTGAGTGAGTTGCTGTGTAGGTGAATAAGGGTGAATAAGTAGATTTGTGTGTAGCTGTACAGGTAAGTGTGTGGCTGTGTGAGTGGCTGTATGGCTGAGCGACTGGTTTTATGAGTAGCTGTATGGGCGAGTGAGTGGTTGTGTGAGTGGATATATGAGTGAGTAAGTGGGTGTATGAGTGGCTCTATGGATGAGCGAGTGGTTGTGTGAGTACTTTTGTGGGTCTGTGAATGGGAATGTAAGTGGTTGTGTGAGTGTGTGAGTGGGTGTATGAGAGGTTGCATAAAGGTGTGAGTGGTTGTGTGGATGATGTCATCAGTGATGTCATTTGAGATAACATCAGTGATGTAATATGTGAGGTCATAAGCAGTGCATTGCAGGGGCTTAAGTTATAGTTAGCTCAGGTAACTATAACTGCTGGATTTCACTGGTTTTGTACAACTGAAATTTGAACCTAAGTATAACGTCCCTGTAACCTCTGTTTTTTAAGTGACTATAGATAGATAGATAGTAAGATATATAGATAGATAGATAGATAGATAGATAGATAGATAGATAGATAGATAGATAGATAGATAGATATGGACTTGGCCATGGCTTTAGGCTGGAGGGGATCTTGTTGGACTTGGCCACCTTTGCAGGGTCATCCCCAAACATTTTGCCTTTACCCATCCTGTTTTTTCTGAATTTGTTTCTGTTTGCATTAAAACTCTGCACAATGTACCACTGCTAACCAGTGCTAAAGTGCTTGTGCTCTCTCCTTAACACATAGTAAAATGACCTACAAATGACTGCCACATTTAATTTACTTATAACTCACTAGTATATGGTACTACTTGGTAGCCAGGGCCTGTAATTTAAATGGCACTAGGGTACTTGCAGCACTTATTGTGCCACCCACTAAGTAGGACTTTAAAACATATCTCAGTTCTGCCAGTAGTGCAGTCTTAAACTGCTAATTCAACCTAGCAAAATAAACATCTTGCCATGCCTAAACGTTCCCTTTTATTACATATGTCACCCCTAAGGTAGGCCCTAAAGGACCATAGGTCAGGGTGCATTGTATTTAAAAAGTAGGATATGTGGGTTTAAGTTTAACATGTCCTGGCAGTTAAAAACTCCTAAGTTCATTTTGCACTTCTCTAGATCCTATCTCTCTTATTGGATAACATTGGGTTACCTTACTACATTTAATAAGTGCTTACTTTTGATTTGAAGCAGGTAGAAATAACATATTTGGACTCAAATGAGTTGGAATTTAATATCCTCTTTATTGGTAAAGTTAGATTTTGAATCGCAATTCTGAAAGTCCCACTTTATAAAGTTGCAATTTCTTGCCCTAACAATTTGGTGCCTGTTGCCAGTGTCCTGGGTCATATGGCTGTGAATGGCTCTGCTGTTGGGGTTTGTATATTCCTGCCAAACAGTGAGACAAAGGGGACTGAGTATAGGCAGAGTGAACCATCTTGCCAGGATGGCTGGTGGCAGAGCTGTTTCCTGCCCCACTTACACTTCAAAGGGCTTGCCTCCACCACACACAAAGAAATCTGACACCAGCCTGTTGTCATTTTGGAGCCTTGTCAGGGGAAGAGAATAATTTTCCAGAACCAGGTGTTGGGGTAGGCCAACATGTCCCACACTTCAAAGTCTGGCACCACGCATAAATATTGGACCTTCAGAACACCACTTCAGTATACTCCTGGACCTGTGGAAAACTTTGGAATGACAGCCAGGACCGGAGAGGACTGCCCTGCTACTACCAGTGGACTGCCTTGCTGCTTGAAGGCCTGTCTTGTTGCTTGAAGGAGAAGTTGACCATCTCCTTAAACCCAGGACCACCATGAGTGACTCCAAGGGCTACTGGGCTGGCCTCGTGTGTAAGCTACAGGGGCATAGCAAGCTCCAGAACTCTGAGAAGCTCTAACTCACTTCTTCTCATCCCTCCGAAATTGAAAAAGAAATCCACCCAGTCCCGATCCTTTTCGGGGAATGTACCCAGACTGTGGAACGCTCTCCCTATTGAACTCAGATGCAACCCCTCCTTCCCTGCGTCAAAAGGGACCTGAAACTCCATCTCCTCGACAAATACTTTACCGACAAAGCCAACTGAACCAAACTCTGACAACCCAGTTGACTCTCCTTACTACCTTGACCATCAAGGATTGGTGGTTTGCACGACGGTTTTACCTACCTAAGCCACCTCTTGACTCACCCCTCTAATGTATTGTCTCAATATGTTAATTTTGTGATGCATATCTCATCTTGTATCCTTATACCATGTTTTCACTACTCTATTCCTTCATTTTGTAAAGCGCTCTGATACCGACGGGTCTAGCCAGCGCTATACAAAACTTCTAAAATAAAATACAAATAAATAAAAGCTCCAGAGACCTTGAACCCTGTACCTGGCCTCTTCTGAAGTGAGTTCTGAGCCCCCAAGTCATGCCCCCCAGGTCCTGGACCATTGGAAGTGGTGTTATCATGCTGCTCCTGCCTAACCATAAAGGCTGGGACTAAGAAATTGTTTACCAAAAAGTGCTAGAAAGAAGCGACAGAACACTGAGACCTACCTGTCATCCGATCCACCCAAGGTGCATTGCCAGTCAGCCT
This sequence comes from Calotriton arnoldi, assembly GCA_963921515.1. Lineage (NCBI taxonomy): Eukaryota > Metazoa > Chordata > Amphibia > Caudata > Salamandridae > Calotriton > Calotriton arnoldi. The sequence goes on along the minus strand of CAWUFW010009986.1, from coordinate 400,974 downwards.
GACTTCATGATCACTCTCGCTGCGGTCTTCACAACAGCAAATTCTGTTCAGCTGGACCTCTCAGCGACGGTATCCATCCTTGTGGATCCCTCTGCGGCTACAGCCTGCAGCTTAGTCCCATTGGAAGGTTTCAACTTCGAAAAACTTGTTTACGGCTGAAGGTGAAAATTTTCACCAAGCTTGAGGGTGACAGGCTACCCATCGACGACAATGACCTCCTCTGCCTGGAAATCCAGCTTTTCTGAACTTTTTCTTGCCATTTTTGACAGTTTCACAGAGACTTCATCCAGTGGCTTCCCAATATGTCTCCTCCGACACAGGCTGCTGCCTTGCCCTTTTTACCTGAAATTGTTCTAAGTCCGAAGATAAGTCGAGCCCGGCCCAATCCACCTTGTGTATCTAGCCCGTGCTCCATCGCGGTTAGCCTTAACTCTTGACTTTGTCTCCGTCTCATGCCACCAGATACCCGTGGTTGGCACTTTGATCTTTTAGAAGGTATTTTGCACTAAAAACTTTAAAATTCAAAACTTTGGTTCTATCAATTGTGTCTTTACAATTTTTTTAAACCTTTTTGTTCCCCTCCCACTTTGCTTCCCTTTTTCTTCACAATACAAAACCCTTGTTTTCTCCCCTTCCCCAACTATGCCTCCTTCTGACCTGTATTTCTAACCCCTTTCCCTTCTTACCTATTTATTATGCTGTGCTTTAAACTGAACATCCACAAAAATATTATACTTTCATGAAGAAGGTATTTAATCATTTTAGCTTATCTCTAAAATCAAGTCTTCTACTTTTTTTATTATAGAAATTCACCAAAATGATTACCAGTGCGTTTACCCAGACATAGATATTCTCCTTCAGAGCTTCAGAAGACAAGCATGGATAGTCCGATGGTGCCACCATAAATAAGATAAAAGACAAAACAGCCCACACATGAGGATGCTGACATTTTTTGGTTCGAAAAGCAAATGCACTCCTTCATGGAAGTTTTCCAAATCACAAGAGCAAACATTGCCATCTTTATTCTCTTTGACTTTTGTCCCTTGTATCTCCATTTATCCTGTGTACCTTAAGTGCAACTTCCTTGTCCATTGTACTTCTAGAAATATCTTAATTTCTTCTGAGCTGACTTTAAGGCCATGAGCAGTGCCAGCATCATCACCGTGCACACTCCTAAAGTGAGTGCATTGCTCTTTCATATTTGGATCTTCTACCCTGAGTAAGAGACAACCTCAAGATATACATGCCCATACATGGGATCATATCAAATATTTGTATAATGAGGCTAATCACCCTGGGGGTACCCAGGTACTGTTTTTCAGGTGTCAGTTGAAAAGCCAAGCCTTGAGTCCCTTCCTGAAGTGGTTTAGCAAGGGTGAAGTGCGGAGGTGGAGGGGAGAGTGTTCCAGGCTTTGGCAGCGAAGTGGGAGAAGGAGCGTCTTATGGAGTGGCTGCGGCAGATACGTGATGTCTGAGCAAGGGTGAGGTTTGTGGCACAGAGGTTTCTGGTTGGTTGGTGGAAGATCAGGTAGTGGTTCATGTAGACAGGTCCTTGGTTGTGGAGGGCTTTGTAGGCGTGGGCCAGGAGCTTGAACTGGCATCTCTTCTGGACGGGGAGCCAGTGGAGATCTATCAGTTGCTGGGTGATGTGTGTCCTCTTGGGCAGGTTGAGGATCAGTCTGGCCATTGCGTTATGGATAGTCTGGAGTCAATGCATGAGTTCAGTGAAGGTGCCAACATAGAGTGGGTTGCTGTAGTCGAGCTGGCTGGAGATGAGGGCCTGCATCACCTTTTTTCTTGTGCTGCTGGGGATTGTTAGAATACCCTCTCTCTCTCTCAAGAGCCTTCCTCCCACCCAATCTTGAAGGACAGAATACAAACAAGCATTGGCATAGCCAATAGGTCTCGCCTTTGGGACCTTATAAGTGTTTAGCCATGCAACACTTGATGTTGTTGCACCAAGGATATTGTACTGGATAACTAAACACTTATGAGGTCCCAAAGGGGAGACCTATTGGCTATGCCAATGCTTGTTTTTTTTTAAAGGACAAGCAGTGCTATCAGGCTCCGGCTGCCACTTAGTCCACCGCATCCCACGTAGACGCTGCAGCCATCTTTTGAGAGAGGTAGAGAGGTAGAGAGAGGTAGAGAGAGAGGTAGAGAGAGAGAGAGGTAGAGAGGTAGAGAGAGAGAGGTAGAGAGGTAGAGAGAGGTAGAGAGGTAGAGGTAGAGAGAGGTAGAGAGGTAGAGAGGTAGAGGTAGAGAGGTAGAGAGGTAGAGAGGTGTAGAGAGGTAGAGAGAGAGGTAGAGAGAGGTAGAGAGGTAGAGAGAGAGGTAGAGAGGTAGAGAGGTAGAGAGGTAGAGAGAGGTAGAGAGGTGTAGAGGTAGAGAGAGGTAGAGAGGTAGATAGAGGTAGAGAGGTGTAGAGGTAGAGAGGTGTAGAGGTAGAGAGGTATGGAGGTGTAGAGGTAGAGAGGTAGAGAGAGGTAGAGAGAGGTAGAGAGGTAGAGAGGTAGAGAGGTAGAGAGGTAGAGAGGTAGAGAGAGGTAGAGAGGTAGAGAGAGGTAGAGAGAGGTAGAGGTAGAGAGATGTAGAGAGGTAGAGAGGTAGAGAGAGAGAGGTAGAGAGAGAGAGGTAGAGAGGTAGAGGGGTAGAGAGGTAGAGGGGTAGAGAGAGGTAGAGAGGTAGAGAGAGGTAGAGAGAGGTAGAGAGTGGTAGAGAGAGGTAGAGAGGTGTAGAGAGGTAGAGAGGTGTAGAGAGGTAGAGAGGTAGAGAGAGAGAGGTAGAGAGAGAGGTAGAGAGAGGTAGAGAGGTAGAGAGGTAGAGAGAGGTAGAGAGGTGTAGAGAGGTAGAGAGGTAGAGAGAGAGAGGTAGAGAGAGAGAGAGGTAGAGAGAGGTAGAGAGGTAGAGAGAGGTAGAGAGAGGTAGAGAGAGGTAGAGAGGTAGAGAGAGGTAGAGAGAGGTAGGGAGAGGTAGAGGTAGAGAGGTGTAGAGAGGTAGAGAGGTGTAGAGAGGTAGAGAGGTAGAGAGGTAGAGAGAGGTAGAGAGGTAGAGAGAGAGAGGTAGAGAGAGAGGTAGAGAGGTAGCGAGAGAGAGGTAGAGAGAGAGGTAGAGAGAGGGGTAGAGAGAGAGAGGTAGAGAGAGAGAAAGGTAGAGAGGTAGAGAGTTAGAGAGAGGTAGAGAGAGGTAGAGAGGTAGAGAGAGAGAGGTAGAGAGGGAGAGGTAGAGAGAGGTAGAGAGGTAGAGAGAGAGAGGTAGAGAGAGGTAGAGAGGTAGAGAGAAGTAGAGAGAGGTAGAGAGAGGAAGAGAGGTAGAGAGGTAGAGAGAGAGAGGTAGAGAGAGGTAGAGAGGTAGGGAGGTAGAGAGGTAGAGGGAGAGAGAGAGGTAGAGAGGTAGAGAGAGAGGTAGAGAGAGAGAGGTAGAGAGAGAGGTAGAGAGGTAGAGAGAGAGAGAGGTAGAGAGGTAGAGAGAGGTAGAGAGAGAGGTAGAGAGGTAGAGAGAGAGAGGTAGAGATAGGTAGCGAGGTAGAGAGAAGTAGAGAGAGGTAGAGAGAGGTAGAGAGAGAGGTAGAGAGAGGTAGAGAGGTAGGGAGGTAGGGAGGTAGAGAGGTAGAGGGAGAGAGGTAGAGAGGTAGAGAGAGAGAGGTAGAGAGAGAGGCACCGTGAAGTTCGATTACAATGCTGTGTAACAATTTTACAAGCATATCTTCCCATAGGAGTAAGATCATACATTAGAGTCTGGTATCCCTGAACTCAGAATTTGATAACACATCTTTTAGGAAAGATGGTTTTTAAATTCTGTGTTTGAAAATAGCACTTTTAGAAAGTGGCTATTTTCTTGTTCAACCTTTCTGTGTGCCTCTGCCTGGTTGTGGATTGACTGTCTGGCTTTGGAGTGACAGGGGCTGGGGTGGCTCCAGGAGTCTGGGTGAGTCAGCCTGAGCTGAATAGGCCAATCTGCATTTGGAGTGGTGGGAGGAGCAGTATCTGTCCCTGACTAGGGCTGTGCCTGCCTTCCACAAAAGACTGGCTCCACCTCCTGTGGTGCGTCTGAAGACCCTGGCCCACATTCACAAAGGAAGAAGTTGTGCACTGGCAGAGTGCACCCAGAACTGGTTTGGACAGGGTCCAGGACCCCTGACACATAAAGAACAAAGACTTTTGGGGTATAAAAATGAGAGCTGAAACCCCTGTAATTCAGACTAGTTCATGATCAAGAGGAATCTCTGCCAAAGAAGATCAGCTGAAGAGACTGAGGAGAAGAATTGCCCTTGCTGTGTGCCTGGGGCTGGCCTGCAGTTTGCTGATTCTACTAAGGAGAGGACAAGGGACTTTGCTGTGTGCTGTGTCCCCCCTGCTTGCAAGAAGGACTTTGCTGTGTGCTGTGTCCTGAAAGAAGAAAAAGTCTCCAAGAGCCTGAGGCGAGCTGGCCTCCTGTTGCGGAAACACAGGGATATAAAAGTTTCCAGAGATCGTGAGGCTCGCACTTACTGAACAGTGCTTCGCTTTTTATACCGCCTCTACAACAGCTGTGTGTGTCAGGACGCCGCTGGTGCCCTTCGTTAGACACGCATTGCCTGCACGTGATCTGCCCCCAGGATCGTCCCTTCAACGTTGTGTGCAAGTTGGCGCACAGCCAGAGGCCTGCGGGGAGTCTACATTGCCCCAGAGTGTTGCCTGCGTTCATCGCTGCAAAAAGGAATCATCAGCCCGAGGCCGTGATTAATCTGGATGGGGCCACGCCGTAGCCAGAGTGGTTGCACGGGGTTGCCTGGCAACTGGGGATCCCCGGCGTTGTCCTGCCTCGATCAACGGAAGCAACAAGGCGTCGCCCGGCAACTAAGAGTCACCTGACCCGCGGCCGCTCCGTAGAAGTCTGCCGTCATCGCCAAGTGAGCGGGGACACACCCCCACCAGGAAGGAGCTGCCCCGCTCTCCCGGAGCAGCGCCATGGAGGATCTGTGACGAGGAGATCCAGGGAGCCTCGAGCCGAGTCCTGCACCGTCTCTCCAGGTAAGGCTCAGGGCTCCATTCTGAGTCACCATGTGGGGATGGGCCGGGGGACTGTTTCAGGCTCATCGTGATAGCGGCCCGTACCGGCATAGGGAAGCGGTGCGGTACCGGGGCCTGTGCCGAGCGCTCTGCTTAGTGACAACGCAGTTGGGGGCACCCTTTTTACCACAACTGACCACGGAGTCAGTAATTCGCCTCAAACAGATCAAAGGCTAAGAGGGGCCCGCGCACCAGTGACAAGTGCCTAATATTCAGAACAGTACGTTTTAAAGCAAACAGCCTTTTACAAAGTAACCTTCCAGACGTCTGGAACAGTTTTGCATCGTTTTAAAGAAATACAGAATCTACCACTTCGTTTTTACCAAGAACATTCTAAAGAATACTTCTAATTGTGTATGTGGGAATTTTTGTCGTTTTGGTCTTGCCTAATTTAGATAAAGATATCTATATTTTTATAACAACCTGTGTGGTGTCCATTTGTGGTGTTTCACTGCGTTACTGTGGGTGTTGGTGCAAATACTTTACACATTGCCTTGGGGATAAGCCTGTCTGCTCGTGCCAAGCTACCAAGGGGGTGAGCAGGGGTTATCTACAGTGTGTTTCCCCCTTACCCTGACTAGAAGCAAGGGTCCATATTTGGTCAAAGGTACCTACCTCTGCCAACTAGAGACCCCCATTTCTAACATTGGTGGTCAGCGGTGAGGATTTGAACTTGTATTTGTACTTGACCCACAGTGATTGGTGTACATCACTAGTTTAGCGCAGACCACTACGCAACCACATACTGTGTTTTGTTTTTGGTTCTATTTTTGATCTGATCCTTGAGTCATCCACGCACCATGTCTCTAAATGGTAAATCAGCAAATGAGGTTGCAGAATTGGAATTTGATATTGAGGCATTGCTTACCTACAAAGTAGATCAACTGAAACAATTCAGCAAACATTTTGGATGTCCCATGAGGAGCAGCTCTAAGAAGGAGGAGCTGCAGAAGGCCTTGAGGGCCTGGTGGGAGGCCAAAGCAGCTGAGGAGACAGATGATGCAGAAGTGGATGAGAATGCACCAGGGAATGGTTTCAGGGCACAGGATTTGCCTGTGTCAAGAGCAGCCTCCAGGGCTGGCAGCATCCATTCCGCTGGGAGTCTGACCCCAGAGGAGCGGGAAAAGAACCAAAGAATCAGAGAGCATGAGCTGGAAGTCCTGAGGCTCAAGACCAAGGTGGAGGAGAGCAAGGATGCTCGTGCCTTGGAGGAAAAGAAATTGCTTTTTGAGAGCAAAAAGAGAGCCGAAGAGAGCAAGAAGATTTATTCCTTGGACGAATTGAAATTGACCTTGGCACATGAATTAAGAATGAGGGAGCTTGATGTGGAGCTCCACAGGCTTGAGGCCATGAGTGTCTTAGCTGAAAAGGAAATGTGTGTAGCTCAGGAAGTGAGCTTTGCTGAGTTGGAGGTGGAGTCCAGCTCAGATGGTGGCAGCAAGATTGTGTTATCTAGTGCTGAGGGAGAAGTACACACACCCAGAGATGTGGCGCCTGACTTGAGGGAGGGGGTTAACATACACCAGGGGGTTCAGCTTTATGAGGTAGCTCCAGTGGTGTGCAGTGTCCCTGAAGTAGATTGGGGAACTGACACAGGGGATCATATTCCTAGTGGTGGGAGAGACACTCTACTGACTCTAGATGAGAGGTGCAGGGAGAGGGGTTCCCCCATGGTAGAAGTCCTGGTGTGTGAGTGTGGAGACCGCCCAGAAGAGTGTGGGTTGAGTGATGGACACAGTCAGACACTGTCTTGCCAATCTCAGGAGAGTGGTGTGGGGTACTTGTGTGAGGCACTGGATGGTGAGGCAAAGGGTAGCTTGGTTATCAAATGTGGGGGGCTGTGTGATTCCATTGTTGGAGAGCATATTTTAAGTCCCTGTTTTCCAGAGCTATGCCAACACCCGATGGAGTGTGAGTTCTCTGATTCCAGGGAGCTTGCACTGGAGGCAGACCTTTTGGTGGATTCCAGAGGGTCTGAAGAAGGTTTTGGGAGCGACCCTAAAGGGGGTGGATCAGGTTTTCCCCAACCAAGTGAGGTAGGGGAGGTTTGTGGTAGCCCAGATAGGTCCCAGTGTAGTGGGAGGGGTATAGGGTCCCACGTCCTGTCTCAGAGGAGAAGGAGTGGGAGGGGGCTGTGCCCCAAAGTGCCCAAAACCCAGTCCCAGGACCTGGTTGGTTCCATAAGGGAACACCAGGAGGGGAGCATAGTCTGTACCGGGACGCCACTTCCAGAGGGGGATCTCCTAGTGTCAGGAGAACCTGGAGCGTCTGTAAACGGAGCTCCAGTGGTTCTGGTGTCTGGCGGTGCTGATCCTAAGTGGAGGGTGCAGAAGTCCAGATTGAGGGGTGAGAGGGGGATGTGTTCCCCAGTGGGAGAACCAGTGGGTCAGGGGCCAGCCAGAAGGGCTGAGCCTCCTAGGAGTGACCATGGTGACACCACTTCTGTCCTGGGGGATATTCGCGCACTGTCAGATGGACAGGGGTCGGGAGATCTGCGCCAGGCAGACTGTCACACAACACATGAGTCATGTGTTACCCTCGGGGGATGCTGTGTGCGCCCCCAGAAGTCCTGGCATGCCAGGCAAGTGCTCAGCCTCGGGGTTTAGCCCCTAGGTTGGGAGGCCAGGTTCAGGATCTGCCTGACCTGGAGGGAAGGACATCTGTAAGCAGTGTCCTGACCGGTTCGGCTTCCAGGGGTACCACTCCAGGTGGGAGGGTGCAGAACTCTGGAAGGGGGTGCAGAGGGAGGGAGTCCTCGCCTCTGACCCCTGTGCAACCGGAGGGTTTAGACCCTAAGTTGGGAGACCAGTTCCTGGAGAGAGGCCCTGAACTGGTGGAAGAATTGTTTAGGAGGACTGATTCCAGCGTCCTGACAATTTTTGGTTCTGAGGGTGCTTCTCCTGGGAGGAGAGTGCGGCACCCCAGAAGGAGAGGTAAGGAGAGGAGAGCCTCGCCTGAGACCTCTGGTCAGCCTGAGGGTACAGACCCTGGGCTGGTGGGCCAGTGTCAGGATGCCATACCTGACTTGGCAGGAGGGAGAGTGGAGAAAAGGTGCCAGGCACCTGGGGCTACTGCCCCCCACTTTCCGACACCACAGAGGTTAGAGAGGCCTGAAAGGCATGAGGCCTGGTTCTCATTACTGACAGCTGTCAGTGGCCACTGTGGCCACTGTGGCTGGTTGTCCTGGTGGACAGAGTTGCCCCTGGGAGGGGTGCAGGAGTCACACCCTGAGGGTGGGCTGGGCCACCCCGCTGTGTTGGCCAGGTGGGTACTGTCTACCAGTGCGGACACATCTGTGAGCAAAGTAAGCTTAGGCGCTGCACAGATGGGGTCCCCAGGTGAGGAGAAGGGTCCCCCATGGGTTAGCCTAGGGGGCCCTGAGAGTATGGATAGAGGGATCCAACTGGGTTCAGGAAGGCGTAGAACAGGAATAGACCCCTGCTGTTCGGGCCAGGTTCCGTGGTCTATCGCCCCAAGCAGGGAATCCCATCGAGGTATCGATTGGTCTACCCTGGCTTTAGGCTGGAAGGGGGTTGTGTTGGAAATGGCCCTTTTTGCAGGGTAATCCCCAAACTTTTTTGCTTCTTCCTCCTTTGTTTTTCCTGACCTGTGTTTGTTGGCTTTAGGACTCTCTGCACTTTACCACTGCTGATCAGTGCTAAAGTGCATATGCTCTCTGATTGTGCCACCCACATGAGTAGCCCCAAAGAGATGTCTCAGGCCTGCCACCGCAGTGCCTGCGTGCAGTTTGCTAACTGCCATTTTGACCTGGCCAGTGTACCCACTTGCCAGGCCTTACCCTTCCCTTTTCTTATACCTAGGACACCCCTTTGGTAGGCCCACGGTACCCCCCTGGGCAGGGTACAGTGTATGTGAAAGGTAGGACATGTACTGGTGTGTGTAACATGTCCTGATAGTAAAATACTGCCAATTTCGTTTTTCACTATTGAAAGGCTATCTTGCCCATAGGACAGAATGGGGAATGCTGTGTAACAATTTTACAAGCATATCTTCCCATAGGAGTAAGATCAGACATTAGAGTCTGGTATCCCTGAACTCAGAATTTGATAACACATCTTTTAGGAAAGATGGTTTTTAAATTCTGTGTTTGAAAATAGCACTTTTAGAAAGTGGCTATTTTCTTGTTCAACCTTTCTGTGTGCCTCTGCCTGGTTGTGGATTGACTGTCTGGCTTTGGAGTGACAGGGGCTGGGGTGGCTCCAGGAGTCTGGGTGAGTCAGCCTGAGCTGAATAGGCCAATCTGCATTTGGAGTGGTGGGAGGAGTAGTATCTGTCCCTGACTAGGGCTGTGCCTGCCTTCCACAAAAGACTGGCTCCACCTCCTGTGGTGCGTCTGAAGACCCTGGCCCACATTCACAAAGGAAGAAGTTGTGCACTGGCAGAGTGCACCCAGAACTGGTGTGGACTGGGTCCAGGACCCCTGACATATAAAGAACAAAGACTTTTGGGGTATGAAATTGAGAGCTGAAACCCCTGTAATTCAGACTAGTTCGTGATCAAGAGGAATCTCTGCCAAAGAAGATCAGCTGAAGAGACTGAGGAGAAGAATTGCCCTTGCTGTGTGCCTGGGGCTGGCCTGCAGTTTGCTGATTCTACTAAGGAGAGGACAAGGGACTTTGCTGTGTGCTGTGTCCCCCCTGCTTGCAAGAAGGACTTTGCTGTGTGCTGTGTCCTGAAAGAAGAAAAAGTCTCCAAGGGCCTGAGGAGAGCTGGCCACCTGTTGCGGAAACACAGGGATATAAAAGTTTCCAGAGATCATGAGGCTCGCACTTACTGAACAGTGCTTCGCTTTTTATACCGCCTCTACAACAGCTGTGTGTGTCAGGACACCGCTGGTGCCCTTCGTGAGATACGCATTGCCTGCACGTGATCTGCCCCCAGGATCATTCCTTCAATGTTGTGTACAAGTCGGCGCACAGCCGGAGACCTGTGGGGAGTCTACATTGCCCCAGAGTGTTGCCTGCGTTCATCGCCGCAAAAATGAATCATCTGCCCGAGGCCGTGATTAATCTGGACGGGGCCACGCCGTAGCCACAGTGGTTGCACGGGGGTTGCCTGACAACTGGGGCTCCCCGGCGTTGTCCTGCCTCGATCGACGGAAGCAACAAGGCGTCGCCCGGCAACTAAGAGTCACCCGACCCGCAGCCGCTCCGTAGAAGTCTGCCGTCATCGCCAAGTGAGCGGGGACACACCCCCACCAGGAAGGAGCTGCTCCGCTCTCCCGGAGCAGTGCCGTGGAGGATCTGTGACGCGGAGATCCAGGGAGCCGAGTCCTGCACTGTATCTCCAGGTAAGGCTCAGGGCTCCGTTCTGAGTCACCACCTGGGTATCGGCCGGGGGACTGTTTCAGGCTCATCTTGATAGCGGCCCGTACCGGCATAGGGAAGTGGTGCGGTACCGGGGCCTGTGCCCAGCTCTCTGCTTAGTGACAACGCAGTTGGGGGCACCCTTTTTACCACAACTGACCACGGAGTCAGTAATTCGCCTCAAACAGATCAAAGGCTAAGAGGGGCCCCGCGCACCAGTGACAAGTGCCTAATATTCAGAACAGTACGTTTTAAAGCAAACAGCCTTTTACAAAGTAACCTTCCAGACGTCTGGAACAGTTGTGTATCGTTTTAAAGAAATACAGAATCTACCACTTCGTTTTTACCAAGAACATTCTAAAGAATACTTCTAATTGTGTATGTGGGAATTATTGTCGTTTTGGTCTTGCCTAATTTAGATAAAGATATCTATATTTTTATAACAACCTGTGTGGTGTCCAGTTGTGGTGTTTCACTGTGTTACTGTTGGTGTTGGTACAAATACTTTACACATTGCCTTGGGGAATAGCCTGTCTGCTCGTGCCAAGCTACCAAGGGGGTGAGCAGGGGTTATCTACAGTGTGTTTCCCCCGTACCCTGACTAGAAGCAAGGGTCCCTATTTGGTCAAAGGTACCTACCTCTGCCAACTAGAGACCCCCATTTCTAACATTGGTGGTCAGGATTGAAGAGACTCTGAACAATAAATTTAGTATTGAGAGGACTGTTAATCACACTAGAAGCCCCCATAGCCAAGTGGCCCAGGGTAGACTAACTAAGGATGATAGTAAGGAAAGTACAAACAGCCATATACACTCAGTTTCAGATCGAGTAACCCCTTGGGCATATGACTCCTTGCATTATGTAACAAAAGCCACAAGGCCACTAGGTGAACTCTCACAAAATCACCAAAATTCTATTCAGTCTAATGATCAACAACGTTATAAGAGGACTATTACACTTACAGATGAGTCAACCAATAACAACTTGTCTATCCGTCCTCCCTGGCAGAATTCCCAAGTTAATCAAAATTTTCCAGATCTACCCCCAGCAGTAACACTGTATACAGTAATTTTAGCTAATGTCCCAAAATAGAGTGTCAATAAAAAAGAACCCTGTGACTCTTTGAGAAACCAGGCATTACACTGGCTCGGAGTAAAAACAGGGTTGACAGAGGAACTTTTTATGGAATTCAAAATGGCTAGAAGATTGAGCTGGCTGGGTAGAGACCATAAAAACCTCTTAGGGGATTGTATAGTCTTAACGTTTAAAACCCCAGAACTAGTGAAGACTATTCTCTGGAGAGCTGGAAACAAAAATATATTGTCTTGAAATATTAATGTTCTACCCCTGGGCTATTTTTATCAACATACTTTGAACATGGGTTTGAGGAATATTAGAGGTAAAACCTATGATAATAACTACCCCACATATAACGTAGCAGTGAAAAATAGGTTTGACCTTCTCCCTATTCTAGACAAGATTGATTGACTGAATAACATAGTTACAAACAACCCCCATAGTGAGGCACATGATTTACTTACCCCAGTAGACTTGATCAAGCTAACGCCAGAAACTGGTTGTATCCAGGCAAAGGGTGTAACGGTAAATCACGAAGAAAGATTGCCAGGTAGTATACCTATAAATTTAATCACTTCACTTCTCACTTCAGGGATAAGACCACTAAACGAGGTGGGCAGGGTATACAATCTACATTCAGACACCACAGAACTACATGCAGGTTTAAGTGTTGAAACAGAGATGATGGAAAATATTACTGTATTATTTTGGAATGTTGCAGGACTGCGCTCAAAAATGATAAACCCAGTGTGGCTTGACTTTGTGGGAAAATTCAATATTTTATGTCTTGAAGAAACTTGGGCGGTAGACAGTATACATATTAACGGTTACAAGACTTTCCATACCCCTACAGTCCCCTCTGTACACAGGAGACCCAAAGGAGGTCTATGTATATTTGTATCTAACAAGCTGAATGTAGATAAGATAACCATGTCAATATCTAATAGTTATTATCAAATTGTGACCATGCATCTGGATAAATATCATTGCTGTCTACTACTTAATATTTACAACAATGCCCCTAAAGATCGAATTGTGGGAGTGTTGAAGGAATTAAGCTGAGATCTGAACAAATTACATTGTGATAATACAAAGGAAGTGTTTACTGTATGGGGTGGTGATTTTAACACTGACTTGTGCCCATTAAGCGGAGGGGAAAATTGTGGTTTAATAGTTGATGATGATAACACATATCCCCACTTCCCCCACACACTTTATGGGGAGCTTCTAAATAAGATTCTGTTCGCATTTGATTTAACTTTTGCTAACAATCTTTATTCTCCATCAGTTTCTTTTACCCAGACATTCAATGGGAGAGGTATGAACTCAATAATCGATTATATTATTCTGCCCTGTCGATACGCAGCAAAACTCACAAATTTTGAACTACACGACATATCGGTGAGTGACCATTTCCCGCTAAGCGTCAGTTTATCTCTATTGACTCAGGTGCAAAGTACGCGGAGAAATCCTAATTATTTGGTCCAAAACACAGTGCTGGATAAAATAAATGGCTATTCACTGCGGTGGTCCCAGATAGATCTCACAGAATTCACAAAGAAATTTCTGGGAAACTGTCAAAAATCCTTCTCCTTGTGCTTGGACGAGATGACCCCTCACGATCAGATCTTAAGATCTTATGCGCAGATTACAGCAGAAATAAAAAATGCACTGAGGGTTGAGAACAAAAAAACACACTCGAACAACCAATAATGGTTTAATTCAAATTGCACAAAAGCTTATTCAAAATTAAAGCAAGCCCTGCATAAACCTATAAGAGACAGCAGGGAAATAAGGGAAGCAAGAAAGGGATATAATCAGGCCCTGAAAGCACGCAAATCTGAATTAAAAGATATGGCTTGGGTGACACTGCATGAAGCAACCCTGAAAAAAGATAGCGCGGCATTCTGGCGTGCGGTAAGCGCCCCATTCTTTACAGCTCATGACTTACCAACCATAGAGATTGCCATAGATGAACAACAGTGGGTGGAGTATTTTTCTAAGGTGTATAAGCAGGAAGTGGTAGGAAGAAATACGACAAATGCACTAACAGATAAGGGAGCTAGTAACCCAGACAATTATCCGATAGATCTATGTTTCACACTTGATGAGGTAACCTCGGCAATAACTGCAAGTAAGGGAGGGAAGCCCCCGGACCAGATGGAGTGCCTGTAGATCTTTTTAAAGCAAATATACCGTTATGTGGCCCGATTCTGACACTGGTACTAGCGGCATGTTGCTCTACGGGTTTCATAGAGACCTGGTTGGAGTCATTACCGGTCCCTATATTTAAAAAGGGCGATAGAAAGAACCCAGCCTGCTATCGCCCAATATCCTTGCTGGATTCCCTGGCTAAGGTGGTGGGTCGGATAATACTTAACTGACTGCAAGACTGAGCAGAAGACAAGAATATCCCTATCAGATGTACAATTCGGCTTCTGTGAGGGGATGGGCACACTGGAACAAGGATTAAACTTAAACATCCTGATAGGGAAGTACACGTGGACCAAACAAGGCAGGCTATATCTTGCATTTGTCAACCTTACGGCAGCTTTTGACTGCGTGGTTCATGACAAACTATGGAACACCTTAATCGAGATGGGGTGGAAACTCCTCTTATCCATTTTTTGAGACAGCTCTATAGGAATGCGGAGGCAAGAGTCCGGTATGGAGTAAAGGGTGAATGCACTGCACCGTTCAATGTGGAGAGGGGGGGTAGACAGGGTTGCATCCTCGCACCATTTCTATTTACATTATATACCAATGGCCTAGAATGCATATTGGTGGAAAAGGGCCTGGACGCACCACAAACAAACGACCGTCCCCTGCCCGCCCTCCTCTACGCGGACGATGCAGTGTTGATGGCAAGGACACAATTGGGACTCCAAAGGGCCCTTACAACTTATACGGAGTATATAGATAGCCTGGGATTGAAAGTAAACACAACTAAAACTTTTATTATGAGGTGTGGGAAAGGAGGTGCCAAATGTAGGGACAGGTTTATTGATAATAGTAAGGTGGAATTCACCAAGACATTTCCCTACCTAGGTATACTATTTGATCACAAGGGGACATGATCCCAAGCAGTAAAAAGTAGGAGCTTGCTTTTTATGAAATCGACGGCTGCTTTGGCCAATTTCGTTAGGAAACTGGGAAGAAGGCCACCTGTTGAGTAGCTACATATTTATAAGGCGAAATGTGTCAGTATGGCAACATACGGCGCCGGAGTCTGGGGTTATCGAGACATAAAACCCATTCAGCAGGTTGAGAACACCTTCTTAAAATTTCTCTTGGTGGTTCCAGGCAGTACTTCAACTTATATTTGCCACTCCGAGTTAGGGTTACCTTACATCTCAGATTTGATCAAATCCCAACCTCTCCTTTTGTGGCACAGGATCTGGACTTCACCACATTGAATCGCGAAATTTCAAAAGACAGCCTTAAGTTGGACAGGGCGTTGGATATTCCGTGGTTAAAATTTATAGAGGATTTTGCCAATGATCTCGGCCACCCCTAATATTTTAATGACCTCGGTTCCATAAGCTCTGTCTCCAGAAAAGACCTTAAAAAGCTCTGTATGATGCATTTGGAGGAGAATAGGTTTGTGGTTGAGGTAATTAAACCCTCGGTTCAGTCTAATCAGCTGATGCTGACCACCTTTGAGATGCAGCCCTATCTTGAAACAACATTAACTTTTTATGATAGATTCTTATTAACGCGTTCTAGATTTGGTATTTTCCACCATTTTGTAAGCTTTCCTATAACAAATGACTGGGCTATAGAATTGAGCAGGTGTCCTTGTGATGAACAGGCCCAGCAATCAACAATTCATGTGGTTTTATTCTGTAAGTTTTATGTAACTCAAAGAAGGAGATGGATTTTACCAATTTTAAAAGTAATGGGCTTGAGACAATGTAGACCAGCTTTTTTAGCTTTGCAATTTCTAGATAATGAATATGTTATAAAGTCAATCTCGGCATTTTTAAAATGTATAGTGAAATGTAGAAAAACTATTCTTTTTTTAATCATGCACTTTATCTTTTGTAATTGAAAAGAAATCACTGTGACTACATTTATTTGAACCTTTCCTCATCGTGTAAATTACTCCGTAAAGTCCACCCCCGGTGATTTTTTTACTTTTGTGATATTGAAATGTTTTTAATGTATGCTTTTATGATTTTATTACAAAAATCGAATAAAGCTCGTTTTGATTTGATTTAGTCTCCAACTACTGGTCCGTTCTGCAGCCCGTGGCTCCTCAAAGCAGGCATCTGTGCACCAGGTGTCTCTCCAGCCAGGTCTCCTGCAGGGTCTAGTCCTCTCTTGTCAGCTGGAACCTCTTGAAATCAGGAGTCCTTCTGCTGTTTGCATCCCTGAAGCAGGTAGCCAACCACTTAACCCCTGGAGAGCAGTTCCAAATCCAGGGCGTCAGAAGGATTCAGGAGTTATTGAATCCTTGTTTAAGTCTTCTTCTTCCAGCAAGAGTAAGAGGTCAGGATTCTATGTCTAGCAGGGCCTTCTTCTTCAGACAGAGTCTTCCCAGGAATGTTTAGAGGAGGTGGTGGACGAGGTGTCAGATGTATCCTGTGCACTAGCCAGTGACTGGAAGAATTCTACCAACCAAACCTAACAATTTTCTTTCATTCCCCCACCTCCTTTTGCAACACTCCCCTTTGCATTACTGTAAAATTACCCAAAATCCCCTGCATGACCAAGCTTCCACTAAGCAGGCCTGTCTTCAGCTTCTTGGTCATTCCGCTATCGTCAGGGACAACCCTTGTTTTCCCTCCTACTGTGGCTGGAGCCTGATTGTCAAGGATTGTCCTGGATTTGAATAGCAGCAGCCCTCCTTCACATTTCCAAGTCAAAGGAGGTAGTGTCAAAGCTCCCCTTTGTTCTCTCATCTGTTCCCGACCACTTCCAGATAGTTAACCCCTGCTACATGATCTGTAGTTAATACCCATTAGCTTTTCCTGGGCTCAGAGGCAAGCCATTGTCCTCTGAGCCAGCATTGTTAGCTCTCCCAGCCAAGGGTATGTATTCCAGCTCTGGAGATGTGTTGGGTGGCAGAACTAGTTTTAAGCCAGTTCTGGTTCAGGCAGCCTAAAGTACATTTCTTAAAGTTACTTTTCTGATTATGTTATCAAAAATCTGATTACACCATTAAGTCAGACTTAAACAACTAAGCAGGAAATAGCTTTGAAGAATTTTTATAGCCCTTTTCAGAGCCAAGGTAGAAAATACAGATTTTAATCCCACCCAGGCCTATTTGAGAAAAGTCTAGCAAGGCCTACCAGTGAAACAGCTTTTGGGTTTTATATTTCTGCGAGGCCACGCTAACCCAATTGTACAGTTTGACTATGTTTATATATCAGCATTCTGTCCTGTGGGCTTACAAGTCACACTAGGGTTTACTTGTTGCAACCACTCAAATGGCATCACAGGTTGCATCAGAAGATGAAGTATTTGACAAACATTGTTCTTAATATTACATTGTTAATATGGATATCGATGTGTTTGTCGACAAAAATGAACTATCGTCCTCATTAATAGAATCACCCGTTCTGAACTACACCAAACCTCGACTCTCAAGTACGTGGTGAGGCAGGCCTGCGACCTAGGCCCAGGATTTACTGACTGATGGGTCACAGGTGGGAGGGTGCAAAGCTGACAGGCAAACACTCAGGCAGGAAACTCTTGAACAGTTCCACAGATAGGCGCAGTGACATTTCAATGGTCAGGGCAGATTGCCCCAATAAAGCACAAATGGCTGCTAGGGGTACACGCTCCTAAAAACACCATAAAAGTCAGGTGCCATATGACTTAGGAACACATAGCCAATCAGGGCCTACCACACGTAGTGATTATGCACACCCCATGCCTGACATCTGGGCACATTCACCACTGGCCACATTGTGTCCACGCAGGTCAAGACCCACCTCTAGTAACAATTGACCATTGATTTATTACCCTAAAGGCAGCACCCAACATCCCTTACCATATATTGTATGCTGGAAACCTTTTATTGCTATTGTAATATTGTATGTAAAGAAACATCAAACGATGCAAATTGAGACAGTCCTCAGACCAACTGCCTGTAACTGTTCTCCCGGCCGAACTGTTTAATTAAACAAACTGTTCCTGTTTTGCCAAACGCCTCTTGTCTTCTGTTTTTTAAGGAAATCCAATTCGAGCAACAACATAAAGCAGGAATAATGGCTAATGGTTAATATGGCAGATTTCCCTATCAGAGATATTGCATATCTATAAAGTGACATTTTGCATATATTTATGTTTTTTTATGTCAATGCACTTCACTTTGTAATACAATTTGATCAATATCAAGAGAGGTACTACTTTCTTTAGTAGCACAAACTGCCAACTACAAGATGATGGAAAATAGGTCTGGTCATGGGTTTGCAGCATCCGCTCACAACTATTGCACTTTTGCTGTAAAGATTTTATTTCTCTGTTTTGTTAGAGCATGCATGTTATTTTTTGGGGGTTGGCAACAAATGTACTATATTGGTGAGACAGTGCATTTTTTTTTTGTTGGGGTAGAACAAGCACTTTATTATTTTTGAGACTGTGGAACACACACTTTGTGTTTGGAATGGGAGTGACAGAACATGCACTCAGTTTGTTGCAGGGGTAGTGCATAAAGCCTATGGATTTTATTTTTTGCGGACAAGATTTTTGCACCCAAATCCCTTCATAATTATGATGATTCAATCAATCAATCATGTCACTTATAAAGCGCACTACATACCCGCGAGGGTCTCATGGCGCTGGGGGAAGAGGGGGGAGGTGCTGCTACTGATCGAAGAGCCAGGTCTTGAGGAGTCTTCTGAAGGCCAGTAGGTCTTGGGTCTGTCGGAGGTTGGTGGGGAGGGTGTTCCAGGTCTTGGCGGTGAGGTGGGAGAAGGATCTGCCGCCGGCGGTCGTTTTCCGGATGCGGGGGACTGTGGCGAGGGCGAGGCTGGTGGAGCGGAGCTGGCGGGTGGAGGTGTAGAAGCTGAGTCGTCTGTTGAGGTAGGCTGGTCCGGAGTTGTGGAGTGCTTTGTGTGCGTGGGTGAGGAGCTTGAAGGTTATCCTCTTGTTGACAGGGAGCCAGTGCAGGTCTCTCAGGTGGGGTGTGATGTGGCTGCGTCGGGGGATGTCGAGGATAAGACGTGCAGAGGCGTTCTGGATGCGTTGCAGCCGTCTCAGGAGCTTAGACGTCGTTCCTGCGTAGAGGGCGTTTCCGTAGTCCAGCCTGCTGGTGACGAGGGCCTGGGTGACTGTTTTTCTTGTTTCGGTGGGGATCCACTTGAAGATCCTGCGGAGCATTCGGAGGATGTTGAAGCAGGATGAGGAAACGGCGTTGACCTGCTTAGTCATGGAGAGGGTGGGGTCGAGGATGACCCCTAGGTTGCGTACGTGGTCGGTGGGTGGCGGGGCTGTTCCCAGTGATGTTGGCCACCAGGAGTCGTCCCAGGCTGAAGGGTTGGAACCAAGGATGAGGACCTCCGTCTTGTCCGAGTTCAGCTTCAGGCGGCTGGTCCTCATCCATTCGGCGATGGCCTTCATTCCTTCGTGGAGGTGGGCTTTGGCGGTGTGAGGGTCTTTGGTGAGGGAGAGGATCAGCTGGGTGTCGTCGGCGTAGGAGATGATGTTGAGGTTGTGCTGTCGGGCGACGTGGGCGAGGGGTGCCATGTACATGTTGAACAGCGTTGGGCTGAGGGAGGAGCCTTGGGGTACGCCGCAGATGATCTTGGTGGCCTTGGATCGGAAGGGGGCGAGGCGGACGCTTTGTGTTCTGCCGGAAAGAAAGGATGTGGTCCAGTCCAGGGCCTTCTCTTGGATCCCAGCGTCGTGAAGGCGTGTTCATAGTGTGTGGTGGCAGACCGTGTCGAAGGCGGCTGATAGGTCCAGGAGGATGAGGGCTGCTGTTTCTCCGTTGTCTAGCAGGGTCCTGATGTCATCGGTGGCGGCGATGAGGGCGGTTTCGGTGCTGTGGTTGCTGTGGAAGCCGGACTGGGAAGGGTCCAGGATGTTGTTCTCCTCGAGGTAGCGGGTCAGTTGTTTGTTGACGATTTTCTCGGTGACCTTCGCGGGGAACTGGAGCAGAGAGATGGGTCGGAAGTTCTTGAGGTCCTTGGGGTCTGCCTTGGGTTTCTTGAGTAAGGCGGTGATCTCGGCGTGCTTCCAGCTTTCCGGGAAGGTTGCTGTCTCGAAGGAGATGTTGATTATTTTCCGGAGATGGGGCGCGATGGCTGTACTGGCTTTGTTGAAGATGTGGTGAGGGCACGGGTCTAGCGGTGAACCGGAGTGGATGGTGTTCATGATCTCGCTGGTGTCCTCGTCGTTGATGTTGGTCCAGGAGAGCAGGCGGTTGGTGGTTGTGGGGGCAGTGGTCTCGGTGGTTGCCGGGGCGGTCGTGGTGTTGAAGCTGTTGTGGATGTCGGCGATTTTGCGGTGGAAGAAGGTGGCCAGTGAGTCGCACAGGTCTCGCGACGGCTGGATGTCGTTGGTGTTGGAGCTGGGGTTGGAGAGTTCCTTCACGATGTTGAAGAGCTCTTTGCTGTTGTTTGCGTTGTTGTCTAGGCGGTCTTTGAGTGAGGCCCTTTTGGCGGATCTGATGAGGTGATGGTGACTGCGGGTGGCGCTCTTGTGGGCGGCGTAGCTGTCCGCTGTCCGTTCGTGGAGCCAGATCTTCTCCAGTTTTCGGCATGTTCGTTTGGAGGCCTGTAGGTCTTTGGTGAACCAGGTGGCTTTCTTGCTTGTGTGGCTGTTGGGCGGATTCTTGAGCGGGGCGAGGGTGTTGGCGCAGTCGTCGATCCACTGTCTGAGGTTGCGGGCGGCGGTGTCGGGGTCGGAGGGTTCGGCGGGTGGGCTCAGGGCGAGGGTTGTGGTTAGCTGGTCTTCCGTGACTCTGCTCCAGCAGCGGCGAGGCATTTGTTCGGTGCGGTGGTGTGTGGTGGGCTTCCTGTAGGTGAAGTGGATGCAGTGGTGGTCAGTCCAGTGGGGTTCGGAGGTGTGGTTGAAGGAGACGTGTGGGCTTGCGGAAAAGATGGAGTCGAGCGTGTGGCCGGCGGCGTGGGTGGGTGTAGTCACGAGCTGTCTGAGTCCGAGGGTGGCGAGGTTGTCGATCAGGGTGGTGGAGTTGGTGTCCTTGTTGTTCTCGAGGTGGAAGTTCAGGTCCCCGAGGAGGATGTAGTCCGTGGAGGCGATGGCGTGTGTGCTGACGAAGTCAGCGATGGAATCGCTGAACTGTGGTCGGGGTCCGGGGGTCTGTAGATGAGGGTTCCTCTGAGGGTGGTGTTGGGATCGGTGTGGATCTGGAAGTGCATGTGTTCGGCGGTGCTGAGGGTGTCGTCGGTGTTGGTTGAGACTCTGAGGGTGTTCCTGTGGACGATGGCGATGCCTCCTCCGACTCCGTTGGTGCGGTCCCTGCGGGTGATCTTGTATCCGTCCGGGATGGCAATGGCGATGTCGGGGGCTGAAGCGGGATTCAGCCAGGTCTCCGTCAGGAATGCGACGTCTGGGGAGGTTGAGTCGAGAAGGTCCCAGAGTTCGATGGCGTGTTTGCGGGCGGAGCGGGTGTTGAGGAGGATGCATCTGAGGTAGTTGGGTTCTTTCCTGGGCGGTGGTTTGGCGGGGCGGGTGCTGGCGAAGCAGCAGTTCCGGCAGGTGAAGGGCCCTTGGGTGCGCTTCGGGGTGGCCTGGTAGCAGGCGTGATCTTTTCCGGGGTTGAGTGCATGGAGGGTGCTGGCGTCGTATCGGCGTCTGTTGATGTGGCGGGCACGGGGGATGCCCGGACCAGGGGGTCTGGCGCTGGGCGCGGTCACGGCGCGGACGGGCGCAGACGGGCTTGCCTTAGGCGCGCCTTCGGCGTGCCAGCGGCGCGCCCGCTGCGCACGTCCGCTGCGCGGCCGCACAGCGGCCGCCATAAATGGGGAGGTGGGAGGGAGGAGCAGGGAATGGGGCAGCGAATGGGCAGTGAGGGGGCGGGGCCGCAGGGGCGCAGCGGCGGGAAACAGGCACAGAAGGGAAAACGAGGCACAATCAGGGCATCAAGGGGGCACAGAGAGGAAAAAAACGAGCACAATGAGGGGCAGCAAGGGGGCACAGAAAGGAAAAACTAGCACAATGAGGGGCAGCAAGGGGGCACAGAAAGGAAAAAACGAGCACAATCAGGGGCAGCAAGGGGGGCACAGAAAGGAAAAAATGAGCACAATCAGGGGCAGCAAGGGGGCACAGAAAGGAAAAACGAGCACAATCAGGGGCAGCAAGGGGGCACAGAAAGGAAAAAACGAGCACAATCAGGGGCAGCAAGGGGGGCACAGAAAGGAAAAAACGAGCACAATCAGGGGCAGCAAGGGGGGCACAGAAAGGAAAAAACGAGCACAATCAGGGGCAGCAAGGGGGCACAGAAAGGAAAAACGAGCACAATCAGGGGCAGCAGCAGGGCACACAGACGGAGCTGTGTGGTGGGGGAGCGACCTACCAGTCAAGGTCAGGGGTCGCTCTCTTCACCACGCAGCGGCCGCCATAAATGGGGAGGTGGGAGGGAGGAGCAGGGAATGGGGCAGCGAATGGGCAGTGAGGGGACGGGGCCGCAGGTGCGCAGCGGCGGGAAACAGGCACAGAAGGGAAAACGAGCACAATCAGGGCATCAAGGGGGCACAGAAAGGAAAAAAAAGCGAGCACAATGAGGGGCAGCAAGGGGGCACAGAAAGGAAAAAACTAGCACAATCAGGGGCAGCAAGGGGGCACAGAAAGGAAAAACGAGCACAATCAGGGGCAGCAAGGGGGGCACAGAAAGGAAAAAACGAGCACAATCAGGGGCAGCAAGGGGGCACAGAAAGGAAAAACGAGCACAATCAGGGGCAGCAAAGGGGCACAGAAAGGAAAAACGAGCACAATCAGGGGCAGCAAGGGGGGCACAGAAAGGAAAAAACGAGCACAATCAGGGGCAGCAAGGGGGCACAGAAAGGAAAAACTAGCACAATCAGGGGCAGCAGCAGGGCACACAGACGGAGCTGTGTGGTGGGGGAGCGACCTACCAGTCAAGGTCAGGGGTCGCTCTGATTGTCATTGTACACCAGATAATCATTCACAACTTATCAGGTGACACATTTTAGGGAGCCACCTGCATTACTGGTGAGGTATTTCTTTTTGCAATATCTATTTACTGGGTTTTAGATATGTCCCAATGCATACATACATGTACGTGTAGGAAACAACAGAAAAGAAGGGGTAGACCTTGGGGGGGGCACCAAGAGCTGAACAAACACATGCTTCAGGTATCACAAAGAAAATGCAACAAAAGCGATGACAATGCATCAGCCAAAAAAGGTTGCACCAGCAATAAGGAGTGGGTGGGTTGCTAGGAATCTCTAGGGTGGGAGGTCATGGGGAGGGGGCTTGGAGGGTAAAGGAGGTGGGACGGATGCTAGTGGGGGGAGAGGGTCCAAACGGATGCACATGCAAGGAACAAAATAGGATCACAGCTCCCGGCCATGGAAGACTCCTAAAAGCAGCGCAGAGAGTAGAGTAGCAGGAGAGCAGAGTGTAAATAGACTCAGGACGAGACAGTCTCATCCATCAACAGAAAGGGCACCCACACCATACTGAAGGCATCCGGCTTGTCATTCAATTTGTGCGTGATGAACTAATGGACAGCCACTATGTGAAGTTCTAATTGCCACTCGTCGCTTGTGGGTGTGGTGGGTGTCTCTAACACTGTAGAAAGCATAGTTTGACTATGGTAAGAGAGGTAGATAGCTCTCGGTGTTTGTAGGTCATCAATTCAGGCTAGACAACGATGTTGTGTAAAAGGGCAAACTGGAGGGAGGAGTAGAGGAGAAACAGCTGTAACAGCGGTGGTGGGACTAGACAGCAGCCCAGTATCTAGCGAGCACCAGGCATGACCACAAAATATGATATAGGTCACAGTGCTCTGTAGAAAATTTCAATCAACTGTCGTGGGGTAACAGTTTGGCCCGTTTCAATTTCCATAGGGAGCAATACCAATAATGAAGTATCCTTGAAGTATAGAAACTTCAATCTGGATTCCCTGAGAACTCTGTTGTGATCCACTAAGAGAGTCGACCACTCTTCCGGCAAGTAAGTCTTGCACCGCAGTAGCTGCCACACATCTGGTCGTATTGCAAAAAGGGCCGGAGTGCAGGGCCTTAATGAGTACTCCATACAGCTCAGAGACAACACCGCTCTGCCATCCCAGATTGTGAAGGTATTGGGAAATGGATGAGACAGGAAGCTCCAGTGATTGGGAGCCAAATACAGCATGCAGGAAAGGGGTCAGTTGGCGATATCACCACTGGTCCATGATCCGGAGTTCAAATTCCGTCTGCAAGACAGAAAACAACTTAAGCAGTCCACTGGCACCCATTTGATTCACCCACTGGAAGCTTTTTGCATGCCAAGATGCCCAGTAGAATGGTTTCCTGCCAATGCAGAGCACCAACTAGTGCCAAAGTGGTGCTTTATGATGTACTAATGGTAGGATGCTTGTGAGTTCATGAGTCTCTTTCCAGGACCAGCCGTCCTTGCAAGGACAGGAGTGGAGGCCACCACATGGTCAGAGGTGGCTAGGTATACAGGTTGTGAGAAGTGTGAATACTGAGAAGACGTCGTTAAAGATACACCCATAGGTGGGGCCTCTTGTGTTGGGCCTAGGCATGCAGACAGCTGGGATGAGCGAAAGGTCAAACTGTACGATCTCATATGGGGTAATTGCAATCCCTCAGCTAACGTGTCGTCCCTGATGTGGGATGCTCAGATTCTCAGTTTATGTCCACTCCAAATGTAGGTTCTTCCTGCCAGTAGTTTGCTAAGGGCCTGAAGAGGGAGCAAGCCAAACGAGTAATAGAATTGGGGGGCAACCGTCATTTTAAACTGGTGAGGTATTATTAAATTAGGGATCTATATTGTGGAGTTAATAAGAGACTTGAAAATATCTGACCTGCTTAAAGTACAGGTGCTTAAAGTACAATTTTGGATACCACAAAAAGCAGAAAAAGGCAAGGGCACACACCCAAAACTTCCAAAACAGTGATCGCCATTGTGCTTTACTGTCTTACCAGAATTTATGATTGTGATGGAGGAGGGTGCATTCATTAGAACAGATATTGGAACGTTGCTGACCAAAGTAACTGGACATTCAAAGCATGTAAAGTAGCTCATATTATTGTGTCATTTGCCCAGGGTGAAACTACAGCACCTAAAGTAGTGACACAGATGCTCATCAAAAGGGACTTTTACAGCTTGAAAAAGAGGCTAAATTGACTACACTAACCAAACTATGATATAATAAATCACATGATCTATGGCATTACTGGTGATATCACACTTACATTACCAGTACGATCTTTGACGGCATCACTATTGGCTTAAAAGCGATGTTTAATATTAATGAAAAGCAATTTAATTATAATTTATTAAAACAATGTTTCATTCATTTTTCAATTCAAAATATGTATTGAAAATATTTTGAAATAAAGGAACACATATGTTTTTATTTTTAGGCATTTGTAACATTAAATGTTAAATAATTTAATTTAACTTTATTTCCTATGTGGTTGTATTTTAAGTCCCTACCTCCATTATTTTCCAAAAGAGGGTGTTGCAGTACCAGTAGTTCACCATGTAGGGTGCTGGACTTACTCCAGCTCTGAGCAGGAGTACATATATTATGTGTTAGATATTATTAAAAGTGGTGTATTTAATTAAAAGTAATGTCATTATATTTTAATACCAATTAATGTTAAATTAATTTATAAATTCAAACAAGGTTGTTAAACTATTTTATCATTAAATAATAAATGTTTTATTTTTAGATTTTATTTTAATATTACATTATATTTATTTATATTTTTAACTATTTTTAATAATTGAATTTAATGTAACAGTATTTCCTATGGGGTTTTATTTTAAGTCCCTACCGCCATTATTTTCTATGGCAGCGTGTTGCAGTACCAGTGGTTGGCTTTGTGTCGTGCTGGATTTACTCCAGCTCTGTGCTCGAGTACATTTACTACTGTTTAGTTTGTGTTTTGACTGTAGTAACTTTCTAAGTGCAGTTTTGGAACAATAATAGGCTTATTTTTTTGTGGGTGGATGCCCCCCTCCTCAAATCCCTCCCTATATCTCCCTACACCCATCCCATTTAGTAGTAAGTGGTTTTTTTTCCACCAGCCACTCCCCTGCTCTCTCTCACATTTACTACTAAGTAGTAGACGTACATAAGAGGATATCCCCATGGAAAAGGTAGGAAAGGTGAAGTTGGGGAGTTGCACTTGTAGATTTGTGAAATGCATTTCATAGTAAATAGTACTACTCTAGTACTACCACAAAATGCAGTTTGTGAATCAGGCCCAGAGTGTAGATGACACATTATATACCTGAAAGCTTCATTACTAAGCTTAGCAGTCTTACCATCTTCCTTGTCAGAGACCTTACTACGCAGAGGCTTGCCTCCAGCAGGAAGGATTTAACTGTCAATCGAAAACCTAATTAATATCAAGCAGTGCCAAAACCCAACAGCCAAACTCTGCTGTGAGATCATCACACATTCTCAACCTGTAACAGGACATGAATGTGTGTAAAGATACCCAGGTAGCCACATTTCAGTTAGACTTCTAGAAAGCACCACTGAAGGGTAAACAAGAGGTACACATTCCCCCAGTGGAAGATCCCTGGATCGAACCTGGAAAGGATGACCAAGAAGAAAAATGTTTTCCCTAGGAAAATGCCATATGAATGCAACAATTAAACATGGAAATGAAAGGCTTCTTTCCTTGCACAAAATGTATGAAGGTGACAAAAAGAGAATCCACCATTTGAAAAGCGTTATTCCTGGACATGTAAATCGAGATTATCCATTGGGTATCCAAGGAGTGGAGTAATACAATCTCAGACAAGGAAATTCTGGAAATAAATGCAGCTTGTGTTTTCTTAAAACAGAGAGGAGACAGTACTGTGAAAGCCAGGCATCAGCTGTAGGACAACCGTCCCAGAAAGAAATAGAGGAAAGGTTCTGAGCAGAACAAGTGCAAACCTTGCCTATCTTGCACCCTGAGAAGATAGCATCCCTAAATACCACTTTAGAGGTAGACAATTTGAGATCCACTGCATTCAAGGATTTGAAAGGGATGCCCTATTCCCCCAGGAGAACCAGAAACAAGTGAGGGGACAGGTAGATGCACCATTGGGTGCTTGTTAGAGAATCTCCTCATTAGCTGCTGTTGAGCTGATTCTCAGAATGCATCCATTGCTGCCCACTGATTTCAAAAGGTGTAGACAGAAATGCCCATCAAAACTCGAACTTCTAGCATACAGCTCAAATAATAACAAATGGCCTGCACTCCCTTGAGCATTAGGCCCCAAAATTCTTTCAATGGTGAACATAAATCTTAGGAGTAGCTAGATGCCTAGACGGTTAAATTCATAGGATCCTCGTTTAGGTGTCAACTACAGCAGAGTCTTTAGAGTACCTGTGGACCAGAGGAATTCACAACTTGCACTGGGACTTGAAAGGGTTAAAGGAGATTGGATTGACAGAAGGCAGAGGAGGGGGGAAACTCATGTACATTGTCTTCCTACACATACAGAAGAAACTTGGAGAGACAGCCAATGGGAGAAAAGCATACAGAAGACTACATGGCCAGGGAATGACCACAACATTGATCCCCAAACCCACGGAGAAGAGAAAAGGAAGCAAAATGTGAAACAAATGGCTTCTGTTCTAAGTTTACCAGGTCCAATGAGGAGCTGCTATAATGATCACTGTTGGTCTGACCCAATCAGACTGAGGTACAGGGAGATGAAGGAGTGGAACAGCTTGCTCAACTTATCTGAAAAGCCATACTCATGCCCCATGAGATACACAGTCACAAGGCACAAAGGCACCAGGGATGGAACTCTGCCCAATACTTAACTGTTTGAGCCGGAAATACCAACTTGGGAACACTGGCTACCTGTGGTGGTTAATATAGGTTCCACCCTTCTGATTGTCTTTTTGAACATACATGGATAGCATGATCACTAAAAAGGTGATCAAAAGACAGAAGGGACTGAGAAATGTCTTTGAATTCCTTCCAATTGAACCAGTTCTGGGAACTCCTCTTGAACCAAAAAAAAACCTTCATCAAGGCATCTCCTAGGGTACAGGGTCAAGACTGATTTGCATATGGCTGGGTTCAAACTGGAATGGCATGGTGAGCAAAAAAACGATGGATTTAGGCCCAGATCGCTGTACTGGGGTGAATGTATGACATTGTTCTGCATTCTGTCCATCAATTATTGTTTTTGCATTGTCACCCCGAGTGGGACGGGTATGCCCAGACGTGGGTCCCGTGCTCTCCATGCCACTGGAATCAAGCTATCCTGGCTGAAGAGGGGTGAAACCCCGAAACCGGTCCTAGGATGCTTGTTTCCAGTCCAGGGAGAACCTGGCCTGGCAGTTCGGGCTGGACTGTTCCCAATGGGCACAGGGTCAAGACTGATTTGCATATGGCTGGGTTCAAACTGGAATGGCATGGTGAGCAAAAAAACGATGGATTTAGGCCCAGATCGCTGTACTGGGGTGAATGTATGACATTGTCCTGCATTCTGTCCATCAATTGTTGTTTTTGCATCTCCTAGGGTCACCCCAAAACATTTCCTCTAATATCCCAAGTAAGGACCACTAAAGTAGGAGGTGACATAGACATTCTCATTCATATGCTACAGAGCAAATCACTGCTGAAGGTCCCTTCGAAACTGCATAAATGCCTGACTCAAAACTGCAATCTTCTTATCCACACCTCTAGTAGAATATAGACTTTGTACCACATTTTTTGGTAACAGATGTTTTGAGGTCTGAACGGTAGTGCCTAATTAAACACCAAAGAACTTAGAGGTGGTGAAAGGACTGTGGGTAGGGTGGGCAAAACGAAAACGACACTCACCGCAGGGTTGACACTAGCGTAGAGAGTGTGTCAGTGTTTACCCCGTGGTAAAAATATCCACATATCAGCTCTAGTGTCCAAGAGGTGATAGACAGGGCCTGAAGGTGACGCTGCAGCCATGAAGCCACCTGAAAGCAGAGAGTCATTATGGCTTGCATCCAAAGCCATTCTCTCCACCAATGCAGTCAAATGAGGCACTAGTTTCAACTTCTTTGGCAGAAGGAGGTAGACTTGCCCCAGGTGTATAGACAAGCATCAGATAAGACTTACATATTTGAGGAGAACTGCTTGGTTTGGAAACACCTGCAGATGATGCTCACATATAAGACTATCTACCGGAATAAAGAGGAATAGATTAGCCAATAATATAGGCATAGAAAGCTGTATACCCTGAGAATAAAGCATACATATCAAAGGTGCCAAGACTTCTGTGAAGCAGTGGCGGCTCCACCGCTAAGGCGGAGGAGCATCGCCCCACTACTCTGCAGCAGCAAAAGAAAGGAAAAAATAAAATGATAATAACTAATGTTATTATCATTTTATTTTGTCCACCTGCCATGGCAGCTTTGAGAGGGGTCAGGGCAGCAGAGGAGTGGTTTGCCCACTCCAAAGTGCGCAAAACAGTCATGCGCACTTCCCTGTTCTCCATGCAGGCTGCATTACAGCCTGCGAGGAGAACATGCCCACCCCTCTAGTCCCAGGCTGAGCGCCGCTGCATTGCAGCATTGCGATTGGCTTAGGGGAGGGAGCCTGGCTGCTGCTTCCTGTTCCTGGAGTTGGTCGCAGAAGAGCAGGAGCAGAGACGCGGGACCCGGCAGCAAGTAAGTTTAAGTTTAATTTTGTTTTCCATTGCGACACACGCCTGTGCTCCACCCACCCACGTCCATAGCTTGCCACTCCTGAGCCATGCCAGCCGCCACTACTGTGAAGACCCCCAGAGCCAAAGCAAGTCCAAATGGAAATACCATTTATTGATAATGTTCACTCTGGGTAGACTGGGATGTGAAGCCAGCTATAATGTAGTTTTAAGCATAAGATGGCCGAGGGGAAGGAGCGATGAGACCGAGCTCCGAGACACCGGGACACCTGGATCACATATCTGTGAAAATCCTCGAGCCCCGCCGCCCCCTTTGAACACAGGGCCACCGCTGAGAGAAAACAGAGTAAATAAGAACTTACCGGACAAACGGAACCCTCCACGAAGCCAAGGAGGTGAATCGATCCAAGTGGTGTGTTCACGGCAGTGAACAGCGATCCGCACCTCGCTCCCTCCAGGTCTGTAACTGCAACCTCGGAGGTGCGACCAGCGATCCGCCTGCAGGACACGACGTTGAAACGACGAGTACCCCGCAGTAACGTAGAATCCACGAGTCACAATCATCCCGGGTGCCTGACCCCTAAATGGAGGCTCCCCTGACTCAAAAGAACGGCTGCAACGTCTGGCATAATGAAGAGGTACGTCCTCTACAATGATTTACGGCTACAACGGAGACACAAGGCTACACTATCTGCCGAAGGAACAGAGTCACTAGCGTAACGCTACTCCTAGAGACACGGGACACTGTATCCAGGTTGCCTGACCGCATAATGGCTCCTTGTGCAATCTCGAACTAGCTGATTGCCTGACTCTAAAATGGCGGCACCTCGGCTCTTCCGATAATCGGCGGTTTCATCTCCTGAAAACGAGTTGACACGCCACAAATCAGGTGAGCCCTAACATTGGTGACAACTTTCTTTCTTTCAATCCTACCTACACCAAAACTGGACTAAAAAAAAAACGTGCAATCTCAAACTAGCTGATTGCCTGACTCTAAAATGGCGGCACCTCGAGACCTCGAGCTCCTGATAACCTGGAAGCATGCCACCTAGGTTTACTCTCACGAAGTCGCAATTGCCCGACCCTAAGTTGGTAGATACTCAAGCCTAACCCACCTCCACCGCGAATCCCCTTACAACTGCGGGTGGAGAGGTCACTTGTACATTTATTAAAGAAGGAAGGAGAAAAAAAAAAAAAAAAAAAAAAGCCCTCCTACCACGTGCGGAGGATTACCTGCGGGCATGAACACTTTGATACCGTCACTTAGATGACAGCGGAAACCCCCCGCAAAACTCCTCAGGTCGCCAAGGAAGCAACGGCGTCATAACACAAAAACAACTCTCAGCTCGACCCCTCCTGAGGACCAATCCCACACTTGACAGGGTAAGACTCAATGCACCCACCCACTGGATTAACAGAATGGCCTAACTTCCCTCACTAGCTCGAACACCAAGAGAAAAGAAAGATCCAACCAATGCCCCCAGCCCAACACGCTGAGACCCAAAGTCTGCGAAGCGACCCTAGTGGTAAAACCACACTGCCAACGAGGACAAAATGAGTACTGACACAACAACCTCCCTCCACGCCCCCTCAACGAATCACACAAAACCCCACAGCCAAAACTCCTTCTCCATCATCTTTCCCCCCAATCTATCACTCAAAGCGAGAAGAAACTTCAAACACAGGTTGATTAGACAGCACCCTGAAACACTATTCACCGATATCTATCACTGCTCTACCAAAGGCCAGCAGAAAATGGATCTCATTTTCCACACCCTGAGCCCTGCGGATTGGAATACTATAGTGCGAACACACCTCCACATTTCCAAAACAACTAGCACCCCTCTCAGCTGCAAACTGACGTTATCAACCTCTAACCGCCCGAAACGAGGTGGCAACACCTCGATGACCATTTACAGCAATGGTACAGTACTGATCCAAGCCAATAATGACAATCTAGACTCACTTGACGCCCTCTTCCCCACGCTACGCAACGCCTTCACCCATCTACGACATGGCCACTCAAACAACCCCCTGACCACAAACAGACTTACCCCCATGGAGAATTTACTAACCAACCGCACGACACACCTCACCAACCCCAACTTATTCCCCCCCGTCGCCACCTCCCCCCCCCCACAACAAGCAGCTAACGTAATCAACCCTCAGTCATTGACTCCCATCCCTCACCCATCACCGATTCTCAAGAATCTGACGCTTGAACCACAACAGGTGACGCCACGCCACAAGTCCTCGACCACCCCAAAGGACAATTCAGCAAACTCCGACACTTTGAGACACTCTCTCATTAGCAAGCTCTCCCCTCCCCCGGACAGCCCCACGTGGGACTCCAAAAACCTGAACTCCAACATCACCTCCTCTTCGATCATGACTCGGAGACTATCGATACTGGAAAACAAATTGGAGATCGCAATACTGGGCATCAACAATATCCTATCGTACCTCTCTTCACATCTGGAGCCTTCTCTACGCCCTCACCTCACTCCCAATATCACCAATACTAAACTCACACGACCCCCCCAAGGCTCAAGGGCACAGCTGGCCCACTATCCCCTCCCTGAACAAACATCTACGACCCAAAAGAACAACTGCAGCAATGTCCATGAGTGAGGCGATTAATCTTGCCAACTCCTACGACGCTTCCTCAACGGTCAATCCCTACTCCAAAATCAAGGTCATCATGGAACACGGAAGAGACCGCCCCCCACCTAGAACACAGAGGCCTCCAACCGTCCTCACTAATGTCCCCATGATTTCCACAACAAAGATGCTCAACATCAAGGAGACAACCAAATGCATGCTCATCAATTGTAGGTCGGCCAACAAACATGCCACCGAACTGGCAGAAACCATCCTCACCAACGACATAGACATCTCATTCATTACTGAAACTTGGCTAAATGAGTCCTCCTCCCCAATCATGGACATGCTCGTCCCCCGGGGTTCTCAATCATCAAAAAAGATAGAACGAAACACCGAGGTGGAGGCATTGCAATCATCCACAAGAACAACATTTCCGTAACAGAATCAGACTCCTTCAAATATAACTCATTTGAACACCTAAACGCCACCATTAAGACGAGCGACAACAAAACACTAAACTGCCATCTCCTCTACCATCCTCCAGGTAACGCCCCTGCATTCGGTGAACACCTTTCAGACCTAATAACCCACTGCTCTCTCCAAGACTCCAACAACATAATACTAGGTGACCTCAACCTACATTGGAACGAGGAAAACAACTCTCTGACCCAATGCCTGAACGAACTTCTTCTCAACAACAATCTCACCCAACACTGCACCGAAAGAACCCATAACAGAGGTGCAACTCTCGATGCCATCATTGCCCACGAAGACGCAATCACGATAGACCACATCCTTCCTGTCGACTGGTCAGATCACCATATTGTCCTATTCCACATCAATCAGACTTGCCACCGCCTACCCCGTACACAGGATTCCTTCCACTGGGTGAGAAATCTTAGACAAATCAACCACACCGACCTGGAAGAAAGGATTAGCTCACTCCCTCCCACCACCGCATGCGAACCCTCGACAACCAAACTCACCGAGCAATACAATGCATCAATGACCTCCATTCTCGACCAGATTGCCCCCTGAAACTAAAAAAACCAGGACCATTCCTTCAAGATCCTGGTTCAACACAGATCTAAACTTGGAAAGAAGACAACTAAGAGCGGCAGAAAGACGCTGGAGAAACAAACCATCAATAATCCACCTAGACCTACTCAAATCCGAACGCAGAGAATATAAAAAACACATCAAGAATAAGAAAACCTCTTTCTTCTGTGATGCACTAAACAATGCCAAAAATCGACCCAAAGAACTCTTTAATATCATCAGACAACAAACCTCCAAGCCCCCTCAACTGCTTTGACGTCCTCCACAGAACTATGCAACAACTTTGCCACCTTCTTCAATGAGAAAATAAACAAGATTGAGCTCTCCTTGGACAACAACCTCCAAGCTCCCAACGTTAGCCCTACCCCCTGTGAAGAAGACCCCAACCCACCCAATCACCCTCCCAATAACTGGAAATCCTTCGCCCCCATCTCAGAAACAGAGATCTCTAAATTGATTACCAGCTCCAAACCCTCGTCTCACTTCTCAGACCCTATCCCTGCGCAACTAGTTAAGAAACTCAATCTCACCCTAGCCCCGCTTTGGACCAAGATTATAAATAGCTCCCTAAGAACCGGAGTCATGCCAGACTGTCTCAAAATGGGTCAAGTCACACCACTTCAAAAAAGCCAGGCTCTGACCCCAACGATCTCAACAACTTCAGGCCTGTATCTAATCTCCCTTTTCTAGCAAAAATCTTGGAAAAATGTGTCCTTCTACAATTAACACAACACATCGAAAGCAACAACTGCCTAGATCCTCACCAATAAGGCTTCAGAAAAGGCTGCAGCACTGAGACAGCGATCCTGAATGTCTTAGACGACATTCACAATTCACTTGACAATGATCAATGCTGCCTACTCATCCTCCTGGACCTATCTGCAGCATTCGACACAGTTGACCACAAACTGCTCATTAATGTACTGCGGGAAAGGGTCGGAGCAAACGAGGTGGTACTACATTGGTTCTCCTCCTTCCTGCAGAACCGCACCCAAAGAATAAAAATTAAAAACAGCACATCAGACCTACTCCCCGTAAACAGGGGGGTTCCGCAAGGATCAGTTCTCTCCCCGGCACTATTCAATATCTACATGGAACCCCTCACCAAGATACTCAATAAAGCCAACATCCCCTTCCACCTATATGCAGATGATACCCAGATCTACCTTGAAACTTCCTCTATTGATGACATACAAAGACTAAACCTCACCTTGAAAGAAATCCAACACTGGCTATCCCTCAACCACCTGAAACTAAACCAGGACAAGACGGAAATACTCATCGTTTCCAACAAAGCACAAACCCCTCAAGTCACAGAATGGCTAAAAACCATTGATGCTTTAAACTGCAACCTCATCCCAGCAGACTCTGTAAAATCACTGGGAATCACTCTGGACCCTAACTCAGACATGGTCAAACACATCAAAAATACCGCCAAGAGCGCTTTCATCAACCTAAAATTGCTCAACAAAATAAAGCCATTCATCCCTCCCAATGACCTCAAACAAGCCACCCAATCCCTTGTTTTGTCTAGATTGGACTATGGGAACGCAACCCTCACAGGCACAGCAAAATCCCACTTAGCCCCCCTCAGAACAACCCTAAATGCAGCAACCAGGATGGTCACCGGAATAAAAAAATATGAACACATCACTCCTGCTCTCAGAGAACTAAAATGGCTACCAACCGAAATGCGCGCCAGCTTCAGAACAGCCTGCCTCACTCACAAAGCCCTGCATACCGGTAAACCCGCATACCTGGCCGCCAAACTCAACAAAGCCGGTCAGTCAAGGAACCTAAGGAGTACTAACACTCTACTTCTCATCCCGCCAAAAACTCGCAAACATAAAACAGCATCACGCGCCTTCTCTGGAAATGCACCCAAAATTTGGAACTCCATCCCAGTTCATATTAGGACTAACCCCTCCTTTCCAAAATTCTAAAGCCAGCTTAAAGACCTTTTCCTCAACCGATCTCTTCCGAATACATAGTTGACGCTCTACAGTGAATCCCGCACACGGCAGTATACAAAGTCTCTGAAGAAGATAGATACCTCTTTTTACCTTTCGTTTCTCTCCTGTGCTCCCCTTCACCGTTCTGGATTTGTCACGAATCATGGATCCTATCGACTACTCGCTGTGTTGGAACTGTACTTGCCAAGTATCTTGTCAGTTACAAGATATCTTTATGTTTAAATATCTTTAAATATCTTTATGTTCTATTTGCGAGTCTTTAGGTCTGAACTTTACTCGACACGAATCACTACGTTTCTACTACGGTCAATTCTTATGTTTGTTTTGCTTCTTTGATTCATGTTGTAAAGCGCTCTGATACCCTCGGGTCTGGCTAGCGCTATATAAAACTCCTAAATAAATAATAAATAAATAAATAATGCAGATCCAAAGAGCCACCAAAGACAGGATGAACTATACAGTGAACATTTTGAAAGGTTTACAATGAAGGTAGCAGTTTACACTTTTCAGGGCAAGGATGAGAAGAAACTCTCCTGAAGGCTTCTGCAACAAAAACAGAATGGAATAAGAGGCGCTTTTCCATTCTGCTTTGACTGCTAGCACACTCATACGTTTGGTCACCAAGTCCAGAATCCCTTGCAGAAGGGCTTACCACTTCTGGGACTGCACGAAGCTGGAGTTTAACAGAAAATTCCACAGGAACTTGGTACTGAATTTGGTATTTGGAGTCCACAAACTCAGTATTCAAGAATCACAGTTGGACGCTCTCCAGGGGGCAGGGAGGTTTATGAGACACTTCCATCTAGTCAATGTTTTGGCAGCAAAATGTTGACATAGTATTGCTTTCAGATTCCATGATGGCAAGGAGAGCTGTCAGCCCTCGCCTACAGGCATCTTATTAGACGAAGCTCTGGAATCCGTTCAAAGTGACTGTACTGCGTAGGTAGGTTAGGTGTTGACACCTATTTCAAAAACCAGAAAAAGGAGGGCTTAATGCAACATCTACTTTCATAACAACAGCATTCATAGAGAATACATCCTTCAAATGATGACCCTCTATGAAGAAAGGGGAACCATCAGAATGTTACCCTTGGCGACTTCTAAGAACTCCTCATGAAAGTTGGCCGGGTAGTGGAATTTGCATAGGGAATGGGGAAAAGTGGAACATGCCACCTATTTCCAATTGTAAGCCAAAACTTCGCCAACTGTGCCCTTTGGATCACAGCAGGGAGCAATCTGATAGAAGTGCTTCTCTTCAGCTGAGTAACTGGGTCTGTCAAGCAAATTTGGTCCTTAAGTACCTTTGTTAAGTTAGCATTATGGACACAGCAGCTTCCCTGGCCCTGCTCCTCATCATCATCAGTATCTACATTCCACCCTAACAAATGTTTATACTTTGGCTATCTAGGAGGGTTGTAATCTCACAACATTGCAAGGCAGCAGACATTGCATCATTAAAGCAACTAGTTAGCAGGCTGGCAGAGGGCAGCAGAATAGAAGGCAGGCTTTTGATGTGACAAATGCAAAAACAACAGTTGATGGACAGAATGCAGAACAATGTCATACATTCACCCCAGAACAGAGATCTGGGCCTAAATCCATCGTTTTTTTGCTCACCATGCCATTCCAGTTTGAACCCAGCCATATGCAAATCAGTCTTGAACCTGTGCCTCATGGGAACAGTCCAGCCCAAACTGCCAAGCCAGGTCCTTCCTGGACTGGAATCAACCATCCTAGGACCGGTTTCGGGGTTTCACCCCTCTTCAGCCAGGATAGCTTGATTCCAGTGGCATGGAGAGCACGGGACCCACGTCTGGGCATACCCGTCCCACTCGGGGTGACAAATGCAAAAACAACAGTTGATGGACAGAATGCAGAACAATGTCATACATTCACCCCAGTACAGAGATCTGGGCCTAAATCCATCGTTTTTTTGCTCACCATGCCATTCCAGTTTGAACCCAGCCATATGCAAATCAGTCTTGAGCCTGTGCCTCATGGGAACAGTCCAGCCCAAACTGCCAAGCCAGGTCCTTCCTGGACTGGAAACAAGCATCCTAGGACCGGTTTCGGGGTTTCACCCCTCTTCAGCCAGGATAGCTTGATTCCAGTGGCATGGAGAGCACGGGACCCACGTCTGGGCATACCCGTCCCACTCGGGGTGACAAATGCAAAAACAACAGTTGATGGACAGAATGCAGAACAATGTCATACATTCCCCCCAGTACAGAGATCTGGGCCTAAATCCATCGTTTTTTTGCTCACCATGCCATTCCAGTTTGAACCCAGCCATATGCAAATAAGTCTTGAACCAGTGCCTCATGGGAACAGTCCAGCCCAAACTGCCAAGCCAGGTCCTTCCTGGACTGGAAACAAGCATCCTAGGACCGGTTTCGGGGTTTCACCCCTCTTCAGCCAGGATAGCTTGATTCCAGTGGCATGGAGAGCACGGGACCCACGTCTGGGCATACCCGTCCCACTCGGGGTGACAAATGCAAAAACAACAGTTGATGGACAGAATGCAGAACAATGTCATACATTCACCCCAGTACAGAGATCTGGGCCTAAATCCATCATTTTTTTGCTCACCATGCCATTCCAGTTTGAACCCAGCCATATGCAAATCAGTCTTGAACCTGTGCCTCATGGGAACAGTCCAGCCCAAACTGCCAAGCCAGGTCCTTCCTGGACTGGAAACAAGCATCCTAGGACCGGTTTCGGGGTTTCACCCCTCTTCAGCCAGGATAGCTTGATTCCAGTGGCATGGAGAGCACGGGACCCACGTCTGGGCATACCCGTCCCACTCGGGGTGACAAATGTAAAAACAACAGTTGATGGACAGAATGCAGAACAATGTCATACATTCACCCCAGTACAGAGATCTGGGCCTAAATCCATCGTTTTTTTGCTCACCATGCCATTCCAGTTTGAACCCAGCCATATGCAAATCAGTCTTGACCCTGTGCCTCATGGGAACAGTCCAGCCCAAACTGCCAAGCCAGGTCCTTCCTGGACTGGAAACAAGCATCCTAGGACCAGTTTCGGGGTTTCACCCCTCTTCAGCCAGGATAGCTTGATTCCAGTGGCATGGAGAGCACGGGACCCACGTCTGGGCATACCCGTCCCACTCGGGGTGACAAATGCAAAAACAACAGTTGATGGACAGAATGCAGAACAATGTCATACATTCACCCCAGTACAGAGATCTGGGCCTAAATCCATCGTTTTTTTGCTCAATATGCCATTCCAGTTTGAACCCAGCCATATGCAAATCAGTCTTGAACCTGTGCCTCATGGGAACAGTCCAGCCCAAACTGCCAAGCCAGGACCTTCCTGGACTGGAAACAAGCATCCTAGGTCCGGTTTCGGGGTTTCACCCCTCTTCAGCCAGGATAGCTTGATTCCAGTGGCAAGGAGATTTGCTGCATTCTGTCCATCAACTGTTGTTTTTGGCTTTTGATGTGAGGCAGAGGATGGGTCAAGAGAGCAATGCCTGCTCATTCACTGCAGGCACTTATGTAAGACTTTGTAAGACTCCATGGCACCAGACAGAATGTAGCAAGTGGCTCCTGCTAGATCTCCTCTAACACTGCACACACCATTTCTGGAAAAGGGACTACATAATACTTTCAGCATCTCCAGTTACCATGACCACCAAACGATGGAGAGAGGAACAAATTCTTCTGCCCACAGATGCTCAACTCGAACTGGAGCACGCCCACCAGGGTCCTATAACAAACATAACCCTCTCTGTCATCCAGAATTTCTCCATGGCTGCAGATACTAGAGCGATAGGGGCTCAAGGGCCAACTCTGTAGGATAACAGAGAAGGTTGTTACTGGGGGGACCAAATGCACAAAAGATGGACAAGACTTTAATGAAAATAAAAGACTCCATGTGGGAATACATCTGATAAGAACAGTACATCTGACTTTAAGTCATCGAGCATCTTCTTTGAAATGATTGAGTTCTGTGATTTATAATGTCTGAGCCCATCATTCTTTGGAATAATTGAAAACTCTATTTTAATTCCTAACAACATTATTCTAAATGTTCAGTTAGTCACTTAGGGTCGGAAGTAGTACAGACAGATTGTAAACAGTGGGTGCACATTGTGCATCAACTGCATTTTTGCAAAGCGATCTATGTACTTGTAGCTTGCATTGCAAAAATTACCATTCGCAGGGGGTTGCAAAATACATTCCTAATGAATATTAACTAGGCAGGTGGCAATATTCGACCCAATATTTGACCCACTGTGATTGGTTGCAAATGCAGGGATGGAGGTAAGTAAAGGACAGCAGACCTTCGTCCCTGTATTTGCATTCCCCAAATGCTAAACATGTTATTTTAAATGCGGCCTCCTTCCACAATGGGGACAGATGAAGGTCGCTTGGGCCACTGCCAGCTTTCCCGAGGCTACCAAGATGATTCTCACAGGGGAAGCTGTGCATGTGGACTGCTTCTTCTTTGTGAAACAGTTACCACCCCAACTCAGGGATCACTAATCAATGGTTTGTGACTGCAATTTCAGTCACATCCATTGATGTATTTCATTCTGAACCCCAAAAAAAGAGGAGGATGCCCCGTTTCATGTCGCTTCTATTTGTGCTTGGCAAAGGGTCACCGACGTCCTTCTATGAGTCAGAAAAACTTTTCCTATCCTTACAAAAGCTTTTTGGGTTGTACAAAGCTTTTTCTACATCGCAAACACAGTGATTTTGCAAAAGGTCTTTGTACACTGGGCCCCATATTAGCTTCCCTCAAAATGAATATTTAGTGCAATAAAATACGGTGAATTTAAAGGCGTGATCATCTCTGAAGCATATCAAGAGTGACCTGCTGCTGAGGCAACTGTGAAGAGGAATACTTCTGCCGGCCAAAAATTGTCATTATCAATAGAACTATGCCTTTCGTGCTTTCCTGAAACACAGGTGACCGGAGATTTAGATGAAGACGGAGGGTGTCCCACAGTTTGTTTATGCGACCTTGCATGGCAAAAGTGAGTGCTCCAGCTCATGCTCTCTTGTACCATGATGAAGTCAATCTGGGAGAGGAAACAGAGCAACCTACTCTGGTGGGGTGCTAGTGCTAAAGTTTAGCTTGGAGAAAAACTCTGACTAAGAGCCTTAAACAGAACCCTTCTTTTTTGAAGTAGCCAGTGAAGCAGAATTGTGTGTGCCCAGTTCTGAAACAGCTAGATTCTAGTTATCAAGCACCTGCTAGAGCCTAAGAATAGTGTGTTGCAATAATCAGACCTCGAAATAACCATTGCCTTAGCCACACTTTTTTGACATTACAAAGCTAAAAACAGACAGATTTTCTTCGATATTTTTAGGTAAAGGAAGCAGGAAGAGGAAATGGTTGACCTTGGATCTCAGTGGTAAAGAAATGTCAAAAGAGAAGCCCAAGTTCTTAGCTGTAGAAACTGGAATGGTCAGAGAAGCAATATATAGGGGCGACCAGGAGTTAGACCTTTCATTGGAGCCTCCAAGGATAAGGACTTTAGACTTGTTGGTGTAGAGTTTTAAGGCACTGCCTCTCATCTATAAGACAGCTTTTAAATTTCTCTTGGAACTGATCTAGCGGATCATCAAATCAGATGACCAGTTGTGTGTCACCCTTATAAGTCATAAATGTAAAGCCATATGACCTAATCAAATAGGCCAAAAGCGTGACACAGATATTAAACAAATCAGGGCTCAATGATGAACCCTGTGGTAGTGCACGAGGGAGATTCACCAATAACTACTAAAGATATTGGATCCAGAGAAGGTTATTTAGTATAGGAGAGAACACTGCATGCTGTCAGGCCAGCAGCACTCCGGCGGCAGAGAAAGAGAGATATAGCAAAGGGGCATGACAGGAGAGAACCGTCTTTTGAGCTCCAAACAGAATCTATGCTGGGCAAATTTTACAAGGGGATTCTGATTATTTTTAAGAATATAAGGAGGAAAAGGATCAAACTGGGTGAGGCTGCTACAAACCCTGGCTCGGCCCTGGTGACACCTTGGCTCTTCCGTTGCGACAACTTGCTTCAGAGGTGACATTACACTTTCTGTTTGGGTAAAACATGCATTTAGCAGTGCAGCACTCTTCTGAAGACATCATAAAATTAAACACATTAAAACATACCCATTTTTTTAACTTGTGTTTCGTTATTGTGAATACATGAAAAGCAAGCATTGGCAAAGCCTATAGTTCTAGTTTTGGCAATCTGGTGAGATATCTATTATTTACTAATGTAAGAATAGGCCACTAAAATGAAAAGAAGAAAATGCCACCTAAACATGGTGCCACATTTTTGCTGTATCATTTTTAAATTTAAAAAAAACCATTTGTATACAAATGTGATAGAATAGTATGGGTCCACGCTAACAGTCAAGTGTACTTAGAACAGTTGTGGAAACCCTGTCTAGTTTTAATTCACATCACAGGAAAATACATTTCCTATTGGTACAAAGAAAAGGAACTATTGGCTCTGAATTACTATAAACTGAAGACATAGTTTAAACTCACAAGGATGACTAAAGAAAAAAACAATAAAAATGAAATAAAATGGACAGAAAGAAACATTGGGAAAGTAAAGTATTGGCCTGTCTTCGCTGGCACTGAAGGGCACTGTTTTTTAGGCAAATGTGCACATGATCATGCAAAATGCAACCACTCTCAGAGTAATGTAGCCGAAGAATGAAGTGGGCGACTGTTAGACCTGGCACCATTGGCGTGGGTCTCCCCTGTATTTTTTGCCTTTGCCTCCTGTATTTTTGCTGTGTGTTGGACTCCGTTTTGCTGGTCTAGATGATTTGGGCACTCTGCCACTGCTGTTCAGTGCCAAAGTACAAGTGCTCTCTTTGTAAATTATTGTTATGGATTGGTGTCTCCATGATTGGCTGATATGATTTACTAGTCAGTCCCTAGTACAGTGCACTGTGTGTGCCCAGGGCCTGTAAATCAAATGCTGCTGGTGGGCTGCAGCACTGATTGTGCCACCTACATAAGCAGCCTGTAAATGTAACTCTGGCCTGCCATTGCAGAGCCTGTGTGCAGTCTAGTACTGCCATGTCGACTTGGCAAGTGTACCCACTTGCCAGGCCCTAACCTTCCCTTTTCTTACATGTTAGTCACCCCTAAGGTCGGCCCAAGGTACTCCTGTGTGCAGGGTGCAGTGTATGTGAAAGGTAGGACATGCCCTGGTATGTGTGGCATGTCCTGATAGTGAATTACTGCCAATTTCGTTTTTCACTATTGTAAGGCCCCCTGTTCCCGTAGGATAGAATGGGGAGTTTGTTTATAACATCTTATAAACATAACTACTCCTGTAAACAAGGTGGGAAAATAAAATTTAGTATGCCTGAACTCTGAATGTTAAAATGCATCTTTTAGTGAGGGTGATTTTTACATTCTGTGTTTGAAAATACCACTTTTAGAAGGTAGGTATTTTGTTGCTTAGCCATCCAGTGTGCCTCTGCTAGATGTGTGTATTGCATGTCTGGCTTTTGGATGACAGGGGGTGGGGAGGAGCAGTGGCTCCAGAGAGCCTGATGAGTAAGGGCTGGGCTGAATAGACCTGGGCTGCATTTAGAGTAGGGGGAGGAGAATTCCTTTCACCTGAATGGGCCTGGTCTGCCAAGGATAATGCTGTCTCCACCTCCTGCCAGGAAGCTGCACCAGAGAAGACAGAATTGGTTTTGACCAAGCACAGGGCTTCTCTGCCACCAGAGAACAAAGGATTTTGTAGTATAAATATTGGGGCCCAGACCCCAGAACTTTAGATCACTTCTGGGAAATCAAGAGGAACCTTTGCCAAGGAGAAGAGCCGGAAAAGCTGAGGAGGAATACTGCCCGTGTTCTGTTTGCTGTCTGGGGTTGGCCTGCAGTGGCTACTTGCTGCCAAGGAAAGGAGAAAAGGACTTTGCTGTTTGCTATGTCCCCTGCTTGAAGAAGATCTCCAAGGGCTTGCAACTGAGCTTGCCTCCTGTTCTGGAATCTCTGGGACACAAAGACTTCACCACCAACCCCCCTGAACTTCCTTGCTGGGGGTTCTGACCTTCAAAGAGGTGCCTGCTGTTGTTTTGGACCTCTGAAGACTGTTTTCCGCTGGGATCTGGAAAATCAACGCAACACAGAGAAGCGTGATGCATCCGTACCTGTTTCCGACGCATCGCCGAAGAAACCGTCGCAGCCCCTGCCGTGGCTCGAGAAATCGCTGCACGCTGCATTGAGTGCAACAATCTCCGAAGTCTGAGATCACCGCACTGATTCTGACACAAGCCCTGCTGTACGGCTGCAAGAATCCACACATCGTCCCGGAGCGTCGCATTGCATCGAGGTGCCAAGTCTGTCGCATTGTTGGGGGACACAGTAAGAAACCGACGCATCACCTCACAATGCAGTAAGAAACCGACGCATCACCTCCTCTCCGGTAAGGAACCGACCCATCACCTCCCCTGAGCAGCAGTAAGGAACCGACGCATCACCTCCCCCGAAG
Source organism: Calotriton arnoldi (assembly GCA_963921515.1). Classification (NCBI taxonomy): domain Eukaryota; kingdom Metazoa; phylum Chordata; class Amphibia; order Caudata; family Salamandridae; genus Calotriton; species Calotriton arnoldi. The sequence continues at coordinate 357,619 of CAWUFW010009986.1, read as the reverse complement.
CAAGTAACTGACGCATCACCTTCCCTGAGTGTAAGGAACCGGCGCATCACCTTCCCTGCGGCCATTTTTGTGTGTGTGTGCGACGCATCCAAGGTACTTTGTGTGAAAAGTGTCGCATCTGCAATTTGCTTTGAACTGAACTATTTCTACCATCTGAAAGTCATATTTTTATTACTGTATTGTGGATTTTTGTCGTTTGGCCTTGTTTTGGTTTAGATAAAGATTACTTATTTTTCTAAACTGGTGTGGTGTCCATTTGTAGTGTTTTCACTGTATTACTGTATGTGTTCACAAATGCTTTACACACTGCCTCTGAGATAAGCCTGTCTGCTCGTGCCAAGCTACCAAGGGGGTGAGCAGGGGTTATTTTAGGAGTGTATCCCTCTTACCCTGACTAGAAGCAAGGCTCCCTATTTGGACAAAGGTACCTACCTCTGCCAACTAGAGACCCCCATTTCTAACAGCCACCCATTGCTCTATGTTGCAGGGGGCAAAAGCAAAATGTAGATGACTGTTGAAAGCACTAACAGATGAAAAGAGCTGATCCAAAGTCACTCTCGTGTTTTTTCATTTATGTTTTTTTTACATTACATGAGGGTGTCTCATGTCATAAAAAAACAAAGCCGTCTCAAGGCCACATATAATGATATGTTTGAACAAAACAGATACCTCTATGCATGACAGTTCCTTACAAGTGATCAGTGATTATAAATCAAAAGTTTTTAACACTAATAAGGGGTAAATGAAGTGAGTTGGTGAATAACATGGTTCATATTCAATATATGGTCCATATGGCTTAATACTAGGCCTGGGCGAAATTTTAATTGCAGCGGAGTAATTGCAGTAATCTCAGTAATTACTCATTACTCTTGTGCTGTGAAATGACCGAAATTACACTATTATGCCAGCCTGAAGAATTAAGAGTAATCTGAGTCACTAGCTACTGCTGTTCATGTTCTGGAGCATTTAGTGTTATTTTCTTAAGCAAAATGCAACCTTGCGCCCATATTGGATGCAAGGGTGCAGTTTGCACTAAGGAAATATCGCTAAATGCTGAATTACGCTTCTCACATAATTACACATTATTCCAGGTTATTTTGCTATAATTTCAGTGCTTGGAAAAAATATCAATTTAAAAATATAGAGAGGCAGACATATCGGAAAATAAATACTGTGACACACAAATTTTGTGATGCACAAATGTCATTCACAAGAATATCATTTTTTGAGGTAAGTAATATCATTTTAAAAATTATCAATGTAGTTAACTTCACTTTCAATAATAATGTGGTTAAAAATATTGTTTCTTAATTCAATGAGTGTGTTTTATTTGATATACTAATTTTGTGTGTTATTATCATTTATATATAGTTTTTTTGTTTAAATATAGATTGCAATTTTTAGCGATTCACAGTTTTTTGCTTAATCTTTTATAGTAATTTATAGTGTTGTAGCGGGTTGTTAATAAATTAGAATTACTTTAATAAATTGTATTTAATTAAATAATTGATATTTTTTCTGTACATTATGTAATTTGGATTTCGTTTTGTTATATGTTATTTGTGGGCTTTTAAGTTTGTAGGACTATGGGGTGGAAAGTTAATTAAGAAATAATTAACAATTATTGTTAAATAATTATTTAATTGGTTTTAATTATGTAGTTTATGGAATACTTCTTTATGTTGCCTATATTTTAGTTGCAGGCTGCTAGGTTTGTGTGAGTCTAGGGTGGGAAGTTATTTAAGTAATATTTAATAATTTATTAATAATTTGTAATGAATTATTTAATTAATTATGTAAAATATGGGATACTGATTGTTTTAGTGATTTTGCAGTTGAGGGATGCTAGGATTGTATGGCTATAGGGTGGGAAGTTAATAAGTGATCCATTCATTTTTAATTATTATTTGTAATTTAATTATTTAATTGAATTTTAAGTATTTAAATTATTGAATACTTATTTATTTTAATTATATTTTAGTTGTGGGCTGCTAGGTTTGTAGGAGTCTAGGCTGGGAAGTTAATTAAGTAATAATTAATTAACAATCAATTATTAGTTGTTAACTAATTATTTAATTGATTTTAAATATGTAAATTATGGAATACTAATTTATTTAGTTTTTTTTCTCTAAATATTTTTAGTGAAATTTTCATGAACCAATGAAACGTAAAAAGGCAGTGCAGCACAATTACATGGCCAGTGAAGGCCCTTACAACATTAGATCAATCCATGAGGCATATTTAAAATTTAAAGTCATCAAGGGCACTGAGTAATTAGGAACAATGCATTTGTAAAGTTGTTGGTCTCAAGCACAATTTTGCCTAAGTCCCCCAGAGACTACTTCCCCATCCCTCGAAATGATCTCCATGTGGACCAAATTTCTTCCCACTTTTGTGGGCAGCCTCTACCTGTGTATATTGATTTTTCCGCCAACATGCAACATTCCATGTCCTTTTCCCAATAGGCCACTGACTGTGTATTTTGCGCACCCCATATGTGTGCTATGTTGCGTTTGGCCACTGCCAGACCTAATGATAACCAGAGCTTGTTGTATCTGGGCAGTGGGGTCATCTCCCCAAATGTGTAGGACGCAGGTGTTTGCTGTGCCAAGGATATCTACGCCCAGGACCTCCTTTATCAGTCCCTGTAATGTCAACCAGTAGGACCGTCTTGCTGTACAGGACCAGAGCATATTTAGGAATGTGTCTTGTTCCCCGCATCCCTGGAAGCAGAGATTTGGGAGGCTTTGACCCATGTCCTGTAAGGTTGTGTAGGAATAATACGATCTGTGTAGGATGCACAGTTGAATAAGGCGAAATCCAGTTTTTATGGCAACCTCCATAAAGGACCCTGTGGCTTTCTCCCATTCGCCATCTGCAGAGTCTCCCACCTCGGTTTCTCATTTGGTCCTCAGGCTGGTTAGGATGTCTGGAGAGTTGTTAATTGGTTTCTTATATATGAGTGAAATGGTCCCTTTAGGTAGTGGTTCTGATAGGATGCCGTCCGCTAGAGGCGGAGAGTCTTCAACTAGGGTATGATTGGAAATGTGTGTCAGTAACGCATGGCGCAGTTGAATGTACTTGAATGACTCAGTAGGTGCTAGCTTGTATTCTGTCTGCATTTTGGTCAGGCTGAGCATGGAAATCCTATTCCATATGTCTCCTAGCATGGATATACCAATGAGGTTCCATTTTGTAAATACTCGTAGTTTCCCCACATCCTTCAGGACGTTGCTAGACCATAGGGGGGTCATTTCAGTCAGTTTTCCCTTCCAACCTAAAAACGTGGCTGCTGCTCTCCAGGTTCGCGCCACTGTTAGTGTATGTGGTAGGAGTGGGTTTGAGGCTGCAGATCTGTAAAAGTACCCCCTGGTAGCCCTCCTGACCCCATGGTAGCCTCTCCAGCCTGAATTCAGGGTCACCCCAGGCTGTAAATGCCCAGTCATTAACCAGAGCTACCTGAGTGGACCATTAGTGCTTTCTAATGCCAGGCATGTCAATTCCCCCGTCATATACTCCACGCATGATTTTTGAAGGGCTATGTGGGGCGGGTCAGTGTCCCATTGGAAAAGGCAGACTAAAGTCTCTTTCTTTCAGAAAAAGTCCTCGGGTACACGGTATAGGGTGTTTTGGAAGGCATATATCATTCTGGGTAGTGTCATCAGTTTGATAGAAAAATGCAGTTTGCGGTGATTGCACAGTACCGGATGCTTGTCCGCACTGTGCAATCATTGCGAACGGCACCATGCACAGTGCAAGCGGTCGCTGCTTTCCTTTTCTGCCGCTCGAGTAGATTTTTACTCAAGCGGCAGCTTTCTCAACGCGAATGGACAGTTTCTGAACGCGAGCTGTCGCGAGCATACGCGACCGCTCGCAATGATAAACCTGACCCCCCCGCATTGAGAAATCTCGCCGGGATGTTGATTTTCCCCGCTCGCGCTCGCCAACTTGATGTTGACGATCGCGAACGAGGAAAAATCTCGCCGGGAGGTTGATTTTCCTCGCTCGCGGTCGCCAACTTGACGTTGATGAACGCGAGCAAGGAAAAAAACTCCGCTCCGCAACGCGAAGCGGAGTTTTCCGAAACTCCGCGATCTCCGTGAAACACGGAGTGCAGAAAACTCCGCAAGCGGAGCGGAGTTCACCGCCCAGGGTTAGTTTTGATGCTTTTCCTTTTGTTATTACAGATAAGGGATATTTCCTTAGCAAACCATATGTATACATAGTGCATGCGCATTAATTGTGCACTAGTTTCCTTATTATAGGATATGTTAGGAGTGGTACACACAGGGCTGGTTCCGTGGAGTCCTGAAGAAGAGCCAATAGGGGAACAGCTCGAAAAATGTTGGCTACCCATTACTGAGACAACCAGACTCATTATGGTCTTTGTTTTTTCAGTAATAACTCCTGATTTTAACCTTACCAACTAGGGGCGGGAATAAAATAGTGGCCCACTAGTTAGGTATTTTTAATAACACTTTTTTCCACTCCCCTTTACTTCACCTAGTCTACACCAATAATTGCTCCTGCGTAATCGCTAAGTCGTAGCACGCCCCAATCGTAGAATGGGATGAACCCCAATGATGAAGCATGCCACCTAGGGGTAACCCTGGTGGGTGAGGGGTCTCTAGGAAAAAAATATTTTTTGTAGTAAGCGATTACAGTGGATTCTTGCTGTATTCTTTCACTATTCCCTTTCGGCAGGTTCTTTTCAAAGTATTCTATTTTTGTGTGTTACATGCTTGTAAAAGACCGTCACCTGCAGGACAAGTTCAGGCTGACTTTTGAGCTAGGTTAATGGACAATCACCAGAATCAAGACCAGAATTATAACCACCAAAAAGGTAGGTGAGGTGGTCATCTAGAATGTGCCACTCTTCAAACAATCCCAAAACCAGAGGCTGGCAAAGACACTACCAAGGAAAGTTACAATCTTGCAGGAGATGAAGGTAAGAAAGAAAATCCTCACATCCAACAAGGCACACCCGCTGAAGATCTGCCTGCACAAGACAATGGGATCCAAGGTCACCTTCCATCTGAAGCAGAGACTGAGCAGAGGCAACCCGCAAAAGAAAACGACCGGACACCGACGTCTACCCAACAAGTCGGCTCAGCGAGCTATTGTCTACAGTTCATCCCTGCGCCTTCTCAGTAGTTCAAAGACTTTGTACAGAACCAGCACCCAGGTCCATCAAGAAGAGATTAGTCTGAACTCTATGTCAGTGTTTTGTCTATTCAGGTGTCCTCATTGTTGTTTTGTGTGTTGTTTTATTTTGTTCGCAGTCGATGAGGAATGTAATGTCATGGGGAGGTCAACCTACATAAGAACACAACATAGGGGAGGTCGGGGACATTTACCTCAGTGTGGGCGGCCAAATGATATTTCCTGCACCATGTGTGAGAGGAGAATGGAGAGCCATCCAGGCATAAGGCTGAAAGGCAGAAACTATCCATTCCAGGTTCCCGTTGTACTACCGGCCCGACACCACAAGGACCAGTGTCTAGAGTATTGAAAGAAGGAGCCTCCAACAATATAACATCAGAGAGGAAAGGGTTATCAGGTAAGTAATGCGGACTGGGGTTCAACTGCAAAATTTAGCAGTCATTAAGGAAGGGCAGGGAGGTAGTATACGATCTGTAATTGGATTGGGTGAATTAGATAAAAGAGCCTCGGGGTCTCATGGGGCCTAGTGTCATGTTTAGATTTTTCTGTGAATTTGAAAATTGTGTTCTGCAATTGCGCGATCAGTCATTTGTGTGGGCCCCTTTTTTTTCCCTATGGAGGGCAATGCTCTCCGCCTGGGCCAAAGTAATGCCCTCTCTCCTACAAATAGACAATGAAGAGGAAAGGGGGGTTAACACCTCATTGATATTGCTCCGCTGGTGATCAGGAGAACTAGGTTTATAAATCTTGTGGTGACCTTTTAGGTTTTGGGTCGTGGGAATGAGCCATTCAGGAAGTGTTGAATTATATTGATGTTGATGCGTTCTGTTTCCTGTGTGATATCGGATAAAACATCAGCCTAGTATTGGCACAGTACATGGCAGGTCCAGAACATATGTATCATATCAGCATGTGGGGAATGAATATGGGACACATGTCTGAAACTGTGGGGTATATCAGGTTGAGTCTACGTGGGGTTAGGTAGGCTCCATGTAGAATGTGAAATTGGATACATTGAAAACGAGCATTTCTGGATTTTAAGCAAGGCTTTATTGTTGAATGGTTGGCCAAGGGTATCTTCCCACTAGTCTTAGCTGCAGTAATATGTTTTCTGGTTCCTGTTGCGGGGCTTTATATATCTATGTAATGAGTCTCCTTCCATGGCCTACAGTGTGCAGTGTGTGGAGGACAGTATCGGTTTCACATTTCTGATCACGTGTTCCAATGTGCCCCAAGAGCTCACCTTATAGTGCCAAATCAAAGATAACTGCTGCTTTGCAGGCCCCGTTGTTCCAGCAATTCCTGGAAGCTTAGGAGCAAGCCACCAGAGAACAAGTCCTCCATCATGCCAATACCTACTCTCTCTCTCTCTCTCTCTCCTGCTGACAGAACTCTGGCCATGAGGCTGCCATTGCCCTGTAGGGATTCCTTTAAGTTTCAAGGCCAGGGCGTAGGGCTTTGTTGATTTACTGCGAGAGAAACAGTATTTTAAGCAGCCCGTAGCAGTAGTGAGCAAAACTGAATGGGGGACCAAGACAATTGGAGCCAGGGAAGAGGACACCAAGAAGGTCTCCCTTCCAAATCTGAGATTGCGTGACGCCTGTCTCCAAGAGGTTGTATCCAGCCAACCAGTAGGCCACCCATTCAAGTTATTTTGAAATATTATGGTTCGAGAAATCAGGGGCTCCCATGCCGAGGTTAGGGGTTTAAATTTGGCTAATGCTACCCATTTCCTACCCATGTCTCAAATTAGATCATTTAAAAGGAAGTCCAACTCACTGAGAACTTTCAGGAATGGATCAAGATTGAGAGGTTGGCAAAGTAATGGAGGAGGCGGGGGAGCGTTACCATTTTAGACAACACTAAACTGTCCGCACCGACAATGGGAGAGGAACCTAAAAGGAGACCTGTGACCACAACAATCTTATAGCTTTCCCCAGATTATTCTCCAGCAGGTCTACCTATGCATGATGGATTTGGATTTGCATATAATGAAAGGTGTGTGGAGAACATGTTAAGGTCCCACTCCCTAGATCGATCTTGCATTCTGGGAGGGAATTACATAAGGGAAATACTCATGATTTTTTTTTTTTATTAACTTTTAGCCCCAATAGCCTCCCGAATTCCTCAATAATGTACACCATGGGGTCCAGGGCCATATAAATATCACATATAAACAGTATCATGTCATCTGCATAGAGAGAAATGATGTGTGTAGTTTCCCTCAGTGAGATGTCCCAAACAAGTCCCTGGGCACTTATTTGCACCCCCCAGAACGATGTAAAATCGCCTGACAATTAAGGCAGTATTAAGTCTGGGAATTCGAAAAACGTGACCAATGATGCCCATATTTAACCAGCATATACAAGCAAGTGAAGAATACAAAAATGTGATGGATGGAATGCCTGAATTAATTTCAGCCACAGGTAATTACTCGGGCTGCATCCCATTTCATGTCAGTTTGCACACCATGCCACCTCAATTTGGGCCCATCATATGCAAATCGGTCTGGACCCAGCTCAAATAGGACCAGTCTATCCCAAACTGCCATGCCTGGTCCTCCCTGAACCAGAACACAAGCAACCCAAGACTGGTGCTGTCCTGATTGGGACTCATCAGTCACTGCCGCTTGGTTCCAGAGGCACAGTAAGCATAGGACCCACGTATGATGTTGCAAAGACGCTCCAGGCTCCATAAGCATGTCTAAAGGAAAGTGCCTAGAGGCGGACAGATAAGAAAAGAGGGATTGTTGGGGCACACAGTCAGTAGCAAAGGAACCATGATTCTGAGACGGATTATCCGGGAGCAAGTCTAGAGGCCGTGCCTTTCGGCGCCTTGATGAGAGCCAGATGGGACAAAACGAAGGCAAGCATCGTTGCAGAGGAGGGTGACAAATGACTGCAAAATGGTTTAGGGGTGATTGATATGCTGCGTCTTTACTAGGAAGCTTTCATTTTGGGAAAAAAGACTGTCACATGACGGCACATGCTATAGGCTGCGCCAAACACTGCATCTTAATGCCTTTCCGCACTCATGTTCATCTTGTCTCAAATAATGACTCTTGGTAGTGTGTGAATTATAAACAGGCCCACCATAAACTGTCCGAAATAAACGTTTGAAAGACTGAGCCCTGCTGTGTAAGGCTTACATCACTATTACTGCGTCACAGACTAGTTTGGCTTCATCTGCACTTTCATTCAATAACTTCTCACCCATTAGACAATGCACAATAGGGGGAGGTGGAAAGATACGTTCCAGGGTCCGAGTGTATGTCCTTGTACGTGCGAGAATTAACAGCGACGCCATCATCAGAGATTATCTGAAAGTGCATAAATGTGTGTAACGTGGATTTTAGAATTGCCCAAGGACGTGTCTGGTCCTCCACACAGGAGGTGGAGTTAGTTTTATTCTATAATTTAGAAAGGGAGTGGGTGGCGGGTCCAGCAATGAGAACCATGCGACACTGGGGGATTCTTCCCTTTAAAGTAATGTATGGCTCTGCACAATGTATTTCCTGCACGTACATACGCAAAACAAACAGGATAAACAAAGAGGCTATTCCAATCTTTCCTGTTGTGAAGGATACACACAGTAGTTTTGAGTTGGATTGCAAATCCTTTCTTCGCCCCATGATTTTTGCTAGCAAGAAAAAAACAATTTGCGCATTAAAGGCAATGCAGTTTACGAGGAGCCATGGGCTGGTGAAGGAGGGCTCGTAAGAGAGATATGTGGGTAAAATGGATGAGCCGCCATTACTGACGTCTGCTGTGAGATGCTGCACCGCAGTCTGTTAATTCATGCACTTGGAGGGGGTGAAAAGAAAAAAAAGATACTGCAGCAAAACTGAATGTGAATTAGTGATAAGGCTGTTACTTCCAAGCGGCAATGGGTTTTGGGATGCGGGTAATATTCCTGTTTGTTTTATACTGGGTGACAGTTAGTGGTAGTGAAAAAATACCAATTTTCAGCCATGAGTGTTAACGGCCTAGGGAATGTGTTCACATTTGTTCGTGTAGCAGTATACAATGTCTAAAAGAAATCTAACTTTTTTTAAAGCAGACTACCGCCTTTTGCCTAATTCTTTAAAATTCAGAATTATTTTAGGTCACATTGATTGCATGAAATGTGTTAGATTCTGCTCCTATTTCCTTCTAGCCTGTTACTTTTATGTGTCTTATCGACTCCAGGTATTACGCCTCAGTCCTGTACAGGCTGTCGGTGACCCTCGGCGAACACGGAAACCTGGAATAGAGTCATTGTGATGTATTGGCAAGCAGCCTGAATGTATGACGTCAAAGATTTCCTTCAGTGACCAGGGGCTACATGATTATAGCATTTTGAGCGTTCAAGTTCAACTTAGGCGCAGAAATGTCCTTCCTTTTTGTGGAGATTCAATGAATCAGGATTCGTGGAATGTTCAAAGTAGAAGGTGTATTCGCGAATTTGAGATTTTTGAATTTCTTTTTTGTGAATTTGGCAGTGGGGATGGCTTTTTGGGCCTTTCTGTGATGATACAACAGTTAACGTTAGCTAATATCCACAAACTCTTAAGTTTGATTCTATTCATCAATAACTTGCAGGTAATATCCCACCCCGGAAATGCATGGAAATTAATTCAGTGACACTGGGAAGGTACCACCTCCAGTTGGGGGTAGGGATTTCTCCAAAGGAAAGCTTTTATCCTTACGGAAAAACACTTTTAAAAATTAATGTGCAGATGCAGATTTGAATTACATTACTGTATGAAGAATTGTACACCCAAAAATATTCTGCATGCATAAATATTACACATCTGTGTACTTATGGAAAACGAGGTCTGTCATACTTTTTCAGGAGAAGTCCTGAAATCTTTGAGCGTTCCCAAAAAGTAATTTAATTTCTCTAAGGGCCTGATTATGAGTCTGGCTGTCCACGGACCGGCAGACTCACGGTGGTTCAGCCACCCCTGCTTAGGCAGTCCAACTGCCCCATTGCAAGTTCGGTGGTCTGACCGCCATTGCCCTGCTGCAACCGTCAGGGATCCGAGATTCCTGGCGGTGGTGCAGTGTTCTTGTGGCTGCAATATGCTTGGTGGGACCACCGCGGTCCGTGTAGATGTGGCTACTATGCAAATCATAGGGGTGTAGAACATGTTGAAACTATGAATGCAGTGCGGTTATGTGTAACATTATGTTTGCAGTTTGTGCGTACTACCAAGTGTCATGTACTTTTAATGGTAGGCATCAAAAACATTTTCTGGATATAATTTTTATGAAGGAAATAGGTAGTCAGCCACACCTGATAACCATCACATACTAAAGACACAAATAACAAAGCACATAAAACAACCAACACCGAGGTCCTTCCCTCTTCTCACTGTGTTGGATATCGTCTTGAAGCTACACTGCCTCAACACCACACAAGATACAGATCACTGCACTCAAGAGCAAGAAGGAATTCTAATAAGGAGGAGCAAAACATTGTGGTCAATTTCATAGCTGACCACTATGGTCAACTACATGATCTATCTTCACACACCCTCATGGGAACCTAGTAGCAGTCCCTATGGCAGGATGGTACAGATACGGTGAATGCGCTGGGGGTGGAGATACACAGCATAGCAAGATAAGAAAAGCTAATGAAGGACATATTCATCAAGATACAAGTGGTAGCTGTACTTCCCAATGGGCAAGCACCCCAGCTTCTCACCACAATGGAGTAGTGTGTCCTAAATACTATGCACTACCATCAGCTGCATAGACTGTATGCTCTGGAGAGCATCATCGTAAGGCCAGGTAAAATGAACACAAGTGTAAATACTACCATGTCCACAAACAGAATACATCTAAATCACAATATCAAGGTATGAAGAAATTGGGTTGCTGGTTGAGTAGAGAATAAACTGTGCTCAAGCAACAGCCACAGTCCCTATCAGGGTCAGCCAGAAAATTCACTGAATTAACCTATGCTTAACCCTCTGATAGCTTGCCAAAAACCAGTCAGGCTTAACTTAGAGTCAATGTGTAAAGTACTTATGCAGCACACAAACAGTACTAAAGTGAACACAACACAAGAAAAATCCCACACCAATTAAGAAAAATAGTGTAAAATGTAATAAATTATTTGACAGCAAAATAGCAAAATCCCAATCAGTAGAACCAGAGTTATGCCTAAAAGATGAAAGCACCAACCATGGACATCTAGCCGCGAAGACTGGGTTAAAGTAAAAAAAATATGGCTGACAGCAATGGAATGCGGGTCGGATACAAAGAGTGGATTGGGCCCGGTCAGCGTTTAACTTCAGACTTAGAAGAAATTCAGAATAAAAATGTTCAGGTTATGTAAAGTACAGTGGGGAAAGGTTTCAGGCGGAGTCCGACGATAGAGGGTCATCGTCAGGGAGCTGCTGGACAAAGTTCTGGTGAAGATTTCTTCATTTGGACGTAGTCACTTTTTTGGAAGTCGTAAAACTCCAGGAGGACCCGTCTGGAGGCTGTAGCTGGCGAGAGTTGCAGGAGGCCGGATACCCCTTTGATGAAGGACTGTTGAACAGGATTTTCTGCTGAGGAGAAGAATGCAATGAGAGCTGCCACTAAGTCAGGCTGACTGGCGATTCACCTTGGAGGGGATAGACATGCAGGCTGGTCCCGGTCTTCTCTCGGTTCTCAGATCACGTTTTAGCCAAAATTTTCTACGTCCAAAGTTTTGGATTTTGGCTGTTTGGGCACCTTTAGCACTACCACCAAGGGTCCAGAAATGGAGGGGCACTACTAGGGGCGTTAGGACTCACCCAGGTGGGGTCCAGGTGCGGGTTCAAGTTGGTTTGAGCCTTTTCTGTCTCTGAGGCTCTGATCAGGAGGCCAGCCAACTAGCACTTAGAGTCACTCTGGTAGTTCTGGGTTCAATAGCAGAAGCAGGGTTTAAAGTGCAGGACAGGTTTCTGAGAGTTGAAGGCAGGCTCCAGGTAGCAAAACAGTCCTTCCAGGTGCAGCAAATCAGTTTTGTGGAGTACACAGCAGGCAACAGCAGCAGGCAGTCCTCTGAGAGCCCTTCCACTGAAAGTGGACTGAATAGTGGGTCTGAGGGTCCTATTTTAGTACCTGGTATCCTCTTTGAAGTTGGAGACATTTCTAGAGCATTCCCTTTGAAGTTTTTGAAGCTTCCGGCCTCCCCTGCACTGGCACCAAGCTGGCTACATGAACAATGCAGTGGTAACAAGTCCTTTGTGTGAAGGCAGGGCACAGTCTATTTAGTTGCAAGTGGAGCTGCTCCCAGCTCTGCCCTCCCATCCTGCCAGTTGATGGCCAATCCAGGCAAATCTAATCACTATATTGTATGGCTGTCTGGGAGGAAAACAAACAAAGTCCAACTGCCAACTACACTCAATCATGCGACCCAGGTAGAGGCTACAGGCACCAAATAGTTAGCATAGGAAAATGCCAACTTTCTAAATGTAGCATTTTCAAAATTGAAACTTAAAGTTTCCATTAGGTACCATTAAAGAGGATTTTTAGTTACAATTTCTCAGACACCTAACACAAAATGCTTACCTGACACCAAACACAAAATGCTTATCTGTTCCCAATCAAACGTTAGCACTTATTAAATGTAATAAGGCAACCCAATGTTATCCTGCGGGAGACATAGGCCCCACAGTAGTGAAAGAGTAATTTAGGAATTTTTCACTACCAGTACATGTAAAACTTAAAAGTACGTGTCCAGCCTTTTAATTACAATGGCCCTGTCCTGGGGATACCTATGGCCTACCTTAGGGGTGACTTATATGCACTTAAAGGAGATTTTAAGGCTTGGTAAAGGGGTTATATTGCCCAGTCGAACTGCCAGTTTAGAACTGCATTCAGGCTGCAATGGCAGACCTGGGACATGTTTTAAGGGGCTACTTAAATGGGTGGTACAATAGTGCTGCAAGACCACTAGAAGCATACAGGGTCTTATTTATTAAAAAGTTGAGCAGCAAGTCACCTTGCTTTGCTGCACTGTGTTACAGGGAAAGGGCAGGAATACACTCTATCTCTCCCAATACGGTTCATTCCTGCCCTTAGCACTGGCGCAACGCAGGCGCCCTTGATCCTCCCCTGGGAAAGCATAGCATTTTGGCACATTCCCAGGTCTACCAGTAATGGTAAATCTGGGAATGCATCTAAATCCATTAGTGTTGCGCAGGAACGTCCATGCAACACCCATGGAATGCCTCCCTGGGGCAGAGTAATGCAACTCAGTGATTTGCACTGAGTTGCGTTACTGCTGATTTATGAAGCCACTCAGGGCCACGCAGAGTGGCTTTGTGTGGCTTGTTAAATTGCATTTTGGGTTTGCATTGCGCACGTACCTCGTTGCATGGTGCAAACAAGGTGCAAATCCTTGACAAATATGCCCTCTAATTTACAGGCCCTCGGTTTATGGTATACCACTCTACAAGGGACTTATAAATACATTAAATATGCCAAACGGGTGTAAGTCAATTTTACCATGTTTAAAGGAGCGAACACAAGCACTTTAGCACTGGTTATTAGTGGTAAAGTGCATAGAGTCCTAGAGGCAACAAAAACGAATTTAAGCAAAAAGTGGATGGTAAAGGCACAAAGTTTGGGGGTGACCCTCCAGAGAAGGCCAGGACCAGGGCCTACTCCAATACATACAACACTAGGCACATGCTGAAACAAACGTATGCCGCACTGAAACAAATGTAGCAATAAACCAGACTGTTAAGCCACATCTCCACACAAAGGTAACAAATTCACATGCCTTCATTAATCTTTGCACTGTTACAAAGAACAACAGCCATGGCAGCTTTCGTTTTTTCAAGAAAACAATCAGAACTGGCTCCGTAGAACATCCACGTTAACAAGCCAGATAGGTGTCACAGCAAAGCTGTTCCAACACACACACTGTCAATATCCTTTTATTTTTTATTTTTTTTTTTTTATTTTTATAAATTTTTTATTGAGCCATAAATATAACACAGTATAGTACAATCAGCAAAGAAGAAGACGAAAAAAAAGGAATATGAGTAAGATGTAGATTGTACACAGATTATTCATTAACGTTGGATATGTAAACATCACATGATTCCAAAAGAAAAAATGCAGACAATTTACCAAAAACAAATATATATATATTTTGATATTAGGAGTTGGAATAAAAATAAATAAAGAAAAACTAACATTTATATAACAAATATATGACAGAAATGGAACCATTATAGGAGAGCATATATAATAAAATATCCTACGTCCATATGTCCACGTCAGTACTAGGTATCACGACCTACAATGCTTGTCTGTGTAAATGTCAAATTAACACAGAAATTCATGATAACACATCCCTGCATCTTAACATATATGGACTGTTTATGCCACCATTGCAGGACCTGTGTTGCCAGCGCAACAAACACCTGCCATCACCTCCAGTGCTGTCTGCCTTCCTGTGATGCCATATGGACTGACCGCTTAGACTAGATGGATGACAAAGCCTGGTCTATGTCCTTCCACGTGTACAATAACCAGGGTAGCTGGAATTATGACATTATGTAGCATTGGCATTTTCCACTTAATTGCGGAGTTGACGCACTTGCCAAAATACATTAAGTATGGCATAGTTTGAAAACTTCAAAAACAATAATCTTCTAAATCGAAAGGATCGAAGTTTAAAGTTGCTGCAAAGTAGTAACACACTGCTTACAAATGTTAGCTGAACACATTTCAGAGGGCGATTGCTGTATTCAAATGCTAAACCATTCTAACGAGATGAAAATATTGCCCTGCTATGATTAATGCCGCCAATTGCCTGACGAAGGGCTGTTGTCTGAAACATGAAAAACAGTTTTCATATTTAATATTATTCAACGGGGTGAAAATAATAACTCTTTCTTTGTCATTACATTTTTGTTTCATTATTTGTGCAATTCCATGTTACATTAGACACTCTACCTGCAAACCATCGGTTATTTTAAGAAGAAACTCAGAATGTAGACAAATCTCAATAATTTTACTTCTCATTTCAAGGTGTGACTCCTTGAGCTCTACAATATCTCCTGGTGAGATGTATACATATTATATATGTAGTGAATATTATTGTGTGTGGACAGTTTTTTAATGGAAATAGGGGCTCCTAAAGTGTGAACATAAAATTAACACATACCTCTGGTACAATATAGTTGGGTTATGCAGAATAAAATAGATTCACCTTTTATTATAACAAGTGTGCACATGCAGGCATGTTTTCTGCTGAGTGCAACACTGTATGTTTTACATAAATTATTTTACTCTCAATGATAGAGGGCCAGCGTGATATAATGTGACAGTGGCCAGTGCTTACATGCCAGGCAAAAGGATTATGTATTAGTAAATAACTTTTTCAAGCAAATATGATGAATTGTTTTTGCTTTCTTTGTTAGGAAATGTTGGTTTTATAACACACGGATCCCTTCTGTATTAAGTCATGTTAAATGTCAAAGTAGCAAGATAATACTGCCACAGAATGTGCCACATAAAACAGCAACTTTTGCTTATGCTTGCTATTTAATTTGACCAACCCTGCCACTTAAATGTGGTACTCTGTTGGCACATAGTTCCACTGGCCATGAGAATAACCTACCCTTGCAACCTATCCAACCAGGTGGCTAAGTGAGACATGTCTGGGGGTTTCATTTGAGACGTGTGGTGGATTCATGTGGTCTTGTTCGGGGAAGAGGAGTTCCCTCTGAGGATGACTTCTTTGCCCGGTAGAACTCCATGCAATGTGGCAGGGGTTATTTAATGGGCTCTGTAACTACCTACCTTGGGACGCTGATTAGCCACTTGCACAATCTCCCCACTGCAATGAAGAATCACAATTAGCTCCCTCAGAACCAGCTTCTGCAGACCACATTGGGGTTGCACCTAGAATGTCTCCAATTAGTGAGGGTGTAGACCACCAGGTGGTTTAATGAGGTCCTTCATCTCACCATATCTGATAGACCATCAGCCACACTTGTGGGATAAAGGCACATCCCTACTACTCCTGGTGGACAATGACTACATGCAGGGCTACCCATCCACGTACTACTACCGAAGAACCAGCTGGAGACCCTAACCTAGGCCTATAATGAAATGCATGTAATTGGGCTCAGCCCCCAGACTGGGGTCAAGAGTCTTACCCTGGACTACCAAAATCCATTCACTGTACAAAATCTGATTGAAGAATTGTTGGATAATGAAATGTATCTTTGCCAACCTGCGGATGCTGTTAAGAGCAAATTGCAGTGTGATTCTTGAAAGATAAAGGAATAATTTTCCCCAGAAAGCCTTGCATCTAATGAGGAGGACTGTGTACTTTACTTATGAATCACTGGAGCTGGTGAAGCACTTTCTGAGATGATTTTATATGTTTGAGCTCCAGTGGTTCATGCATAATCTGTCTGGTTAGGTCTGGCTACAGATAGCTTGAGCTTTTCTGGAGGACCTTAGGTCATCAGATCTTCTAAAACATAGAATAATAAATACTTAAAGAGAGTGAATGTGCTTTGGGTGAGCCCCCATCAGCCCACTGGTTTTCAAGTGTTTTTTCACATTTATAGGTTTTGGTCATGGGGCATCAAGTTGTCCTTTTGTTAGGCTGCAGGTGCAACATGACGTTGAGCACAAGTGTATGCTACTTTTTCTATTTACTTTGTGGACACAGCTAAATTGTAATTGCTGATTTATTACTTTTTTGTTTAGTCTGGGCCTGCTGTTCGATGCCTTTGTTTGTCACAAGGACACAGTGTTATTCACTAATTGCTCTTCCGCAATCATTTGCTTTATTTTGCTCTAATGATAACATGATGGATTTATGGCTTTCTTGTTTGTGAAGTAAAGACATACATGTACATATTCTTTCTTTAAAAAAAAAAAAATACCGAACCCTTTGTGAAAAGTATTTACTATTCAATATTTTGCTGTGAATGTCTTTTGAGTTCAATGAAAACTGTATCTTCTGACTTCTTTCATATCACTCCTCTCTGAGGGTACAGACTAACTTTGCTAATGCAGTCTTCTTAGCAAAGGGAATTGGGTTTCTTTATGGATTTTCATTCTAGGACAGTTAAGCGCAACACATATATTTTAGACCCAACTATTGGCAAACACTTCGCCTAACAAAAAGTCAGGCCTATTGGGCGAGTCCATGCTTGTTTTAAAATTGTTGAAGCCATGGTAAAGAGTAATAATCAGTGCAATTCACATCACCATTCATCAAGGAATTGATAAAAGACTGCAACTGCAACCTCATGTTGGAAAGATGTGTTAGCTAGTAGATAATATGTGACTTGTGCTTGCAGTAAAAGTCGTTCTTTTTTACCTTTATCATAGCCAAGCATAAGTTGCTATAAAATCTCACTCAGCGAGTAAAGCTTTAGATTTATAAATTAACGTTCAGGTCCTTGTAGCTGTTTAATAAGGATGTGCTACAGAATTTATATGTCATGATTCACAAAGCGTTTTTTCACTAAATACGCATGCCCTGCTATTGGAAATTCTTGAGTAAGTTGTATTTAAGTCAGGAGTAAGACACAAATGCTCAGAGATGAAGCTTTGTGATTCAGGCCTGGATATTCAGGTCATAAATATAACAAGAGCAAGACACACCTACATATAGAAAAAACATTGGGGCATATTCTCAAGGACTCATCGCCGATTTATCGGCACTTTAGCGCTGCAAAAGTGGCGATAGATTTATCGCCCTATTCTCAAGCTGGTGGAAACTGCTGATATCGCCAGTTTTCCAGCGATAGCTGCCGCAAAAAACATCGCCACGGATGAGTGCGACAACTAACGCTAATGATATGCAGAGTAGGCGTTCCCCTGCAAAAACACACGAAAACACCACTTTGCGATATTCTCAACGACCAGCCAGATCTGCGATGCGACCCAAAAACAGGCGATAAGGCGCGTTAGCAGCAGGGATTTAACACCTGCCTTTTGCTGGTGTTAAGCAGGACGACTACCTGCAGTATGAAAGGGAGCCCAGCCCAGAGCCACATCTGAAGACCCACAGATGCCATGGAGACAATGAACATGCAGCCCGGAGACCCAAGAGGGCCACAACACCCACCGCCACCACCCCCAGGACCACACCCCCCCTCCTCCAAACCACTCCCCCCCCGGACTACCACTGAGGCAGCGTAGGACAAGACAGCGGACCGTCCGAAAACGGCATGGCCCCTCAGCCACACAATTGCAGAATGTGGGG
This sequence comes from Calotriton arnoldi, assembly GCA_963921515.1. NCBI lineage: Eukaryota > Metazoa > Chordata > Amphibia > Caudata > Salamandridae > Calotriton > Calotriton arnoldi. Next base: position 339,247 of record CAWUFW010009986.1, on the reverse strand, counting down.
AGAGGTGGGAACCAAGTATGTGTGAAGGAGGCAACTCACCCATGAAGAAGAATGTCCCCAATGCCAAGTGTGGCGGTGATGTGCTGGACAGACCACAGAATGCAGAGCACAGACATGTCCATGTGGACATATACTGCTGGTGTGTGTAGTTTTGTGGACAGAGGACGCAACCATGCCACCTCAGGCAGTGGGGAAGACCCTGGACATGTAGCTGTGCCGTCCCCCCCTGTAAGCGTAAGCGCAGTGGGCTGGGCCGGCGTACACCACTCCAGCGTAGGAGTGCTGATAAAAAGGACAGGGCCCTGGGCGTGGTTCTCTTCCGTGATGGGCAAAGCGTCTGCCAGGGCAGCGCAACTCACCGTGCCACAAGTCCGCCGCCATGACCTCCAGACTCTGCGACACAGGCCCCCAGCGCATCCAGCGGCACAGCAACACGGAGTCATGTGTGTGCCGGACACTGCCTTAGTCCTACACTGCGGTCAGCAGGTCCCACAATTCAAATCGTGCCACATTTCTGTTAATGGAGGAAACCACCAGTCAACAGACATTGCCCCCAGTGCGGCCCGCCCTGACGACGCATCAGCGCAGGCCGCGCACCCGCCGAGCACTCCAGGTGCCACTAACTCAGTGCACCACAAGTCATCGTCACGTGGCTGTGTGCCCTTTCTGATCGCTGCCTCCGGCCTACACTGCGGTCAGCAGGTCCCCCAAGTCAAACGACGCATCATCATTGGCTGTGCACCTGCTGAGCGCTCCAGGTGCCACTGACCCTGTGCAACACAAGCCGACGACACGTGGATGTGGGCCCTTGCTGACCCCTGCCTCCGGCCTACACTGCGGTCAGCAGGTCCCCCAAGTCAAACGACGCATCATCGTTGGCTGTGCACCTGCTGAGCGCTCCAGGTGCCACTGACCCTGTGCAACACAAGCCGACAACACGTGGCAATATTGAGGCAGAATTCAGTAGGCGAAAAACATTGCACCCAGTGCGGCCCGCACGGACGGCGCATCGTCGTTGGCTGTGCACCTGCTGAGCGCTCCAGGTGCCACTGACCATGTGCAACACAAGCCGACGACACGTGGATGTGGGCCCTTGCTGACCACTGCCTCCGGCCTACACTGCGGTCAGCAGGGCTCGCTAATCAAATTGAGTCTTGATTCATTTATGGCAGAGTCCAGTAGGCCACAGACATTGCTACCAGGGCGGGCCGCCCTGACGACGCATCAGCGCAGGCTGCGCACCCGCCGAGCGCTCCAGGTGCCACTAACTCAGTGCACCACAAGTCATCGTCACATGGCTGTGTGCCCTTTCTGACTGCTGCCTCCGGCCTACACTGCGGTCAGCCGGGCTCGCAAACCAAATCCAATCCTGACATGCAAGGACACGCCATCATCGCTGGCTGCACACCCGCCACCACCGCCAGGACCACCTCCAACCAACAACTGCCAGATTCGGAGGAGTGTCACAGCCAGCCCATCTAAGTTGCTCACACCTGTCTTGGATGCCATCATCAGCTTGATCCCCTGCTCAGCTCTTCAGGTGCCACTAACTCAGTGCACCACAACACATGGACCCTTCATGATTGAGTTTTGTGCTGTGTACAGCGGACGCAACAATGTCACCTCAGGCAGTGGGGAAGACCTGGGACGATGATGATGAAGATGAGGCAGGTGTACCACACCCCACTGCAGCTGCAGCAGGAATATCCCGAAGGGACCAAATCATTAACAATTCCTTCACATGAGCGCGCTCAGCTCTGGTGCCCCTACCTCAGTGCACTGCAAGTCATGGACCCTTTATGATTGAATCTGTGTGTGTGATCCGATGATCACTGTTCTAGTTGTTGCCAGCACCAACCACTCCCTGAGGGCTGGCTTACACCCACCCCACACCAATCCAGCACAGGCGTCACTGGACATGTGACCCTGGTAATAAAAGGTGGCCGGGCGCACGTGCTCGTAGCCAGTTCAACTATCTATCTAAGTGTGTCCGTGTGGTCATTATGTATGCATGATGGGCCAAGGCCCTACCACATTACATTGTGCTGTGGACAGCGGACGCAACCATGTCACCTCAGGCAGTGGGTACGACCTTGGACACGTAGCTTTATCGTCCCCCCCTGTAAGCGTAAGCGGAGTGGGCTGGGCCGGCGTACACCAAGCCAGCATAGGGGTGTGAAGGATTTGCCCGGGGCTCGGGGCGTGGTTCAGTTCTGGCCTGGACAAGGAAGTAACTAATGAGTGTGTCTCTGTTGTAGTGTCAGCGCCACCCAGTCCGCAATCGACAATGTTGCAATGTAGCATGCACCCGGAGGGCAGGCTCGCACAAACGCGGAAATGAAGGAGCGCAAGACCGCTCGGGGTCTTGGCTCATACATGCCAAGTGTTGTGTGTATCTGTATTGCCGCAGCATGAGCCAAATGCCTAGCCTTAACCGCAGCGCGAGTTCAGCCAGGCATGAACTCTACGTCTGTGTCTGCCCTATCCTTCCCACAGGCCTACACTCACGTGGCCGCCCACCTCCAACGGCCAACATCACAGTGTCGTTGTCAGGCTTGTGGACATGCGCAGACAGGCATGACAATGGTGTGCCGTAGGAGTGCAAGTGATGCAACCATGCAGCGCACACAAGTAAATAGGCTCGGGGGGGGAGGAGCAGCTTTGAGGCAATGTTACACATAGTGTTGCCGCTCATTTGCCACATGCAAGACATGTCGAACATGAATCCCAAAGTCGCACACATCCCACCCCACCCCCAACAAGCCACTTCACAGTACCTGAATGCAAGCACATGAGGAACTAACATTAGGGATGAATGCTCCTTTGTCTGTGCTATCAGGCGGAAGCACATCTGCACCTCCGACCTCGGAATTACATGTGCCCGGCACCCCCTGACAGATACTATAGCAGCTGATGACGACTCCCACACTACGCACAGCCCGACGAGAGACCAATGTATACACACCCCACACACAGAAGTCCTTGCTCAAAGTTATCTTGCATGGAATGGCCTTCACACTTACTCCCACATTAACCCAGGCGTACAACCGTTGCACACTAAAACAACTCATTGCTCCGAGCTGTGGCATTTCATCCACAGAACTGGTGCAGGTCAGAACAGTGCTGCTTCAACCAGAGCCACAAATGCAATGGCAGGCCATCACGGACACTTGCACAACCCCTGTCAGGTGGAACTGTACCGTGCACGTATGCTGCATTTACTGGGGGCACTGCCATTGGTAGTGCTGCGGATCAGTTACCGGCTGAGCTTCCGCCTTGCTGACATCACCTGCGTGCAGCCTGTGTTGCATTGTCGCTTGTGCATATTCGAGTGGCCCATGGATGTCTGCCTATCCAACAGGACGGTAGCCGAATGGATTTTGACATGTGTGTGCGCCCCCTGTTGGCCCACGACCATGAGTGTCACCGTGACACCCGTCTATGGGATGCCTGGATACTTGGCATACATGCTGGCAGCTGGACCTGGGAGATTGCAGAACTCCTCGTGTGCAGTGGGCAAATTAAGCCGCTCCCCTATTGGGCTGTAGTGCTAATTGGTGAAAGGGGGTGGACGCAGCACATCTGTCCGGACCTGCTAATGGTTAGCCTCGCCGTCCTGTTCGATGAAGTCGATGACGACCTCATGTTGGAAATGATAACCTACGAGGCTCGACTAGCTTTCATGGACGTGTAACTACGTACCTGCAGACACAACAGTTTGGACCACATTGCACATGTCCCGACAACTTGTTGGAACTTGGGGTTCTGGTCACATCTCCCACAGCGACAGTGGACATGTCTGCATTCGCCTGGACTCCGAATACATGAGCGGACAACAACGCGGGTTAACACACACCTGTGAAAGGTGAGGCACTCCCCCGGAGTGGACAGCGGCGCTTGGCAACGTTCCACGTTCTGACATACTGCTGCATTGGTCTGCATATGCTAATAAAGTCTACGCACCTTCACTTGTATTCAACTGTGATGAGTGTTGATTTGCATGACAATGTGTGTCTCACTGCCTATCTGGGTCACGGCCATACATGCATTACTGCACCATCAGGGATGTGGGGTTGTACTAGTACATTATCATCTCACAGTATCCTGCTGTGCCACATGCGAATGGCCATTTTCCGCACACGAGCGGCAGCAGTTGTGTCCTCTGTTCTATTGTGCTGGTGTTGCTGTTTGTTCAACATTGTTCTAAATGTTGAGGTGCTCTGGATCTTATGTGTGTGTGCTGCATTGTAGGTGAGTTGCCCATCAGCTCTGATTTGGCTGGCCCATATCCCTTTCAGGCGGTGTGGCTTTCACTTCTGTGCTTATGCAGTGCTGTGATGTTGCAGACTTGGGTAACTTGGGCTCTTGGTTGGTGTTGTGACTCTTGGCCATGGTTTGTCCGCAGATGTGCTCTACTTAATTGTGCATGTGTGCCATTGTGCCCATCTCCCCCCGTCCCCCCAGTCCCTGTTCGTTACTCACCCTGTTGCTGTTGTGTCCGGTCATGTTGAGCAGTGTCCGCCCCCCCAACTCTTGCCACCGTCTACACACTGATGACTGTGGTCACCATTTCCTCCATCTCATCCAGCTCCTCCTGTGGCACTGGTCTCCCACCTCAAGTCTGCATTGCTGCCTTCTGGTTGTCTGCGAGTTTCTGCTTGGTCTTGCGCTTCACATCATTCCAGCGCCTCTTGACCTCTTCCATTGTCCTCCTCAGCACTCCGACTGCATTCGCCTTGTCCAGGATGGACTGCCATATTGTATTTTTTGTTGCCAATGACACAGTGGAGGTGACGTACAGTTGTTGATGGTGTTCTATCACCTCCGTGATCAGGATCCTGTTTGCCTGCGGACTGAACCGCGTCTTCCTCTTCTTCTTCTCCTTGCCCTTCCCTGACCCCGAGGTCCCAGGCTGGTCCTCTGTGGGGCTTGTGGGGTTCTGGTTGTCCTCTGTGCTTGCTCCGGCTACCTCCATGGTGCTTCGCAGTTGTTTGTGTTTTGTTTGTGTTTTGTGTTGCCGCTTTTATTGTGCTTTTTGCAGCCTGACTTGTGGGACTTGCAGGCCTGGCGCTGCTTCTCGCTGGATTTTTTATCGCGGTTGGGCCCATCGCAACTTTTTTCGCGTTCAGGTTTGGATTTTCATCGCCGTCACGGTAGTGTTAGCGTGGACATTTGAGGCGTTATCGGGAGACTATCGCATGTTACCGCCGTGTTGAGAATACGACGTTAAACCGGAGTTATTTTCCTGCGATAGATGGCGATATGGAAACTTGCGTTAACCTATTTTGGCGATGTTTATCGCACGTTCTTGAGAATATCCCCCATTGTGTTTTAAAAATTACAAAAAGTATAGAAATTATTTCATTTAAAATGAATAAATTATATTTATTTTTTAATGTGAAAAAGGTTATCAAAATAGTTTCCCACAATAGTATTTTTAAAAAAACTTATATATAATATTTATAATGTTAATTTAAATGTATGTATATTTTAAGCCCCTGTATATTATTTTCTATGGGAGGGTGTTGCAGTACTAGTGGTTGGCCATGTGTGGTGCTGGACTTGCTCCAGGCCTGATCTAGAGTACATTTACTACTGTTTTGGGTCCTTTTTGGTTGTAGTAACTTTAGAAGTGCGGTTTGTGAATAGCAATGAGCTTACTTTTTTTGTGGGTGGGTGGGTGTCTGTCTCTAAAGAAACCGCTTCTTACCCCACCCTAAACGCCTGCTTACACCTCCCAATACCCCTCCTGTTCAGCACTAAATAGTCCCCTTTTTTCAGCCACTCTTCCTGGCCCTCTCACATTTAATACTAAGTAGCAAACTTACAAGTGTGAGGACCTCCTCATAGAAAACATAGGAGAGTTGAAGATGGAGATTTACGCCGATAGGCTTTTGAATTGTATTTTGTACTATGTAAGTAGTACTACTGTAGTACTACTTTATATACCCCAAAATGCAGTTTGGGGCTCTGAGTGTCTAGAAAAATAACATTTAAATATGGTGACCATCTCTTCAGGTCATGCACTGTTCAGCATATCAAAATTGCAGCTCAAATTCCAGGGGTGAGGTATGCATAAAAGGTACGGCAGTGCATACAGTAAATCAGAGGGGCGTGTAGAAAGGTGAACAAGTTGTGGATAAATGATTTCGATTGAAAAACACAATGATTCAAAAGGTACAGCATATCACCCAATGCATTCAGAATGGTGATGCAAGGTTATGAAATTATAAGTGAGCTTTTTATGTATGCTAAACACTTAAACTTGTTTCTTGTGACATGTCTTGATGACAAGGAAAGATTTGTGTGCAGCAGGTGTAGCTTAACCCCCTCCGTTTGTGCTTTCTCTAAAAGTGTAGTATTTCCTTTGTGCTGTATCTGAAGGTGCAGTATCTCCCCCTGCGTTTCTGGAAACGGTTTGCTATATTTTCAAGCTCATTGTTTACTCATACCAATATCACATAGCAGATATATCTTTAAAGCTCTCCTTCCTCACCCCTGTGATAATTGAGATATTGGCATTAGGGACAGGACCAGCCCTACATTTGGAGTTGCCTCGGTCCCTATGGAGAGGCTTCTACTCTTGTGCAAAAAGTGAAAAACCTAGCAAAATGTGGTGGTCAAGGAGACAAACTCCCAATTCTCCATGATATAAAGAGTGCCTCTTCAAAGCTTCGCTAATGTAACATCATGTACATTGGTCTGCCCATCCGAAAATTACAGATAATCAACATGCAAGTGATGAGGATGTATCTAAGAACAAAGAAACATGACCATACTGCTACCACTTTAGAGTTCTTCCTCTGTCTCATAGTACAACAAAGAACGCAACAGCAACAACATAGGCCCAGACATATCTCTATACAACTGTGTCTCCATATATCCTCCAAGGCACCAATTGCATTGATAGTTAAGCTATCACCAAAGCTCCAAATTCATGATGGTAAATGATGTGCATTGACATGTATTATCGATTAAAATTTTCTTCAATAACAATATAAAGACTTCCCAAGTTTTCCTTCACATGACATTTTGGCGGTGTCTGAAATCTGAGCATTTTGCCAATTACTGGCAGCAGGGCCCGACAATCATTCAGGTAAAAATGCTTTCACAGAGCTACAAACAACTGAAACAGCTGTTCTCTCCAACCCAGACTGCATTCTCACCTTATTTTAGACAAATCAAAACTCTACTAAAATGTTTCCCTTCTCTCTGTTCTAAAAGTACATTTTGTGATAACATAAATAAAGCACTATTTTGACTGCATTCCCTCTGCTGTTAGCCACCAGCCTATCGCTATCTTTAAAACATTTGCACTGAATAGATTAAGAAGAAAACATAATGCATCGCAGTTTGTTTATGTGCTGTACTGAGTTTTTTCAGTCCTGAAATAACTGGTGGTGGGTTGCCCAACAGATGTATTGTTGGCTTGGGACCGGTTCTCCTAGGCTGAGCAATTCAGGAGCACATAGTCAATCTTTCAACCAGTATTGCAACTGACAGAGCAGAGGGGGGCAAAACACAACATAGAAACATGAGCAGAAAAGGCAAAGCAGAGAGCAGAAAAACGAGCAGGAAAGGCAAAAAAGAGGGCAGAAAAATGAGCAGGCAAGGTAAACAGAGAGCAGAAAAATGAGCAGAAAGGGGAAGACAGAGCAGAGGGAGGTCAAAACAGAGGGCAGAAAAACAAGCAGGAAAGGCAAAATGGAGGGTGGAAAAACAAGCAGGAAATAAAAAACAGGGTAGAAAAATTAGCAGAAAAAACAAAACAGAGGGTAGACAAACGAGCAGAAAAGGCAAAACAGAGGGCAGAAAAACATACAGAAAAGGCAAAACAGAGGGCAGAAAATGAGTTGAAAAGGCAAAACAGAGCAGGAGAGGGCAACACAGAGGGCAGAAAAACGAGCAGTGAAGGCAAAACAGAGGGCAGAAAAACAAGCAGAAAAGGCCAAACTGAGGGCAGAAAAACAAGCAGAAAAGGCAAAACAGTGCAAGAAACTAGAAGAGGAGGCACAAACTGAGGGCAGCAGGTAGACAGGCAGCAGAGGGTAGTGGACTGCGGGGAAGCTGGACAGGAGAACTGTCACAGGGGGAGCTGGCACGAGGACCTGCTTAATCTTTACAGAAATTAAACCTCAACAGGAAACACTTACATATATAAAGACAGCAGGTTCCCCAATTGAATCTCCACTTCTGTAAGGGATAAATGATCTTGACCTAATGGGCTTGACAAAGGCAAAGCAAGTGTGTTTTTTCAGCAATTTCACATTGAAATACAATCTGAAATGCAACCTGTCTTGAGCAGGTTCTTTTGAAATTTAAAATCTGAATCTGGAGGAGAAGCAAGATGGCGGACGCTGACCACGGGAGAGCTAAGAGGCATGAAACCATAAACTGACCTGTGAAGCAGATGATCTCTGCCGACCCCTGAAGAGAAACTGATGCCTCCCGGTGCCGAAGGCTGTTGCCGCGGACGATTTGGATTGCTACAGGGCTCATTGTTTTGAAGCAGCTTGCTGCAGCAGCATCAGTGCATTCACCTTGTGCTGTCTGCTGCGGTGTGGGCACCATTCCAACATCGGCGTCTGCCGCGCTGGGTCCGAAAAATGCAGGCGTGAACTTCAAGGCTGGAGGTGGTCGCCAGATACGGAGTGCCCCCGGGACGGCTGAGCAGGGAAGCGAGAATGCCGAAGAGCCGGTGCCTTGGCATGGACGCCAAACACAGGTGCAGCAAAGTGAGCAGCCGGCAGAGAAGAAGGGAAGAGGCGGGGCTGCCGGGAAGCCGCGTCCGGCCGGCCCGACAGTAGCTGATCTGCTACGGGGCTCTCCCGCAAAACAAGAGCCACGGATGAGAGCTGAGGAGGACTATAGGGAGCCTGACAATGCAGGCTCTGAGCAGAAGATAGGAGAGGCACTAGGGTTGGAAAGTGCCCCAGAGACATTGGGAGCGAATCAGGCTGCTGAACTCTCTCCGTGGGAAGGCAGGCTGCCAGAAAAGAACCCACTCCCTCCGACTTTGACCTTGAGCGAGGGGGGGCAGTTTATAAGGGAGACAGCAGTCCTGAGCAGTTTGATGTCATGCTCATCAGGGGAAAAGAATGGAGCAAGAGCAGGGGCGGACTCCCGGGTCCCCGTGGGCAAAGGTGGAGATGTAATAGCTTTGGTATCAAAGACTGCCCCGTCACTTCCATTAAATAAGCCCTTACAAACAATCAGTGCCTCTAATAATCCGGAGGCTAAGAGGCAGGGGACCATGTCTCGCCCCCCAGGTACAACGCTGCTGGATTACCAACAAGTGGAAGAAGAGGCTGACAAAGGTGACCCCGAGAAAGAGCCAAGCGATTGCGTTTTTTCGGTGTCAGATGGGGCTGAGTGGTCGGAGGATGGGCTTGGCTCTTCCTCTGAATTTAGTAATAATGACAGCGACCCTGAAGAGAGTGATGGTTCACGAGCTCAAACAGCTTGCAAAGCAAGGAGGAAATCCAATCCGCAATGCTCAGGAGGCAAGGACCTCAACTGGGACTACACACCTAATAATCAACTAACTGGCACCCCACCGGGGGAGGTGGTAGGCACAAGTTTATCGGCTCCAGATCCTCCAACAGTAGAGGCCATCTATCAGGTGATACTAATGCTTGATACTAATGCATAGGGACGAGACACGCCAAGACAGTCGGAAAGCTCAGATTGCCCTGCGTAAGGTGCAGGGGGTGGTCAGGAAGCTGACCAAAACTTGTAACTCTATTGGGGAATGAATGACGGACCTCGAAACTAGAATAACCACAACAGAGACTGACCTTGTAACAACACAAGCACAAACCAAGGCTCATGAATCCCAGCTAACAGATATACAGTGGAAGCTGGAGGAGCACGAGAATCGTCAGAGGCGCAACAACTTATGCATGCTTGGGGTCCCTGAAGGAGTGGAGGGGTCGGACATTCGAACCTATGTAGTGGAGTTATTAAGGGCTGGCCTCCTGGAATTGGCTGACTGGAATTGGGCACATGAGGTACAGAAGGCTCATCGAGTTCCTTTTAAGCAGAGGTATCCATTGAAAGAAGACGCGAAGCCTCGGCCCATCCTCGTGTACTTTGGGAACTTTTTGCTGTGGCAAGCAATCTTTGAAAAAGCCAGGCCCGAAGCGAAGAGAACTAGTGGGGGAGTCTTGTTCTTTGTACGCCCAGACTTCTGTCACACTACGGTTGAAAGGCGCTGGCAGCTAAGCCAGCTGATCAAACCCTTTCAGAATAAGAATGCACAAGCCTTCCTGATCAATCCAGCGCAGTTAAAAGTGATTTGGGGAGGGCAAACACGCTTTTTTTTCTCCGAAATTAAGGCGAAAGAATATTTGGAGGGCCTAAAGGCCAAAAGGTATAAGGGGTGGTTAAATTTGTTTTGGCGGGACTGATTAACGGAAGGTTACACCGGAATATAGGAGGATAGAAATGCAACCAGGAATCAGATGATAAAAGGAGAGCAGTGATAGAGCTGGCGACGCCCTATGGGAAGGGGAAAAAAAGAAAGTGTATAGAGGAATCAATAGAAATTAGTAGGAATTTATAGCCTCCGTTCACAGGGCCGTATATATAAGATTGTATTATTATATAGCTCTTGGTCACATGTGCTGTGCCCATCGCGCGCAGACCTTAGTCTGAGTGCTTCTCAGGGGTGGTGGTGGGAGTGAGGGGTTTTTGGAGATGGTGGGCAGGGGCGGGGGTGGATGGTGGTGGGGGTGCAAAATTTCAAAAAATATATACCCATAGATGAAACAAAGGCTAATGCAAAACTGCCACTTTATGTATGTATCAAGTCATATGAAGGCACGCTAGGTGGGTTCAAACCGGGTTTAAATGGGTAGGATAAACATGCTCAATAAATGTGGGTGGACTGAATGATAGAAACAAAAGGCAAAGACTGGCCGAGTTTGTTAGAATGAATGCTTTTGATGTCGTGTGTTTGCAAGAGACGCATATCCCCTGGGGGAAAAGGAACCTGATGGGCATAGGCAGGTACAGCATGTTGGTCTGTACTTCTCAGAGCTCCAATACTTGGGGAGTTGCGATTCTTGCAAAGATTGCCATGGGGTCGGCCAAACGTAAGTTGTCAGATACGTTAGGGCGGTGGGCATTGGTGGAGCTGGAGGTCGGCTGTAAAATCTGTGCGATATACGGGTAAAATCAAGTCGACCCGAAGATTTTTGAGGACCTCGAGGTAGAGCTGGCAACTTGGCCTTGCCCGCTGGTTATCTGTGGTGGCTTTAATATATCAGCTGAGACTCGCAGTGGCCAGCGGTACCAAGGGAGAAAGCCTAGAGTCTACAGGGCATTGACCTCCCTCATAAGTAGTCCCGGTCTAGCCAACATCTGGAGTATTAAAAGTCCTAACAATCCGGGCTATCCGTATTACTCCTGCCCCCATAAGAAGCATGTTAGACTCGACTACTTTCTAACTTCAATGGACCTGGTTAATAAAGTGGGGATAAAAAAATTTCCAAAGGTGATATCGGATCACAATCCGCTGATCCTGGAAATCGAGGTTTGCATGACCAGCAAAGCCCGCAATAAACGGACGTTTGACAGGAAACTTCTTGCAAACAGTACCTATATTGAACATATCAGGAATTGGGCCCTATAATGTTTTGATATTAATAGATATAGTGCCAGCTGGGGCATAGTCCGGGATACGTTTAAAGCCGGCCTAAGGGGCGAAACATTCAGCTTAGTCACCCGTGCAAGGAAGCAATGTCGGCTAGAGAACGAGCGACTACTAAGCGAGTTGGCCAATGCAGAAGAAGAACATGTGACACTGATAACTCAGGGACAGGAGGTAGCATGAACTCAGCTCCGAATCATTTCTCTTAAAGCTGAAATAAATAGTTGGCTCACTCAGAAATCGGCTGAAGAATACCAGGCACAGCAAAAGGATGTATATGAAAATGGAGAATTAGTGGGAAAGATGCTAGCACTACGCACTCGATAAAAAAATGCTAATAATTTAATATCCTCAGTTAAGAAGGATGGACAAACATATACAGAGACTACTGATATCCTGGGGTATTTCAGGAGTACTATCAGCTCCTATACAAGGAAGACGCAGGGACAGCGCAGGAATCCTCACTTAAAATAACAGAAGCGAAACTCGGGGCCATCCTTGATGATCAGGCTAAGGATGAGTTAGAAAGGGATTTCACACTTGGGGGGGTTCTAACTGCACTAAATGAATTACCATCAGGAAAGGCGGCTGGCCCCGATAGGATTCCCCATATAAGGCCATACAAACATTGATAGCCCCCGTATTATTGGATCTGTTTTGGCGAGTGCAACACAGTGGTTGTACACCAGAGTCCTGGAAAGAGACAGATATTATTATATTTCCTAAAAAAGGTAAATCACTGGATAACCCAGCTTCATATAGGCCGATATCCTTGATCAACTTGCATACCAAGATGTACTTCAAAGTGTTGGCTACTCGGCTAGGGAGGGTCATAGGTCATCTGGTTTCGCCCTGGCAGCATGGTTTTATTCCCGGGAAAGGTACAACTGACCACATTAGGCGGGCTATAACACTCTTCGATATCCAGGCTGAAACAGGGGGGCAGATGGCCATGATCCTTCTTGATGCCGAAAAGGCATTTGACCGGGTAGCCTGGAGGTTTCTACGGGGGCTACTTGAGTTAAAAGGCTTTGGCCCACGAATCATCAGGGCCATTAGAGCAATGTACTCCGACCCAAGAGCCCGGCTGCAATTGATGGGAAAAGAATCGGGAAATATACTAATATCAAGGGGAACTAGACAGGGATGCCCCTGCTCCCCTATTTTATTTGCCTTGTATATAAACCCTTTGATAGAGAAGCTTTTAAGGAACCTGGAGATTGAGCCAATTGTATGCAAAGGGTTTGAGACTAAGGTCCTAGTATATGCTGACGACATTGCTATTTTAAGCACTAATCCAACAGATGCAATCAGGGAAGCTGTCGTTATCGCCGAAGAGTTTGGGCAAGCATCAGGGTAATCGCTGAATGAAGGTAAAACACTGGTAATCTGTACAGACAATATACCTTTTAACGACCCCCGGCGTGTAGAAGATGCAGTATACCTGGGAGTCCGTATTAGTCCAAAAATAGATACAATAGTTAAGATCAGTTTTAATCCCTTGATTAAGACAATATCCATGGATCTTAAACAGATAAACGGGTTGCACTTATCTATTACTGGGTGAGGGAATGTTTTAAAAATGACAATCTTGCCAAAAATGTTGTATCTGTTTCGTTCTATCCCGGTGGCAATAGATGCAGCAATGTTAAAAACACTAGAATCTATCTTCTCAAACTTTGTTTGGCAATACGGGAAAGTGAGACGTTCCTTAAAATGTCTGACACTCCCACAGGGATGTGGAGGGCTGTCTCTCCTGAATATTACATTCTATTATTGGGCGGCCCTTTTACACCAGATGTCTATTTTATTCTGCGTGGACACTAATAAAGAGACAGAGGAGGAAAAGTATGTCAGGATTCCGGCGATATACGAGCTTGCTATAGGGAGGGATGCCGTGGGGCTGTTGCTGCGGCAGGTAGAACAGAGCTACTATAAGAGCGGTTCGATTTAAGGTGGTGTATAGTGCCTGGGAAATCTGGAACAAAGTGCGTAAAGTTATGGGGATCACAAAGCTCTGTCGGTATACCCCCTTGTGGCGATCAATTCTCTTTCCGCCCCTTTTTTATGATACTATGGGAAGACACTGGGAACAGTTAGGCCTAGTAACCATGGGGGACCAGATCAGCTATGCCCTTTTACTGCATTGCAGCAAGATTATGGGATTCCCAATAAGCAGTATTTTAAGTATGTGCAAATCCGAGACTTCCTTGCTACTCGCAGACCAGCTGTAACCCTGGATAAAATACCAGTAATAGAGATAATCGCTCGGAGGAGTAATAGTATAAAAAACATCTACAGTACACTGCTTAAAAGTATCCCAGATGACCTAGAGAAAACTAAAACTAACTGGGCCAGGAAGCTGAACAATCCTGATGTTGATATATATATATGGCATTATCATTAATTGCCAAGATACTCCTATCAACTAGTCTTAAGGCACAACATTATAAAACTATTTTTAATTTGTATTTCACCCCCGCTAAGCTGTTTGACTTGGGCAAGAGAGTAGACAATAGCTGCCCAAGGTGTGGGGAGGGGCCTGCGACAATAATACATATGTTTTATGATTGTGCTAGATTGCTTTCCCTGAAGAACGGGGTGGTGGGTTTTTGGGAGGGATTAATGGCCGTAAGATCAACTTGTCCCCTACCCTGATGCTTATGGGATATGACAATTACATTGGCCTGGATACTGCCGAGAAATATTGTGTATTTGTTTGCACAGCTGTATTTAGCATAATAATTGCAGCTAGATGGAAGGACGCTGATCCCCCCACCTTTCAGATATGGTTAGCATGCCTCCTGGGGATATACAATCAAGAAACTGCACTGTATGCGTGTTGGGGTAGGGAGGCCAGGAAACTTGGGCGGAAAATTTGGTCACCTATCGCAAAGTGGAGAAAGGGTGTGGGATGTCCTGATAGATTAAGAGGCGGAGGTCTCAGGGAGCTATCCTAATACGCGCACGCATCAGCCCAATGTAAATAACTATGAAACGCTGCCTTCTGCCTTATCCTTTTTTTTTTAACCACTATGTATTTATAGTATTTATGGTATTTATGACATTCTCTTTTTTTAAATACTATTTATAAAGTAGTATATATGTATTTATTGATGTTTATTATCCTGCTCTTTATTATATGTAAGATTGTTCTATATATTGTAACTGTATCTCTATGGGTATGCAATAAATAAAAATAAAAAAAAGAAATACGATCCGCAATGCTTTGTGGACACTCACAGACCCATACAGCCACTCACACACCCACTTACAGATCCATACAGCGACTCACACACCCACTAAAAGACCCACACAGCCACTCACATACCCACTCACAGACCAATTCAGCCAATCACACACCCACTCATAAAGTTTGCAGGTCACAGTTAGGAAATAAAATTTGAAACCTTCGAAATTCACAGCAAAAACCAAATGTTACAGGGACGTTATAGGAAGGAAATTGAATGACATTTTTTTTTTTTAAAACAAAGGTTACAGGGATGTTATAGTTGGCAAATGGATTTGAAAAAACTTAGAAATTCACTGTAAGAACCTTGGGTGACAGGGACATAAGTTAGGCTCAGATTTCACTCATACAAAACCATAGAAATTCAGCAGGTACACTTACCTGAGCTAACTATAACTTACGTAGCCGCAATGCACTGCTTATGACCTCACATATTATATCACTTGTGACATGGTCAGTGACATCACTGATGACTTCTCAAATGACATCACTGATGACATCATCCACAGAACCACTCACACACCTATTCACACTCCCATACAGCCTCTCATACCCCCACTCACACACCCACACAACCACTCACATACCCATTTACAGACCCATACACTGCTCACATACCCACTTAGTCATCCATAGAGCCACTCATACACCCACTCACTCACTCGTACAGCCACACACACAACTACTCACTCACCCATACAGTTACTCACACAACCACTCATTCACCCATATAGCACTCACACAGACACACATCCATACAGCTACTCACACACACACTTATTCACCCATACAGCCACACACACACCCACTCACTCACCTATACAGCCTCTCAACACAGCCACTCACTCACCAATACAACCACTCACACACCCACACAACCACTTACATACCAATTCACACATCCATACAGCCACTCACACACCTGCTCACTTAGCCAATACAGGCACTCACACAGACTCTTACTCTCCAATACAGCCACTCACACACCAACTAACTTAACCAAACACCCACTCAAACAGCCATTCATGTACCAATACAACTACTCACACGCCCACCCACACACCCTTACAGCCAATCACACAGCCATACAACCTCTCACACACTCACACACTCATACAACCACTCACCCAGCCACTCACACACCCAGAAAACTACTCACAACCCCATTCAAAGACCCATACAGCCACTCACATACCCACTGACAGACCTATGCAGCCACTCACACACCCACTGACATCCATACAACCACTCACACACTCACTCACACAACCATACAGCCACTCATTCACCCACTCACACACTGATACAGATAGTAACACTGCCACTCAGATAACATATGATAGAAATAGTATCATTCATTAGTTGGACAGAATATTATTTTAGCCTATGCAGTAGCATAGTATATATCGTTAAGTCTCTGAAACGTTTCCAAAACACTTACACTCACTGGATGATGTCATCAGTGATGTCATTTGAGATGTCCTCAATGATGTCATTTGAGATGTCATCAGTGATGCCACTAACCATGTCATGAGTGATGTAATATGTAAGGCCATATGCAGTGCATTGCGGTGGTGTAAGTTATAGTTATCTCAGGTATCTATAACTGTTGATTTTCTATGGTTTTGTATGAGAGAAATCTGAACCTAACTATCATGTCTCTATAACCTTAGGTTTTTGCAATGAATTTCTAAGGCTTTTTTAAATTCTATTTCCTAATTATAATGTCCCTGATACCTTTGTTTTTTCCAGTGAATATATATATGTGCATATATATATATTACCTTCTGGCAGTCACCAGTAGGTAGTTATAGGTAGGAATGTTTCCATAGGCAAAGCATTTTTTGACTTGCCTATATCTTTGGTGCTAGTTGACAAATCTTTACGAAATTCTCTGAAAACATTGTGCTGGTGATTCTTGTTGTATATGGAAAGCTTTGGGGTGATCTGCCAAGCGGGGGTGAGAAAAAGAGACTAACAAAACGTGTGTTTTTTGAGTGTTAATTTCCATAGAGATTTTTAGACACAACTACAGCTCGAACCGTCGGTGAAAGTACACCAAATTTGGCAGAAAGGTAGCTCTCGGTCCAGAAAGAACTCTTTTTGTTATTTGGTTTAAATCCATTCAGTAGTTTGTATTGTATTTGTATATATAGGGGTGCGACTCCTCCTAGGATCTGACAGTCCCGGTGCTAAATCTGATTGGCTGCCAAAACTTCAATCAGGAAATGTTGGCAGCCATCTTGGAGCTCAGCTTCAGCCAAGTCCCACCAAAAACATTTTAAAAAAAGAAAAGGGGGCAGGATAGGAATGCCCTGACCCCTAACTGTGTTACTGGGGTTCCCCTGTGAGCCCGACAGGGCCATAAAAGCACTTTAAAAAAAAAATGTCTGCATGGGGAATGTGACGGTGTCATTAATCCATGGCAAAATGTAAAAAAAACAAGTGCTGTCTTCCGCACTTGTTTGCATCATAGCCCCCAGGTGAGCCAGGTCCCAGGTTCACGTGGGCTTCTTTTTTAAAAAGGAGGAGGGGACACAGGGGTCCCCCTCCTTGGGCTTAATTATGCCCTGAGGACCACCACCTCCCCGGGGCTTAATATTAATGACACCGGGGGGGGCGCTCAGATCCCCTCAAACCCCAGTGACCGCCACCTCCCCCGGGATATAAATAAATTGAATGGGGGGGGCCATGCAGACCCCAGAGCCCAGGGGACCACTACCTCGCCGGGGCTAAATGCAAAGAAATGGGGGCCTTGTGCACCTCTTTGAGCCCCAGGGACCACCACATCCCGGGGCTAGAAATAAATTGACTGGGGAGGCCGGGCAGACTCCTCAAGCCCCTGGGACCATCACTTCCCCGGGGCTAAGATAAATATGGATGGGACCTGAGCAAACCCCCACGCCCCAGGGACCACCACCTACCCATGCCTTTCTACTTGTTAAAAAATGGATGGGGGCCGCATGGCCCCCCTCCCGGCCTGTTCCCGGCCCTGAGGACCACCACCCCTGGAGGTACAACAGCAATTATTTAATTCATCAATTCACTCTCATAGGGTCCCCATGGGCCCTCCAGGGGCACCAAGTAAGCTTTTCCTGTGTAATGTCTAGTAAAAGATACTTAGTTCATGCATGGGTACACTATTGTTAAACATTTGTGATGATGATGATGATGATGATGATGACTATCTTGCCCTAGTCTCAATGACTTCTTGTACCTTTATTTTTTACTGGAGGTGCACGAAATGTCACATCACTCCCAATAGTGAGATGCAGAGACGTTTCCAAATTAGATGAAAGTGACACCAGAGTCTTCTGCTAATTGTTTCTGCTTGTGATAAGTACTACTGCTAAGCCATATAAAAACTAAAGCAGATGGCCTCGAAGAAGGAGGTTCCTGCCAAGAAAGTGGCCAGTGAGGAGAAGAAGAAGTTTGTTGCAAGTTACACCACTGGCATCAAGCCTTCCTCATGATCTCTAGCAGGAGCAGCTCGATCATCCAAAAAAAGAAAAAAAGAGCACGAATTGTGGTACTCAACAGAAACACTTGTTTATATAGTCAGACAATAATATTGCTGGTTCCACAGGGCCACTGGAATTCTTTTCAGAATGATTCTTTATCACAGGGCCAGTTTTTCCCATACACAATTCACATAATGCAGTACATGGTATGAATTAGTCGATTACCACCACTAAATGAAAAACAGTTTTTTTTCTAAAATTGTTGAAAAGTTAAAATGAATTCATGGGGTGACTGTCACATTCACCACAGACGTAATTATTTATTAATAAACAACTGAGCTAGAATGTATGAATATTAATTGCCATTGAAAAATATGGTACCTTAAATTTATGCTATACAATTTATTTGGGGTGGAATGCTTCATTCTGCCCATGGAATTGGTGGAATTTGGCGATTCCGTGTTAATCTTGTAACGCGGAGTTCAGCCAAATTCCGCCATCACCGCATAGCAGATTTTTTTCCCATGAAGGTCCAGAAATATAAGCTGGCTAGCGAGATTTTGCATCCCCGAGCACGATTTTCCAACGCAGGTGGTCAAGGCAAGTTGCGCTCAAAGGGCTGCTTCTTGAGTATATTTAGCTGTTGCTCAAGTAGATTTTCTACTCAAGCGGCAGATATATCAACTTAAATGGCTGCGTGCTCTCGTGCCCTGCATGTGGCTTTCAAGCTGATATTTCAGCGCTGCTTGCATTACTGACACTAAACTGCAGCACAAGCAGCGCGACGTGCATATTTTCTGTCAGAAACCATTCAGGTACAAGGTAAAAATCGTACCTGAACACTGTCAGCAATCATTCTTAAACCGTAATCGGGAGGACGCGCAGTTAATCGAACTTCCATATGAGTATTAATACGGTAGGGGAGGAATCGGAACTGCTATTCCCATAAGCATGCAGGAGCCGGCAGGCACCATGCATGCGTTAGAGGCGGAAAGTGAGTACAAAAGCGTTTCCGCATTCCAATACGCTGCCAATTATTCTTGGTATGGCAGAGTCTGTTTGGATCTGATCGTGAGGTGGCGGTCTGGTAAGGGTGAGGTTTGCACCACTTTTTTTGTGCATCCTTATCATTTGGCATGGGCTCACGGGCCTTCAGTGTTTGATGTGGAGTGCGGGTTCATTGTGACTCATTCTTGGAGGAGCAGGTGATATCTTCCATACCTCTTGCCGACTCAAGCAGGGGGCGTGAATGACTAGCTCTAGTGAATGCTGTATTGTTCTTCTCACAAAACCTATAAAGTGATACTAAAAGGAGAGCGTTTTTCGTTTTTTGTTTGTTTTGCTTTACATTGCACACGTTCTGAGATTCTACAGAATATATATATATATAAATATACTTGCCGAACAGTGGATTGGGTTGCTCTCTTTTCCAATTCAGAAAGACTGATTTGTCATTGTGTGCATGTGGAGGAGGAAACTGGAGGATTCGTGGTGTCTTCTTTAAGCCTATAAACCTTACGCTGCTGAGCAAGAACTTTGCGTATCAAGTGTTTATTATTTTATTTTCTTACTGCTTTTACAGGGGGATTCATGGTAGAGTTCCAGGATTTGTCCCCTGTGAGGCTTGGTGGGTGGAATGCATGGGTAGGTGTTACCATCCCAAATTCTTAAGGTTCATTCAGGACAAGTAGTTGGATAGGAATATGGTAACATTCTTGCTCTTTCTTTTGTAGCATTCATATGCTGGATCTTGGATACACACTCATCGATTCTAAATGGAATTCCCCAAGATTAGGAATATTGGACTATGGTGTACTTTTATTTATTTACAGGTATTTCTGTCCTTCATTAGGTGTTAGGTATGTTTAATTCTATAATGTGCATATGTGGTTTCATACATTGTGTATTCTTCCTCGCTGTCCCCTCCCCTCCCTTCCCCGATTGATCACTTCAAAAGTCTGAGCTACTATCGTTTTCAAACTTGTAGCTATCAAGAGGTGGACCATTCCGAGCTTTGTTCTGATCCTGAGGATTTATTATGATGTCATTTTCCCCCTAATGTTGGAATTCTGCAGAATCTTGCAAAGTTTTTATGTAACTCCACAAGTTCTGCACACCCCTACGATTTATGTGGCTTTATTTGTATTTATATTGTGCAATATTAATGAAACCAACCAAGGTAAGTTCTAACGAAACATTATGCCTTGGGCTATGGTTAGATTTGACTATGAAGAGGTTGGGTGATCAATGATTTTGTAGGCTTAGTCGCATGATTAGTGGGAGGTAGAAGATGGAACAATAATGGAAGCTGTTTAAAAATTGCCCTTTTTGCAGGGTTACCCCAAACTTTTGCCTTCCTTCTCCTCCTTTTGCTGAATTCTTTTTGTTGGCTTTAGGACTCCGAGCACTTTACCGCTGCTAACCAGTGCTAAAGTGCATGTATTTCTCGACTAAAACATGGTGACATTGGTGTATACCTGATTGGCATATTTAGTTTACTTATAAATCCCTTGGAAAGTGGTATACCATATATCCAGGGCATGTAATCTAAATGCTACTAGTGGGACAGCAGCACTGATTGTGCCACCCACACAAGTAGCCTTTCAAACCTGAGACGCTACGGGGCGTGCAACCAAGATGGCCGCACCCTAGTGAGGCTCTGCTGCCCTGGAGCTAATAATCAACATTTATCCTGAACCTGGGGGCTAAGACTGCCCAAAATCATCCCACATTGACCCGGGAGACTGCAGGGTGAGTCCAGCAGTGACGGCGACGACCCCGGAGACGAGGAGGCGCCGCTTAACACAGATTGCGAGTGAGGCCTACATAGTGTGCACTCGTGGACTGGGGTCCGGACGGACTGCTGTAGTGAGACCCTCGTGGAGGCTGAGAGCGGCGCTCTGATAGCTCTGTTGGGCTCTCGCTAATACCACAGCTTGAGAGGCCCAGACCGGAGAGCAGAGAGACATCACGGCGAAGTTAGCGGGTGACCCGGACCTGCGCGCTGCACGCCGCCCGGCGCACGGAGGCGAGAGGCGGACCTGCGGATCCGAGAAAGAGGCCGAGCGTGCCACTAGGAAATACCGCACGGATCCAGGCCAACCGTAAGTCCGGCCAGCGCATTGGCTAACACGGAGCGAGTGGGCACAACGAGGTGAGGGGTGACCGACGCTACAGCCAAGCGTTCAATCGCCCGCGCACTGCCAGGAAGCCACCCGGGAGTGGGGGCGGAACGAGAGGCCGAGGTTGGGGCCTAACTTGGACGCATATCCGCTGAAAACGCGCGGGGTAGGCATAATAAGTGCGACATATTGCAGCCGTACTCCCAACACGCACCGCTGCCCCCGCTGCCTGAGAGACATTACCTGGGGAGGCCCCCCCGAATTGCGAGCTGACGAGACACCCCGCGCCAAAAACCGCACATAGTGAGGAGCTGGGGCGGGCTGGACCTGACTGCTACTTGCCCTGCAGCGACACTCCAGCTGGGCCGCTGACCCTGCGGCACCTGCTATAGTGTACATTTTTGACCAACTGGGGGGGTTAGTTGCTGGACTTCCAACCCACTACACGACGTTGCACAAGCGATCCCCCCCAAGTCGCAGAGGCTGAAAACGGAACATTGCGAGGGGTCTGCATTGGTACACGACAGAACAGTACGCTACCACTATAGACCGAGCCCGGCCCTGTGGTACTGTGGACCCCGGCGGGGGACTCGGCTTGCAAAGAGCTTAGTGTGCACAGCACCCCAGGAGAGGGGAACGACGACTGCATTTCACAGCCCCCCTCGCGCACGCACGAGTTTGCTGCACCTGCGAGGCCGGCTCCCACATCAGGGGACATACGCGCGCCACAGGCTGAACGTCTGAAGAGAAGTTTGCCTCCGCAACACATCGTCCAGTGGGGGAACAACCAGTGTGCACTCTGATTGGCTTCTGACCGCTACTGCCCAGGGGAAGCTGCACCACCCCAATTGTGCCGAGGTAGACAGTAGAACGCGGGCAAGGAGAGGCTACCTAGGGCCCACCAGCGCGGGAGCATGGAAAAATCATACGGCAAGCAGCCTAAACTGAACTTTGACACCCGCAGAATGCTGAGGGGACAACCACAGGAGCTGGAACAAGATGGCATGAGCCAGCCAAGCCAGGGCACTGATGAGGTGGATATGAAGACGCTCCTCCACACCATGAAAAGCAGCTTTGCCTCGATCGAGGGGAAAATGGACTCCATGTGCGCCAGAATGGACCAGATCAGCCAGAAAATCGAAAAACAAGATGGCAGGCTGAAAGAGGCTGAAACTCGCATCTCAACGCTGGAAGATGAACATGCGCAAGCGGCGGGGCAGCTCACGGATGTCGATAAGCTCCTCAAGATCATTGCGGCAAAAAATGACTACATTAAAGCCCGCTCGCGATGAAAAATATCCGCATTACTGGGGTCCCCGAGTCCACCAACACTGGGAGATTGGAGGACTATGTAGAACGTCTACTCACCACTTGCTTTGGTCAGGAGGCCTTCTCCAGAATGCTCATTGTTGAGAGGGCGCATCGCACATTGGCACCAAAGCCCCCGCCTGGAGCACCACCCCGGCCCATAGTAGCGAGGCTACTCAATTATCGTGACCGCGATACTGCCCTATGCAAGGCAAGGGAGCTGAGAACCTTTGTCTTTGAGAATAATGCCATTTCATTATATCCGGACTTCACCCTCAACGTTCAGGAAGCGCGAAATAAATTTGCTCCCATCAAAAAGAAGCTTCAACAGGAGGGAGTGGAATACGCCATGTTATACCCTGCATGACTGCGAATCACTCATAACGGACTGCAACACATCTGCAATACTCCTCAACAAGCGGCGGATTTCTTCAAGAAGACAGTCTTGATTACTAAAAGAGCGGAGCATTCCCCATTGGGCAGGGGCAACGGCCCGGGGCAGCATGAAGAGGACTGAAACAGGTATATGTGGACTTACCGGATGATGCTTGCAGGCTTGGGGGTAATCGCTGGCTAAGTAACAGCTTGTACCAATACACAGATAACATTCACAGCGGGTACAGCAATACTGCCCGGTTTAATACTGATTTATGTGTAGGAAAAAGGGTACCCTACAGGACATTAATATTGCATTCCAGGGCCCCCCCTGCAATGTTTGACAGTGTGAGGGGAGCTGTCATGCCCTCTAAGACACACGTCTCTAAGGGTGTACCCCTTATCTCCATTACTGGAGATTGTATTGTTTCACTGTTGTTTTAATTGTTTTGTTGTGCGGGATCTGCATTAATGGGGCACTATTTAACCCGTAATTTACGAAGTACCAGGTATATGTATTGATTGGGGTGGTATACTATGGCTCATATGTCTCTTTATAGCAAAGATACCTTACACAACCACTATATGGACAAATACTGTCGTAACAGAGATAGCATGACCCAAATGCTTCAATTGTCTTCTGATGTACTGGAAGGGATTGAGAGGGGGGACATATTCACTGTTGGGCAAGTTGGGGTCGCCGTTGTGGGAGGCACGTTGGGGACAAAAGGTGGGCATTTTTGTGGTGGTCCTGACATTCAGCGCACATGAGCGTTGCCCACATACAGACATCAGTGCAGACTTGTTTCGCCCACATACCTGCTGGAAACTGGGTAATGGCGGGTGAGGAGCAGAGGAACAACACCATAGCGGGAGTTAGCCTCCTCACGTGGAACGTTCGTGGACTGGGAGACCCCAGAAAAAAGCGGCACATTCTGGCCTATTTAGACAGGCACCATATCAGTATAGCTATGCTGCAGGAGACGCACACCCTTCCCACAAACCAGCCCCAGTTTGCCTCAAGATGGGCCTCGCATAGATACTTCTCCTCGTATTCTGCCTTTTCCAGAGGGGGGGCAATTCTGATCAAAAAAGCGGTGCCGTACATTGAGGAGGGCTCTGCACTTGACCCAATGGGGAGGTATTGCATCACATGGGGGAGGCTTGCATCGACATCCGTCACGTTAGTGTGTAGCTATGGTCCCAATGTGGATGATGAGGATTATTACATCACTTTATGGGTGCGCATTGTGAGCATTGGCTCGACCCATCTCATATGGGGGGGGACTTCAATTTAACATTGTATCCATCACACGACCGGTCACACCCCCTGCCACACCACTATTCCAAAGCGCAGCGCCAACTCCAACAAATAGTCACAGACAATTTGTTAGTAGATGTATGGCGCCATCAGCACCTGGGGCAACGCGAGGGCACCTTCCACTCCGCAGTACACAATAACTGGTCCAGGTTGGACATGTGGCTGGTCTCCCAAGACATTGCGCTGCATAAACTCTCCTCTCGACATTTAGCACGTACTTACTCGGACCACTCCCTGTGATTATGTCGGTGACCCTCCAGGGCCTGACACCCCAAACTAGACAATGGCGGCTACAACCCACGGCGCTCCTAGATGCGGTATTTCAGACTGAACTGCGGGAAATACTGGAAGAATTTCTGACAATTAATATAGACTCAGTGACATCCCTGGCCACTGTGTGGGAAGCACTGAAAGTTACCCTAAGGGGCCAGTGTATGACCAAGGCGGGGGGCATTCTCAAGGACATTCGCACAACGATAGCGCGCCTGGAGCACCACATTAAGCAGCTAGAGGTGACCATACAAGGGATGCGGGCGGGCCCTAGGCAGGCTAAGATACGGGAGACCTTAACTGAATACTCTTTCGAAGTAAATATCACACGGTGCGCAGATATGGGGAGGGGGAAAGCCCAGGCAAAGCGCTTGCCGAAACTATCCGGCCACCCCGAACGGCGAATCATGTACTGGCCATACGAGATCGGAATGGTGTGATGCATAGGGACACGGTGGACATAACGGAGATTTTTATATAGCACTACCAAACGCTATACACGACCTGTGCGGCGCGACAAAATGAGACTCCGCAATACTTGCAGCAGATAGAATTGGCATGGCTTAGCAACCGGCAGAGGGAGTTCTTAGCGGCTGACTTACAATTAGATGAAATCCGGGAAGCCATAATGCAAATAAATAAAGGTAAAGCGCCGGGGCCTGACGGTCTTGGTATAGAATTTTATAAGAGCCACATAGACACGCTGGCCCCATTTCTTAAGGCAGTTTACGAGGAGGCTGCCCAAACGGGGATACTCCCACCTACCATGCGGGAAGCAATGCTGGTATCACTGCTGAAGCCTGGGAAAAACCCTGAATCCACTGACTCGTATCTACCACTGTCGCTGATAAACTGCGACGTCAAGATATTGGCGAAGGTCCTGGCCAATAGGCTTACACTTTTAATGGATCGGCTCATTCGACCTGACCAAGTGGGGTTCATACCTGGCTGATCGACCTCACATAATTTAAGAACTCTCTTCTCTATCCTGCATGGAATCGACCAAGAGGAACAAGCAGTGGCGGTCTTCCTAGATGCCACCAAAGCGTTTGACTCTCTGCAATGGGGATACCTACTTGCGGTATTGACACACATGGGATTCCCTCCTGGATTCCTCATGTGGATTAAACTGCTGTACAATCGGCCCTGTGCCTCACTGCTATTGAACGGCGAGAGGTCCCCAGCCTTCGGCATCACCAGGGGCACGCGACAGGGCTGTCCCCTTTCACCCTAATTATTCGCGATCGCCATGGAGCCGCTGACGGCCATGTTGCGCCAACACCATAAACAATATGCGCTAGACTATCCCACCCAGCCTGTACTCATCTTGCTATATGCAGATGACATTACGTTATATGTGCAAAATCCTGCTGAAGGATTAAATGCCATGATACGCGAAATAATACAATTTGGAGCCTTCTCGGGAATTACTATTAACTAGGGAAAATCTCAAGTCATGCCGCTCACGACCCGTACCACCCAGTTTCAAATGGACTATCCGCTGCAGTGGAGCGAGGATGAGGTCCGATATTTGGGGATCGCTATCACTAGAGACAAGGAGGAACTATTGCGGGCTAACTATGGAGTGACTCTCGCCAGGGTAGAAGACTTGGTCAACAGGTGGATAGCTCTCCCTCTCTCTTTAGCGGGCCGAATAGCTTTAATGAAGATGGTCATTATGCCCAAATTTCTATACTTGTTCACAAATATCCCCTTCTCCCCTGGACGCCCCTTCTTCACTAGTCTGAAAAGTCAACTTATACGACTTGCGTGGGGAGGGAAACAACCCCGAATTAAATGGTGCTCACTCACGCTGCCTTTCGCTCAGGGCGGGTTCGAAGCACCCGATCCGGAACTGTACTATCTCAGTGCACAAGCGCACTTTGCTGCATACTGGCTCGCACCTCCACCCTTCATGACGCATTTAGCAGTGGAGCAGGGGCTCATGGAGCCGCTATCTCTTATGGGATTTCTGGGTGTAGACGACAGAACTGCAGGGGGAAAGAGATCCACTGTGGCTTGCACAAATAATGCGTGGTGCGCCATCGCTAAAAGGTCCCAAGTTCCTATGCTTTACTCCCCGCTACTCCCCCTGGCTGATCAACATACTCTACCAGTTACACAAGAGGGGATTTGTAAGCGCATGCTTCGCAAATTAGGTATGCATACTTGGGGAGACATGCACCTCCAGGGGCAGTTCAAAAGCGCGGCTGCATTCCTGGGCAATGCAGTCCCTTCCACAATGGACCGATTCCTATATATACGCTTGAGACAGGCTGTTAAGGCTGCTACTCCGGAATTCCCAACAGAACCTCCCACACTGCTCCCATTGCATCAAATGTTACGGACAGGGACACCACACGCTGTATCCCGCATATAAAAGGCGACCGTGGGGGCAGGGACACACAACACTCTGAAAACAAAACAAGGATGGGAAGTGGAACTGGGACATCCTATTACGGAGGAGGCATGGGGATACTGTTGTCAACAGACTGAGCGCATCACTGCTAGTAGCAGGTTCAGAATTATCCACTTCAAATTCCTCCACAGGATGTATTACACTCCGGTAAAGTTGCACCGACTCCAACTGCGAGACAACAATAGATGTGACCGATGTAAGCAGGAGGGAGCAGGTTTCCTACACGTGGCCTGGGAATGTAAGTCCGTAGCGCAATATTGGTCTGAAGTGGGGAGGGCTCTGGGAGACATGATAGAAGTGCAGCTTGACCTTACACCAGACATGGGTCTACTGCGATACCTCCCAGGACACAAAGGACGCGTCAAAAGATTCTTGGCAATTGGCCTCCTCGTGGCCAAGCGCAAAATTGCCTGCAGATGGGGGAGGGGCAGGGCGCCCAAATTCAAGGAATGGTTGGCTGACCTTACTTACTGTCAGGAGCAAAACAATATTTACGCAGAGTTACTACCCCCCGTTCACGACCCTGTGATGTCTGGGAACCACTCACTAGATATTTACTCAGAGAGGCTGCAGCTGACACAGTGGATGAAGCCCCCCCCAACGCCCACCAACCACCAAATTGTGAATAATGGGACACATGCTCGAGAGCCTGAACACTAATGGGGCTATGATGCCATTCTGCCCGCCGCACATGCCTATATTGACTGTTGTATGTTGGGACTGTTCTATCTTTTTAAATTTAACATATGTACTGTACTGATGTATATTTGTGCGCTGCCAATGTAATGTCGACCACACACTGTAATTGCTGTGTTGTAATACCAAAAAAATGCCAATAAACGAAGTTTAAAAAAAAGTAGCCATTTAAACCTGTTTCAGGCCTGCCATTGCTTTATATCTTTGGAATGGTAGTGATAAATCCTCTTTAGTGGTGACTTTAAATTTGACATTACTATTTTAGAAATGTCACTTTTAGAAAGTTGGCATTTCTCTCCTCTTAACTATACTCTGTGTGCCTGCAGCCTGTCTTCAATACACGTCTGGGCTGGGTGACAGCTGCAATTTGTGCATTTGCTTTAGACAGCCACAAACACAGGAAGGTGAGGCTCATCTGTATTCTGAGCACTCATTTGCATTCTGATGGGTCTTCCTGTGCGGGGAGGATTGGGAGGGGGTGAGACTTACTCTTCAATAGGTAGAGGCCTGTCAACACACAACGCACTTGTTCACCCCCCACAGTTAGTATGGCAGACAGGACTGGGTTGAAAGGGTTCATTGTGCACTTCAGAGAGATCCTTTGAAGTTACCCCCTACATTAAAAGCACTTTTGGGTATAAGAACTGGGGCCCTGACCCTACCAAATCAGTATACTACTGGACCTGGGAAGTACTCTGCTGGAGTAAAGACTGCTGTACTGTAAGGATTGCCACTTTGACTTGCTGTTCTGAGTAACTGCATCTCTGCTTTGCTGAGATGTCCTGCTGCCTGCTGATCTCTGCCCTGCTGAGGATAAGCACTGGACCCATCTCACTTGAACCCAGAGTGACTCCAAGGGCTTGCTGGTATGCCTCCTGTTCTCTGACATCTCAGGGACGCAAAAGACTTCCTGTAATCCTGAAGGGGCTGCTGGACTCTGCTATCTGTGAGTCCTACCCTTGCTTGAGGTGCCCCCTCCAGTCGTGGTCCTTAGAAGTGGGTTCTGCAGTTGATTTCTGCAAAAACCAACGACTGCCTCAGAATTTCCTCTGCATCGCCCTTCGACGCCGCTGCTGTTTGACGACGACTGATCCACAGCCTGCGTGGCTTGATGATGACACTCATGACACTCTGTGCAGCTTAACGACAGCACATTATTCACTTCAACGGAGCTCATCGACAACATGGGACCCCCTTTGCATGGCTTGACGAACACGCAGTAGGCTCTCAACATCGACAAAAGCTCCATTCAAGGTATTTCATCAGCGGGACCTGTCTGGGTCCTGTAGCCGGCCTGCCCTCCATCGCGGTCAGCCTGAACTTTGAATTTGCACTCGTCCCTCGCGACCTCAATAACCTTTTGACTGCTAGTGACTTCTAGGCACTGTTTTCACATTTATCTTTAAAAATTCATATCTTTACCTATTGGGTTTTTGTTGTTTTTGTCTTGTTTTACTCAGATAAATAGTCTTTATTTTCTTAAACCTGTGTGGAGTCTTTTTGTGGTGTTTTCATTGAGTTAATGTATTTTAGGTGTTGCACAAATACTTTACACATTGCCTCTTAAGTTAAGACTGACTGCTTTGTGCCAAGCTACAAGAGGGTGAGCACAGGTTAATTTAGGGTGTGTATCTGACTTACCATGAGTAGGGTGGTGGTCCCTACTTGGACAGGGTACAAACCTCTGCCAACTAGAGACCCCATATCTAACAGAAGCTATGAAAAGTAAACATACAGAAACTGTGGGAGAAATGTGGCATGTGCCCAGATCGTATAGTAATTTGGGGTCGGCCTGGAACAGAATGGAGGAGATGGTAGGTGTGAGTGGGCACTGGGCAATGTAGCTTTTCTTCTCCTGATCATTTTCAATGGTAGAGAGACTGAGACAGAATCATAGGAGGAAGGTTAATTTATAAAAAGATTAGTATCTGTGCCTGGAAGCAAGGAAGGAATACCTTAACAAAGGCAGCAGTTATCATTGAGAAAAGAAAGTGACTTACCACTTGTCCCAGCAACTGTTTCCTTCCCTCCCACACCACAATGGTACACACAGTCTTCAGCAAAAGCAGCATCATGGTGTCACGTGATCAGGATAGGTCCTGTTAGAAATGCCACCATTTACATGTTCACTTTCTTAAGTTGCCTTGTCTTTCTAACACAGTGATGTTTGACATACATTTACATTTGTGGCCATGCAGGATAGCAATCTCGGAATCTGTATTGCTTACATTTCCACTTTGTAGGCATACTATCACGACACCTTGAACATCCAGTACAAGGGATAACGTCCACTGTAAAAATGTTATTTATGTTATTGTCCAGTAGACAACGATGCTATCCAACTAGAATAAACAATTGCAGCCTGAGAGGGGTTGCGACATGGCCAAATAGGTGCTGTTATTATATATACAGAACCATTTACTTGTTTAGGGAGAGGAGCACTCAGCTGACACTGCGAGTACACTACATGCTGAAATTCCAGCTCGATACAAAAGGGGATGATGGACGGAACGTTTGAGCCAATCAAACACTCACCCCCAGTCAACTGATCTGTGTTTAATCCATCATCATTCTTTAGCTCACTCCACCACCCCAGTTCAGACATGGCCATATGCAACCCAGATCACTTGACTGGGGGTGAGTGTTTGATTGGCTCAAACGTTCCGTCCATCATCCCCTTTTGTATCGCTTTGGTCGCCCTAAGTTGGCGGGGGTATGCCCAGACGTGGGTCCCTTGCTCACTTTGCCACTGGATTCAAGCAAGCCTGGCTGATGACGGCTGAAATGCCAGAAACCGGTCCTAGGATGCTTGTTTCCGGTCCAGGGAAGACATGGCTTGGCAGTTCGGGCTGGACTGTTCCCATGAGGCACAGGGTCAGACTGATTTGCATATGGCCATGTCTGAACTGGGGTGGTGGAGTGAGCTAAAGAATGATGATGGATTAAACCCAGATCACTTGACTGGGGGTGAGTGTTTGATTGGCTCAAACGTTCCGTCCATCATCCCCTTTTGTATCGAAATTCCAGCTCAGCTGATTCCTGCGTACCAACACGAGGGATGTCCAACTCTACACCAAGACGGACAGCCTGATGACACTTGCCTGAGGTAATGGGGAGTTAGACCACCCAGGCAGGTATTTGACAGATCACCTACCCTAGGCAAGACTAGGTTTGGGAGAGCTAGGTATGAGTACACTATGAAAAGTACTTGTATGCCCACATATATTCACTGTCTTAGCACAATGGTGGAAATGTTCATCTTTTTCACTATTCTTGTAACACTAATTACTCTAATCTGTTTAATTCTATTGATTATCACAGTGCACATATTTTATACAAGGTTCACAATGCTTCAATAAATATTAAAATGCCTTGCTGAGTATTTCTTGTGTATTTCTTTGGGTATGCATGAGAGGCCAAGCGAAAGAGTTCTGCATCTGTTACCACGATTTCCTTGGGAGATAAGGGTTGTCATGTTCTGAAGTTGAACACATATTTGTTACCCTGTAAGGTTAGGGGTGCAGATTGTGCACTGTGGACTAGCAAAGAGACAGGCCAACATATCCGGAGGGTGCACATGGAATCAGATCCTTACGTTTATATTGTCCAACAAATGCACAGTTTTACTGATTAGGTAAAAATTGTACCACATGGCGCCGCCAACGCTATAGGTTGGGCTCTTATTTAATGGATCAACTGAGTAGTTTTATACAAAGATCCCTACTTACCTTTTAATAGGAGACGTCCTTAGTGTCAGGGAAAAATCCTCCTCAAATGAGTAGGTTAACCCTATGCATTGGCTGTAGGTTGTTCAAGCTTGAACCTTACAAAGGATCTCCCCATAGGAGTACCCTCTCTGAATTTACAACACATTCTTATGGCTGAACTGGTAGCATTAAACATACCTTAGAACCGCAGACATGCAGTTACTCAGAAGCTCCTACAACATGATCTAGCACTTGTGGGTGGGGATGTTACCTTTGTGGTTGAGGCACAAAAAGCATTTAAGACAAAGGTATTATATTCATGGGTTGCATTCCCAACAGCGAACGACCGCACAAGGTTATTTCACACTTACACTGCAACTGATGTTCCAAATAACTATACAGTTTACGAAGCTCTAGAAATACCATTAACATACCAAGAACATGAAATTGGTTTGAAGGCGCCCAACCACACTCTATTGAAGAAGTTAGACGAAGTCCCCTTAGCAATGAGGCAGCAACATGGCCAGTATAAGCCGCTTATATTTCACATCCAAACATAGCTAATATGACAGCACCACAATTACGCAGACAACATATTAGACTAATCAGAATATATAGAAGTCTGACACAGTTTGTCAGGCGAACAATGACATTAAATCCTGCGAGCACTGCTGAAGCTACACAACCACAATTTGCTACACCCGGCATTAGTCCACAGACTATCAATGCTGCTATGGGTGAAATTCCCACCAGATGGGAGGAAATTCCATTCTGGATTGCACAAAAAAATAAGTCAGCTTAAAGCAGTGTTTCCCCATTCGGGACCCAAGGAAAAACACAGACTTCTTACAATATGCTTGCTTATAGGGATGCCTCCCCCTGTGGAGGACTGTGCCACTTGGGGCACAGTCTTCGCTGCAGTATATACCAGGACTCATGGTACACCCTCATTAGCTGTTTTGCCTAAGGTACTTAAACAGATTCAAAATGAGTACGGGGCAGCCCCTGGATTTGGGGATGAAACTGATGGGCAATTTTGTCGCAGTATCCACCAATATGTTGAGTAACATTGAAAGGGAAGCAGCAGCGTTAGCGGGACACCAACGACGCACTAACTTAACTCTGAGAGAACAAGAGCAAGAGTTACCTAAAATTATCAAAGAAACCTTTGCATCTATAGGTAGAAATAATTTGGGAGCCAGACTTTCAAAACCACAAATTAAGAGTAGTTCTGAAAAGGATATCTCAAACCGAACACCCGATTCTTAAGAAGAAGTGGGATAATAAGAAAGATAAAGAAAAAAACGAAGTCACAGGTGGATCTCCTCAACAGGAGGCTATTGGAAAGCGCTATAATTTGCATAACCGTGATAATATGAGCACGCCTGACAGGTATCAGGATACTGATACAGGTTCATCTAGTTCCTTTCAGGATACATCTGAAAAATGATCGGAAAGAGGTGGACAGTCAGAACGCAGATCAGAGGGATACGTGAAACTGAAGGACTCACAACGCTCTTCTGACTACATTATTAAATAGGAAGATAAACCTAAACAGTCAAAACCTCAATTCAAAAAGAAGAAGGTAGCTGGACTGAAAGTCAAGCATGCGAGGGTATTGAGGACACTGCTTCTGAGCAGGTAGTGGGCTCTGACCACATGGCAGAAGTCATGATAGTTCACCTGAACCAAATGGTTTGTCTGGTGGCAGTAGTTTTGAGTGACTATATCCAGGTGGAAACACAGGATACTAGGGTGAGTGTCCCATATCATTTATATGAGATGCAACCCTAGTTTGAGAGGGAAGTACCTAGATACATTAATGTTCTCTTTTGAGAGAACTTGTCATTTGTCTGTGACATTCTCTTGGCCGAAAAGGATTGGTCACCTGAATTCATGATGGATTTCCCTGAGGGAGAGACAGTAATTTTACCTGCTTTTTCCGACCTCGTCCCAGAATCAGTTAAACATTCATGCGCCAAGGAGTGAGCGTTAGCACTGGCTCCTGTGTTATACCGTATCCATGGCGGTGGGATGACGGTTCCCCTTATCATGTAATACCAGTGAGGTTGACCCAACAACCTTAAAGACAATATCCCATTAAAAATGAGGCTAAAAAGCAAGTTTGAGAGATTCTCACACAACTCGAATACCGAGGTGTAATAGAAAGTTGCACCTCTCCTACGACTAATCCCTTGTTTCCAGTAATGAAACCAGATCATTCATATCATCTAGTATTAGATTACAGACATTTAAACGCAGCTACATGAACATTCGCAGTACAAAATGCACACAGCACAGCACTAAGGAACAATATATTGCGTAAAAATATAACATTAGATCGCACACGGATTTTTCTGCCAAAATATAGCACCTGAAAGCAGGTATTTAACAAGCTTCAGTGCTCTAGGTTCTCAGAAAGAGTTCTGTTGTTTACCCCATGGTATAAGAACAGCCCTGGATTTTGCGTTTAGTACAAGCTGACATGCTAGCTTCAATACACTTACACACGTGTGTCAGCACCACAAACCTGGTGATCTGTATCATTGCGGGAGCATCAGGATACACCTACATTACATTCAAAGAAGGAAACACTGTACCAATTGCATATAAATTTGAATTTATACACTAATGCTGAGATGCGTTTTGCACCGACAGCAATATTCTGATGGTGGTACAGACTGCTGTGGTGAAAGAGAGAGCGTTGGCTCAGGGGGAACCAATGATTGTCGTGACTTCAGTGCCGGCCTTAAAGGCTGTCATGACAGCCAGTGTTCCCAACACTAAAGGATTACATCTAAGATGGATATGGTGGGCAAACTCTCACTGCAACAGATGTAGACTACAGGTTTGACTCTACAGTACAGACACAAGCATACCTAAGATACGAAAGTGAATACCCTCTGCCTAATTAAGTCATGCCGATTGATCAGTATGATTACAATCTCTATACTGACGGTTCTGCATAGCCTGCAGTAGGAACAAAGCAGCAATACTCAGCTGCATGCACAGCCATTGAGGGTAGACTACAGGATGAAAAACTTCAACCTGAAAAGACCTACATGTAGTCACTGGGTAATTGCACAGCACATCTGGCAGAACTAAAATCTCTGATTCTGACACTTAAAAATACAGATCCTGTATTCCCCACACTCATCGTGTGTGATTCACATTATTGTGTCCAGTCTTAAAATGAGTATCTACACTATTGGACCCAGAATGGATTCAGAGATTCTAAGGGGTACACCATAATGCACAAAGTGCTTTGGGGACAGGTGGATAAGCTGAAAGAATGCTTGCCATGGACTCATGCTATTCACACTTTGTGTAATCAACATGTAGGAATACATGTTGCAGGGATTTCCATGTCTGATGAAGCTGTAGTCGTGCAAACCTCTGCTGTTGCTGTGATTGCTCATTCCAGTACGAGGATAGATAGAGACATTATGATGGCTGTCAACACTGCACGTTAGGACACTCATTTGCTGAAGGCTTTCCAGCAAAGCACTCCTACCATTTAAGTTTGTTTCTGATCTTTATTTTGTCTCTTTCTGCTCATTTCTCACCTTTATTTTGCATCTTTCTGCTCATTGCTGACCTTTATTTCGCCTCTTTCTGTTCGTTTCTCACCTTTATTTTGCCTCTTTCTGCTCATTTCTGACTTTATTCTGCCTCTTTCTGCTCCCTTCTGCCCTTTATTCTGCCTCTTTCTGCTTGTTTCTCACCTGTATTTTGCCTCTTTCTGCTAATTTCTCACATTTATTTTGCCTCTTGGTGCTGGTTCCTGACCTCTATTTACCTCTTTCTGCTCGTTTCTCATCTTTATGTTGCCTCTTTCTGCTCATTTCTGACCTTTATTTTGCCTCTTGCTGCTCGTTTCTGACCTTTATTCTTTCTTGTTCTGCTCGTTTCTGACCTTTCTTTTGCCTCTTTCTCCTCTTTTTCCTGGGACAGCGGTAGGAGCCTCATGGCACCCACTGTCCCAGCCTCTCCCCGCCTCCTGCGAGAGCCGACACTGCTGCTGCATGGAGGGAGCTGCTGGAAGGCAGCTTCCTTCATGCAGGAGCAATCGCTTCATCTCTTCCCCTGCTCGCTGTTCCGTGGGCAGGGAAAGAGATGAAACCTCTGCTTCCAGCGGGCTGGAGCACTTTGACAGTTCCCGCTTACTGGAACCAGAATGTTTACTTTTGCTTGGTGGGAGCTGTCAAAGCTCCTGCCAAGCAAAAGCAAACAGCTGTGTACCGGGGGTGGGCGACCTGGGACATAGAAGGCGCAGGCCCTGGGGGTGCGGTCCCTAAGGCCATGTATGACTCCAAGAGGGGGCCATGTGGCCCCGCTCCTTGTGTTTGCACAGGCCGCCAGGGGAGGTGGTGGTCCCCAAGGCCGAGAACAGCCCGGGAGGGGGGCCATGCGGCCCCATCCTTTTTTTAACAAAAAGAAAGGCCTGGGGAGGTGGTGGTCCCTGGGGCTTGGAGGTTTGCACCAGCCCCACTCCATATATCACTTAGTCCTGGGGAGGTGATCCTCCCAGGGGCTTGGGGAGTCCGCCCGGCCTCACCAGTCTCCGGGATGTTGCGGTCATTGGGGCTTGAGGGGGTCTGAGTGGCCCCCCAGTGTTATTAAAATTAAGCCCCGGGGAGGTGGTGGTCCCCAGGGCATAATTAAGCCCAAGGAGGGGAACCCCTGTGACCCCTCCTTTTAAAAAAAAAAAAAGCCTGCATGCACCTGTGACCTGGCTCACCTGGGGGCTATGATGCAAGCAAGTGCGGAAGACAGCACTTGTTTTTTTATACATTTTGCCATGGATTGACTGCTCCGTCGCATTCCGGCTGCTGACATTTGTTTTAACAAAAGCTTTTTTGGCCCTGTGGGGCTCACAGGGGAACCCCAGGACCACAGCTAGGGATCAGGTCGTTCCTATCCTGCCCCCTTTTCTTTTTTTTAAATGTTTTTTTGTGGGACTCGGCTGAAGCTGAGTCCCAAGAAACCTACCAACATTTCCTGGTTGAAGTGTTGGCAACCAATCAGATTTGAGCACCGGGACTGTCGGATCCTAAGAGGAGTTGCGTCCCTATATATACAAATACAATACAAACTACTGAATGGATTTACACCAAATAACAAACAGGGTTCTTTCTGGACCAAGAGCTACCTTTCTACCAAATTTGGAGTATTTCCGTCTGGCAGTTCGAGCTGTAGTCGTGTATAAAAATCTCTATAGAAATTAACACTTGAAAAACACTTCTGTGCACAACAGGAATCACCGGCACACTTTTTTCAGAAAACTTCATAAAGATTAGTCAACCAGCGACAAACATATAGGCAGTCAAAAAATGCTTTTCCTATGTTAAGATTCCTATCTATACCTACCTACTGACGACTGCCAGAAGGTAAAATATATATATACATATATATTCACTGAAAAAAACAAAGGTATCAGGGAGGTTATAATTAGGAAATAGAATTTAAAAAGCCTTAAAAGTTCATTGCAAAAACCTAAGGTTACAGAGACGTGATAGTTAGGTTCAGATTTCTCTCATACACAACCATAGAAATTCAACAGTTATAGATACCTGAGCTGATTATAACTGATGCCACCACAATGCACTACATATGGCCTAACATATTATGTCACTCATGACATGGTCAGTGGCATCACTGATGACATCTCAAATGACATCACTGATGACATCATCCAGTGAGTGTTTTGTAAACATTTCTGAGACTTAAAGATATATACTAAGCTACTGTATAGGTTAAATTACTATTCTTTCTGTACTGCTAATGAGTGATACTATTTCTATCATATGTTATCTGAGTGGCTGTGCTACTATCTGTATCAGTGTGTGAGTGGGTGAATGAGTGGCTGTATAGGTGTGTGAGTGGGTGTGTGAGTGGTTGTACAGATGTCAGTGGGTGTGTGAGTGGCTGTATAGGTCTGTCAGTGGGTATGTGAGTGGCTGTATGGGTCTATGAATGGTGTTGTGAGTGGTTTTCTGGGTGTGTGAGTATCTGTATGAGTTGTTGTATGGGTGTGTGTGTGTGAGTGGCTTTATGGCTGTGCCAGTGGTTGTAGGGGTGTGTGGGTGGGCATGTGAGTAGTTGTATTAGTGTGTGAGTGGTTGTGTGAGTGGCTGTTTGAGTGGGTGTTTGGTTAAGTTAGTTGGTGTGTGAGTGGCTGTATTGGAGACTAAGAGTCTGTATGAGTGGTTGTATGGGTGAGTGAGCTGGTGTGTGAGTGGCTGGAAGGATCAGTGATTGGGTATGTAAGTGGTTATGTGGGTATGTGAGTGGTTGTATCGGTGAGTGAGTGGGTGTGTGAGTGGCTGTATGGGTGTATAAGTGTGTGTGAGTAGCTGTATGGGTAAGTTTTTGTCTGTGTGAGTGCTATATGGGTGAGTGAGTGATTGT
Source organism: Calotriton arnoldi (assembly GCA_963921515.1). Classification (NCBI taxonomy): domain Eukaryota; kingdom Metazoa; phylum Chordata; class Amphibia; order Caudata; family Salamandridae; genus Calotriton; species Calotriton arnoldi. Next base: position 301,254 of record CAWUFW010009986.1, on the reverse strand, counting down.
GTGAGTAACTCTATGAGTGAGTGAATGGGTGTGTGAGTGGCTCTATGGATGACTAAGTATGTGTGTGAGTAGTTGTATGGGTCTATGAATGGGTATGTGAGTGGTTGTGTAGATGTGTGAGTGGGTGTATGAGAGGCTGTATGGGAGTGTGAGTGCGTGCATGAGTGGTTCTGTGGATGATGTTATCAGTGATGTCATATGAGATGTCATCAGTGATGTCACTGACCATGTCACGAGTGATATAATATGTGAGGTCATAAGCAGTGCATTGCGGCTACATAAGTTATAGTTACTCAGGTAAATGAACCTGCTGAATTTCTATGGTTTTGTACGAGTGAAATCTGAGCCTAGCTTATGTCCCTGTAACCCAAGGTTCTTGCAGTGTATTTTTAAGGTTTTTTAAAAATCTATTTCCCAACTATAACGTCCATGTAACCTTTGTTTTTTTTCAGTGAATTTCAAAGTTTCTTTCCATTCAATTTCCTTACTATAACATCCCTGTAACATTTGTTTTTTTTATGTGAATTCCGAAGGTTTTAAATTGTGTTTCCTAACTGTAACCTGTAACCTTTATGAGTGGGTGTGTGATTGGCTGAATGGGTCTGTGAGTGGGTGTGTGAGTGGCTGTGTGGGTCTTTGAGTGGGTGTGTGAGTCACTGTATGGGTCTGTAAGTGGGTGTGTGAGTGGCTGTATGGGTCTGTGAGTGTCCACAAAGTATTTTAGATCTTGTTTCAATGTGAAATTGCTGAAAAAACACACTTGTTTTTCCTTTGTCAAGCCCAGTGGGTCAAGATCATTTATCCCTTACAGAAGTGGAGCTTCAATTGGGGCACCTGCTATCTTTATATATGTAAGTGTTTCCCGTTGAAGTTTAATTTCTGTAATGATTAATCCAGTCATTGTGCCAGCTTCCCCAGCGACAGTTCTCCTGTCCACTACCCTCTGCTGCCTGTCTACCTGCTGCCCTCGATTTGTGCCTCCTCTGCTAGTTTCTTACACTGTTTTGCCTTTTCTGCTCGTTTTCCTGCTCTCAGTTTTGCCTTTTCTGATTGTTTTTCTGCCCTCTGTATTGCCCTCTCCTGCTCCGTTTTGCCTTTTCAGCTAATTTTCTGCCTGCTGTTTTGCCTTTTCTTTATGTGTTTCTGCCCTCTGTTTTGCCTTTTCTGTGTGTTTTTCTGCCCTTTGTTTTGCCTTTTCTGCTCGTTTGTCTACTCTCTGTTTTGCTTTTTCTGCTCATTTTTCTACCCTCTGTTTTGCATTTCCTGTTTGTTTTTCCGCCCTCCATTTTCCTTTCCTGCTTGTTTTTCTTGCCCTTTGTTTTGACCTCTTCTGCTCACTCTTCCCTTTTCTGCTAATTTTTCTGCTCTCTGTTTTGCCTTTCCTGCTCATTTTTCTGCCCTCTTTTTTGCCTTTTCTGCTTGTATTTTTTGCCCTCTGTATTGCCTTTCCTGCTTGTTTTTCTGCCCTCTGTTTTGCCTTTTCTGCTCATTTTTCTGCCCTCTGTTTTGCCTTTTTTGCTCATTTTTCTGTCCTCTGTTTTACCCTCTTCTGCGCTGTTTTCTCCTTGGAAAAAATTACGAAAGCCCCAGGAAGGTGGTATTCCCCAAGGCGGTACATGGCCCGGGAGGGGGGACATGCAGCACCCTCCCTTTATTATATACATGGCTCCGGGAAGGTGATGGTCCTGTGGGGGTGCATGCGGACCCCCTCTTTTTTCATAAAGCCCTGGGAAGGTGGTGGTCCCTGGGGCTCTTGCAGCCTAAGGCGGAGGGCCGCACTTGTTTTTAAATTTTTACAGCCCGAACCACTGAACGAAATAACTCCAGATTTGACAGAAAAGTAGATATTGGTCCAGAAAGTGGCATTTTTGTAATTTGAAGTCAATTTGTTAATTAATTATTGAGTTAATAAAGGAAAAACATTTATAGATATCTAGGAACACAAATCCTCCTCGGATCCGACAGATCACATGCTGAGATTTGATTGGCTGCCAACACTTCAACCAGTTTTTGCAGCAAAATCACAGTGGATCTGTGAATTCGAGGCAACATTGAAAAAAAACAAGCTCTGTCTCTCACTTTATTTTCTATATGCCCCCCCCCCCCCGGGTGAGCCATGTCCTGGGGCACAGTTTATATTTTAAAGGGGGAGGTGCATGGCCCCCTTTCCCAGGCCAATTTGGCCCCAGGACCGCCCCAGGACCGCCACCCCCCGGAACCCGGCCTATTGAATTAAGGTGAAGGGGGAGTGCACAGACCCCACTCCCAGGCCGTATTGGACCCCAGGGACAATCACCTCTCCACAGCCAGGCTGATTTTAAAAATGGGGAGGGGGTCAAGCTGATAGAAACAAGGGGGGGAACACGCAGGGCACAGCCATGCATTTTTAAAAGGAGGAGGGCTGCACGGCCTTCCTTCCTTGAGCCATTAATGGCCCTAGGGACCCCATCCCCAAGGCCGGCTCAGCGATGTCCCGGGGTGTCCACCCCCCATGACATAGCGGTTTCCCTGTATGCACTAGTACGGGCAGGGAAACCTCTGTTTGCTCTTGCATAGCGGGAGCAATTTAAAGCTCCAGGCAAGTGAGTGCAAGGAGTAAGTCCACTCCGAGCGGGTGGGAGCGGTAAAAAAGCTCCCACCCACTGGGAGCGGATTTTTCATCTGTTTCGGAAACATTTTTTGCTGCTCCCTGCATGCACGAGAAATTTGGCTGCCTGCTGGAGGTGGGGAGCCGGCTTGGGACGTGGGGCATTGGGGCTACCCTGCAGCTCCAACAAAGAGGCAGTGGGTGCCCTGAGTGGGCTCCAGGGCACCTACCATTGACTGGCCAGGTCCCGAGGGATGGGGTCCGAAGGGGCAAAAATCAGCCCGGGAGGGGGGTCTTGCGGCCCTCCTCCCCTATTAATAATTGTCTAGGCTGGGGATCCGGTCCCAGGTGCCAATATTGGCCCAGGGAGGGGGGGCTGATTCTCTCCCTCCTCCTTTAATGATTGGCCAGGCCTCATTCTACTGAGATTCTGCTTGAACTTGATACCATTGATGCTAGGGCACCCGAGGAGAAGGTTTAAGCACTCCGAATTGACCCTGTGACCTTGTGATGTGCAATCCCCCCAAAATTATCTCCATTTATTATTTTTCAGTGGTTTCTATCAGAAGAAAAGAAAGGAATTCATCGGCCCAATTTTAATACGGCATAATTTTAAACAATGTCGGGGTGCACTATACTTTTTAAAATCCCTGTCTGATCCTTTAGTCTGTTTTTCATTAGCTTTTAAACAACAAAGAGAGTGACCCTTCAAAACAAAGGGAACTGGGTTGAAACAGGTAATAATAAATTATTCCCTTTGGTATTCTTAATTCATTAGACTATCCATATTCATCCACACTCATTCAATCAAGTGTACCCCAATATTGAACAACTAAAGCGGAAAAAAACAAATAAATTGCCTTGCCAGTAATATAAAAATATCTCCTTCGTTATTGAAAGTTTTTTTCTTACACAATTATTGTTCTATTCTACACAATGTTAAAAACACAATACAATTTCATTAAAAAACATGCTATTTCATGAATGGGAGAGACTCTGTTTGATCTCATATACCTTTGTGTATCTACAATATTAGATGACAAAATGGCACATCACATTTCTTTATGTACCTATTCATTCGAAATTACCCAAATGTAAATTATACACATGTATAATGTCAGTTATTTATACAAATCCAGAATATAAACCACAATAAAAAAACAATACTCAAAATGAAAAGATGTCGACGCGGCGTTTCGGTGGGATAATGCTGGTTTACACCACCTTCTTCAGGACAGATTAAAAACAGTATTGTAGAATCTGAAATTATACGTAAAACAGAAGAACAATATATGTAAATGTTCAATCTCACGAGATATTTTGACATACTGACAAGGCTATCATATTTTAACAAACCCAATGGAAAGACAATAAGAATTGGGTTTGGGGCAAATGTTCTGATGAGGGACTGTGAAAAAATGGGTGAGGGGGGAAACATTCAATCCCATTAGGGACCATCAACCCCACCCACACTTTCAGCCTTTCGAACATACATACTCACAAGCAACCTAGTGTAAGACTGTCACATACCTAAAATAGAGGTTCATGTTCAGTCATATTATTTCTTAATCTTGATGCGATGAAAGAATGTTTCTTGGTGTCTATGATTACACCTCCAATAATCTGAAACGTTATATCAATACTTGGATCAGGATTCATGTCATTTGCCCATCTGTTATTATTAATATATCTCTAACTAGAGATTTCATCTATTTTTTAATAATATTTTAGCAAGATAGACCCACATTTTAAATACAGGATGTATATTTACATAGAGATTTATCAATTCCTCTATGCCGAGGTTCAAATTAAATTGTTTGTTTCTTTTTACGTCCCTGGAATTTATCTATCCTGACGGGAAAGCAAAGAAGTTTTTTGTTACTTTACTTATTGTTATTCATTTCATGATTAATAGTTTCGAGCAAATGAATTTATGCTCACCTTTCCACTATTTAATCCTCAGTCTCTTATATTCAGGCGTGATCATTGAATTCAAATTTGGGACTTCTTTTTTCTCCCGCGTTTTTCTTTTATAATGCCTCTTGTTTAGGCTGTATAGGTAAAAGAGTACTAGACAGCCTTCAGATTGGCTTATCCTATTATTCTTTAATCTAACAATTTTTCTAGTAATTTTTCGCCCAGTACTAACATATTATGCTACATAGTACTGGAAAACATGAACCATGTTTATAGCCTCCCAGAATAAATGTAAAACTGCAACTCTGGGGTCCGGGGGGACTGGTTGTTTTGCCTAAGAGTATAAGGCTATGTTATTCAAAAGTTGCACTGAAAATAACCCTCCGGTTCCTCCCACCGGCTATCACCCGTTTTGTCAATAATCCCTATTATATATCCGTCCTCTAGTTAGCTCACCATTTTGATGAAAACATCACGTTCAAACCGGTCGGGACGTATTTCAGCGGCTAATTTGCTCCAGGAGAAGAGGGTTATTTATCGGGTTCCGATAACTACGTATTTTCCCTCGTTCCTCTCAATTGGGCTAAATGTCACTTCCAGGGTCATGGCCCATACTAGTTTTACTCTGTACAGCATGGCGGCCATCTTGTATAAGTGGTTGCGGCTCAGCTAATTGAGAATACCCAGTAGAGCCGACCTTACATAAAATATACAGATTTTACACGAGATGTCTTGCATACATATTTATGCATATTTTAGCAGCTAATTAACTCAGGGCAAAGGCAATTATTTTACGGTTGCTCAAAGAATTCCTGCGTTCTTATTGATTAAGCTAAACGTCACTTCCGGAATTCACACATATACTAGTTTTTTCTCTGTATAACAAGGCGGACATTTTATATAGGTAGTAAAATAATAACACTTATGTCGGAAGCCCAATGCATACGGTCATTCTCTTTTATACGACATAAAGATTACTCGATTATATATAAAGAGACTATCAAAATAATATCAAAATAATACCCAAGGATACAGTCAAATAAAATTTAAATTTAAGGTCCTTTCCTGTATTCGGTGGCTTGATCTTTCTGATATCGTTTATACGGTGGCCATCTTGTTTGAGTAAATAACGCAGATCTAATAGTAAATACCTAATATACCAGCTGATGTTTTTTACATACAGATATCCTACTGAATATAACGTGTAGGCCTTTCTTATAGGTATAAACTTCTCTATTGTCATCGGTTTTCTTTAACATTCATCCCCAAAGGCCAAGGTGAATACTAAGAACATTACATTATAATGTTCATGTTATACAGTCCTAACTATTATATATGTACAAGTCATCAGTATGATGGTCGTCTCATATTCAATTACTGCACCCATATTTTGAGAATAAACAGTCACAGTGTCGACCATAAATTATACTGTTACATAGTTTAGTGGCTATCTGTAAATGAGCCTACTCAATTATATTTTCTCCAACTAAATTATATATAGGTTAATGGTAATTTAATCTTTTAACCAAAAAGGCTCCACATCATTCTCTTTAATGAATATAAACATGATTTCAACAAGTTTATCAATATCCAACTTCCAGCAGCTATCTATGGATTCTCTCCCATTCCTCCCTGTTATTCAATCAATAAATATATGTTTTGAATTTACACTGGAAGAACTGTTCTCTCACTTTCCGTTTTTTATCTAAATCGCCACCTCTAAGGGTTCCTGTTATTTTTTCTAATATGCAGCATTTCAGATCATCCACTGTGTGATTACAAGTAGTCCAATGTTCAGTAAGGGGGGCGTTCAGTTTCCTTGTCCTCAATGCAGATCTATGCTCGTTGAGACGCACCTGAATCTCTCTGGATGTTTCACCCACATAGCCTTTCCCGCAGGGGCATATAATTAAGTAAATTACATTCTTTGTCCTACAGTTGAACATGGTGTTGAATGTGTGTTTAACACCATCTAGAAGAATTTCTCTACCCTAAATAACTGAAGCACAGTTACTACATGTGATACATGGGAAATTCCCCATCACTTTTTTGTTTATATCAATACTGATGGAAGATAACTGGTTCTCTATAGGTTTGTACCAGCCTATTCCTAATAGTTTTATTCCTGCAATAGGAGAAAAGGGGTTTCTCAAAAGGTTCTCCATTCCTATCTTGCAGAAAAGACCAGTTTCTATTAATTATATTTTTAATTTTGGTTACAAATACCATTTTGGCTCCTTTAGTTTCCCTTACTTTATCATTATCAAAGAGAAGTTCCCTGTTAAAATATTTTGCCCGTTTATATGCCTGCTTAATAATTTTCTTAGGGTAACCCCTGTCCTGCAACTTAACTTTCAAATTGCTGGCATGAGTCTCAAAATCACTCCTATTAGTACAATTTCTTCTGAGGCGAAGAAATTGTCCAAAGGGGATATTGTCCTTTTGGCATCTCGGGTGGTCGCTTTCATAATGTAGAGTCGAGTTTCTGTCAGTCGGTTTTGTGTATAGGTCCACCATCAGATGATTATCCCTTGCTTTAATTTTGATGTCTAAAAAGTCACAGTATTCTTGACTCATGGTTGATGTGAATCTCAAGTTAGAATCTCCACAATTCAACCAACTAATAAAGCTGTCTAAATCGGTTTTATCACCTTCCCAGATGGAAAACACATCCTCTATGAAATGTGAGCAATGGGTCACATTTTCATAGAAGGGTGCGGCCTCATTGAAGATGTGCTTGTCTTCAAACGCTCCTACATATAAACAGGCCAGACTGGGAGCGCATGTAGCTCCCATGCTAGTCCCTTTAATTTGGCAAAAGAAACTTCTATCGAACAAAAAGATATTATTTTTTTAAATCAGTTCTGTAAATTCAATAATTAGCAAAGCATGTTCTGAAAGATCCCCATTTGTGTCTTTCAATATTTCCCTAACTGTATTAACAGTTGCTGTTTGTGGGATATTGGTATATAGTGCTTCAATGTCTAATGACACCCACCATTGATTTTGCGAATTAAAACTTAGTCCTTCCACCTTTCTAAACATGTCTTTAGTATCTTTAATGTAGGATCTTTGTTGAGACACTAAAGGTCTCAAACATTTATCTACATATTTACTCAGGGGTTCAGTGAGTGAGTTAATACTAGATATTATGGGCCGCATAAGGGGGTCAATTAAGTTTTTATGGACTTTGGGTAGTTCATACATTGCTGATAATAAAGGATGTAAATTAAGTAGAAACTCATACTTATCTTGGCATGTTATGTTGTCCTCTTTCGCCAAGTCGAGGCACTGTTTTACTCTAATTTGTAAGTTTTTCCACTCATCTTGATTGGATTGTCTATAATGTTCTTTTACCGATAGAAGGGTCATCATTCTTTTATTGTAGTCACCTGTGTCCATTAGGACTATACTTCCATCTTTATCGCCAGGTTTAATTGTTAAATTTTCACAGTTCTCCAAATTTTTTAGGGCAATACGTAAGTCCTGAGATAAATTGTTATTATGGTACTTTATATTCTTTTTAAGTAAGTCTTCCAAATCCTTCTCAACCACTCTTTCAAAGGTCTCAACTCCCTTGTCCACCATCTGACGTGATGGGGTCCAGGTAGACATAGGTTTCAAGCCTGAACTATTTTCCTTGTTGTTAGGTTCTTTGTTTACAAAGAATTTTTTTAATCTAACTTTTCTAAATACGTTTTTATTGTCTTTCTGTATTTCATAAGTATTAGGTGGGGCCACCGGGGCTAAACCTAATCCTTTTTCAAGCAGAGTTGTTTCTTCTGTACTTAACATTCTGCTCGATAGATTGATTATTGGGGCTTTATTTGTTGTCATTAATCCCAGACTTTCTGACTCCTGGTCTTCATGTATTGATTCCTGTAAGGTGCTTGACGTTGGAAGTTCCCACGTCCTCTCCCCCTCGGTCCCTGATTTTGTCTTTGTTGTTGTTGTCCTAAAAAAGGCCTCTGTGTATCTCAATTTTGTCCCCCATTGGTATCCTTTCTGTTTCTTTGTTCTGCACTACTTTAATCTTCAGATTCAGTACTCACATATGAAGTGTCAGAAAAGCTGACATGTTTCTTCTGACCACATGGTCGATATGGGTACCAATTTCTATTCTGATATCCTTCCTGTACTGGTTTATCATAATAGTCTTTTTGGAGATAAGGGCATACTTTTTCTAAGCTATATCGATTTATATCCTTTCTGAGTTTGTTTGTTGCAGTTTTACATTTATTGTGTGAGGCTATAAACATGGTTCATGTTTTCCAGTACTATGTAGCATAATATGTTAGTACTGGGCGAAACATTACTAGAAAAATTGTTAGATTAAAGAATAATTGGATAAGCCAATCTGAAGGCTGTCTAATACTCTTTTACCTATACAGCCTAAACAAGAGGCATTATAAAAGGAAAACGCGGGAGGAAAAAGAAGTCCCAAATTTGAATTAGACGATCACACCTGAATATAAGAGACTGAGGATTAAATAGTGGAAAGGTGAGCATAAATTCATTTGCTCGTAACTATTAACCATGAAATGAATAACAATAAGTAAAGTAACAAAAAACTTCTTTGCTTTCCCGTTAGGATAGATAAATTCCAGGGACGTAAAAAGAAACAAACAATTTAATTTGAACCTCGGCATAGAGGAATTGATAAATCTCTATGTAAATATACATCCTGTATTTAAAAGGTGGGTCTATCTTGATAAAATATTTTAAAAAAATTAATGAAATCTCTAGTTAGAGTATATCAATAATAACAGATGGGCAAATTACATGAATCCTGATCCAAGTATTGATATAACGTTTCAGATTATTGGAGGTGTAATCATAGACACCAAGAAACATTCTTTCATCGCATCAAGATTAAGAAATAATATGACTGAACATGAACCTCTATTTTAGGTATGTGACAGTCTTACACTAGGTTGCTTGTGAGTATGTATGTTCGAAAGGCTGAATGTGTGGGTGGGGTTGATGGTCCCTAACGGGATTGAATGTTTCCCCCTCCTCCCCCTTTTTTTCACAGTCCCTCATCAGAAAATTTGCCCCAAACCCAATTTTTATTGTCTTTCCATTGGGTTTGTTAAAATATGATAGCCTTGTCAGTATGTCAAAATATCTCGTGAGATTGAACATTTACATATATTGTTCTTCTGTCTTACGTATAATTTCAGATTCTACAATACTGTTTTTAATCTGTCCTGAAGAAGGTGGTTAAACGAGCATTATTCCACCAAAACGCAGCGTCGACATCTTTTCATTTTGAGTATTGTTTTTATATTGTGTTTTATATTCTGGATTTGTATAAATAACTGACATTGTACATGCGTATGATTTACATTTGGGTAATTTCGAATTAATAGGTACATAAAGAAATGTGATGTGCCATTTTGTCATCTAATATTGTAGATACACAAAGGTATATGAGATCAAACAGAGTCTCTCCCATTCATGAAATAGCATGTTTTTTTAATGAAATTGTATTGTGTTTTTAACAGTGTGTAGAATAGAACAATAATTGTGTAAGAAAAAAACTTTCAATAAAGAAGGTGATATTTTTATATTACTGGCAAGGCAATGTATTTGTTTTTTTCCGCTTTAGTTGTTCAATATTGGGGTACACTTGATTGAATGAGTGTGGATGAATATGGACAGTCTATTGAATTAAGAATACCAAAGGGAATAGTTTATTATTACCAGTTTTTCATTAGCGTCATTCTTATGGGCATGTATGAATAAAAGGAAACAACTGGGCTCATAAGTAAGATATGGACTCTTCCATCATTTTATCTTGGCACAATTCGACATTTGATAACCGTTATTTTAACATATATTTTAAATGGTCATAAGTGTATATGTATGTGGAATTTATAATGAATTTTTATTCGGGCATTCTCGTACCACCATGAATTGGGATTGTATGTTGACTGTTGCTGTTTTTTGTAGTTCCGTTTTTTATGTGCTTTTATGATCTTAACTGGAAAAGATTGAATAAAGTTTCTAAAGAGTAAAAAAGAAGATTGTCCATGCCACGAGGGATAGGGTCCCTGTTGCCAAAATCGGACTGGGGCAGGTGCCACATGTCCTCCTCCCCTTATTTTTGATGACCAGGCCCCGGGAGATGGGGTCCTTGGGGCCAAAATCGGCCCAGGGAGGGAGGCGGCATGCCCACCTCCCCATTTACTATATGGATGGGCCCCGGGGGATAGGATCCCCGGGGCCATAATCAGCCCAGGGAGGGGAGGCACAGGTTGCCTGCATGTGGGGAGTTGGCCGCAGGCCAAAGGCTGGGCACTGGGTTGGTTGCCTGTGGGGGGGTTGGCTGCAGAGCCTGGTCACAGTCCAAGCCCTGCGGCCAACCCCTTGCTGCACACTCTAAAGGCCATGAGCAGCAGACATTGAATTAATGTATGGTCATTAAATATCGCTGAACATTAAAAATTCACTGAAAAAACCAAAGGTTACAGGGACATTATGGTTAGGAAACAGAATTAATAAAACCTTAGAAATTCACTATAAAAACCAAAGGGTACCGGGACTTTATAGTTAGGTTCACATTTTACACACACACAACCATAGAAATTCAGCAGTTGTAGTTAGAGTTGTCTGAAGAAACTATGACCTGTGCCATAAGGTAACTATAACTCACGCCGTTGTCATGCATTGCTAATTACCCCACATATTACATCACTCATGTCATCTTCTATGACATCATTGATAATATTATTGCAACATTTGCTGCAAAATTATTGATGAGAAAAGTGTGCATGGCGGGGGTGCGAGTATAGTACACCAAATCATGCATTCTAGGTCTAGCTTTCTGCCAAAATTGGTGTACTTCCGTCCAGCCATTTTGCCTGTAGCGCTGTTCCATTTTCCTATGGGAAATTGAATTGGGAAAAGGTGTTTTGGAACCACCCTCCCCCCCTTTTTCTCAGCCCCTTTTTGACAGATCACCCTGACACTTTCCAGGAAGGAGCTGAGTTGACTCAAAAAAAATTGTGGAAAATGTCATAAGATTGGTCAAATGGAGCCAAAGTTATTAGCAAACCAAAAAAAAACAGTCTTAATTATAACTACTAAGTGGGCCCTTGCAAGTCTCCTGAACTTTAATTAAAAGTGAGGAAAGTGTGTGTGTCCTCAACGTAAGACATGAAGGAAAAAGCTAATTATCTAATGAAGGCCACTAACTAGGTAAATATTGAAAACAGAGGGGCTAATGGAAGACCCCCGAAGGACTCCACACATCACAGATTTGGATAAGGAGCAGTAAGGAGGGAGAAAGACTGACTGTGTGTTGGGTCCTTGCATTCCTCCTGGGAATGCGAGGGTTTCCATGGAGAAGGAATGCAGGAATTAAACGGGAGGTGGTTGGTGGTCAGAAGCAATAGCCGGAGCTGTGTTGTTGTCCTGCTGTCATCATTATCTCAATAAAAGAGGTTTATCTACAGACCTGCTTCTCTGTAGTGGCGACAAGCTGGCAGCATGATAGTAAACCCACGTGTCAAGCCATCGCGGACTCCGTTGTGTGAACCACCCTGCACGGCTCGGCTCCTGTTCCTGAGATTCCAGGAACCTCTGCTGTGAACCACTGCTGCCCTGTGCTGTGGAATCCGGAATCAAGTATAGCTACCGCACTATACAAGGTACTCTGATCTTTATTTTAGTTAAGGCGAAGCGGCCGATCTTTGTTAGTTTTGCATGCACTCCTGTCGCAAGCGGAAGTTGCTGGCCAGCTCGCGCTCCTGTGTTGGTGTCTGCACGAGTAGCAGGAGATCCTTCCTGCCGCATCTAGACCGCACAGCCCTTGTGGCCCATGCCAGTATTGCTGCGAGCATCGCGGCCATTTTAGGAATGTTTTCAGTGACACACACACTGAACTCGGTTATTGCGTGTCATTAGACCAGTGATACGCACACTGTCTACAATTGGAACCTGTATATTTACCACAGTTGTGTGTGCATGTACGGTGACAGGCACACCAGATTTAGCACAGTATTTGTCAAGTTCATTAAGCAAGCAGCCCTTATTTGCCTGTTACACAGTGACAGGCGCACCCGTTCAAAGAATTGTCCACTACTCCTTCCAGCACGTTTTACTAAGCTTTAAATACGAGCACATTAGTGAATTGTTCATTGTGTCTTCATATTACTTATTTTGTTCAACGTTCTACAAATTCATATCATAGTTATGCAGCATTCATTGATTCCTCCCCCAGGCTTTTCTCCTAGTCCAACAACTCCCGAGTTGGTTTGGGAACAATGGAAGGAAGCTTATTTGAATGCTTTGAAGGAAGATTCTTTCACCCCCAAAAAGAAATTTGCAATTCTTTGTCACTGTCTTGGTTCTGAAGGTCAGAAGATACTAAATCATATTCCCAGAGAGGCTGTCCTGTCTATTGATGGAGAAGGTGAGGGTGATGAAGTCACTGACGAGTATGCAACGGCCATCAAATCTTTTGATGTGAGGTTCAAAGCAAGGAAATATTTTATAATGGAAAGACACAAGTTTTACAGTAGGGCACAAATTTCAAGAGAATCGACTGCTGGCTATGTTGGTGCTCTAAGAATTCTAGTGGTTTTGTGTGAGAACAGGAATTTTGAAGACAAACTAATAAGAGATCAACTGGTTGGAAAAAGTAATTTAAAAAAATCCAGGAAGCTTTATTATCTAAACCAAATCTCATATTAGAGAAAGCTGTCGAAATAGCATATAGAATTGAAAGCACAACTATGTTCAAGGACCGAATGACGATGTCACATGTGAAGTCTCAGCCTCAGGACGTCCTAGCTGTAAAGCTGAAATACAGGAAAGGAAAAATCAAGGCGAACACAAGAAGTATATCTGATAGGACAAATAAAAAACAATCTTCCAGACAGTTAGAGTGTTTTAGATGTGGTAGCACATCTCACCTTGGGAATGCAGGTGTATGTCTTGCCAGGGAACGCACATGTGCTAAGTGCATGCGCAAGGGGAATTTTGCTAGAGTATGCAGGACAGGCAGACCGCCACCAAGCAAAATCCATGGTGTAGGTTCTAGCAAGGTTGGTGAAAATGAGAGTTCCACGAGTGACAAAGGTGAAGTGTTGATGGTTAAGGATGCAAATTGCATAACTGTATATGGGGTTTCTGAGAACACCCTAGTAAGGCCTCATTGTACCCTAAACATCAATGGAATTGATGTAAAGGTCATGGCAGACTCAGGATATCCATTCACTATGCTGAGTGAGAAAGTATTGTGCATACAAAAAAATGCGTTGGAATTGATATAAACCAATTAATAAGTATAACAGTAAGGACAAATCAATTAATCCTTCCAATGGATTCTCAATATTATCCACTAACTTTGATAGATTTATAGAGACGACACCCAATAGTAGTTCGAAAAAGATTTTTTATATATATATACTTGCATAAAGTTTTTTTAAGACAATACATACATATATATACAAAATATACAAAAACATATACACATAAAAAACAAAAATTCAAAAAATCAATCTATACATATATTCAACTTCCTTTTTACCCTAAGTTGATACTACGGATGCCAAACCATTGTTATCAGTAGCATTCCGTATACCGAAGATAGCCCTCAAGCATAGAGAAACCAAATGAGGGGAAATCTCTACCCTCTTTTGTTGACGTTATTCTTTTAACAAAATTTAAACTTATGGAGGGCTTCTCCTGGGTGGAAAGTGTACTGCTTGGCAGATGGATTATATGTACGCCACACATCTATAAGGCCAATAGCTGATAGGAACTCTGCTAGTGCTTTACCTGCATTGTCCCTGTGTCTGGCTGGCCGACGATCCACCTCCCCATCGAGTCGAGTGAGAAAGTGTGGCAAAACAATTTCAAGAGTTGTCATTTAAGAGAGTCTAGAATTCGTCCCATAGGTTATGGAGGGAAGTCCATAGATGTAGTGGGGGAATTTAAAGCAGAATTTGAATTCCAGACAAGCACCTCGAATGGAGTGGTATATATAGCTAAAGACAATGCTTACTTACTGGGCTGGCATGATCAGAAGAATCTAGGAATATTGTTGGATCCCAACAAACCAGCTCAAGCTGAGGAATGAATATTTACCGATTCTTCTGGTAAGGGAGAAGAACGCATGGAAAGAGGAGTGCCCCGAGGTTTTCCAACAGAAGTTAGGCAAACTGAAAGGTTTCACGCATAAAATAAAAGTGAAGGATGGAGCAGTCCCTGCTGTTCATAAGGTTAGGAGGGTACCCTTAGACTTGCATGCTGTGTAAGAGGGGATTATATAAGTTATGTGAAGGTGATTTCGAACCAACAGAATGTTCAGACTGGGTAGCCCTATTGTTTTGGCACGCAAGGCTAACGGTTCTGTTCGTATGTGTGTGGACTTACGCGATCTACATAATCAAATCTGGACTGATCGCCACCCCCTTCCCAATATCACCGAAATGGTATCTAATCTGAAAGGGGGCAGCATTTTTAGTGTACTTGATACGACTTCAGTCTATCATCAAATTGATTTGCATCCTAGCTCTAGGCACTTACTTCTTTTATAACCCCGAAAGGTTTATTCCGTTTCAAGGGTATGCCATTTGGATTGGCATCGGCCTCAGCTGTTTTTCAGAGGGTTGTAGAAAGTTTATTCAAGGGTCTAGAAGGAGTCATTGCGTTCCAGGATGATGTTTTAGTATTTGGCAAGGACCAGGATCAACATGATAGCAGAGTGTGGCAGGCTTTATCCATTTTAAGAGAGAAGGGGGTGACACTGAGGGGCCGATTCCGATTCGGGCCGGAAATCTCTCCGACCGAATCGGACCTGTGCAGCCCGACCAAACGAGTACGATGCGTCCGTATGCTATCGTACTCGAGTCGGTCGGACTCCCATTGAAGTCAATGGGACCCGGTCGTACAACGCGTACTCGGGCTCCCATTGCCTCAATGGGTGCGAGGCGAACAAGGGCACCCCCTACAGCGGGTACGCGGCGAAGCGACTCGCGCCGTACACGCACAGGTAGGGGGGACCCATGGGTCCCCCGCGTGTGCGACTCGCACGGCTATGCGTACAGGGGGGTCCGACGCGGACCCCCGAAGTACGGCTCCGACTGCTCTTTCGAGCCGGACGGCGCGTGTTTGTCGGACTGCTCGCGGCGTGTATCGTACTTACCCGGCCGGGGAACGTCTCCATTGCGCGGTGCGAGTCGTGTCTGAGCGAGTCGGTCAGTGCGGTTAGACCCGGGAACGAGTCGGTCGGAGCGGTTGGGACGCCCGTACGAGTCGGTCGGCGATTTCGCATCGTATTCGCTCGTCCGGACGCGCGTACGAATCGGTCGGGAAATAGGGCTCCGAATCGGATCCGGTTATGCCGAATCCGATTCGGAGCCCTACCGGCCGAGATCGGAATCGGCCCCTGAGTGTGGATAAATGCAAATTTAACTCTCTCAGCATTGACTATTTAGGTTACAAATTGTCTGCTAAGGGAGTAGAGCCCAAGTCCAAATTAGTGGATGCTATGGGTTATTTTAAACCTCAACTACGATCCTTTTTAGGTCTAATTGAATTCTACACCAGATTCATTACTAAATGTGCAGAAAAAACATTCAATATGCGGAATTTACTTTAAAAAAAATGTTCGATTTGTGTGGTGTGAGGGGTACAACCAAGAATTTGAAGATATCAAAAAGGAGGTTATGCATGCAATACCTTTGAAACCATTTGATACTCAGGACAAAAGTATTATTATGACTGATGCCAGTCAACTGGGCCTTGGTGCTGTACTTCTGCAATGCAGGAATGGCAGGGATGATGTTGTAGCTTTTGCCTCTAGGAGCTTGAGGGGTGCAAAGTCATCTTATTCTGTAATCAAGAGAGAAGCATTAGCGTGTTGGTGGGGTATTGCACATTTTAAAATGTACTTGTGGGGTGTACGTTTCACAGTGTGAGTTGATCACAAACCTCTAGTTCAGCTGTCTACCACCAAAGGTATGGAACGTGCCACACCAAGAATTGCCAAATGGCAATACAGACTTCAGCAATATGATTATCATGTGGAGTACGTACCCGGAGCTAAAAATGTGGTGGCGGATTGCATGTCTCGCTTTCCCCTTTGTGATCAGCGGGGGTATGATGAAACCATGGATGAAGTGGGTGTGGAGGCAGATTTAGTATGTGTGCTAGAACAACATTGTCATGGGGCCATATCTGAAAATGAATAGGTTGCTGCATGTGAATTGGATGAGCAATTGAAGGAAGCTAAAGATGGCATTCTTCAAGGTTGGTCACAATGGAAATCCGATGGGGTGATAAGTGATGTGTATAAGCACGTCTTTGAAGAATTGTCCATAGTTAATGGTCTTGTGTTTCGGTCAAGTGTGCTGGTGGTGCCGGAGGGAATGAGATGTAAGGTTATGGCTTCAGCCCATGAGGGACACATAGGTATGTGAGCTATGAAGAGAAGGATACAGGAGAACTTTTGGTGGCCTGGGTTGGACAGGTGTGTGGAGCACTATGTAAGGGATTGCATTAATTGTGCCAGCAGTGATAAATCCCAAGTTACCATTCCTAGTCCGGTGGAGGCAGTGGAAGTGCCATCCAAGGATTGGAGCAAATTAGCAATTGATATCATTGGTCCCATGGTTTTAACTGATGGAGTGTGGGAGTATGGTATTGTAGTGGTGGATTTTACAGTCGTTGGCCGGAAGTTACATTTGTGAAATCTCCTAATTGTTCTAAGATCATTTAGTTGTTTGGATTCCGTTTTTGATAAGGAATACTTGAAGAGATCCTGTCGGACAATGGTTGTCAGTTTACATCTTCACAATTTTTTGAGTTTTTAAATTTCTTAGGAATCAAGCACACTAGAACGTCTTTATACCATCCCAGGAGTAATGGTATAGTGGAAAGATTCTATCGAGTTCTCAAGGGCAATTTCAGTTATCTAAAGTGAATAGATTGAATTGTAAAGTGGAGTTAAGGAAATTATTGTGGGTTGTTCGCACCACTCCCAACTCTGAGACAGGTGTGTCACCTTTTGTATTGTTGAGAGGTAGAGTTCCTGCGTCTAAAATGATGAGACAGTGGATGGGGGAGTTATCCATTTCCAAAGATAAGTTGGACAATGTGGGAAGGAAGAGAGAACAAAAACTTAAAACAAGGACAGATGTCAAAGGTGAAGGAATTTCTGATGACAGCAGCGTTGAATGAACATATCACTATGGAGACACCGGATACAAGGGTAAGTGTCCCACATCGTTTATGCGAAAGTACGCTCCAAATGCAGGGGGACATGCCCAGGACAGTGAAAGGTCTTTTTTGGGAGAACCTGACATATGGACATGACATCCTTTTGGCTGAAAGAGATTGGCCACCTGAGTTCAGTGCCCTAAGGGGGAAGATGTAATTTTACCAGCTTTCTCGGGCCTCGTTCCAGAGTCACTTAAATATTCATAGGCGAAGGAGTGGGCATTAGCAATAGCTGCCGCACTTTACCGCAATCATGTAGGGTGGGATGCTGAGTCACCTCACCATAAATTTCCATTAAAATCTACTCCTACTCCACAGAGGCAGTACCCAATAAAACATGACGCAACGAAAGAAGTCAGGGAGATCTTAGATCAACTTGAGTACCAAAGTGTAATTGAAAACTGCACCTCTCCCATGAATAATCCTTTGTTTCCCATAATGAAACCCGACAATTCATACATTCTAGTTTAGACTACAGGCATTTGAACACATGCACATGAACATTTGCAGTACAAAATGCACACAGTGCCACAGTAATGAATAACATTATGCGGAAAAAATACAAAACAACACTAGATACCTCGAATGGTTTCTTCAGCCAAAATATAGCACCTGGAAGCAGATATTTGACAGCATTCTCGGCTCTAGGCACTCAGTGCCAATTCTGTAGACTGCCCCAAGGGTATAAGAATAGCCCTGGGTTCTTCTCAGCAAGAGTAACAGAGTTACTTTACAATTGTGATGAGGAGGCATTGTCCTATGTAGATGATATTTATCTGACAGACAGTGAGTTATTGGAACACTTGAACATGGTGAACAACATAATTCTGGGATTCGAAAATGTGGGCTACAAATTTAACTTTAAAAATCAAAAATTGCCCATCTCAATGTCCTATTTTTGGGGTATGAGCTATCAAGTGAAGGGAAAAGCCTGGCAGCTAATTTGTTAGAAAAATGTGCGCTGCTTCAACCTCCAAAGACTCTGAAAGGTTTACAATCCATTTTAAGACTCCTAAATTTTGGCAGAACATACATTTTGGATTATGCTGAAAGGGTTAAACCTTTCTACGACCTAATCAGACCTGATTTTTCAGTCCAACATTGGACACAGGAATACACAGAAATTCTCTGTTCCATACAAGCTGACATGATAGCTTCCAAACGCTTACCCACACATGTAAATACCACTAATTTGGCAATCTGTAACAGCTAGTGTATTAGGCTCGGGTGGCAGTTGGGTCAATCACCTATATGGAGTCCAGAGGGCACTTAACAACATGCAAAGAAAATCCCTGGGGGCCGTACTACATATGAAGTCCTGTTTGGGATAAGAATGTGGGTACCAGACCTCGATTGTGGCAGCACAGTGCCGGATGAAAAACCATTTGACATCAATGTTCGTTTGGCTGTTTTACAGGAACTCAATGAATTACAGGCATTAGAAAGCAAGGTCCAAGTAAAACGCACCACCACTAGAGAAGTGAAAGCTGATCCGCAAGACCTGCCTGGGTCCCGAAGAGTGGGGACCTGGTCAGAGAAAAGATCAGTGACAATAAAGAATTTGGGCCATCTTACAGAGCGCCTGTACCTGTCCTGGCTGTCGAAGGAACAAGAACAGTACTTCTTCTGCCTCTTGCCGGCTCCAAAGACAAGAGATTAGTCTCAATTGATCTGATCTAAGCACACTATGTGACTGATACTCAACAGTAGGCCACGTGGGCTCCTGGGTAGCCACCGATCTCCTCTCACTACCATACAACAAGTTCAGATGGAAAGATTAATAACCTTTGAAGACTCCACTCCGCGAAGCGGAGTTACCAACAATGGAATGCAACTTGTACCTATTGAAACTGAACAACATCAAACTGCAAAGGACACACAGATCTCAATTCGGCCTAATACCGACGTCTATGTGAATATGTCTCGAACTGAGGCATCTGCCAGTTCCACAAAACCTGCTGAGCTACCAAAGATCGATCAGACTGCGTCTGGCTACTTTATCGATTTTGACGATTTCTCATTGGCTCTAAGTGAATCCAAGTTACAACCACCGCCTGTTCCCCACAAACAACGAATTTGTGATTTCTACCTTTGGCTGAAAAATACTTACTTTGTTTTTCCCTGGCTACAGATCTGGATTGCAATTGGTCTACTGTTCCTGGTCCTTTGGATTGGTATAGTAACTGTCTTTCTCTTGCTCCTGAATGGACATTACCTCCCAGAATGCTCTGCCGTGCAACATGTGAACTTGGTCCTGAAACCGCATGCATCATCCCACCCTGAACAGAGGGACCTGTCCTTAGTGAACATTACAGCAGTTCCAGTTCCGGAAGGTATAGTTTGGGACAGAGTTTCCTATGATGTGTATGGTCCTACTGAACTCTTAATAATACCTCATTTATTCAAAATTTCTCTTAGTGATATCATCACCTCTAGTACTCTCTCTGATGATTGGGACATTGAAACTGTGCATACTGGGGGAGGAATCCAGTCTTCGGAGCTCGGTTAGACAGAGCAATAAAATGATCAACTATAACAACAACATCATGAACCCTACGAACAACAACGTCTCTCTGCTGGACAGGAAGGCTGTGGGGACACCAGCCATGGTGGGCTTCCCGAGGAGGCACTCAGTTACGATGCCCAAGTTCAACCAGAACCAGTTCCTCAACAGCCTCAAGATGGAGCCCAGCTCCACCACCATGGGCAACAAGGAGAACAAGTTCTGCGACCGCTCCTTCTCGGAGAACGGTGAGCGGCTGCTGCAGAAGCCTGGTGGCCAGGTCAACTCCAGCCGCTACAAGACAGAGCTGTGCCGGCCTTTCGAGGAGAACGGTGCCTGTAAGTACGGCGACAAGTGCCAGTTTGCCCATGGCATCCACGAGTTGCGCAGCCTGACCCGCCACCCCAAGTACAAGACAGAGCTCTGTCGCACATTCCACACCATCGGATTTTGCCCCTATGGGCCTAGGTGTCATTTCATCCACAATGCAGAAGAGAGGCGCCAGGTGTCCAGCTGGGATCAGATGGCCTTCTCCCTCTCCAATTCCAAGCTGGACAGGCCTCGGCTCCAGCATAGCTTCAGCTTTGCTGGCTTCCCCACCGCCAATGGGCTGCTGGACAGCCCCACCTCCATCACACCGCCACCGGCCCTCAGTACCGAAGACCTCCTCAACTCTCCCAACTGCGCCAGCAACCCTTTTACCTTCTCAAGCCAGGAGCTGGCCAGCCTGTTTGCCCCCAGCATGGGCATGCAGTTGCCTCTGGGATCCTCAAATGTGCCCGGCTCCCCAACATCCTTTCTCTTCCGGCCCATGTCTGAGTCCCCCCAGATGTTTGACTCTCCTCCCAGTCCCCAGGACTCCCTTTCTGACCAGGAAGGATACCTGAGCAGCTCCAACAGCAACAGCGGCTCTGATTCGCCTACCCTCGATTCCAACAGGCGCCTTCCCATCTTCAGCAGACTCTCCATCTCCGACGACTAAAACTGCCTCCCTGCTACTCTTCCCGCCTTTTTTTCCCCATTACAATGTTAAGCTGAACTGATCTTTGTCGAGGGGGTTAGAAGCTGAGATTGGTCCACCTGCCTGACGCCTGAAACGCAAGTGCCAAATTGTGTCAACACCAGCAACAAAAAATGGTTTACAAAAAAAACAATTAGTGCCTTTATTAGACTGTCTTGCTGGGACAATTTTACCTCTCCAGCGCTAGAGGGCGCCAGCATGCACTTGAAAATAAGAATGCAGGGAAGTACCTGAACAGACGCGCCCTCCACTGGCCATGATGATACGGTGTCTTCTTTTGCCACTACCCTCTCCCTATGTAAGGCCATGTTTCTGCCAAGTCTAGTGGGTGGTGTTGGTATGTGGACAGCCCTCTTTCTCCTCCACCTAATCTTCAACTCCCTGTCTTTCGGACATGTCTTGCCTGGTCTGCAAGAGAGAAATCAAAGCTGTGGATGGATCTGGAATTGTTGACTCAAGTGTGGACTAAATGATGATTGTGGGGTGGGGGGTAAGAAGGGAGACAGCCAGAATGGAGTAAAGACTCAGGGGCATATTATCAAGAAACGGCGTTAAAATTATCGCCGCTTTAGCGGCAGAAAACTGCCGCTAAAGCGGCGATAATGGGCTTGATAATATGCCCTTGAGAATTCCAATAGAAGCCCATGTTCTGGTGTCAACATGGGCTTCTATTGGAATTCTCAAGGGCATATTATCAAGCCCATTATCGCCGCTTTAGCGGCAGTTTTCTGCCGCTAAAGCGGCGATAATTTTTACCCCGTTCTTGTTAATATGCCCCTCAGACTTTTGGTGCTACAAATATGCCCATGTAGACATGTGATCTCATTACGGTAAAAAAAAGGTGGGAGGGGCGGGTGGATGGGCGGTTCATTCCATGTGAAAAATGTAAACCAGTTCCATTAGAAAGACAGCTTTAATGGTATGCTCTAGAATACGTTTAGGCCAATCTTTAGAGCACTCACGCCAACTTTTTTTTCTCCTGGGTTTTTTTAAATTTTGTATAACTTTCAAAAACAAAAATTGGAGAACAAATTTTGCTTGTCATTGCACAACAATATAAAAAGCTTATTTAACTTATCAAAACGTATTTATTGCAGAACATATGCTTTTTTTTTTTGAAATTGTGTTCATATTTATCGGGATTGCTGAATCCATAGAATATATTCTTTTATGTTTAAATTATGATCTTCCATATTAATCTTAAGATTGTGAAGTGTCTTTTTTTCCTTCCCTCCTCCCCACAGTTTAATATATTATACTACAATGACTTTATTGTAACTACACTTTTGGTTATTTTATTTTTAAAAAACAATGAAAATTAATTTTTAAAAATGCGAAAACCATGTTGGATTTATTTATTTTTAGGTTTTTTGTCGCCCCCCCCGTCCTCTTCTGCCGCCATTGTGTTGGACTGCAAATTGAGTTAATGTGGTTACTGCCTTGTATATAAATATATGTATGTTTTCCCTCCCTGTTGTTGGTCCTAGGCCGCTTACAACTGAGCTGTAGAATGTATGTAAGCTGTGCTGTAAAACAGTGCACGAGACATTAGTTTATTTTTTTATTTTTGTATAGCTTCTTTGGGGGAAGAAAGCCTTGATGGACTAAAAGTGCCTAATTTTGAAGACATTCCAAACCGCAGTATCCTGTCTTTACGTTCCTTTTTTCCAAGTTTGGAAATTTCCCTGTAGAGGTGAACGTAACTGGCGCCATAAGAAGCAAAACATGAATGTATTTTTTCCCTGTTACTGTTCACTACATTTTTCCTTTGTGTGAGTTTAAGAGAAAGCTTTTTTACGACTGTTTGCAGTTTAAATCAATAAACCCCATGTTTTTCAAGAAAAAAAAAAAAAAAGAAACTGTGCATACTATGCTGTCTGATTTAGAACAATCCGCTGCATTTTCAAATGATGAATTGTATGATGATACTTCTAATTTTGGCAACATGTTCTGTTACCAACACTATGGTCACCATTTGTTGCACAAAGCAAGTATCCCACGTAATGTTTTCACTTACCATCAATGGGAACATTGCCCAACACAGCCAAAGGGTAGTTCAACAACATTTGCACAGAAGTTTGCTTATTTTTCTGGGTTTATCACTTCAGACCCGGCCTCTTATTACTATAGGCTTGCACCTACATCTGCAAAGAAGAATATGCCTACTGACACTAAGCTGATATACTCTGCTTCCTTTATTTCCCAACTGTCTTTACAGGGTTTCGACTTTTGGAGGGACACTATAGACACAAAATCTGTCTGGGGGACTAAAGATTGGCAGGTTCAGGGAATTGAGGCCCTATTTAGAGCATGCCTCATACCACATCAAATGATTTTCCTAAACAGGACTGTGGAACAGACTTCCTGTCTTGGGCTAGCCAAGATCAAGGATTTGAACACACCTCGGATTCCCTCACTTACACACTTTGAGGGTTGGCAAAACTTTACACTGCACAGTGAGGATAGATTAGAAGCAATGCTACACAATGGTTCTTACAATTCATCAGACCCCAATTGGAAGGGATGGTTGGTTTGGCCTATCAACACAAATAGGTGTCAATCATGATTCAGGGGTACCACAGAAGGATTTAGTATCCATAGGCCTGATCAGGGCTATGTACAATCAGAACGCTCGGGTGGTGACATCTTACAGTGTTGGGAAGTTATGCCTTGAGTGGCTAACGACCTCGACACTGTCTTAAGTGAAACAACACTTATCCCTTCTCTCAGATGACATGGATCTTAGGTATTTTTTGTGAGGTCCCCAAAAGCCACGTCAAAAGCGCTTCTTGTATGCTATTTACAATGAGCTATGGAAAATCTCTCAACAGGAGGCTGCTGAGAGACTACGTGAAATAGATAGGGTCAACCTTGAAAAGTCTTTGGCTGTGGACAACAATGGCACGACCACACTATCATCCAGAATTTATTCACTGGGCAACATTGTGTCTTCTGCAATAGATGTAATGGAACAGGATTTGTCTACTCTACAACATGGACAATCACAATTGCGGTCTATTCTATTATTTAGCTGGATGCTACAATCATTGCATTCTGGCCACGTGCCCTGGCATTACATTAACAGCACGACTCTGTTCTCTGTATACAATCTAGCAAAAAGACAGATGGTTATGGCACGCAGAGATGAAAAATATACCATGTTGCACATTGAAAAATTGGACCAATTACCTTTCACTGTGGCTGAGTCACCTTCCACAGAATGGTTAATCCATGGCTATATTACACTGCCAGTCACGACATTCCAATTTCAATACTGTCTCAAATACAATCAGGTAGGCAGATATGAAGCGCTAGGAGAAGGGTATATACACGAGTACTGGGAATTACCATAGAGATTTAGATGCAGGAATGGGGACACTGAAGTTTTTCTCAGCGGTTCAAACTGCGAAAGTGCTTTAAGTGGGTCCTTAGTTTGCAAGGACATTTCACTTCACGGGGCCTGTAATGCTTAGGTTGCTAACTTGTCCTGTTACTTGAAGGGTTCCCCGGCTGCCGTGATTCATCTGGTGTTCGAGTTGCTCTCGAATGGGAGCTATTTGATGCTGAATGATCAAGGCTGTTGTGGGATGGTACCGGCTTCGCATATCTGGTCACAGTAAGTTCTAGGGTTACTTGTTGTATGAAAGTATTGTTTCCACCGGCTCACACAGTTAGGGAGGCAACGCTATGGCCTTCATTGAATGTTTCCTTTATACGGTTTGATTCTCTGAGCAGACTGAAAGCCATGCTTTTTCAGAAAGATGTGGCCTGAACCTCAGCCCGAGAGAAGTTTGATCCCCAGTTTGCAAGGTCTTCATCTGAGATACAGGCACTAGTCCGTAGGAACTTCCCTCTCCATTTCGGGGAAATGGTTCATCGTATCTTTAACATGTCTGATATGAGGGGGATCGTGCACCTATTTAAATGTATAGGTTCTGGACTGTTGAGCACCTTTCAGACAAACTTCGGAGTCATTCCAGCATTCATACACTCCGTATTGGCAAGCGTTTTTGGAGGGCTTCCACTGGTCCTACTACTTGTAGTGGACATCCTGGTTTTAGTTTTCCTGCTTCGCAATGGATGGCCCAGTTCATTGAGAGATGGAAAAAGCACTACTGGTGTGACGTTGTCGTGAACGCATGGTGCTTCATCTGGGCACACCTCGGCTATAGGAGCTAAGCGAGCATTGGTTCCCATCGTACAGACCAGTCTGGTTTGACTGCATCTTGCCTGGGTTCCACTGCCTATTCTGCGGATACGAATGTGTGTTGGACATGTGTTGGACCCTTCCATCGGTTGCACTACTGAACATAGACGTACTACTGGACCCCTTAAAGGCCCACGTGTATCAGTGTCCTCATCATATTCCCATGATGATGACAGCATTATTAGAGTCTCCAGGGGATGCTTCAGCTCCTGGCGGAACGGACAATGGCTCTACAACAGGCTCACAGGTGTCGAGTGCTTCCTCAGCGGCTGCTGTGTGAACCGGAGAAGATCACCTTTGCTCCATTGACCTGATACAAGAGGTGTTACTGGGACCATCGTCTGTGAATGCGAGTGACAGTGATGTTGCATCTCCCACACAGGACACATAAACATTTGGCTCTCCGTGTGATGGGAACAATTCGCCCTTTTTTCCAAAACAAGCCAATTTGGAATGAGAAACATTGTTTTTTTTTCTTTTCTTCTGCCCTCACTGAGCACCATGGCTTTTGATGTGCTCAGTCAGCCTAATCATATATTGATTCTTTAGTGGACTTATAGAGCTTTTGAATTTTAATAGCATCCTTTTACATATAAACATGTTTCTAGATGTTTTAGACACTGGTTTTATGACAATGTTTTTATGCTTTTGTAGCAGGCTTATTTTAGCATTAGTTGACGTTGTCGACCTTCAGTTGAGGAGTGGGTGTTATGTTTCCTAACCTAGGTCTATGTAGCAAAGCAACCTTTTACCTACATTTGTCCTACCTTACTTTGCATAACGGTTCTAGCACTGAACTTTTACCCAGTTAAGTGCTGAATACATGTTGATTGGTTTCCTTGAAACTAGCCTCATTTATTATGCATGAGGATTTTAGCATCATATCTTAATTCCCTGCATGTGACGTACTTAACAGGATTAACATACTCCGTACAAAAGTCCTCGCTATCTTCATCCTAGGGTGACAGGGATATTGTGCATAGTTACAATTATTGATTTAGACTCATCTACATAATCGTACTCACAACATATCAATTGTGGTAGAACCCCTGAGGCTACCTTTTTGGTATAAAAGAACCGTACCTTTACTAGGTAACTAGAGGATGCGCTTCTACACGGAGGTCCCTGCACGCTGAGGCTTCATAAGCAGCGGTCTAACATCCCTTGCGAAGTGTCCAACTTGTGACCAAGACGAGGTCTTTCATTCTCTCCCATCAGGTAATGGGGTTGGCTCTTTCCTAGGGGATTCTTGGCTTCACACCCACATACATGCTAGGTACATTGAGGTGCACTTAGGTAGGGTACGCATAGTAGGAGTACGCTAAGATTAGTGTTTTTATATATGCCTGCATATATTCATTGCTTAGCACCATGGTAAAAATGTATCTACTGTTTACTCTGTCGGTGCTTGTAATCTCTTACATTTGCTTCTGTCTATTGATTGTCGCAGCAAAAATGTTTTATACTAGAATGACACTGGTTCAATAAATGCTTATTGAAAAAGTTCCCAACGTTGTTTATTCTGTTTATCTCTCTGAGACTAAGTGAGCACGATTGACTGAGCGAAAAGTACTGTACTGTTTTCACGATCCCTGAAGGATCAAGGGTTGTCATGTTCAATGGTTGCCAGAAACTATTCACTCCTTGGAAGGGTTCGGGGGCTTATGGTGGCACTGTGAGCTAGCTGGTCTCATTGGCTGACATATCCTGTGAGGGTGTCTGGAATCAGTCTAGACACCAATCCCTCAGTTTATGTTGTCCAACAAACGTGTAGATCCAATGTATTTTTAGGAACTACACAAAAATTCGTAGTTACGAATTCATGATCAATTACAAAACAAATATCCTGCATTTGTGCAGGCCTTCAGGAGGCCACTGATCACTGTTTTGCAGAGAATGAGGTGACGGTGGACTTGGCGCAGGTAACAGGGGAGGAATTATAAGGGGTCAGGGAGACTCACTGATCACGGGACACAAAAAGGAAAAAAAGGGCCTGGCTAGAAACTCTAGAAAAGGAAATTCAGGAGCTAGAATCCCGATTGATGGCAGACGACCAGGCCCCTGTGCAGCATCACCTATCCTTTATAAGATTATAGAGATGTTGCAACCAAAGCAGCTAGGGACAGACACCGCACAACTCAACACCGCCTCTATGAGGTGGGTGATCGGGCGGAAAGCTCTTGGCTTGGTTGGATAGAAGAGAAACATCATCATGATGGGTATTCGAGGTAATGAATGAGGAGAGCGTCCATGTCAGGGATAAGCAGGGCATAGCTTGGGCCTTCAGGGCCCATTACACATGCTTATACTCCTCGTCCTCAACTGCCACGACCGAAAAGGCTCGAGAGTTGTTGTCTGACCTATATATGCCACATCTCTTGCTGACCAAAAAAGACCTCCTTGAGCAAGAACTCAATGAGAGTGAGGTTTTGCAAGCTATTCTGGCCCTGAACTCAGGAAAGGCTGTGGACCCCAACATCCTACCCATTGAACTTTACTAGCTCACACCTACTGAAATTACCCCCTATATCTTGTGCATGTTTTGAGAATGCCTAGATGCTGGAATATTGCTTGCGGAACAGAGATTAACTAATATAGTGGTAATCCACAAAGAAGGTAAACCACCCGACGACTGTGACCCCTACAGGCTGATCTCATTATTAAACACAGAAGTGAAAATTCTAGCAAAAATGTTGGCATCACGATTGACACGGGTCATTCGGACACTGGTCCACCCGAACCAGTCCGAATTCATGCTGGGAAAAAGCACTGCACTGGACTTTATGCGCTTGCACTGGGTTTTGGGCTGAGCCGCCAAAATCCGGGAAGATGCCTTAGTGGTGTCACTGGATGCGCGGATGGCCTTTGATACAGTGGAGTGGCCCTTCATGTATGCAGTTCTAGAAAAACAGGGATTCGGGCCACGATTCATCACCTGGATTCAGCTTTTATGTTCTGAACACCAAGGCCAGGTGATTGTAAATGTGGGCATGTCTACGACGTTCCAGCTGCGGCATGGCACAAGACAAGGCTTGCCTGCTTTCCCCCTTGATCTTTGCCCTGGTGTTGGAGCCGCTGGAGGTCTGGATAAGAGGTGATCTTTTAATCAGGGGTTGAAGATGGTCTGCAGACTGGGAGGACACAATTTCCCTCTATGCAGATGACATCCTGCTATATGTAGCTGACCCGAATTCTACTCTGGACAGAGTATTACACATATTCAAGTTGTATCGTAGATATTCGGGATGCACAATGACCTGGAACAAATTGCTGATCCATATCCTGCATGGGGCTGCACCGCTACTCCCTAGAGAGTGCACAGCTTGGGTCATCATGGAGGGATTCCACTATTTGGAGATCTTCATGACCAGGGACCCTGATGCTTTTTTAGAGCTTAATCTCGAGTCCCCACTCACGCATCTGCGGAGTGATGTCCAGCACTGGAGAACCCTACCTTTATCGCTGTTGGGAAAGGTTTTGCTCTTTAAAATAATGGCCCTGCCTCGCTTTCTTTACGTGCTTCACAATACAATGTACCCAGTACTGCCTTCATACTTTCAAGCAGTGGAAACTGTTACCTGTACACTTATATGGGATGGGGCCCCCCTAGAATATCCCTTCCGAAACTGACACGGGGAAGGTACGATGGCAGGACAGCACTCCCAGCCCTCCAGAAATATTACTGGGCGTCCCATCTCACTGCCTTCAATCATTGGTTTCAACTTCTGGAGGATGAACCCGCTTACATAATGGATTGGTGAAATGCGCAGCCTGGGGATACCTTAGAGCTATCCATGGGAGAAAGGCTCCACCTCATTCCCGAACCCTGTCTTCCATTATGCTTCAAGTATGGCACACTGCACTGATGGCACTGGGCTGGTGAAGCAAGATCGCCGGTGCTACCCCACTGTGGGACACAGTGAAATTGGGCACCATGACCAGACAGCAGGGCTTCGACAAATGGAACCTAATAGGCCTGTCAAGAATGGGAGACTTGTGGGCACATGGGGTGATGATATCCTTTGCAGACCTACAAAGGGACTACCAGTTAGCATGTACAGAGGCATATTGCTACTTACAGATTAGTCACGCCCTGCACAATGCACTACCAAAGGAAGAGGATCTTCCTGATTCCTCCCCATTGGATGATAGGCTGAGAAAAGAGATCCCACTAACCTACCACAAACTGTTAAATAACTCCCCAGAACTTTTGACCCGACTCCGAAACAACTGGGAGCATGATGGGAGGAGTTCAGAAGATGATGATTGACAGGAGGCGATTGCATCCCCAAGGAAGGTAGCTATACGCTCACTATTTTGACTTGTGCAACTAAACATTTTACCCAGGTCCTATTATGCCTGCCCTACAATGGTTAAAATGGGCAGGGCTGAGTCTGCGCTCTGCCCTAGGAATTGTGGCTTTGAGGAGGCATTTTTCCATATGATATGGGACTGTCCGGCACACCAGAATTATTGGGGCCAATAATGGCCCGTCTCATGAATGTTTGCGGGGGTGACATGTCATTGTCGGCAAAGTGGTGCCTATTAAATATTTGGGATGAAACAGACCTGAATAGTAAAGAACACCTCTGGGTGATGCTGTGCTTTATTGGGGCTAAACATAACATAGCCCAGATGTGGAGGGCTACGTCAACTCCGACCCTGAAGGAATGGAAAACAGACATGGATTGGTGTATGCAGGCAGAAAAAGTGATTTATGAAAGTAGAGGTTGCCCATATAAAAGGGCCAAAGTTTGGGGAAAATGGAATGCATATGGGGGATGTTGTATGCACCTATTGACTCGCAAGATTCCTGAAAAACTTTAATTCGTCACATCATGACTACTTGATCTATTGCTGGTGAACAGTTTAACCATCTGTTGATTTTGTAACTGATAATCCTGTATAGAATTGAACGCTCCTTTTCATTTGTTATTTCTTGAAATATGTTAAAATAATTAAGGTGGATCATAAACATAATTTGAATTAGCAGATATATTATGCTTAATTATTGGCATATTAGTCAATGGAAGCCAGAACAGATCTCTTTTGATTTTGATATGAATACTGTAAATATTCCACATATCTACTCTATGGCCCTGATTACAATAACGGGCGCCGACCGCTAGTGCGGCAGTCAGGAGACCATAACAAATTTTATTTCGTTTAACCAAGGTATATAAAAGAATGTTATAAATAAGAAATAAGGTTTGTATTACATTGGCAGCTAGGCGAAAATGTGAACACGAAATATTTTGGAGAGTATATTTTCTATCCAATCCTGTGGCTGGATCTAAGATGTAAGTTGGTTTTTCAAAATGTCCAATTAAGTTAAAAGTTTGCAACAAAATTATGGCAGTAACAAACTCACTGTGGACTGCATTATACTTTTGGTTGGTCCCAGTTCCTTGGCAGTCATTTGGCAGTAAAGATGCCTTTTGCAGATTTCACAGCACAAAGCACAGAATGCAGGGAATATGCAAAACCTCCAAGTCTCTCTATTGAGAGAGCGATCCAGGACATGTTTCCATGCCCCAGCCTTTGTTCAAGTGTTCTCTTTGGGCAGGTCACACCTTGCCTTCTGGAAACAGTTAATGTTCAGTTACATGCAACTAACTGCCCTTCAAAATATGATGATTCAATGTCAAACACTGCACTTGGCTTTACAAGCATTTCAGTGGGAGGGGGGCCTCTGTGGAGCAGCACAGTAGGCAGGGAGAGGGAAGAGAACTAACTCTGGCTACCAGTAACTACGAGGCATCCAACAACTTTAGAGGACATATACGGGCATCCAGGACTGCACTGTGGATACAATACCAGACATGTACCCCAGTACAAGCAAAAACACTGCAAATACAATCAGGGGGACCTTGAGGTGGTACAAGCATGCGTAATGACCAAGCCAGAACAGTAAATTTACACCCTAACATACTACACACATTTTGCGATGGAGAGCTGGTGAGCAGTTTCCACACTGGTATTCAGATGCCAACACCTGTATCCCCACTAAGAAAGCTGCCTTCAAATGTTAGTATTGTTATGGTCAGTCAGTCAAAAAGATTGTTTATTTAGACCATAGGCCCTTAAACATGTACAAACATGCCAACATATCAATCTTCCATTAAAACATAGAACCATCTAAAAATATAATCTATATAACAACCACGTAAAGCTCCACTTCCGTTAAAAATCTCTTTTTTTTTTTAAACATGGTCTGTGTAGAAATTTATTAGATTCTGGATACCAATGATAAAAACAAGTATACATTTAATCAAAACAGTACCAATAATAAAATTTCAACTCAATGCATTTTTAAAAACTTTTTGGCTTCAAGCACAAACTTCCCTATTGCACAAGCTACGTCTAGTGAGTGCATTTCAGTTAGCAAATCTGATGCCTGTGCACGATTTCTAACGTCATATTTTAAGAAAATTAGCCATAGACACAGTTTTCATACATCAAGTATGTTTAAACAGTCTAATAAAATCTGCAAAAAATCGCATTTAACACCAAGGTTGTATGTACACTTCGCTTTGTGGTCTATTATAGCCCTTTAAATCCAATCATTCACATAACATGGGTTAATTCCAATCCATACCTTCAATAATTCTTTCCTAAGCCAGCGATTTGGGAGAATATCCATATATGGGAACTGTCGATTATTTTGCCATGCCTTAATAATAAAACATACAGATCTTTTCCCTTCCAAATATTGCAGATCCTGGTCACATGATATTTCGTTCCCTAATATCCTAAGTTCCTTCTTACTTATGATAGGATGCAAGTTCTGCTTGCACACATTGACCCTCAGTTCCCTACATGCCATAGCAACCATTTCCCTAGTATTGTTATGGGCTGGTCAAGGGCACAGTAGTCACTCATACTAAAGGAGTACTAATTTGGGCGAGCAACACACCATACTCACGTAGAGCACTGGTCAAGGGACTTGTTATAAACACATTGCTTTGTCTTGAAAACTCAGAAGAAGGAAAATCAATGTTACAGCTGCCTAAACATGGGATAAGTCAGATTCACAATTCAAAAGTTGAGAAGAAGGCTGCAGAACAGTTTTAAAGGAATTCTAAATGACATCTAAATTAAATGCGTACACATCTTTGGAAAGATTATAAGAGCCTCATTCTAAATGCCTTGCTAATTACATATTCAGACACAGATGGTGATGACGCCGTTGTATGATTTGGTTTGGTGTAAACTGCACTCAGTTCTAGGTTTTTAATTTTTTATTAGGACGTTGCGTTGGCAGATTAGTAACATTAGAAGAATACCATGCAGAAAAAGTAGATAGAAAGACCTTTTTCGCATATTAGTCTCTGTTTTCACTCTGCAAAACATGGCATTTTGTCCAAAAAACTATCTGATGCCATGCACAAACAGTTTTACCCTGGGCACATTTTGCTGGTGAATGAAACTGTAAGTGTGCTTGAAATAGAGAACGCTCCAGCAGCACAGTGTGTGATCCCGTGGAACAGGACTGGTCAATGCATTATAAATATTTATAGAAAAAAAGGCTATTGCGACAAGCTTTACCCACGATCCTCTTCATTACTCTGTACATCACTCCCCTGCTTCAAAGTTAGGATCGCAAAATATAATTTCAAATACATGCACACAGTTAGGTACATAGATAAAGACATACATAGGTACATACAAATGCACATAAGCATGTAGTGCCTTCAGGAAAGAGAATCTGACTGGTTAAGACTCATGTTCTCTCGCCCCCTAAGACTGTGATCACAGCCCTAATGACTGGGTCCCACCTGCGCTGCCCACTGAATCTATAACACAAGCGAAGATTACATACGAACAACAGAGAACTATTAGCTAATTACTTGCATCATATTTATGTTAACTTCAAACGGCAGGCACTTAAAATGAATTAATCATATCTCGTTCTTTTTCGAAGCCCCAGCAGCGCGGGGAGGGATGCGAGCGGGCACCTACTGCGCCGCGGTCCTGGCGTGACAGACATTAAGGCGTTGATGGACTATCATCCATCATAACTCCAGTATGATGCTGTCACTCTGTGCTGACTGCAGAAGCCATCCAGACCCGCATTAATGCACAGCTGCTGTGCAGCTCACGTGCCCCCGCTGCAAGAACACGCGCAGAGCACATTCCTCAATTTCTGCAGAAAATCCCTAAATGTGTCTTCCTTGAAAATGGTGGGGGATTATTCTTGTCGCATTTGAAATTTGGCGCTTCCAAGTATCCAAGTAAAATATAAGGACCTGCTTAGGAAGGCATCCGGTGTGCAGATCCCCATGTCTTAACAAACCAGATAGATAGCTAGATAACTTGCTCCCTCCCCCCCTATTTCAACAAAAACTCTGCTTCTCCTTGAAGTGCTGTCTCGTGTGTTCGTGAAGCATGGTCTGCGTTTCTGCTAAAAGTGTTTAGAGGCTCATTTGGCTGTTGCATGCCGTACTAATGAAACTATCGTAAACAGATGGATTGTACAAAGTGCAGGGTTTGAAATACCATCTTAATTAGCATAATATCGCGCGTTGTGACACTCCAGCACTGTGCTGGTGAGGAGCCCGCCGTGTACGGATAGCTGAAGGCAGAGCCTTGTCAAGCTCCCTCCAAGTGCTGCTCGCGCGCCCTGCTTTCCTCCGCAGCCTCAGCATCGCCTTTCACAGAGCCCCTTAGGTCTTTAACCTCACGCACCCTGAACGCGGGCCTATGACTGTTCAGAAAAGAAGTCTTCATTAACGCATCCCATCCTGCTAGTAAACCTCCTAAGACTTCCGGAAAAGGAAGATATTGAAAAACTGCAAGCAAAAACGTGTGTATTTCTCACTGTAGTAGTGATGAAATGGAGTTTCACTCTATAGAGCTTCTGTAAACCGTTAACCCTCCTCCTTAAGGTTTGCTCTGTGTAAATTGAGGCGATTGGTGCGATATTCCTAAAAAAAAGTTGTCTGTCAGAATATAGAGCACAAAAATATCCTGCAGCAAAAATACCGCAGCCAGATTATCGACTACCCAAATATTGGCAATATTTACCATGCAACGTCCTGGCCCGGAGTATGCCAAGAATTAAATAATGCAATCCAAGATTATGCGGTATACGTTAATACATTCAAGAAAAAGCTAAAGACAAAGTTTGAGTGGCCTTTAAAGATCAACAGTCTTGGAATCCACAAAGACACTGTACAACCAAATGTACTTTTGAACAATTGGTATAATTGACACATTACCCTATCAATATTCAAAATACATGAGCTAATTTACCTACATTATTTTTTTCCAGTACATAAAGTTTAATATATTGCCCATAGAAGTAGCTGCTGCAGTCAAACAGACAACATACCAAACACACATGGCACACAATTATCACGATTGCTTGCAATATATTCAATTTTTTAGCATGCAGTTTACCGGAAGTGTGATTAGTGAATTTGACATACTACAGCTTTCTCCATAGGGCTTCTCTAGCTCCCTCAAGGAAAACACTAAAATCCACAAATGACAAACAGAACCTTGGTATTAGCAAATGTGTTTTAAATACATGCTTTTGAAAATGAACAGATTAAAATGTGATTTAAAA
The DNA here is from genome assembly GCA_963921515.1 of Calotriton arnoldi. Classification (NCBI taxonomy): domain Eukaryota; kingdom Metazoa; phylum Chordata; class Amphibia; order Caudata; family Salamandridae; genus Calotriton; species Calotriton arnoldi. Next base: position 266,215 of record CAWUFW010009986.1, on the reverse strand, counting down.
TAGGTAGTAAATAAAACAGGGCTGTTCCACATTAGGCCCAGAAGTGACTGATCCCTGCCTGATTTTTAGGATAAACATTAATTATGTGAATTATTTTCATTGTATATTAATTCTTTTCATGTGGATAGCCAGAATATCTCGCATGGACCTGATGCAGCGGAAGCGTTGGGGGATTTTTGTTAGCTATCTATCCATACCAACCACTAAACCATAATCAGAAGCGTAACTCTAATGGCGGGCCCATAAGACATTGTCTCACAGTTAGCAATATCAAAGGTCCTCCGATGAATCTTTGGTAGAGCTAAAAGGGACTAAGCAATAAAAGACAGAATGCTATTTCTCCATGAGGACCTACAATGAAGAAATACGCTAAACATTTGTCATTATAAACAAATCCAAAACACTCAATAACTCTGAAATAAAGACAGACTCTATTCGTTTCTATTAGTTTTTCTTGCTATTTCATAATATGAATGGTCAAACACAAACACAATACATTTCGAATATCATAAATTGGTTCATAGAATACAGTATATATTCACAATAATCATCACAGATCATTCAATAAACATCAGAAAATTAGGCATAGAGGAATGAGAGGAGGAGAAAAACATCAGAGAAACAATAACTCACTTACAAGATGAAATACTATTGCACAATGTGCAATTAGGTCAGAAGGCTAGCTCCACGGCCGTTAGAGTATAGCAAGGGCAGCACCATCAGCCGTTAATGTGCAAAGTCTCCGAAAAGTCTCTTAGGAGCTGTAGGATCTGCCAGCCAGAGAATCAGGAATCAGCACGGCATGCAGCATATCACGAACGCAGGACAGGTCAGGAATCTTGTGAACAAGCAGAGGAAGATTTTTCCACAGGAAACTTTATAGTATGCTACTTCCTTTCCTTAGCTAAAATGTTACTTTCTCTACTCTCTACAAACATTTTCATTGGCTAAACACGATGGTGTGGCTGTCTTCTGACAATGACCTAAGTAATATTTCTAAACACTCTTTGTCTAAAATTGTACAACTTCCAAGAGAGGAAGAAGGAAGAACCTAGATACATTTGTATAATAAATCTAGCAATAGTTACATACAATCCTCGCCTGGACAGGAAAGAACTTTACAGTTTTCTTCATTCTAAGGAAGTATTAGTTACTTTTTCGTCAAGGGCAGAAAGCACAGGAGCACGGCAACACATCCCCTAACAAACATTTGCTGAGGCCTACATTTATTTTACCAAGAGAGAATTATTTCTAAAAACCTACACTACTTTCACGAAGAATAAAAGGCAGAATCTTTGTCGTTTATTTTCTGCAGTTAGGAAGAAAGAATAACACTCAGTTAGCAATATTCACATTATTTCAGCTAAGAAAGATCACTATCGTGCCTTGTGCACATTTCTCATGTTATACACTCTTGTGTTATATTAGTAGTTTCGCGTATGTTATTAAAAAATACATGCAAATAAAGGAAATTCATCGAGCAGATTTTATATTAAAAAATCGTGCTCCATCAGACCTAACCCTCTTGGGCCTGTGTTTGACTTCCTTAAATGAAAAAAAATCTGGGCTGGATCACAAATTTTTTTTTACTGGTGTTAATTCAGCTCTTTGGTGGTAAATTAGGGCAGTGCTTGGTACAAACACCTGCCACTACCATATTATGAAACCAGGTTTCTGAAGGTGGTAAAGTGTGAAATGAATTTTGTGCATATTTGTTGCATAGCATTTGGTGTGCAGCGATGTTTTTGTGCTGTATTAATGCAAAGTGACTTTGTTGTATTGCACTGTGGTTGTGTTGCATTACATTTTAATAGTGTTGTATTTTGCCTTATGTATGTTATTATGTTATTTTTTTATTTGCTTCTAATTTGTAAACAAATGCTGCTTCATTTCCAGTCAAATGCAGCATATCCTTTCAAAGTTTGTTTGACAAGCAACCATTTACCAATAATTAAGGTTGGAAAATACCACAAGCTCTTTGTTAGAAATGGGGGTCTCTAGTTGGCAATGGTTTGCACCTTTGTCCAAGTAGGGAACCTTCTTCCTAGTCAGGGTAAGGGGGATACACTTCTAAAATAACCCCTGCTTACGCCCTTGGTAGCTTGGCACGAGTCGACAGGCTTATCTCAGAGGCAGTGTGTAAAGCATTTGTGCAAGCATACTGTAACACAGTGAAAACACTACAAATAGACACCACACCAGTTTAGAAAAATAAGCAATACTTTATCTAAACCAAACAAGACCAAAAACGACAAAAATCCACAATACAGTTCTGAAAAATATGCAGTTTTGCAAGAAAACCTTCAATTCGTAGAAATATCCACAAAACACAGTTCTTCCGAGTCGGTAGCCCTGTCCGGGGCTACCGCGATGCTGAAAACAACAGAGTCTAATGATTCTAGCCGACCTTGTCGGTACGGGTCAGCTAAAGCCTCGACAGACTTGTGCACATTACCTTTCTCGTTGTGGCCAACACGTTGGTGCGAGTCGCTCGGGGCAAACGTTGTGGTTGCATTGTAAAAATGGAAGCGGGGCAGGGTGCGGTGCCCTCACGATGCAGTGCAGGCAGCGGCTCAGTGACGATCGTCCAGACGGCGTCGGTGAAACCAAGGCTTACGATGCAGGGTGAGGCGGTGCTCAATGCGGTGCTGGCTGCTTGCAATGCAGGCGACGGAGCCGGTCGTTGTTGGAGTCATGCAGCGATGGTGTAGGTGACGTCCAGACAGGACGAGGTGGTGCGGAGTGAGGTGCCCACAGGACACGGTGCAAGCAACGGCTCAGTGACAATTGTCCAGACGATGTCGGTGAGACCAAGGATGCGGTGAGAAGTGAGGCGGGGCCTTCTGAAGTGCCTTCACGACACGGAAACCTGCGACGGACTCGGTGACAGAGTCGGCTGCTCCTTTCTTCTGCGGTGACTGAAACCAGCGGTTCCAGAGACGGTGCCCAGGAGGATGGTGAGGTCTTTGCTGTTCCTGAGACCTCTTGAACAGGGGGCAAGCTTCACTTCCAAGCCCTTGGAGATACTTTCTCAAGCAGGATAAACACACAGTTCCTCTCCTTGGCAGAAACAGCTACTGCAGGCCAACCTCAGACAGCACACAGCAAAGGGGCAGTACTCATCCTCCAGTTTCTCCCAGCTCTTCTCCTTGGCTGAGGTTCCTCTTGAAGTCCAAAAGTGATCTAAAAGTCGGGGCCCCACTTTTTATAGTCCATAATCCTTTGTTCTCTGGAGGCAGAGCGTGTCTCTGCCCAGCCAGAACCAGTCTGTCCTCTCTGGTACAGTTGTCCGGCAGGAAGTGGAGACAGCATTGTCCAAGGCCGACCAGGCCCATTCAGGTGTGAAAGAAATCTCCTCCCCCTACTCTGAATTCAGCCCAGGTCTATTCAGCCCAGCCCTGACTCATTCAGGAAAGGCAGTACACACATCAACCCCCCCCCCCCCGGTGGCTGTCTGAGAGAATGCACATCACCAGCCCCTGTCACTCCAAAGTCAGTCAATCCACAAACCAGCAGAGGCACACAGGATGGCTAAGCAAGAAAATACCCACTTTTCAAACACACAATATAAAAATCATCTTTACTAAAATATGCATTTTTATATTCTGAGTTCAGGCATACTAAACTCCATCTTTCCATCTTGTCCCAATGGGAAGTTATATTAAGATGTTAGAAATAAACTCCCATTCTATCCTATGGAACAGAAAGCCTTTCAATAGTGAAAAACGAAATACACTGTATTTCACTATCAGGACATTTTACACTCCTCAGTACATGTTCTACCTTTCACATAAACGGCACCCTACTCATGGAGCTACCTTGGGCCTACCTTAGGGGTGTCTTACATGTAAGAAAAGGGAAGGTTAGGTCCTGGCAAGTGTGGGTGCACTTGCCAGGTCGACATGGCAGTACCAAACTGCGCACAGACACTGCAGTGACAGGTCTGAGTAACATTTACAGGCTGCTCATGAGGGTGGCACAATTAGTGCTGCAGGCCCGCTAGCAGCATTTGATTTACAGGCCCTGGGCACACACAGTGCACTGTACTAGGGACTTACCAGTAAATCAAATATGCCAATCATGGAATCACCAATCCATAAACACAATTTACAGGGAGAGCATATGCACTTTAGCACTGATCAGCAGTGGTAAAGTGCCCAGAGTCATAAAACTAACAAGAACAGGGTCCAAAACAGGAGGCCAAAAAGCAAAAAGTCTGTGAATAAACCCACTGGTCTAACACTCTTCAACTATTTAAGGCACCAGGTACCTCAAAACTGTGGCTGAGACCCTGTCATAAATTAGCACTTACAGTCAGGGCCTGACTGGGAACACAAAGTAGCCTTGGCAATTTTTGTCAGACCAGCCCCTGTATGGTGCATAGCAAGTGTGTGCAGCGAAGGAGCCTGACCACTGCATGGGGGGAGTCTTCCCCCAAGAGAATTTGGGGAAAATGGCAAAAATAGTGCATTCTACAACACATGTTTCATTATATATTCACTTGTATTACCTTTTAAAGCACAGTAAATGATGGCCTTACAGTGCACCAGAATATGATAATCATTGTTGGGGCTCTTCCGTGATTCCCTCACTATCACCCTCCAACAGTGCCTCTCATCTCTCCATAGCCCCTCTCTCACATGTATTTCATTTATTTTATAGCACTCTCATAACAGAGTAGTGCGTCGTAGCACTTTACATCACACACACATACAGAGACAATAAATCATACATGTATAAATGAGTGTATAGAAAATATTACAGAAGATAAATGGGACTACAAGATGTAGGATTTACATGTCACCCATACTGGTAAGCAGTTATTAAGAGTGCTTGGTCTGGAGGAGCACAAACTCAGGATTCAGAACATAATACATTGGTTAGGGTTGGCTTTACTGCTAAGAATTTATTTGTACCCAAACAAAATCTTTTTAGAAAATTAGGATAATGAAAGACTGGGAAAAAACACAATTTTCTAACCTGTACCATGCTATTTGCATGCAACTCTTTGATGGCAGTTCATAGCGCACTGTGCTATATTACGATTGTAACTAATGAACTGCACAGTAACAAAAGCATCTATGTGACAAAAGCAGTAACCCACTTAACTATGCATATAGAATACAGTTTAGTTATCTGCATGGTACAGGTTTTTTGCAGCAGGCATATTAACCCTTTGTGCTACGTTGGATGAGTCAAAACTGCCACTAGACAAAACTCTGATCTCTCTCCAGCAGGTACATTCATCACCAGAGTTATCTTGACACGTTTATTGTTGCCTGAAAACTGCTGGATATACAAGGAACTGTGCAGCTGGTGCTTTTAAAATTACTGCACTGCTACAAAAACGTCCACCAGTAACAAAAACGGCCACCACCTTCCAGCCTCTCAGGGAAAAACATGATGCCTGGTATGGCCAGTCTGGCCTTGATTACAGTGCTCAATTAATGAGATACAGCTTCCTCAGACTAACATGAAAATAACTTTAAAAAATGACATTAATTGACAATTATAACCCGCAAATTCATATATTCATGTTGTAAAAAAACAGGTCATCCCCCGACTTATTCTTGTCAGTTTTGCTGACATTAAGACTCTGTGTATAGTGATACATCAATATAGTGTCAGCATGTGTGCTTTTCCCCGAGACATGTATTGTCAAATTTGTTACTCCCGATTGGCTTGCTTAACTTTCCAGTAATGCTATGGTAAGTTTTCTTTAATGTTTCAAAGTACATGTTTGCAATGTACGATTAATTAAAATCAAGACAATAAATAAAACAAAAAAAAGTACTAAAATGCTAAAAACAGCCTTAAACACTACAAAATAGCTTGACCTGTTATTACACAAACTAGAAAATGTAGTAATTTAAGCCCCCGCCTACCATTTCGCTTTACATTAGGAAACATTAATTTGCAACAATCCTTAGGTTAATAGAAAATAAAGAGAACAATTTCATTTTCATAATCCCTTATCGACTATCATTTACATTCTGCCGAATGAAGAATACACTCACCCTGTTGTAGTTTTAAATAGATATATCCAGAAATAATATTAAGAAGGTAAAATGTTAGAAAGAGGTGAGGTGGCAAATATATATGACCTCAAAACATTCTCAGTGACTTCAAAATTCAGCTCTGTCCCGCTCTGAGCTTTAAGCACCAAAATTAGCAGGAAATCAACAAAGATGTACTCTCCCTGGCCACAGCTTTGAACATTGCACAGTTGAATGATTTTGACTTTCATTTCAGAGACTACTTCAAAAGGTAAAGACTTTCACTGGGGAAGCCAATTGGGTATACCCAACCTCTACTCCACCCCGGTTATCCTGAAATTGCACCTAGGTCCTGGTCCACCGTGAACTTCTGTTTTTCGATGCTTTTTGTCTTAAAGGTTTAAAAACTCATATCTCTGGTTCCACTAACCCAATTATAATGATCTTGAAGTCTTTTGCTCTTTAATTTTTTCTCTATTTTTCTAAATTAGTTTGGTAATTTTATTGTGGTGGTCTCTTGACTTTAAAATTGTTGGCACTACTTGAGCTTAACACACCTGTCTCTTGGGATTGCCTGCTGCTTGTGCCACAGTTATCAGGAGTTGAGCAGAGATTCTCAAAAGGATTCTCTTTCAGCACTAATGAGAATATGCTTATTAAGTTGGTGGGAGTCACCCCCTCCCAAGCTAATAACACAATTTGTTCCCACTTAAAAAAAGAAAGATCACATGGAGCATCCAAAGTCCCATAAGGATGATTTTAACTTCCTGGTCAAGAACATCCAACTTTTGTGACCTGTCTAGCAATGTTCTCTGAGTATTCAACTTCCTTTCTTTATCTGGAGGGATATGCAGGTTAACAAATCATTATTTTATGAGTTAAGTGACTCACTGGATAGTTCAGATTCATTATAAAATTTGTTACCAGAAAAAACTCTTAACATTGTTGTAAAAAACCTACTAAACACAAAAGTAATCAGGCCGATGCACATACATTCTTTCTTGTGGACTCTCTTGGCCAGACAGCTCATGATATTTAGTTCCATAAATCTATCTGTCCATTAGTCCAACATTTTTGCATATAAATTATATCACAACTGGTGAGAATTTTAATCACATGTTGTTAACCCAATATATATGAGATCCTTGCCACTTTGCAACAATTGAGTGTAAGGTCACATGGAACTTTTTGTTCTTCTTACATAACATTATGTTTTTCCAATCATGATGTTGTGCTATGGACTTTGATTGACAGATGTGGTTGATGTTCTTGCTACCCAACTCGAATTTCCCAGCAGCAGGCAGTCCTCGAGAGTTCTTCCGCATGTCCAGGAATGAACTGAAGAGTGGGCCTGGGAGTCCTGGTGCCTCCTTTGAAGAGAGGGAAACTTCTGGGGGCTTCTCCTCACAGACGTTTCTGAAATTTCCTGCCCCCCTTCCCTGGCCACAGCCTGTCTGCAGGCACAAAAGGCTAGTGTGAAGTTCTTTGTGTGATAGCAGGGCGCAGCTTATTGAAGAGCAAGTGGAGCTGTGCACAGCTCCACCCCTCCATCCTGCCTGTGATGATCCCTCCAAGTACCCCTACTCCCTCTATTGTGTGGCTGCGACCAGTCATGTGACCTAGGAACAGGCTACAGGCACCAAATGGTTAGTACAAGAACATGCCAACTTTCTAAAAGTGGAATTTTCAGAATTGTGACTTAAAAATCTGACTTTACCATTAAAGAGGATTTTAAATGTCAATTACTCAGACACCAAACATGACTTTTCTTCCTGTTTCCAATCAAAAGTTAGCACTTATTAAATGTACTAAAGTAAACCAATGTTACCTTTTGGGAGAGGTAGGCCTCACAGCAGCGAAAAACAAATTTGTGAGTTTTTTTACTAGCAGGACATGTAAAACTTAAAAGTATATGTCCAGCTTTGTAATTAGAATGCACCCTGCCCTACAAGCTATCAAGGGCTTACTTTAGGAGTGACTTTTATGTATTAAAAATGGAGCTTTGGGCCCAGCAAAGGGGATATTCTGCCAAGTAAGATTGGCAGTTTCAAACTGCATACAGGCTGCAATGGTAAACCTGGGACATGTTTTAAAGGCTACTTAAGTAGGTGGCCCAATAAATGCTGCAGGCTTATTAGTAGCATTTAATTTACCAGCCCTGGGTATATGGTATACCTCTTTACTAGGGACTTACAAGTAAATTAACTATGCCATTCAGGTTTAAGCCAATGTTACCATACTTTAGGGAGTGAACATAAGCTCTTTAGCACTGGTTAGCAGTGGCTAAGTGCACAGAGTCCTAAGGCCAACAAAAAAGAATTCAGAAAAGTAGGAGGGGGAAGGCAAACATTTTGGGGAAAGACCACCCTAAGGCTGACAGGTATAACAGTTCAGCACCATAAATGTGGTACCTGTAAATATGGTGAGCCAACCCTGGTTGACTCACCATATTTACAGTGTTTGGGTAGGTCTACTGATGATCTCGCGGTGAGAGCACGACACTGTATTACAAGGTGTCTTTACCTGCCGGGGGCCGATGGTATGAGTCACCAACCCAACTAGGGTTGGATCACCATATTTACAGGTACCACATTTAGGGTGCTGTTGTGGTCTATCACTGTTACCTAACTAGACAACCACAACCAGTGTAGATAGACTGTTTTTAGGTCCTGAAAAATTGCTGTCAAACTGACACTATGGCAAGAAACATGTCGACCACTTTATAGAGCGCGTTATCTTGTAGCATTACAACAAGAGTGCACCATATCCATATTTTAACCTGGTTAGGAGCCATTTTCATTAAAATTGTCTTGATTGGACTTCTACTTCCTGTTTTAATCCTTGCACGGTCTAGTGACCCACATTCCACAAAACTACACCTTTAGGTCCCTCACACCGACTGCACCAAATGGCATGGAATAAAAGATCTCTGCCAAAGAGCCCCTCATAGGGTACCCGTAAGGTATTGCAGCGCCGACCTGATGAGGAGCAAGCCCTATGATGAAGCATGACAGCTAGCTGACTGGGTGTGTGAGGGCCCTAATTCCGTAAGGAGGAATTCCCCCTTTTCCTCCCACCACTAAGTGAGTACTGTCTCACACTTAGCCAACCTTTCTCTCTTGCCTGTTAGGAACTGCTTACCTATTCTTTTTTATTACATTTGGGCATGTATGCTGGACCTATATAAAGCCCAGAGTCCCCCCTTCTCAGTTGTGCTGACTGGTCAAAGCCATATCTTGAGCCCAGGGAGTCCTTTTGTGGGCCAGATACATTTAGTACCTTCTCCTGGTCAACCATTTTAACTTCACACCTAGGGGCACTGTAGGAAGGTAGGATCCTTCTGCATGGTTACCCCCACTTTTTGCCTGGTGCTAAGCTGTTACTGACTAGTCTGACTGGGATCCTGCTAATCAGGACCCCAGTCTATCTGCTTTCTCCCATACATTTTTATGTTCAGTACTTAGGCACATCCCAGATTGGATACTGGGGTACCCCTATCAGTCCCTAGTATATCATACTAAAGTACACAGGGCATAGATACCCCAGAGGTCCCCCATGGGCTGAAGCATGCATTATGCCACCCATGGGAGACCATTCAAAATGGAACTACAGGCCTGCCGTTGCAGCCTGTTTAAGCTGGTGCTAGCAAGACTTACTAAAGATATAGGTTTCCTATATCTAGGGTCACTGCACTTAAAACCTATAAGTCACCCCTATAGCAGGCCTTATCAATCCTGAAGGCAGGGTGCTTGGTTCTAAGTGTGAGGGTGCCCCTGTATGAGCAGGACACCCCTACAGTTTACGGAGTCCATTCTCTCTGGTTGTAAGTAAAGCAGCCATATACTATATAGAGGGGCGCCGCGTAATTAAGCAATGACCACCTCGAAACTGGCTGCAATGAATCCTATCATGTTTGGTATCAAACATGTTGGAATCATACCCCCACACCGTAAACGGTGTGGCAGGTATGATTCCAAGCACTGGAAGAGCCCTCCATTAGGTTTTCAGTGTTCCCGGTACCAGCCTTCTAGACCCGGACAGCACAAAATGGTTGCTGCCGACCAGCGACACGATTCAGCCCTCCTGCTGCTGAGCCAAGCTCGAGCAGGGGAAGGCAGAACAATAGGCATACTGTCACAGGGAGGTGTGACCACCTCCCAGACAGGATTTAGTGTATTGGGGCAGGGTGGGTGCGCTTCCTAGCACTACTCAGTCTGCATGAGGGGCACATTTGGTGTCCCCATGCATAGTCTAGTTCAAACCAGCTCTGGGAGCCGTTGGCTTCTGCTCTGGTGCGAAACTGGACAAAGGACATGAGAGTAACCTCCCCCCCTGTCCAGACCCTCCCCCGGGAGGATCCCCTGAATCATCCCACCCCTTTCCTTAAGGTACTTAAGGGCTTACCTGTGGGTGGGTCCCTAGATTCGTCGTGGGTCAAGATTCAGATCAGACACCACTTCTTCTTCTACCGTCTGGGTACTCTGGACTTCGCTGGACTTTGTTTGGGCTCGACTTCGTCTCCCTTCCAGTCTGCTGCATCATCTGTGCCTGCGCACCATAAAGGAACCTTCCAAGGCCTGTGGGCATCAAAGACACCTGAAGGAATCTCCTTTCAAGTGAAGGAGTCACTTTCCTGCATTCGCAGGCATCGCAACTAAGTCGACCGATCTGCTGATCCTGAGCTCCTCCGGACTGCGTAAGGTTCTACAACACAGGTGGTGATTCTCCACAGCTCTTGAGGCCTGCCCTGTTATATTACCAAGTTTGAGGCCAGTATCCCTCGTGGGGGCTGCAATAACTAAACCCCTGTGCACCGCTGCGTCAACTTGCAGTTGCAAAGACTTGCTGACTTCCTTCCAAGAAGATCTTTGGGCTCCAAGTAGCCCCAACCTCGAGCATCTCCTGAGACCAGAATCTTTGTCCACACCGCATCGTTTTGCATTGTGGCCTGCATCTTTTGGTGAGCTGCTTGAGGTCCTCTCGTGACTCCAGTGCTTCCAGCCTTTGGGTCCATTTGAGGGTCACCTTTGTTTCTGTTGGGCTCCCCTGATTGCTTGGTGCCTGTCCTGACTCCCCTGCTTGTGGTGAGTCCCCTGTACCTTGCAGGGCCCCGACATTGCACCTTTCTTCGACTTCTGTGTTGGTTGCATTTGCTAAGGCTTGTTGGTGCTCCCGCCGGACACCGACCCCTCCGCACTCGACATCCAACATGGGACAGCTCGTGCATGGCTCCTGGTCTTCCTCAGCGTCGCCTGGTCCTCACAGCTGCAGAGTCAAGGTCCTCGTCAACTCTCCTGCAACTCCCGACATTGGTGGGCATTCGTCTTCCAGATCTACTGGTCACTCCTGAGTGACATAGACTCTGTTCCCTTTGCTTGCAGGTACCTCTCATCTAGAATCCATCTTCAGATTCCACCGGACACTTTCTCCTTCTTCGGCAGAGGCACTTTCCTGAAGTCCTCCATTGGGTTAGACGGCGGTTCCCGACACCACTTCACACCTATTCACCCGGCTTCCATGGTGTAGGTAACATGGGTACTAGGGTATCCAGGGGTGGAGTGGCTCGACGATCTTCTGTCTTCCACGGGGTTTCTTCAGGGTCCACTGGGAAGGGTCCTTAATCTTTAAAAATCCAACCGCGACTTACACATAGAGTTGTACGGAGCACGCAGTCGTGTTCCCACACTGCACACGCTCTCCGTGGGGTCCCTATCTACTCACCTTGGGTGGTTCCTTGGGTCCCCAGCACTTCTACGTCCTCTTGACCTTGTCTTAACTCGAGTCTTGGTTCTTATTCCACTTTCATAGTATATGGTTTGGTCCACCCTGGGGTCCACTGTGTATTCGGTGCTATTTACTGTATTTCTTTGCAAAGTATTGTGTGCATTGTGGTTATCTCCAGGTAGGAGATATCTAAACGTGTTAGAGAGTACTGTATAATAAATACATACTTTTTTATAAATATCTTGTGTGGTTCTTTTTCACTTAATCTATACTATAAAATTGCTGTCTGTAAAACATGCTGCTTTACACTCCTTCTGGACTAAGCCTGAAGGCTGCTCACCACAGCTACAACTTAGAGAGCTTTCTAAGGTTGTCTAAGACCTCTTAAATCACCATTAGGGCTGTCTGGACTGGTGCAAGGTGTCCACTTACATTAGTGGACATCATATACCAGGCCAGCTTCTCACAGGTACATATACAATTTTTACATGCAAGCTGCGCAGTTAGGTAACTTGCGACACTGGGTTGAGTGAGAGGAAAAGAGCAGAAATGCTCCATATTTTAAAAGCTATGGAGATTTTTTTTTGCTCCCTCCTTGCGCTAGCACACTATGGGCTGCCCAGCGCCAAAGCGGGCACCCCTGCACTATAATGCAAGGTTGCCTGCAATACCGGCAGGATTGTTTTTTTGCAGGACCTTCCTGAACAAAAACAATCCTTAGAGGTATATTCCTCTTTCTGTGTGTGCTGCAGAATGCAGCACACATGCAATGATGAAGTAACAAGGAGTAAAGAACACATTTCTCCTCATTATGGGGGTCATTGCGATGTCGTAACATTCGCCACCGCTGAGCCGGCGGTGGCGACCGTTACGGCATCGTAACGAGTAATACCCCCGCCATATTATAATGGCGGGGTATCGCGGCGGACGCAAAAGTGCGTCCGCCGCTTTTCCGCCGGTCGGCAATCGTTCCTATTGCCGGCCGGGCGGACTTGGCCCCTGATATGGTGGTGGTGCCTAGCAGACACCGCCATCCATATTAGCATGCGGTTTCCATGGCGATGCCGCCATGGAAAGGCTGGCGGGGCATTGCTTTGGGGGCCCGTTGCGGGCCCCCGAGGGGGTGGAGGGTGCACTTGGGGGGTACCCATGGTACCCCCCTCCATTCCCATGCACAAGGTGGCAGGCACTGCGCGGTGCCTGCCATGTTGTGCATGGAAATGCACAACATGTCAATATGACATTGCAGTGGGTGCTGCTGTAGACAACACCCGCCGCAATGTTAATCTGCGGAATGCGACCGCCAGGGTGGCGGTCGCATCCTAATCAGGGGTGCGGGACTGCCGCATGGCAGGCGGCCAGTCCTGTTACCACTGGGATGGCGGGCGGACTAAAGTCCGCCCGCCATCCTAATAACCCCCTATGTTGGGTAGATTCACCATTTTTGTGCAAACCCAGATTTACAAGTCTTTGTAAATTTGGATTTTTATCAAAGTACATGGGTGGATGCATGGGAATGCCCATGGTCCACCCATGTAATGCCTACAGGACACAAAGTAACACAAGGCAGTGCTATACCCTGCATTGTGTTACTTTGTATTTACTGAACCACGCCAAGCCATGCACAGGACTTTGCATGGTTTAGTAAATGTCCAAAATTATTTTTCTTCGGATGACTCAACAAAATTGATGCAACCCAGATGCAATAATCATAGTAAATCTGGGCTTTAGTCTCTTTATTAGAGCCCAGACTCTTCCACTGGAGCAAAGCAGCAGGTTATATCTGCGATGGTTGCACCAGAGGCGGATCGGCTTGCTGCAAAGGTCAGCTGAACTGGATTTTCAAGCAGCCAAAAGCTCCCACCGGGACCAACCTAATTTACTTGCCCAGTGAAGTAACATCTTAAGTTTATTGACATGGCTGTTTGGGTCAGGTCCTCTGGAGATCTGGAACTAAGTCCAGAGTTACAGAGATTTCAGAATAAGTCACTCTGAGCACCACTAAGGCTTTTGGGACCTCAGGGACAGCACTTAGGATTAGGACTCACTCCAGCAGAGGCCCCCAACAAGAGCTAAGTTCTCTTCCAGTTGAAAATGTTCACTCTAGGAAGAAGGCCTCTTGCAGCTTTTGATGTCCCTGAAGCCACACAAGAGGTCAGATAACTGACCCTTGACTCCACTTCTTTCTCCTGGGACAAGTGGGAGCAGATCATTCCTTCAGGTCTCCTCACAGGCTTCAGACACCAGGTTCCGCCATCTTCTGCTCTTCCGAAGGTCCAGAAAGTGTTCTGATGGGTGAGTACCAGCTTTATGGGTTTCACTAGCCAGTGGGTGGGGATTGCCTTACTACAAACTATTCCAAACTGCACTATTTCAAAGGCAATCAAGATGACACAGGCATTCTGCCCCAGAGTAGTTGCGATGCTTGAGATGGAGTGATGGTAGGGAGAAAGTAAATAAATTCCTTGAAGTACACTCTTGTATAGATAGAAATTATATACATATTTGTGGATATACATTTTTGACATGTTTTGTATTAAATACTGAAGAGCTTGTAACAGTTCATAGTTTACCAAAGTTGATATGCCCATTGTTTTTAAACATACCTGAATTCTTATCATGGCTTACATCGGATGACGTGCTCTGTGGGTACTTAACAAGGTGATGTTACATGTAACACCTCCCCTCCACCTATACTATGCATCATACACATATTACTTTTACGGACACATTGATAACAGCTTCACAGACTAGTGTTTCTGATGATATATGTAATGTATGGGTGTTATTTGCTATTATACTGTTATCATCATATTGTCATATATAATGCATTTATGGAAATGGAAAATGTTAATAAACAAATTGAAACAAAAAAGAGCAACGATCACTGGTACCCCAAAAGCCACCTTATCCCCATGAAACCCACACTCAATGCAGTAGCCTGACTTCTCTCTGGGAGAGCTGATATGATCACATCACTCCCACACTTAAGAAACTCAACCTGCTACCAGTCAAAGCGAGAAGCATATTAACAAGCATTTGCAATGCAATGGGTCTCGCCTTTGGAACCTTATATGTATTTAGCTATGCAGCACATTAGCCTGGGTGCTGAAACATCTACTGTTCTTTAACATGGAGGGAAGGTAAGCACCAAACTGCGTGACACGCTAGGTATGGGAACACATGGAGAGAAATATTGCCTTTCAGCGGTAAATGGTATAGTCCAAAGCTCTGTTTTTAATATAAAATCAGGGCCTTCGGTGGTCATATCACTGAAAATACAAGATTTGAAAAAAATATTATTGTCTACGGGTGCTCGTGGAAGACAATTTCTATGGACTGGAATCTAGAGAATGCTAAAGTGATTCTGGTATTTTACTGACCTCTGCTGGTCGTTTTCTATCAAGAAAGTTAAATAGAGGCAGTTGCCAGAAAAATAAAAAAAATAAAGTCTCTCAGCAGAAAGCAATTCTGGTATTTTACTGACCTCTGCTGGTCGTTTTCTTTCAAGACAGTTAAATAGAAGCAGTTGAACAGAAAAAAAAGTCCCTAAGCGGAAGCAGACAAGTCCTAGGGCTGATCTCCAGAGCCCACATAGTACATACACATATAAGTATATAATAAGTATATACTAAAATATATACAAGAGGTCTCGAATGCTCGACCTAAAAATGGCCTGCAAAACCCACAAAGCTCTCTACACTGAAAAACCTATCTACCTTGCAAACAAACTATCAAAAGCTGGCCAGGGGAGGCCGCTGCAAAGTTTAAATACATTACTCCTGCTGATTTCCCCAAATTCAAGGAAGAAAAATCACTTACCCACTCCTTCTCTGGGAATGCGCCTGGAATTTGGAATGCTCTGCTACAGGACCTACATGAAAATAAGTCCTTCCTATACTTCAGAAAAAAACTCAGATTACTTCTTGTGAACAAATACCTCCACCTACCCGTCTACAACCTTTACCCGCCACCTCCGAACTATACTACCATGTATTTCACCATTGATTGTATATTATTACCCTGTATGCCTTCTATTTTACTTGTGTATTCCTTATAAATGTTGAACTTTGTAAAGCGCTCTGATACCCTCGGGTTAAGTTTGCGCTATATAAAACTAAAAAAATAAATACATTAAAAAAAGGCCTTCCCTTCCTCAGGTCGCCACTTACTCTTGACTGTGAAATGGGCAAGCCTCACCCTTGCTCCTTAGAAGTAAAATAAATCCTTAACACGGCCAGCTTTTTTCCTGGGCTGACAGGTACCACACATCTTACCCCCAGCCCATCCTCTCATCAGGCATATGCCCTTGTCCTGCTCTGGAAGCAACTTTCAGACCTCACTATGGTCAAGTATTGGCAGGGGCAGCTGCCTGCAGGCTAATGCAAATTAGCCTCCAGAAGCTTTAGTCAGGGAAAATATAATTTTCCAAAAGTTACCTTTCCTAAATATTTATCAAACATCTAATGTCACAATTGTATTGGATTTCTAGTAAACATTAAAAATAGTACTTGGAACATGTCTCTAGCTTGTCCCAAACCTGAGTTAGCAGGATAGTATATTCATTTGCGTACTAGTTTTCCTCATAGGATAACCAGAGCCTTCCACAGTGGAAATAGCTTTTGAGAGCTTGTTGTTTTAGTTACATGCCAACATTAAATTTCTACATGTCGTACTTTTAAATACTAGGCACAGTACCTTAGGCTACAAGGCCTACTTAGTGGTTATTTTGACAGGTCAGTCTGCAGGTTTAAACTGTAGTACTCAGGCTACCTTGGTAGACTTGAGACCATGTTTACCTGGTTACACTAGAAGATGGCACAATAAGTGCTGCAGTCCATAGGTAGCAATTACCTTTCCATGCCATGGGTCTAGTTTCTACACTACATACTATAGTCTTACTAGAGAGTTAAACATGACAATCAGAGATTAGCCAATTTGTACATGTTTTAGGAGTCAGGGCACATACATTGACCACTGGATGACAGCCCCCTTTTGTGTGGAGTCTAAAAAACAGCAATACAATTTAGCAATAAATGGGGGTGATCATGCCAAAGGGGACTTTTTTCACACAGGCAATCTCTAGCTAAATAGGCCAGGAGCAACAACTATTCCCTTGGCAGTTCTCAAAGGAAATGACATGGAAAAGCCCTCTGCACAAGTCGGGTCAGTTCTAGCCTCACATCCTATTGCCAAGTCCACTCCCTGGGTAGAGTTGGACAACCTCTACTTCTGAGGTCCCTTTGGCCTTTTAGGTTTCTCATAGCAGGAGGCAACAACCTCAGTTTGCAGACACCCTCCTACCACTCTCACTTCTGAACTTTCAGGGTCTACACCCTGAGACTAAGCATGTGCCTGGCAGTCTAGGACTTTGAGAGTGGACATACAGTTCCCCTCAAGGGTGATATACTCTGTCTGTGTCTCGTAGGAGTATGTATAGCCCAGGTCCCCAGCCTCCTGTTGATGTGACAGTGCAGGTGTCACATCAACCAGAAGTGGCCTCTCCAGTGCTAGTATTGGAGTCTTCTGTCATAGCAGGTAACCAATGGCCTCTGGTCCTCCCCCTGTGGATGGCATTCACCTCCTATGTCTTACGCTTCTCCTAGACCTCTGCACCCTTGGCTTAGGGACACTATCCCTGAAAATAAGGGTTGGTGGGCCACCCTGCATGGTCACCCCCTGGCTCTTGTCAATGGGAGCTCAATGCCAAGGATGCAGGCTATGGGCAATTTGGGTAGACAATGGCCCTTACTGGACATTTACCCTTCTCATTCTAAGGATACCATGGTCACAGGATGGACAGATTCTCGCCCATGGACATTCCATACCCTGCAAACTTGTCCTGGCAGATATTGTTCTGGGGAAAGCAGCCTTTTGACCACCATGGTCTGGCTGACACAGGTATTCCGCAGAGCAGTGACAGGGACCCCATTCATAATCACCCTCTGGAAGTATTGTATTGTATTGTATGTAATGCTTATATAGCGCAAACTGTCACCCTGCGGGTATCCTGGCGCTGTAACTTAGCAGATGACATCAACAAGCAACGGGCCTGATTAACAGTGGAAGGCATTGCTCTCGTTCCTGGGGAATAACCAGGTTTTCAGACTCTTTCTAAAGCATACAAAGAGTTAGCTTGTCTAATACTCTGGGGTAGGTCGTTCCAGAGGCGTGAGGCCGCTATGCCGAAGGCCCTGCCTCCCATCCTGGATTTCTTAAATCTGGTAGTTGTTACCAGGTTTGCGCTAGAGGAGCGAAGATGTCTTACGGGCTTATACCAGGTAAATCTCTCCTGCATAGATAGAGGGCCCGTACTGTGTACCGCTCTGAACACAATACATAAAGATTTGAAACTAACTCTTTCCTTGATGGGCAACCAGTGAAGATCTCTCAGGGGCAATGTAGTGGAGGATCTGCGTTGCCTATTTAATGCCAGCTTTGCTGCTATAGACTGGACTCTCTGCAACCCCTGCAAGATATATTGTGGAGCTCCCAGATACAAGGAGTTGCAGTAGTCCAGTCTGCACAGAATTATGCTCCTCACTACAAGGGGTCTAGCCTCATTCGGCAGCAGTGGAAGAATCTGCCGAAGTGCTTTTAGTAAAGCAAAGCAGACACTGACCGTTTTGTAAGCCTGTGACGCCATTTGGAGGTTGTCATCAATCAGGACGCCCAGGTTCCGTACGGTCTTAACTGGGGCCAATGGGTCATCCCCAGGAGTGAGTTTAAACTCTAGCGGCAGGTGCTGTACCATTTTGGCAGTGGAACAATATACCACCTCTGTTTTCCCCCCGTCGAACTGCAAAGAATTTTATTTGAGCCAACCGGAGGTCTGGCGCATGCACTCCTGGAAAATATCCATGGTCACCGCACGCTTCCCTTCCAAAGAGAACACCAGTTGGGTGTCGTCAGCATAGTTGACCAGGCCAATCCCAAAAGATTTTATAATGGGGATCAACGGGCGCAGATATATATTAAAAAGAATGGGGCTTATTGCCGAACCCTGCGGCACTCCGTAACGTACCGGAGACTTAGAGGAGGCAAACGGTGTCATGGTTACCACCTGTTGTCTCTCTGAAAGGTACAATTGCAGCCATTTCAGAGCTCGACCTTTCACACCCATTCTCTCCAGCCTTCCCATCAACACTGCATGGCTCACCGTGTCGAATGCGGCCGACATATCTAGCAACTCTAGCACAGCTGAGTTACCATTGTCGGCTCGCATTCGCAAGTTATCCAATACGGTTGCCAAGGCTGTTTCCGTCCCATGTCCTGGGCGAAAACCTAACTGATCCCTATACAACAGATGGTTCTCTTCAAGGTAACATGATAAGGACTTGCTGACAACCTTTTCCAAAATTTTTATAGGATAGGGCAAAAGAGATATGGGCCTAAAGTTTGCTGGAAGTGATCCTACCACCCTCAGGGATCACCAGCTTACCATTTGGTCCACCTCCCAACTAAGAAATTCTATGTCCTCCTCTAGGTAATCCTCCCCCAAAACTACACTAGTCACCCCTGTGGAGGTTCCACTAATGTTAGCCTTCCTCTTGGAGTATGAGGAGTGCCTGCTTCTGTGGCTTCGCTGCAGACATTCAAAGCACCTGCCCTTGTGAAAGAGTTACTTTCACACTGGATTCCTTCTTCACTGCTTTTCAGAATTAAGTTTGGACTCTTCACCCTTATCAGACGTTTGGGACCCTAAGGAGTTTTCTTATGAAGACGTGCTGCTCCCCTCTTGTACTTGGTGCAAGCCTGTCACTTTGCAACTTTGAAGACAAATTACTCAAAATATGCTCATACATAATCAAATTGTATAGCTCATTGTAAGAAATTGGGTTATTGCTTGAGAGGGTAGGAAAGCCCCACTAAGGCAACAACTGCAGTCCTTATCAGGATGAACCACAAAACACACTAAATTAACCTGTGCTTAACCCTCTGGTAGCTTGGCATAAAGCAGTCAGTCTTAACTTAAAGGCAATGTGTAAGTATTTATGCAGCAACACAAAAAGTAATAAAATGTAAACACCACTAAAGAAAAATGCCAAACCACCTTAGAATAATAGGGTAAATGGTAATAAATAAAATGATACCAGAACAACTAAAATCAGTAGAACCGGAGATATTCAATTTTAAAGTTTTAGGTAAAAATAGCACCTAAAAGCACAAAGTGCCACTATCAGTCATATGGTCGTTCTAGACCGTGAGAAAGTCACAAGTTCAGGCAGACCGCGATGGAGCACAGGTCAGATGGTGCACAGTCAAAATATCGATTTTTAAATATCGACCTACCTTAATATCGAGTTTTTAATATCGTAGGGACAGAATATCGAAGTCAAGAATATCGTTGACCAGAATATCGACCCCAGGGTAAGTAATATCGTTTTTTTTAATATCGAAGTAAGTAATATCGAAGTAAGTAATATCGTTAGCAAAAATATCGTTGTCAATAATATCGAAAACATTTTTAGTGTTATGTATTTTAGTATGTATTTTATATGTATGTTCAACATTTTTTTAATGTATTTTCATACATTTTTAAATAAATGTTTAGAAATTAGTAATTTTGTTAAAGTAAATTTTGCGTTTTAGTATCAGAGCGAGTTGTGGGTTTATAGGGGAATGGGGTGGGAAGTAATTTAATTAAATGAATTAATTAATATGTTTTTATGTATTTTTATTGATTATTAATTAATTGTTAATTAATTATTAATTGGTAATTAATTTTTATTAATTGGTTAATTTATAATTATATTAATTATAATTAATTTATTATTAATTTCTATTTATTGTTATTGTTAATTAATTTATTGTTAATTAATTATTAATTGGTAATTCATTTTTATTAAGTGATTAATTGATAATTAAATTAATTATGTGATTTTTTATGTGTAGTGGGTTGTGGGTTTATAGGGGAATAGGGTGGGAAGTAATTAAATTAAATTAATTAATGAATATGTTTTTATTTATTGTTATTGATTATTAATGTATTGTTAATTAATTATTAATTGGTAATTAATTTTTATTAATTGGTTAATTTATAATTATATTAATTATAATTAATTTATTATTAATTGTTATTAATTGATTAATTGATAATTAAATTAATTGTGTTTTTTTATGTGTAGTGTGTTGTGTGTTAAAGGGGGAATAGTGTGCGAAGTAATTTAATGTTATTTAAGTAAATATTAATTTAAATGTATTGGTATTTATTAATATCTTTTTTGTTAATTAATTATTAATATGTTATTTATTTAAAAAAAATTATTTAATTGATAAGTATGTTAATTTAACCCCTACGCTATCCTACATTTTCCACACTGTTACACTCACTGGAGTTGGAATAGTAATTTTAACCCCTACGCTATCCAACGCTTTCCCTACTGTTGCACTCACTGGAGTGGGAATAATAATTTTTACCCCTACACTATCCAACGCTTTCCCTACTGTTGCACTCACTGGAGTGGGAATAGTAATTTTTACCCCAATGCTATTCACCGCTTTCCCTACTGTTGCACTCACTGGAGTGGGAATAGTAATTTTTACCCCTACGCTATCCAACGCTTTCCCTACTGTTGCACTCACTGGAGTGGGAATAGTAATTTTTACCCCTACGCTATCCTGTGTTGCACTCTCTGGAGTGGGAATAGTAATTTCTACCCCTTTGCTATCCAGCGCTTTCCCTACTGTTGCACTCACTGGAGTGGGAATAGTAATTTTAACCCCTACGCTATCCAACGCTTTCCCTACTGTTGCACTCACTGGAGTGGGAATAGTAATTTTTACCCCTACACTATCCAACGCTTTCCCTACTGTTGCACTCACTGGAGTGGGAATAGTAATTTTTACCCCAACGCTATTCACCGCTTTCCCTACTGTTGCACTCACTGGAGTGGGAATAGTAATTTTTACCCCTACGCTATCCAACGCTTTCCCTACTGTTGCACTCACTGGAGTGGGAATAGTAATTTTACCCCTACGCTATCCTGTGTTGCACTCTCTGGAGTGGGAATAGTAATTTTTACCCCTATGCTATCCAGCGCTTTCCCTACTGTTGCACTCACTGGAGTGGGAATAGTAATTTTTACCCCTACGCTATCCAGCGCTTTCCCTACTGTTACACTCACTGGAGTGGGAATAGTAATTTTTACCCCTACGCTATCCAGCGCTTTCCCTACTTTTGCACTCTCTGGAGTGGGAATAGTAATGTTTACCCCTACGCTATCCAACGCTTTCCCTACTGTTGCACTCACTGGAGTGGGAATAGTAATTTTTACCCTTACGCTATCCAACGCTTTCCCTTCTGTTGCACTCACTGGAGTGGGAATAGTAATTTTTACCCCTACGCTATCCTGCGCTTTCCCTACTGCTGCACTCTCTGGAGTGGGAATAGTAATTTTTACCCTGACGCTATCCAACGCTTTCCCTAATGTTGCAATATGTGCAGTAAGTATATATATTAATTTATATGTATATGTTTAATTAATTTTAACAATATGTATTAGTTATTATTTTTAAATATGTTTTAATATTTTTAACTATGTTTCTTTTAATTATATGTATTATTTACTTAATTTTACATTATTATTAAAACATTTAAAAAAACGATATTTTTAACATCGATATTTTTGACGAGATTTTTTTCTCGTTATTTTTGTACTTACCTTTATGTAGATAGGACTTCGATATTTTTGACTTCGATATTTCTGTGTCGATATTTTTGTAGGTCGATTTTCTGTCCGTCGATATTTTGTCAGACATTCAGGTCAGATAAAGGGAACAGGTCAGTCCTGCTGAAAAGTTACTTTCTCAAGTCCGGTGCAAAGAGTTCCATTTGCATTGGAGGAGGCCACGAGGGGGAGGCTTCTGGCACAAAGAACGAGTCAAACGTCACATACAGTCGTGGCTGTAGCATGAATGTCCAGTCATCGCTGGAGCTTCATGTTGTTGATCGTCATGGGCTGTAGTTGCTGTAGCGTGAAGTGCAGGTCTAGTGCTCCCAGTTGTTGTGGACGTTCATTGTTGGCGTAAAGAGCCGGTCTCACCAAAGTTTCGCTATGGCATTCGTCGCGGTAGGCGGGGTTTCTGCTCAAACTGGCCCATGCAAAGAGCCCAAACTTCAGTATTCTTGCCTTTTCTTCTTATAGGATCTTCCACAGATGTCAGCCAAGGGTCCAGGATCTGAGGGGCACCTCTTGGGGTGCAGGACATAGTCAAGCAGAGGCCAACAGCAGGGCTCACGAAGGTTCCAGCAGATCCAGACAGGTCCAGTTGCAGCTGGTCAGCTGGCAGTTGCAGAGAGGCCTCTGAAGCTTGTTACGTCACTGTGGCTTATACAGAAGGCCAGCCAACTGACCCTCGGAGTCACTCTAGCTAGCCTGGAAGCAAGGCAAGCAGATTCAGTCTTCCTTCTTCAGGCAGCAAGGCAGTCCCTCAAACAGCAGGGCAGTCCCCTGGCAGCTGGGCAATCTTCCATAGGTCCAGGAGTGTTCTGATGAGTGGCTCTGAAGGTCTAATATTTATACCTGGTGCCAGCCTCTGTGTGGGGGACTGCCTGTCCTATCCCCAAAACACTGGTTCTGGAAAGTTGTTCCTCATCCCCATGTCAAAGCTCCAAACTCTCTGGGGTGCCAAAAGACAGGGCAGGCCTGCTGCCAGGTTTCTTTGTGTGTGCTGTGGGAAAACCCTTTGAAGTGTAAGTGAGGCTGGGTGCAGCCCCCACCCAGCCATCCTGTCAGGATGACCTACCCTGTCATACACAAACCCCAACAGCAGAGCCATTCACAGTCATGTGACCCAGGACACTGGCAGAAAGGCATAGTTGGTTAGGACAAGAAAATGCCAACTTGCTAAAAGCTTCATTTTCAGGAAAAAAAACTAAAATCAGACTTCACCATTAAAGAGGATTTTATATTACAATTCATTTGAGTGTAAACAGCATATCTCGATTTGCTCCCTGTTAGACCTGCCATCCTTAGGGTGGTCTTTCCCCCGTTTTGCCTTTTGCCTCCCATTTTTGCTGATTCTTTTTGTTGGCCTTAGGACTCTGAGCACTTTACCACTGCTAGCCAGTGCTAAAGTGCATGTGCTTCTTCCATAAACATGATAACGTTGGTGTATACCTGATTGGCATATTTGTTGTACTGGTAAGTCCCTTGTAAAGTGGTATACCAGATACCCAGGGCTTGTACTTCAAATGCTACTAGTGGGATGCAGCACTGATTGTGCCACCCACAGAAGTAGTCTTTCAAACCTGTCGCAGGCCTGACACTGCAGTGCCTGTGTGTGCAGTTTACTGCCACTTCGACTTAGCATTTAAAACTACTTGCCAAGCCTCAAACGTCACTTTTATTACACATCAGTCACCGCGAAGGTAGGCCCTAGGTAACCCTAAGGGCAGGGTGCTACGTAAGTAACTATGGTGCTAGGGTGCTATGTAATGTACCTTTATGTTTTGCATGTCCTGGTAGTGACATCCTATTTCGTTTTTCACTACTGTGAGGCCTAACCCTCCCATAGGCCAGCATTAGGAATTCCTTAATAAGCTATAATTCCTGATTAGAGAGGAGTAGCTTTTTCATGTTTGATATGTTTGGAACGGAAATGATAAATCCTCCTTACTGGTGAAGTTGGATTTAACCTTACTGTTTTAGAAATGGCAATTTTAGAAAGTGGATATTTCTCTGTACTTACTGCTCCTTGTGCCTGACTGCATGTCTCCAATACACGTCTGGGTTGGGTGACAGCTACACCTTGTGCATTTCCTCTAAACAGTCACAAACACAGGAAGGTGAGGCTCATCTGCATTCTGTGCACTCATCTGCATTCTGATGGGTCTTCCTGGGCAGGGTGCGATGGGAGGTACTGAAACTTAGACTTCAACAGGTAATGTCTTGTCCACACGCTAAGCACTGATTAACCCCCAGGATTAGCCACTCAGGACTGGGTTGAAAGAGATCCTTGTGCACTTCAGAGAGTTCCTTTGAAGTCACCCTCTACATCAAAGGCACTTTTGGGTATAAATACTGGGTCTCTGACACTCCTAAAATCAGACACCTCTGGATCTTGAACTGAACCTCTGTCAGAAGGATAGCCGTGCTGCTTAAAGGACTCAACTGTACTGCTTTTCTGGAAGGACTGCTTTTCTGTTTGTTGCCCTGATGCCTGCTGCTCCCTGACTCTGCTGGTAGGACTTTACCTACCCTCCAAGTGATCTCCAAGGGCTTGCCGGCTTGCCTCCTGTCCAAAGACTGAGGGACACAAAAGACTTCCTACAATTCTGCTGGTGCTGCTGGACACTACCTTCTGTGAGTCCTACCTTACCTGAGGTGCCCCTTCCAAGCTCTGGGCCTCAGAAGTGGGTTCTGCAGCTGTTTTTTTAACAAAAACCAATGCATTGCATTGACTGCACGAGAAATTCCTCTACATCGCCCTACAATGCCAACACAGAGGCTGCCCTATGACAGCGGTTCCATAGCCTGCGTGGCTCGGCAATGACGCTCACCGCGGCTTGGCGACGACGCATTGCATTCACTTCAATGGAATTCTACAAAGACGAGAGACCCCCTTTGTGCGGCTCAATGACAACGCAGTAGACTCTTGGCATCAACAAAAGCTTCATCCGCTGTATTTCTTCAGCGTGACCTGCCTGGTCCTGTGGCCAGCCTGTCATCAATCACGGTCAGCCTGAACTTTGGATTTGCACCGGTCCCTCGTGACCTCAAGTATCCTTTTTGACTGCTTGTGACTTCTAAAGC
The DNA here is from genome assembly GCA_963921515.1 of Calotriton arnoldi. Classification (NCBI taxonomy): domain Eukaryota; kingdom Metazoa; phylum Chordata; class Amphibia; order Caudata; family Salamandridae; genus Calotriton; species Calotriton arnoldi. Next base: position 240,738 of record CAWUFW010009986.1, on the reverse strand, counting down.
ACTATTTTTGATTTACTCTTTAAAAATTCATACATCGACTTCTGCAGATTGGATTTTTGCCGTTTTGGTCTCATTTTGCTCAGATAAATACTCTTAATGTTTCTGGAGTCTTTTTGTGGTGTTTTCATTGTGTTACTGTGTGTGTGCATGTTGTACAAATACTTTACATATTGCCATTATAGATAATCCTGACTGCTATGTGCCAAGATATCAGAGGGTGAGCACAGATTATTTTATTTTGTATCTAGCTTACCCTGACTAGAGTGGTGGTTCCTGCCTGGCCTAGGTGCATACCTCAGACAGCCAGGAATCCCCGTTCTAACACTTCTAATCTGGATTTAGCACTTATTAAATGTATTAAGGTAACCTAGTTTTAATCAATGGTAGAGATAGGCCTGTGCCAAATGACTTTAGGAGTATTCACTGCGAGAACATGTAAAAGCACACATGTCGCACATGTCCTACTTTTTATATACAATATACCTTGCCATACAAGCCTTTAGGGCTTACCTTAGGGGTGGCTTATGAGTATTAAAAATAAAGGTACAGCCTGGCAAAAGGTTTATTTTGCCAGGTCGAAATGTCAGTTTAAAACTGCACTACAGGCTGCAGTGGCAGTCCTGAGACATGTTTTTCAGTGCTACATTCATGGGTGGTGCAATGAGTGCTGCTGCGCCTAGCAGCATTCCATTTACAGACCCTGGGTACAGGTAGTTCAATTTACTAGGTTCTTACAAGTAAATTAAATGTGTCAATTTATTCTAGCTCAAATTGTGTCATCTTTGAAGGATAGATCATGAGCAATTAAGCTCTGGTTAGCAGTGGCAAAGTGCACAGAGTCCTAAAGCCAATAAATACACATTTCGCAAACAGGAAGTGTGAAGTGAAAAAGTTTATCAGATCATAAGTGTTTAAATATTGTCCTTCACCCAGTCTTCCAGCGTTTTCAATGAGATATGTACAAAATAAATTCACGTTTCCTGTGGCCCCTTGTGTGCATTTTGGAACTTCTTACTGTATTCTTCCAGGGTGAGACAAACGCTCCAATAGCACTTCATGTGGGTGTATGAATCTTCTACCTCCTCTTTTAGCGCCAGGAGTGTATCCCTCCCCAGTGTAGGCACCAACACCCACAGCAATGTTCCTCAATGCTGTTTGTTTGCTTTCCACATCTGCAATGCCCTCTCATAGGAAGTGAACCATTTATATATATTTTATTCCTCTCTACCAAGCTAGGCACCACACTTTTGGACAAGTGACGGGGTGTGTGACCCACCTTTAGACACCCCACCACTGCTGTCACAATCTTCATTGGACTGTGCCAGTCCCAATTTGGCCTGCTTTTTCTCCAAGGCCAGCTTCTTCTCCTCCAGTGCAGCTTCCTCTCCTCTAGGACAATACCAGCCAGATTGACCTGAAGCTCCCTCTTTGTCTGCTTGCTTCCTGCCTGCTTGCTTCTGTACTCTATCTGACTGACTGCCAGCTCAGAAGGCTTTAGTCTGTTGGAGCTTACATCGTTCCAAGCCCTTGAAGGTGCTCTGGAGAGCCCATTTTCAGACAGATTATCCCCATCCCCCTGCTCTTCTTGGGTTTCCTCAATCTCCTTCATCCTCCTCTGCAGTGGTCTGTATTTGGCGTACCTCTTGCCTGGCTCTGAGGGCTTTGTGGAATTCATCCTTCTTGGATTCTTTGCTCAACTTCAGCCCTATCTGTTTGCACATGGTCCTCAGATCTGCCATGCCAAGGCTCTCCATGGTAGAAAAATCCACCTCAATGTTCCCCAAAAGTTAACCTAAATTGCAAAATTGGAGTGTGGCCTCACATTTGGTTGTCAGCACTTTGGGATGAAAAATCACACAGTGCAAAATCAATATGAGTTTGGAAACACTTTTAGGAACACAAATTAGTCACCTTAAGGTGCAAAATGTAGGGGTAAAAATCATATTTCGGTGCAAAATCATCTTTAGGTGCAAAATTAAATTTACGTCAAAATTCCCCCTGGTGAACATTAACTGGAGCCTGAAAACACTTTTAGGAGCACAAATCATACTTATAAGGCAAAACACAATCAGGTCCAAAATCATTTTTAAGTGCAAAATCTCAGTTTTTGCAACAACAACAACTGGAGTGTGGAAGTTATTTTAGGAACATAAATGAAATTTAGGAGTTGCACACATTTTGGTGCAAAATAGCTCTAAGTGGAAAATTACTTTTAGATTGAAAATCACATTTAGGTGCAAACTCACTATTTGTAAACGATGAACAAGATTATGAAAACACTTTCAGGATCACAAATGTGTCTCCAAAGTAGTCTTAGGTTCACTTCACAGTCTCTGTGCTAAAATTGGAGGCACTCTATAGACAGGGAGATGGTGAGACTGAAATACTCCTGTAACCTGGTTCAAAATGGGAATGAGACTTTCTTTAAACAATCTGTTAAGGAACATTACCCAATGCCCTTTTCTGTATATGCTTTTGGCATTGATGACATGAGCTATGACAGATGGCTAAAGCTGTCTGTAACCATAGCCAAAAAGCGTGCTGGTAAGTTTTAAAAATAAATGAGGCTGATGACTGAATTCCTTTACATGATAAAGGGAATCTAAGGTAGGGTAAAAATGTTGTATTCGGTTTCACTACAGACAGCTTCAGCTGTCTGGCGTAGCTGACATTTTATACAATACTGCAATGAGTGGGCTTTAATCAGCTACTTGCTGATGATTGGTTAGCTTCCTTGTCCATTCCAAGTCCCTGTTCCTGACTCAATTGCTTTCCTCCTTCTTTTTGTGTTTGTCTTGCCCCTGAAGCATCTTGAATATGTATTTTCGATAACTGCCATGTTGTTTGATGCAATATGATGCCCATCTTAAATGTATAGAAGTGCTATTTTCTACACTAACAAGATGGCTTTTGGGTTGCATGATGAGCACGGTATGACAATGTGGTGGCTATGTTGAAGCAATACAAATGTGCCTAATTCAGAGTGTGTGATAATGGAATCCCATTACCTTTCTGGAGGAAATGATAAACAAGAAGGCAAATCCACCAATGGAACGTCCTCCGCCACAGAGATCTATGCAATTTTGTGGGTGGATTCTTCCCTAAATGTAGCTTTCCCTACAGACGTTGGAGGATTTACCTTTACTACCAGCCTCAAAATAAGGCCTATTGTTTCATTTTCCTTCTGATGCAATTGATCCTGCAGCTAAATATTTGTAGTAACAAAATGAAATATTTACTATGAAAATAAGACAACCGATAAGCAGGCAGCAATTTGAGAAAAACAAATGTTTACAGCACTTCAATATAGGTCACATTCAACACCTGTTTCACAGCATGTGGTAAAATGCAGGTACATTTCTGTGTATCTGTCTTGAACTCCAGTTGGGAACAAACTAAAAATAACACACTTTTCCTTATGAGCTAAAGAATGTAAGCTTTTAAATAAAGAGTCTGTCTGATAACATATTAACCCATTTGTAAGTGTCTCTTTTTTACTGTTTTAGTGAATTGCTTTTAAAATGTTGATGGGAGTCTTTTAGCAAAAACACTGCAATGTCAGAACTGAATTGTAATTTATTATGTTATATTTGATATCAGGTTTCTCACTGAAGGTAAGTAGTAGAGTCACAACTAGACAGTCAAAGAAAATATATTCATATTTTTAGCTCAGGCCCAGAGACAGCTATCTCTGTCTCTCAAGACTCATGTTTTTGGAAACATTTGTAATACAAGCAAATGATATGAAATTATTGGGGATTTTGGTCTGCTTTTTTATCATTTGGTATGGTGAAGGGTCATTCACATTTTTTTTCCTGCCCATCACAGTAAACAGAATGGGGCATCATGTCAGCCCACTTTAGCCATTGGCTGTTTTTTACTGTGAGCGACAGCATTTTGTTTGTGCACATATATGCATCCACCTAACAAGCAGTTCACTTTAGTGCCATGGCAGGTAGGCCAATCTCAGTTTATTTTTGTTATGAAAGCATATGCATGCCATTTTTAAGTAGCAGTATGTTTTCTTTTTTTGTTCCTCTTTTTATTTTTGTGGCATATGCTTGAAATAAAAAATTTTTTTTTATAACAATTGCACCAGCTTGCAAAGGCACGAACCTGTTGGCTTTGACAATGTTTGTTAAAAAATGTAGCTTAAGAGCAGATGGTTCAGGCTTTTGAGCTAAGAAGGGCATATGTTATGTAAAATTACTCTGTGTAGGTCATCAACCCCTAAAGGATTGCTAATACATTCCAAGTACAGTAGCAAGTGTTTTTTTCTTGTATTACTCAGACACTGAGAAACAACTTCACAAGAGAGGGAACTTCTTAGACTCTGGCTAATTTAGAATCTTCATTAAAAGTTAAAAAACTCTTAGAACTTTACCTTACAAGCATTCCATAATAAATACAAAGAAAAAGTGATATGAAATAAAACACATCTCCTTCTGGTAAAAATATACAAACTGAGTTGAATAAATATAAAAAAAATACGTTATTTGCACACATAAAGGATTAAACTATGTACATGAATGAATATAATGGAACAAAATGGTATGTATCAAACATCATTGATAATACCGTATGAAGACTAATTGAATGCACACATGAGCCACTCCATTAAAATGTCTCAACACAATGTTCCATGTCACATTCTCTTCTCATGAATCACACAAGGAATCAAAAAAACTTTAATTTTTTCCCAAATATTTCCACCGTTTAACTTCACAAAACATCTTCCAACTGTCTTTACTACTAGACAGACTGAGACATTTAACATACCATTTCTTCCCAAGTTTCCTAGTTTCAGTCTCACTACATCTACTGTTGTGTAGTTCCTATAGTACCCCTGCAGGACCTGCACGTTTGGATAACATAAACTGTGGGCTTGGTGGCAGACTGACTCTGTGCACCCCCACCGCGTATGTTAGCTGGATTTGCATTAGCTAGCTCACAGTGCCACTAGAATCTCCTCTTACAGGGGAGAGATTAGTTCCTGGCAACCTTAGATCATGACAACCCTGATCCCTCAGAATCGTGGAAACAATGTACTACTTTTCGCTCAGTCACTCGTGCTTACTTATTCGGTTTGTCTCAGGGAGTTACACAGAATAAACAGTCTGGGCGTTTCAATAAGTATTTATTGAACAGTTGTTATTCTAGTGTAAAATATATGTGCTGTAGCAACCAGCAGACAATAGCAGAGATATATTATCAGCAGTACGATAAAAGTGAAGGGATAGAACAGTTCTACACATTGCAATAATCATGAATACATACATGAATATAAAAAGCATTATGAAAATGCGCGTACTCCTACCTTAGATGCCTAACTAGATGTACCTGAGTGTACCTAGCATATGTGTAGGTCTAAAAGCCTAAGAGCCAAGAATCCTTCTAGGATTTAGTCAAACCCCATTACCTGAATAGAGAGAGTGTGGGACCCCGTCCTGGTCTTGAGTTGGACACCCCGTAAGGGCTGTGTTAGACCTCTGTCAGCTGGAGCGACTGCATGCAGGAGCCTCAGCGTCTCTGGTCAGTGTGTCAGCATGGACGTCTCGGTTCCTTCTATCTTACCGTGGCAAGATGTGGTGTATTTATACCCTAAAGTGTCTCGTCCCTCAGTATGGTTTGTATTGGTCTTTGTTAGACATGAGGAAGACATCAGGGGTGAACTTTGTACATACATATTATGCGGGAGATGTAGCTAGTGAATGCTCATGCATAATTTATGAGTACATTGTAGGCCTGTGTTCGGGAAAAACCCTGCAGTGTTCTAACCACAGACTAGATAACGTTCAACCCTCAGAGCTCGTTGTGTACTGTAGGGAACTAATGCAGGTGAAAGATCATGCCTATATTAGGGCATAGGAGATCATGACTATAATAGGGCATAGACGATTATGACCAAAAAGGGCATATATGAACGCGTCTATATTAGGGCCTCTATATGAAACATAACGCTACAGCCTTGAACACATCCACATATCCTCACCTTACCCCATCATTCAATTTATTATCCACTTCACATTTGTTAGCCACTCGACCATGGTTTTCTACCATCCACGGTGGTCTTAGAAAAATAAAAGGTTTTCTACCTCTCGTTTTTTCAAACAGAGATACATCTCCATCCCTTTGAGGTATTACCCTATATGTTCACACCAGTTCATCTAGTGTACTCGTTACATCTTTATCAGTGCTCACCATCAATTGCCTCTCTTCTTTCCACACTCTATTTCGTTGTTTGACCTTTCCATTACAATGGGGAAAATACACAGAAGTTTGAATGTCGGATTTGCCAGATTTCTCCATAGCACATTTAATTTCATGAGACACCAGTTGCACATCATTGTTAGTGACTCACTCTTTTGGCAACCCTTCCATAGCAAATACATCACTCCAGAATTTGATGACTACCTCTGTGCTCAACTAACTTGTAAATCTGACTTCAGGTCATTGAGAATAAGAATTTATCAGTACTCTAACTTCAGGCCATTGAGAACAACAATCTATCAGTACTCGAACAAACCTTGCACCCACTCCTTTCACATGAAAATGACCACTTGTTGGACTTGGCCCTTCCTGCAGGGTCATTCCCAAACTGTTTGCCTTTTCCGCTCCTGTGTTGCTGAAATTATTTTTGTTGGCCTTAGGACCCTGTGCATCTCAGCTTTGCTAACAAGTGCTTAAGTGTTTGGGCTCACTCCTTAAAACATAGTACAACTGGCATACACCTGATTGGCATATTTAATGTACTTATAAGTCCCTAATAAAGTGGTAACCATATACCCAGGGGTGGTAAATTAAAAGCTACTAGTAATCCTGCAGGACTTCTTGTGCCACCCATTTAAGTAGCCCCTTAAAACACGCCTCAGGTCTGTCATTGCAGCCTTTGTGCAGTTTTAAACTGCCAATTTGACCTGGTAGAAGAAACCCCTTTCCAGGCCTAAAACTCCCCTTTGAGTAAATATAAATCCCCCTAAGGTAGCCCCTTAACAGGCCATGGGGAGGGTGCATTACATTTAAAAAGTTTGACATGTACATTTAGGTTTTACATGCCCTGGTACTGAAAAACTACCAAATTCGTTTTTCACTGCTGTGAGGCTTACCTGTCCCATAGGATAACATTGGGCTACCTTATTACATCAATCAATCAATCAATCAATCAATCAAATAAACTTTATTCGGTTTCATGTCGGAAAACCATAAAAGTTACAAAAATTACATATACCTAAAACAGTAATACATACAGACATGATTTAAAAAGTAAAACCCCATACACAATTTATAAATAGAACCCAATACCCAGCCTCCCAAATTAATCAGTAACCATAAAGTGCAATGTGCCAGGAGAACATGTCATCCTATTATATTTACTTTATGGCGCAAGCTAAGCCTTCAAAACTAATAGATCCTACATAGATCATCCATTATCTAAACATCCATACAGGCCCTGGATTTCACAGTAGATTTTAAAAACCCCACTATGAAAATAATACAATCCTCTTTCAACAGTTGGAGATACATAAGGGCAGGACGGGCTTGATTAAAATTCATTCTTTTTAAAATGGGAACCAGGAAATGCCTTCGAGGGGTTTCATAAAACTTACATAAAAACATAAAATGCAGCAGATCCTGTGGAGACTGTCCATCGCAGCCACAGGGAGCTAGCACTTGACCTCTACTGCATCCAATAGGCCTAGCTAACAGGAAGTGAAAAAGGTTCCTCCGAAACCTGGTTAATAAAAACCTCTCATGTATTGATAAAAACCCCATTAGGTAAGGTTCCGTTGTCGGAGTTGTTTTGAGCATTAAAAACGTACGAACACTTGGTTTCAACATCTCCTGCTCCTCCCTGTCCAATTTCCTTGAGGTTAAGAAGGCTACCCTAATTAATTCCACATCCTTCTTAACAATAGATTCAAGCTTAAAAAATAAATCAAAGCGCCCTACCCCTTCAAGGCTACTTTTAATGTAATTAAGCCAAGGAATTCGGGATGTATTATCGAGGGACATACACTCTCTTAAAATTAAATGGTTAAGGGTTAACTCCTTGTTCAGCCAGCACTTCAACCAAAACAGAAGGGGGCGCAGAGCCAGGACATCACTTAGATAGGGGACCCCCAATTCCTCATGGGCCGCTAGGTTAGATATTCCGCGCGGAACACACAACAGGCGCTTCAAAAAGTCATTCTCAGCCACCTGGAGGGAATCCGCAGCAACGTGTCCCCAAATTTCACTTCCATAGCTAGCTATGCCCATGCTTTTGGCTTGATAAACTTTCAACATGGCTCCAATTGGTTTCTTCCCTATTTTTGAGGCAAAATTAAAAATTGCTGCATTCACCTGGGCCAGGTCTCCCCTTTTCCTCAAGATTAATGGACCCCATTTTAAATGATCATCAAAGAGAACCCCTAAGTAGGAAAAAACATTAGTGCGGGGGATTTTAGCAGGGCCAACACTAAATTGAAAACTTTTTTGGGGTCGTTGCCCCACTTGCATTATATAAGATTTAGAATTATTTATTGCCAAATCCCTATCCGTCATAAATTTAGAAAATGCCTTTAGTAGAGATTGCAAACCTAGTGCAGTCCTAGATATAAGGACCGCATCGTCCGCATAAAGCAAGACGGGGATGCCACGCCGCCCTACACACGGGTAGTCTACCCCGGTGGCTCTTAATGCAATATCCAAATCGTTAATATAGAGATTAAACAAGAATGGGGCCAAGATGCAACCTTGCCGTACTCCCCTCTTTGTCTCCAGGTCCCTGGTGACCCGAAGGTCCTGAGAAAACCTGACATTAGCCTTGGTTGACTTGTGCAAATCCTCTAAAAAATTAACAATACTGTTATCCACCGCCATTGCCCTCATGGACTGCCACAATTTAACCCTGTTGACACAGTCAAATGCAGAGGACAAGTCCATGAAGGCAAGGTAGACAGTGCCGGGGCGGGCAACCGTATATTGGCTCAATAACATAGATAAATTGAGACACTGGGCAACGGTTGAATGTCCCGACCGAAATCCAAACTGGACGTCCGACAGGATCTTATGCTCCTCCGCCCAAGTGGATAGTCTCTGCAAAAGAATACGTCCTACAACCTTAACCACTGAGTCAAGGAGGGAGATTGGCCTGTAACAGTGAGTGCTATTCCTGTCACCCTTCTTAAAGACAGGAACTATAGTGGAAGAGGCCCAAGACTGAGGACAACCGTTCTTTGCAGCTGCGTTAAACACAGCCTCCAGTACCGGAGCCCAGAACGAAGGGTCGGACTTAAACAGGTCCGGAGGAATACCATCTGGGCCCGGCGCCTTATTAGTGGATAGCCCGGCAATGCCTGCCACAACCTCACCCTGTTAAAAAATCATTACAGGGGCATTTATATCCCGACCTTCTTGGCAAGTGTGCTCCATAGGGCTATCAAACATAGATTTAAAATGGAGCACCCATTCCTCCTCAGTAATATGCGAATCTAAAGCCCCCCCACTTCCTGACCAAAAAGGGGGCGATTCACCACACTCCAAAACCTAGAGCTGTTCCTGAGAGTGCTAGAGTCAATCAGCTCCCTCCAAGCCTCCTCCTTCAGGGCACCCTTCTGGCTGACCAAAACTGATTTATATTCTTTACGGCATACACGTACCTCGATTTGATTTCTTGGTTTGGCTGACAGAGCTTCCCTCAACTTTTTCGCTGCCCGAGAGCAGTGAGAGTCAAACCATCTGGGGCCGGAAATAGCCGATCTACCAGCCGGGGCACTTAGGATTTCTCCGACTTTACGCGCTATGGATTCATACGCGCCAATAACTTCCCTAGGAGAAGAGCCTGCAGAAGTGCATAGTGCTAACTCAGGAGCACAAGATACATTTACTTCACTATAAAATTTGTCTGGGGAAATCTGAGACCATTTAAGTCGTCGTTTGCCATCAGTTGGTCTAAGTAAACCCCTGCTTGTTACCTCGCCAATTCGTGCTGATAATGGGCCCTGCATATAAACACAAAGTGGGTTATGGTCACTATATTCGCTCTCAACAATGTTAAAACCATAAAATAAGGTTTGTAGGGAAGAAGAAATTAAAATAAAATCTATAGGCCATTGAGAACAACAATCTATCAGTACTCAAACAAACCTTGCACCCACTCCTTTCACATGAAAATGACCACTTGTTGGACTTGGCCCTTCCTGCAGGGTCATTCCCAAACTGTTTGCCTTTTCCGCTCCTGTGTTGCTGAAATTATTTTTGTTGGCCTTAGGACCCTGTGCATCTCACCTTTGCTAACAAGTGCTTAAGTGTTTGGGCTCACTCCTTAACACATAGTACAACTGACATACACCTGATTGGCATATTTAATGTACTTATAAGTCCCTAATAAAGTGGTAACCATATACTCAGGGGTGGTAAATTAAATGCTACTAGTAGTCCTGCAGGACTTCTTGTGCCACCCATTTAAGTAGCCCCTTAAAACATGCCTCAGGTCTGTCATTGCAGCCTTTGTGCAGTTTTAAACTGCCAATTTGACCTGGTAGAAGAAACCCCTTTCCAGGCCTAAAACTCCCTTTGAGTAAATATAAATCCCCCTAAGGTAGCCCCTTAACAGGCCATGGGGAGGGTGCATTACATTTAAAAGTTTGACATGTACATTTAGGTTTTACATGCCCTGGTACTGAAAAACTACCAAATTCGTTTTTCACTGCTGTGAGGCTTACCTGTCCCATAGGATAACATTGGGCTACCTTATTACATGTAATAAGTAATAACTTTTGTTTGAGATCAGGATGCAATATCATGTTTGGTTTCTAAGGAATTATAATGTAAAATCCTCTTTAATGGTAAAGTCAGACTATAGTCACAATCCTGAAAATGCCACTTTTAGAAGGTGACATTTTCTTATTCCTAACCATTTGGTGGCTGCAGCATGTTTCCTGGGTCATATGACTAGGTGTTTTTGGCAATTGGCCCTTGTATTTTCCTCCCAGACAGTCACACAACAAGGGTACTGGGCAGGATGGCCCATTCCGACATGATGGGAGGGGCAGAGCTCTGCACAGGCCCACTTGCACTTCAAAGAGGCCGCGTCAGTCCACACAAAAAGAACGTCACTCTAGCCTTTTGTGCCTCCAGACATCCTGGGACCAAGGCAGGGAGGAAGGAAATTCCAACACCATCTGTGGGGAAAAACTCCAGATGTTTCTTTCACTTCCAAGCTGGCACCAAGATTAAAATTAGAACCCTAAGACCCACTCTGCAGTTCTTTTTTTAACCTGCGGAGAGCTCTCAGAGGACTGCCGTGCTGCTTGAGGCCTGCTGTGTTCTTCAAAGGAGTGCCCTGCTGTACCATGAGGACTGCCCTGCTGCCTGTGCTGTGCCCTCAGAGGACTGCCTTGCTGCTTGAGACCTGCTTTTCTGCTTGAAACCAGGACAACACAGTGACTCCAAAGGCTAGTTGGCTGGCCTCTTGATCAGAGCCTCGGAGACAGAAAAGGTTCCTACCATCTTGGACCCACACCTGGACCCAGCCTGAGTAAGTTCTGGTCCTCCAAGTGGTGCTCCTCCAGTATTGGACCCTTGACATTTTGCTAAATTTGCACAGATAGCCCAAATACAAAACTTGGGACTGAGAACATTTTAATCCAAAAGTGCTCTGACAACCAAGAGGAGACTGGGACCTACCTGCTTGATGATCCACCCAAGGTGCATCGCCGGTCGGCCTGAATTTAAGGTAGCTTGTGCTAACATCTTCTCCATAGCAGCATATCCTGTTTAGCGGCTCCTCACAGAAGGGAGCACTCATTGGCTACAGACTGCAGGTTCGTCCTGCTGGAGATTTTTGACTTCCAAAAATGAGACTAAGTCTGAACATAGAAATCTTCACCGGGTCTACGTCCAGCAGCTCTCCAAAGACAACACTGTCTGCCTTCCCCCACTCAACTTTACTTTCTCAGACAAGTTTTTACGACATTTCTTCTAAGTCTGAAGGTAAGCAGAGACCAGGCCCAATCTATTTTGTGTATCTGAATCGCGCTCCATTGCAGTCGGCCATAACGTTCAACTTTGCCCCGGTCTCGCACGCCTACATGTCTGCAGTTGGAGCTTTGATCTTTTAGGCACTAGATTGTACTTGAAAACTTTAAAAAATCTTAACTTCACACCTACTGATTGGATGTTTGTGGTTTTGGTGTCAAATAATTTGTGACATTTGACTCTACCTTTCTAAATTGGTGTGGGATTTTTCTTGTGTTGTATTTTCACTTTGTTACTGTTTAAGTGTTGCATAAATACTTTATACATTGCTTCTAAGTTAAGCCTAACTGCTTTTTTGCCAAGCTACCAGAAGGTTATGCACAGGTTAATTTTCTGACATTTTGCAGTTCACCCTGACAAGGATTGTGGCTGTTGCTTGAGAAGGGTTCACATCCCCCTCAACCAACAACACAATTTCTCACACCACTAATGTCTAAAGCAACTGTTTCCGATGCCCTGCTGGATCTGACTATTTTTTAGGATGTAAAGTCGTCTTTTGCGATCTGTCATTCCAAGTGCACCCTAAACAGGCACATGCCCTCTCTTCTTCAGTTCTGTCCACTTCCTGCCACCAAAAATCTGTCCTCAACCTACATTTCATTCCACTCATACCAGGATGACATTCATGCACCAAATCCAGTACTCTTTCCCTCAGGTTACTTCTTACTACCAATAGTTCTTTCTTGTACAACATCCTTCATGAATAGTCAGCTAATTTATGACCCCTGAATATCTGCAACATTTCTAATCCAAAATTCCTTTATCTTGCTATCCTGAGTCACATAATCTAGTGCTTTCTTCATGGTTTCAGCTTTATCAACTTTTTGCAGCTGTTCCTCTTTGGTACCCCCTTGTTCGTAGACTAAACAGGTTACCAAACACACTATCATTATCCATTTCAACAAGTCTACTTAGCTGTTTATTTATTGGCAACCTTGATAGCAGTTGGCTAAAACATTTTTCAGCCTGGCCTATATTGTGGTTTGAAATTATAATACTGCAGCCTGAATTGCCACTTTTCAGTTCTAGGGATCGCCCTTCCGCCACCCTTGGTTGACCACAAATCCACTAGTGGTATATGATCTGTATATACAGAGAATAAACTATCCAACACATATTGACCGTAATGGTCAATTCTCCAATAGCATGCAAGGGTCTCTTTCTCTGTTGTTAAATACTTACATTCTGCACCTCTCAATGGTTGAGAGGCATAAGCGATAGTCTCCAAGCGCCCTTTGTGCTCTTGTAACAGTATTTCCCCCAAACCTACATTGCGTGCATCAGTCATGATTACAGTTCTAAGTGGTCTCAGTACTGGCGCATCAGCCATCTCTTTTTCCAGTATAATAAATTCATTTTCTCACATCTCATTTGACACAAACTGTTCACTCATCTGTAACAAATTCCTCATGTTTACTGTTTTATCTTCAAATTTGGATATATATTCTACATACTATTAAGCCAGTCACATGAAGGATCTCATTGATCTTTATCAACAGGGCTGGGAGCCTCCACAATTACCTCTACCAAATTAGCCTCAGGGGCCACTCCTCTTTTGCTGAGGGCATTGCCAAAATATTCTACACTTTCCACACTAATTTTACATTTATCCTTTTTCATGGTCAGGCATTTTTCTTCTAAAATGGATAACACTCTACACAATGTTAAATCATGTTCTTCCTTTTTCACTCCATAGACCAAAATATGATTCTGAAGATAGGTTACCTGTGACACCTCCCTGAACAACTGGTAGTAAATACTTCAACACTTTCCAATTTCTAACATATTTTATTGATATTGGGTAAGGCATGGCAAGTCACCCAAACACACTTATTGAAATATCTTATATCTACCCAGATCCTAATCTTGCCATATGCCTTCTAATCTTTGACTATAAGTTACAATCGTTCATAACAAACTAATTTCTCTATCATACCATTCTAACAGCTTGTCTAGCTCATCCTTGAGACACTCTTGCATTGACAACAGCACTAATCTCACTGTATGAACCTTTGAAATGAGCCCCTTTTTCAACATGATTTGTGTGGAACTCAGAAGGTTGAACTACTCACTGAAGACCCCTGTAAATCTTTTCATCCATTGTTCCATTTTCACATTGGCTGTGATTTGTCTAACATTATCATCATATCTCAACACTTGCTTCAAATGATTGGTGTGAAATATGATCATGGGGAGAGGATGTGGCCTAAAGGTTAGAGCGGTCAAACTCGACTGGGGAGCCAGGTTCGAGTCTCGGCAGGGACGCTCAACATCCTGTGATTCGGGGCAAATCACTTAATATCCCTGCACCTAAAAAAATTAATGTGTCCATCTGTAACACAACTGGTGCCCATGTAAAGGTCTCTGATCTCTTTGCTGTGGTTAACCCAAAAGATATGAGTCCTCTCTAGCCACATGTACTTTGTATTGGGTGCTTTGTTTAATACTGTACAATCGGTTTAAAATACTCCCATATGTCAATGGGTTTATTCCCATAACCTTTCAGCTTTATGTCACGAAGATGTATTTCCTCATTTTATAATTTTTCGATCAAGTGATTACCTATAAGTATGTATCTAGCTCCTGAATCTGCAATGACTGGTCCCTCTACTCTACATATTTTTATGTTACAGAATGGCCCCTTCTTTGCTACTTGCCCTACCAAAACCTCTGGAATGAACTCCTCCTTTAATCTATTGGCTTGGTTGGCTTCCTCTTTGTGTGTGTTAAAGATGACTCTTCTTCTTTTTCTATTCAGGACCTTACACATTTTTGAAAAAATGACCCTTACCTTTGCATTTTCTACAAATTTGCCCTAATGGTGACATAACTTATTCATTGCTACATGCCCACTCAACCCACACCTATAACACACATATTCTGTGTACCCTCCTACTTCATCATCTTGTCTATGCTTCTTGTTTCTTAACCTTTGCCCCTATTGCTATTACCTCTCCAGTATACCTGCTAAACCTTTTGCATTTTTCATACTCTGAGCTTTCCTGCAAGCAACTATTATGCCCTCACTAATTACTTCAAACTGGCATTCTATTTTGATAGCCATGTTTAATGTTAATTTCTTTGTCAGTAACACTTTTTCTTGATTTCTTAGGTTACTTGCCTGTACACAATTTGATCTCTTATCATATCATCCTGGAATCTTACATAGTTACAAGTGACAGCTAATGCTTGCATATCTGCAACATAGTGGTCAATGGTCTCCTCTGGTAGCTGTCCACGACCTAAACATTTAGGTCTAGCCAGCACCTCATTCACCTACTTTCCATAGATAATATCCAGATTTGTTTAAGCTACTTCACATTCAGAATAAGTAATTTTCTCCTTCTTCTTCGTCCTCAGAACTGGAGTCAGCAAATGTTTGTGTACGCCCCTTCCTTCTTGTTGTGACTTGTCTTGGTTGCTGTGCATCCTCCCCAAAGTTCCACGTCCCTGCTGCGCAGCCAGTGAGTAAGGTTATTGGATGGTTGGAATGTTAAGAGTGTTTGTGCTTGAATGCATGGACAGTTGGATTGAGAAGGGCTGAGCAGCAGGAGGCTGCTTCCGGTGGGACTCTACCTGATTTACTTGTAACCTGATCTGAACATAATAAACCTACATCTTTTATAACCTACAAGACTACATCCCTGATTGTAACAGTGGTGACAAGTGGAAAAGAAACTACACTTGAAGAACAAGAAATTAAGAAGAAATTAAAGAAACTAAGAAGAAACTAGAGTTTGACAAAGAAAAAGAGTTTGAAGCCTGTAAGGAACAATTGAGCCTGGTAGCTGTACCAGTGTCTATGTACATCAGACAGCCTGCAGTCCAGGGCAATTGAACAGGCCAGTGTACTGTGTGCAGCAGATCTAGAGGGTGGCTGCTGAGTTGAAAGGACTTTGTTATCAACAAGTTTGAAGTTGGTATGTACAAGAAGAGTTTATGGTTTGGTTAATCATGCCGGAGGGGAGTGAACAGACAGCGCTGTGATACAAATAATGCAGCAAGTTGTGTAGTGAGCGAACTGGCAGCATGAGTTTTACCTGTGTTCAGACGCTGGCTCGAGCTGTGAGTGAATATTGGCATCAGTGAAAATTGTAGCTCAGGTCTATTGGAACCAGACAAGATTACAGCTGCTCCCTGTTATGGTGGTGTGACTTTGTTGAATTTTCTCTGGGATTTTGTCCAGTGGTGAGTGACTTTCACATTTTGGGGAAGAATGATTATCGCACCACAACTACCTCACTTTGGTTCAGTGGAGGCCCAAGCATTTGAAGCTGAGGAGGGAGGTTACCACATGTGTGGGGCACATACTGGAGCTGTTTTGGAGGTGCTGAACTGCAACTGCTGATCCTCTTGTGGCACCTGGGGAGGAATTTAACTGTTCCTGTTGGTCTTATTGTTAGTATTCAGGGCTGGATATCGGGTGAGAGGTAATTCATCGGAGTGTTGGTTTCTTGACGTGCTACCTCAGTTTATGTATTTAATGCCATGCTTAATTCTCTTCCCAGTCATGTTGGGTATGTAGAAGAGGGAGTGTGTGTACAGTGATATGGTGGTCCTAAAGTTGGACCATGTTGTGACATGTTGGTCCAGGATTTTGACTGTGTTAGTTTAGTGACATTGATGTGATGTGTGATGTTTTCCACCCTTCCTAAGGGGTTAAGGATGTCGGCACATATGTTTAGCCCAAGGTTGTACAAGTATATGTTTTCTCCATCCTGTTTACTTTGCAGGAGGAGGAGAGTGCATTGAGTGACATTGCCTTGAAGTGTGAAGACCAGGAACTTTGACTGTTTTGCTGTATCATCATTGAGCTTGCCAGTTTATTCCTTAGTACTCCTCTCAATTTGCTGCCGTGCAATGATGTTTGCTTAGCATAATTACCTGCTAAGAGTATTTTGTTTATGGAGATCTGGATTTTCTAAATGAGTTTGTTTTTGCTTGTGTGTCAGGGTGTGGGTGAGTTTTTCAATCCTGTTTGGTGAATGTGTCTTATACTGTATGAGGTATGCATATTGCGTAAAGTGTTACACTGTGAAGGTAACCTGTGTGTGGAAATGAGTTAGGGATTGAATTTGGGTCTGTTGAGAGGCCAGGTGAGGTGTTTGAGACTGTGTGTGGTGTGCCACATTTTTCTGAGATTCCCTGTGTGAGTGGGAATGAGATGGGGGTTGAAAGAGGCCTTTTGCTATATTTTTCTAAAATTCCCTGTGTTAGTGGGAATGTAATGGGTTTAAAGATACCATGTGATTGTGATGGTTTAAAGATACCCTGTTATGGTTGGGTTGAAAGATTTTTTTGCAGAGGTCCTAAGGCTAGACCTGGTCCTGCTGTGAGTTGTGTAAGTGCAGTAGAGTGTTTGGAGTCCCTGGTCCTGCTGTGAGAGTGGCTGCAGTAGAGGGTGTGGAGTCTCTGGTCCTGCAATGACTTGAGTTGATGCAGTAGAGGGTATGAGGTCCCTGGTCATGTGTGTGTTGTGTAAGTGCAGTAGAGGGTTTGGAGCCCATGGTCCTGCGTGAGAGTGGATGCAGTAGATGGTGTGAAGTCCCTGGTCCTGCTGTAAGTGTTTAAAGACACTGATTGATATTGTTGGTGTTGTCCCTCCTGAGTGACTAAGGGCATGTTACAGGAGCATGAGTGGTGCACCATGATGTTGTGAGATGAATGACTTAGGGGTATTATCAGTTTCCCAGTTCTGTTGAAGATTGCATGATGTGATTATCTATGTATTCTAATGTTCATAGGGCTATTTTATCATATTGCGTCATCTCTTGTCCTTTTGACTTGATGGTAATCTAGATGTAATATTTATGGGACTCATTGATTGTTTTATTTGAATTTTCTATTGTTTCTTTAACAGAGGGAGATGTGTTGTGACTTGTCTCGGTTACTATGCATCCTCCCCAAAGTTCCAAGTCCCTGCTGCACAGCCAGTGAGTGAGGTGATTGGATGGTTGGAATGTTAAGAGTGTTTGTGCTTGGATGAGTGGACAGTTGTATTGAGATGGGCGGAGCAGCAGTATGCTGCTTCTGGTGGGGCTCTACCTGATTTACTTGTAACCTGGACTGAACCTAATAAACCTACATCTTTTATAACCTACAACACTACATCCTTGTTTGTAACACTTCTGCCCCCAAATAGTGTTTGAAGAGAGCTAATTTGCATTTATCAGTAAAAATGCATCGGCCCACAGCCTCAATATATGCCTCAAAACCCTTCCTTCTATTAGTTCCCATCCAATGTAGGTTCTCCTGTTGCATATTAAAGCATCAAAGATGTACGTATTCCCTCTATGACATACGCGCTGATTAGTAATATGTTTTTGAGGTCATTTGATATGTGCATATATTTTAATGTGGAATTGAAATAAAATGGCCACAACAAGTACACTGGTGTTAACAAATATCTTTTCCAAAGTTCAAGAAACTAATACAGTTCAACTACAATTTGAGCATGGGGCTATAACACTCAATAACGTGCTGATAAATCTTAGGTGGTTGTTGGTGCAGTTTAGTGTTCTTTTTCAGTGAGGCAACATCAGTGACACAGTGTCTCTCTGGCAGCAAAGTCAATGCCTTTGAAGAATCCTTCTTTTGAGAGGAGAAAGAGAGAGGGTGTCTGTGTACGTTCCTTGCGGATTTCTAATATTGGTGGTGTGCACTATCAGCCGACTTATATTCTACAGAACAAGAGCAACCCAAATATCCATTCGAACTTGGCTATCAGCCGGCCTGCCACAAAAGAACACCTGCATAGGAGGTAGCTTCTTCTAATAGTGGTGAGGCGTGGGCTGTCAAAAGTCCTATGCTCAAGAGAATGTTCACATAAGGTGCAGATTTTTCTAACACTGATGGGGCAATGCTTGGTAAAGAGTCCTGGCGATGTTATTGCACAATTTTGGAGAAAGGGTAAGATGCTTGATCGGATATCTTGTCATTTTAAATCCCTCTCCTGAAGACAGCTCATCACCAGAAATAAATCTCAAGTACAGTAACAAATTTTTTTCTTCTTTTATTCCTCAGACAATGAGGTATAACTTTACAGGGGGGAGAACCTACTGGACTTTGTCTAGTTCAGAATCTTCATTAAGAATTGAATAACACATAGAGCTTTACCTTAAAAGCATTCCAAAATAAACACAAAGAAAATATAATATGAAATACAATTGCCTTGCAATGGTCCAAGCCTGGATGTCAATAGTCCACCTCAAACTCATAACTTTAAAGTCATAATTTATACTTATAGACAGTGACAGCAAACAATGACAAGTGCCATATTGGCTCTCAGGGATGAACTCTATGCTCAATAATCATAAGGGGGAACGAGAGGATTGAGCTGTCCAAAGAATGTATCCTCCCATATATTACTGTTAAACTATCAAAAGAACATTCCGAACATAGAACCTGGAACTATAAGTAGGTAATACCCCGGAAAGAAACGACAAGCCCCCATAATCTAGACCCATTTTTAAAAAGGATGCAAATCCTCACCCACCAACGTAAGTGACGTGCTTTATCATTGGGCTGCTCCTCATTCGGACCACATTTTTGGTGGTGTGGATGGGCTACCTAGTCCTATGAGCTCTTGAGTGGAGATCTTTTTATGCTGTAAAGGGTTGCCTGTAGATACCCAAAGGGATTTTATTAAGGGAATCTATTGTAAAATTAAAATAACCACAATGGGCCTAGCTGCAGATGAAAAATGCATTGAAATGTTTGACTTAGACGTTACCATTTAATGTGGGGACTCAATCATGGGCTTCACGGGCCATGAGTGTAGTGGCCCAAAAATGCAGGCAGTCTGCAATCAATATCACTGGCAGAATCTAAGGCGGTGTACTCTTCATGCCACAATGTTCTTGGTTGCTGTGCCTCTGTGAACTGTTGTTGTGTAGGTTATGTGAATTCAACATGTTGGCCATGTTGGATTGGATTGACACAATGAAGTGCATACATCAATCAGCATGGCACATTCTGCTGTATCTGTTGGTTGCGGTGTGCGATAAAATGCTACAGTGGGGCTGGACCAACACATTTCCAAACCCTAATCAGCTATTGTCCATGAACCAAGGTGCATGTGTAAGGGCTGTCAAGGCACAGGCTGAATTCTACATTACGACTAGGTCTGGGTGATGTTTTTTACTCAAAACACAGAAGCAAAAGAATGAAACTAATTTCACCAATACAATGTTTTGTGGTGGTTAGTGGAGACTGTCTATTCGGGTGTAGGTGGGGATGGTAGAAAATTCCTTGAACTCCACAAAAACTGTTAAAATGCAAAAAATTCAGCAAAATCTGCCCAGAGGAATAAATGTGCGATATGTGACAAATTAGTTTCCTGTGCAAGATTTCTTCAGGGGTGGATTTTGCAGGCTTTACATTTTGTCAAAATGTTTTATCCACCACTAATTACAACACAGCAGGAAAGGGAAAAAAAAGTTACCATTTTCCATGCATTATTTAACGGTTGTTTTCAGGCTATGAAGAACAGAGGCCTGAAGCCTGGAACCTCACAGATGCGGGCGATGTGAAAAATTAAAGACCAGTTACAGTTATCTTAAAAGCAAGAGTACATACAGTCCTGAAATTGAGCACAAAACAGTTGTGCTTTGGCAACAGAGTGAAATAATTTGCTAAAACATATGCCAGATCAGAGGTGGTACCACTTAACTGCAGATCGCTTGTGACTATATCAGATTGTTCTTCACCTGCTACTGGCAGAATTTATGTTGGAGTTATTGTTTTGTTTATTATTGGACTCTTTGTTTCGATTGTTATTTAAGCTGATGATTTTACCTGTTATTTAAATGATTTAGTTTGGTCCTTACTGCAGAAATGACAACAGCAAATATGTCACAGCTTCCACTATTCCTTTCAGAGGCAGAATTGCCAACTCTTCCACGGAAACAGTAGAAAAGATATCCGATTCTTCGGGGGAGAAGTCCTCCGTCTTGCAGAAACAGAACATTATTTGACTCAATTTGGGTGATGAGGGTGGAACATCTGCAAAAGTATACCTGCTCGGGGGGCGCTAGAGGGCGCACGGCAAGATGGCCGCACCCTAGTGAGGCTCTGCCTGGCTGCGCCACAATCCGTCCAGAATCCGCCTCATAAACTACCTATCCTGAGGCATAGAGGAGTGTGCCTGACGAGGGAAGTGTACCCGACTCGGCTGTTGAGCCCGGGGCTGCCCGAGACAAGGGGAACGGCGGCATCTCAGCGGTGGTGACAGCGGCTGAGAAATCCTAAGATGGCGGGGCCCGGGGGGCTTTGAGGCCCACTGCCTTGATCGGCGACCTGTGCCTTTGCTGGCGTGGGGGACAGGCGGCGCTGCGCCCGACAGATGGCTGTGCCGCATATCGCTGCTGCAGTGGACCCCGGAAGGCTGTGATTGCGAGCACCAGCGGAGGCGGCGATAACAGCGGGCCCCGGTCTCCCCGGCGCCAGAGGTGGTAAGTGGGGCGCGGCCTACTATAGGCCGGTGGCTGCAGAGGCGGGTACGGGCCTACAAGCGGGTCGCGCTCTATGAGCTGCTGTAAGGTGCTGGGGTTGTGCTGGTGGCCCTAGCGAGACTTAAGTGCGGAGCTGCTCCCTGTGCGTTGGGAGTGGGAGAGCTGCCGGACCCCGGCCCCTGCATTGGTGGGATCTGCGGGGACGCTCCTGCTGTTACTGCCGGTGGGGGAGTGGATGGGCCCTCCCGCATTGCTGCCGGGAGGAACTGGCTGGCACAGCCGTAACTCACCCACTGAGAGACCTGCTGGGGCCGCGTACACTGCCTTAAACGGAGCTGCTTGCCTCCCTATTGTCCTCTCCCGGGAAAGCACATTAGAATTGGCTGCTGCAGGCATGCATCTGGCGCTGAATACACTGCACCGTGCAGGCTGTCACATTGGCTGAGGTGATGAGGAGTGACTGGAGCACGGCGGCAGTGTCGATGGCGGTGTGAGGGTGCTGGACCACCTAGGCTCCTTCAGTCACGGTGCCATTGATCGGTGAGGGGGCGATTGGTGCTGAGGCCTTCGAATCTGCGCGGCGGAGCTTGTGGGGCCCCTGCTGGCTGTGTCCCCCCGGGTCTAGCTACACTTGGATAGTGGTCCCGGTGGCCGTGGGCCGGCCTGCGATTGTGTGCCTGCTGTGTTCCATCCGCCCACCCACCTTTTGGTCTTGGTGTGGGTCTCTGCTCCTCGGCCGCGGTCTGGTGGCCTCCTGGGGGCGAGGGAACCTGCAGACTTCTGCTCGGCCCCTGCTGGGGACTTTCTCTGTGCTGGGCTCCTCGATCTCCCCTGTGACAAGTCGTACCATTGGGCGCCATGGGTAAAACGGACAAAACGCAACCCCGTCTCACGTTCGAGGGGCACAAATCCGCCAAGGTGTCGCAGAAGGCCGCTGAAGCGGATGTATCAGAGGGGGCTCCCTCGGGCCTTGAAGCCACACTTTTGGCGATGCAGCGAAGCCTCCAATCAATCGAAGGCACAATGGCGGCAGTTAACAATCGGTCGGACCATATGTCATCACAATTGGAGAAGCAGAGCGCCCGCATGGGGGAGGTGGAGCAGAGAGTCTCCGCAGCGGAGGACGGTCTGAGTGACGTTGCCGGGAAAGCTGTGAATATGGAGAAGGTCCTGTCTGTTATCCAGGCCAAGAACGAGGACTTGGAGGCCCGCTCACGGCGCAATAACATTCGCCTTATTGGCCTGCCGGAGTCCACCAATGTTGGCAGAATGGAGATATTTATGGAGAAGCTGATTACTGACCTTTTTGGCACGGAGCAGATGTCCCCCATGTTTATTGTGGAGCGGGCGCACCGCTCGCTGGCCACTCGCCCGGCGCCGGGGGCTCCCCCCCCGGCCCATCATTGCGAGAGTCTTAAACTACAGAGACCGTGATGTGATATTGCGCCAGGCACGAGAGAAGGGCACCATTGAATACCAGGGGAATCGGCTCTCCTTCTTCCCAGATTTTACGGTGGCAGTTCAGGCGGCGAGAAGGAGTTTGCCGATGTCAAGAAGTTTCTCAGGTCCGAGGAGGTCCCTTACGCTATGCTCTACCCTGCCCGCTTGAAGATTGGCCCCGACGGAGACTCTCAAATTTTCAACAACCCTAAGGCGGCTCTTCAACATGCCAAACGTCTCAAGCGACGACGACGAGATGCAGGTCTGCAGTTGGACACAGAGGAACAATAGGTTCCTGGGGTGCATTTATGGACACATTTGGTTGCTGGGTTTGCCCCTCTGCTGATTGGTGGTGTTTGTTGCTCATGTCGAGTTTCTATTCTACCTCTGCCATGTAGTAATTCCATGCCCATGCAGCTGCTGACTAGGCCTAATGTGTTACATATGTCGTTCTTGTGGGTAGGGCTCTTGTGTACTGTTGTTTGTAGGCACGGTTCCAGCTCCCGCGCAGCCACCTCCTCCTGTAGCGCCCTACATGGGTATACCCCAACTGAGGTTTCCACCTTTGTTTGATGGGACGGGGAGGGGGGGGTGGTTGGGATGGCTTTAGCAAGTTGGGGATGCTGAAGTGGGTGGGGGAGGGGGAAGTGAGGGGGGATACCCTCTGGCACGGTATGTTTTGTGTATTATTGCATTTCATCTTTCTTATTATTGTACCAGTATTTATATGGCTTTAACATCTTCAATTATTCTGACGGCTTACCGACCACTGACCGGATAAGTGGAAATCTACGACTCTTGACCTGGAATGTCCGGGGCCTTAATTCCCCTAAAAAGATCAGGGCATTGTTTGCTTACCTAGACAGAATGACTATTCACATTGCCTTCCTACAAGAGACTCACCTCACGAGCTTATATGATAAGAATGTGGGGGCACGATGGGCTGGGCACCGGGTGGCCTCTTCCTACTCTAGCTATGCTCGGGGTGTGCTGATTTTGATAAAAAAGGGGATACACTTTCAGGTCCTCCGTTCTGAGATAGACTAGGCGGACGAGTGTTCTATTTGTGAATGTGTACGGGCCAAATGTTGACGACCCGGCATTTTTTTCTGATGTCTGGCGTCGTATCTCTGGGTTCCCTGATGCGGAAATTATATGGGGGGGGATTTTAATGTATGCTTGGACATGGATGCTGACCGTATGGGTAGCGAGGGGGCACGACCTAAACTAGCAGCGGAGACATTGCGTGGCATAATGGAAGCTGGATGCCTGAGGGATGTCTGGCGACTGCAACACCCTGGCAAGCGGGAAAGTACGTTTGTGTCGGCAGTGCACGGGACATGGTCCCGTTTGGACCTCTGGCTGGTCACGTAAACTGCATGCCCCTGGGCGACAGGGGTGCGTCATCTAGCCCGGACGTTGTCAGATCACTCTCCAGTGCTGCTGGATTTATGTGCCCCGACCTGTGGGAGACCGCCCTTTCAGTGGCGACTGCAGCCATCCTCCCTGACAGACCCGGTCTTCAAGGCCACGGTGGGGGAGGCTATCCGTAACTTCTTTAGGGAGAATGCTGGCTCTGTAGATAGCGCTGGGACTATGTGGGAGGCATTCAAGGTCACTATCAGAGGGGTCTGCATGGGGGCACAGGCTGGAGTGCTGCGGGATCTGCGGCGCAGGATCCAGAAACTTGCGGGAGATATCTCTGCTTTGGAGAGGGCTTATGAGGCGGACCCGCTGCCCGAAACCCTGTCCAAGATTCGTGCCTTAGTCACGGAATATAATGACACCGCTGATCAGGAGATGAGACACAAATCTAGACGTAGCACGGCTAGATATTACGGTGAGGGGGGTCGGCCCAGTCGTTCGCTTGCTCGGAAGTTGGCTGCACCACGGAGCCAACAATACATCACTGAGATGCTTGATGAGGCAGGCGTGGCCCGCTTCGGCACGGCGGCCATCAGTGAGACCATATTTGACTACTACACCACCCTTTATAGCAATAAGGATATCGCTCAGACGGCCGATATTCATTCGTACCTAGAGGATGTGGCATTGGGCTGGCTGGCCCCAGGCCATCGGGATTATCTTACCCAGCCCTTCGACGAGGAGGATGTGAAAACAGCTATTATGTCCCTCCCTACTGGCAAAGCTGCGGGCCTGGACGGTCTCCCGAGCGAATTTTACAAGGCGTTTGTCGACGATTTGGCCCCTAGACTTCTTGAAGTCTATGCGGAGGCCTACGACACCGGCCGTCTTCCACCTTCGCTGCGGGAGGCTCTCCTAGTCATGCTCTTGAAACCCGACAAGGAGCCCAACCGCTGCGATTCTTATAGGCCCCTCTCAATGCTTAATATTGACACCAAGGTATTAGCTAAAATGATCGCTCTCCGTTTGCAGCCACTGATCCCCTTACTGGTGCTCCCGGACCAGTCTGGCTTTGTGCCTGCGAGGTCCACTGTGCTTAATCTGCGCACTATCTTCGCTACTTTACACTATTTTGATGCCGATTTCCAGGCCGTGGCGGTGCTGTTCGACGCTGCTAAAGCGTTCGACTCCCTCTCTTGGGACCACATGTTTTCCGTCCTCACCAGGATGGGTGTCCCTCCGTTCTTTTTGCAGTGGATCAGGGTTCTATACTCCGCCCCGGCGGCTAGGGTTCGGGTGAACGGCTGGGTGTCCTCGGTGTTTCCCATAGGTAGGGGCACAAGGCAAGGATGCCCCCTGTCGCCGATGCTATTCGCCTTGGCATTGGAGCCCCTGGCCTGTAAGTTGCGCCAGCTCCATGCCTCCGCGGCGTTGCGCTTTAGACTGCGACCATTGGTTGTCTCGCTATACGCGGATGACATGTTGATTTATGTTCGCGAGCCTGCGACATATCTCCCGGCCTTGCTGCGAGAATATGTCCGGTTCGAGGGCTTCTCTGGCTTGGGGATAAATTGGGCCAAGTCGACGGTTTTTCCCTTGACGGCAGGAACCTGTGAGTTCGAAATGGACTTCCCTCTGGCCTGGACTCAGGAACCAGTAAAATATCTCGGGATTTGGCTGCACAGGGATCCGGCGCAGGTGATCTCCATGAATTACGGGCGTACAATCTCTCAACTTACTGAGCGAGCGGTGCGATGGGCTCATCTGCCGCTCTCACTGGCAGACCGTATAGCAGTCATCAAAATGGTCATATTGCCTAAACTATTATATTTATTTGTGAATATCCCTATCCGCCTGAATGTTTCCATTTTTAAGTCTCTACAGACGGCCCTACTGTCGTTTGTCTGGGGGGGCAAAAAACCTCGCTGTAGCTGGGACACCCTGGTTCAACCCTTTGACCGCAGCGGTTTTGAGGCTCCTGATATGCGCCTTTACTATTTATGCGCTCAGGCGCAGTTTGCGCATTATTGGTTCTATCCGCAGCGTCTCTTACCTCATACTGCGATTGAGGCGGATGCGATCCTCCCACTCCCATTGGTGGCTGCGGCTCTCTCGGGGGGAGCTGGAGGTCCCCGGACGGAAATTAACCCGGTCCAATGCACGGCCTGGCGGACGCTGGCATGTCGTGCGACACTATCCTACCTTTATGCCCCCAAGTTGCTGATAGCAGCGCATCCCGGTATATCCGCACTGCAGGAGCGCCTGGCGCGGACCACGTTACAGGCCGTCGGGATCACCCAGATGGGGGACTTCTACAACCAGGGCCAGTTCCGTTCGCTACAGGATGTGCGGGCGGGCCGGCCTCACGATGCTATGCTGGGTTTTACGTACATGCGGGTCCGTCAGGCCATTCGGGATGTCTACCCTGGCTTCCCTGCGGAGCCTCAGACACTGCGGGCACTGCAGGCGGTGCTTGCGGGCGAGACTCGTCGGGGACTGATTACTAAACTCTATAATTCATCTCTCCGTGAGCGGGAGGCGGAGGCACATCCATCCTATGCTAAATGGAACGCGGCCCTGGGAGGGGTACTGTCGGAGGACCACTGGTACTATTGCTGCAGACTGACTGGGCGACTGACGGCTAACTGCAACCTACGCATTATACATTTTAAATTTCTGCACCAACTTTACTATACCCCTGCACAATTGCTGAGATTCGGATTGCGAGATGATGCTTGCTGTGTGCGATGTGGCCAGGCAGACGATGATTTTTTACATCTTTCATGGTTATGTCCAGGGATAGCTGCCTATTGGGCTAAAGTGATGAATGTGCTCACGGATGTCGTATTGGAGAGAGTGCAATGTACGCCTGAGATGTGTCTGTTGGGCAGCGTAACGTCCTTGAAGCCGTGCAATAGGAGACTGGTTGCAGTGGCCACACTTATGGCTAAGCGAGCCGTGGCGCAGTGCTGGGGCGCAAAGGGGTTGCCCACGGTTTGTAAGTGGCTTAGGGATCTATCCTACTGTAGGGAGCAATTAGAAATTTATGTGGAGGAGCTGCCTGAGTCGTCCTGCCCTAAAGATTTTTGGGCCCCGCTCACTCTGTATCTCATGAGTCATCCCGACCTTTAAGCTGGTATGCCCTCCATGTGTCGTTAATGGGGGTACCTGCCTCCTTCATTCCCGGACTCCTGTTTTATCCTTGTGGATGTGCTTGGTAACAGCCAAATTGCTTCTGATTTACTTGCCATACTATTACTGTGCCGGAGGGGGAGGGTGGTGGGGGGTTTTGTTCTGTTTCTATCCTACGATTGGTTGTTATTATTTGTCTTTTATTCATCTGGACGATGTGGAAGGTAATATAATGCTGATACCTATCTGACTGTTCCTTCCTCCATGACGCGGCCGGCCCTGAGTGGTTGTAGGCGGCTTGCTGTGTATCCTTTCTGTACTCTTCCTGCAGTACACGTTTACGCATTCCACGGCTGGCCCCTCTGGGGATGTAGGCATAGTGCTGCATTCTGCAATTCTTCCTTGTTTTGCCTTCAATAAAGGTTTTCAAAAAAAAAAAAAAGTATACCTGCTCGCATGTTTTTGTGCATTCTGTTTTGCCTTTTTCTGCTCTTTTCTTCCTACCGTTCCCCAAGACCGGACCTTTTGACGGAGACCTCGCACCCCAGCGCCCAGATATCCCTAGGGGTGACAGTGCTGTGCTCTACAATGCTGATTGATTGATTGTTTGAATCTCAGATGGAAGTGATGATGGGGAGGCAAGAGACGTGTGCAAGATGACAGTAAGAATGTTGTAAATGCCCTTTAGGCTAAGGATAAATGTGATGTTAGACCACCTTAAATTGTACACCTGAGTGAGTATAAGGAAAATACGAGAGAGTGGGTGACTACATTCCTGGGGTGTGGGATCTGTCTAAGACATGTGAGTTTAGAGAACTGGTGGGAATGTTACTCCAAGAGTGAAATTAATGAATAAAACAAACGTCCAGAAGTAGGTACTGGTGAAAACCCCTACTTTGACTGAAGCTATGGCTATAGCTGAGAAAATGGAGAACCCCTGCTGTGTCTGTCTGAACAATATGAAAGGGGAAAGCGGTATGAGTGAGGTAGGTGTGCTAAGAAATTTAAGGGAAAATGAGAATGCTAATAACAGTGGAATGAGTTTGGGGTGATGGAAAACACTGAAAATAAAGTTAACATAAGATGGTTCATGCGTGGAATTATGGAACAAGTTGCAGATATTGAATTAGGCTCAAAACTCAGTGTTTAGGAAATGTGAGGAAAAAAACTATTCTTGGATGCGCCTAATGAGGAAAGTACAACAGCCAGAGAATAAGTGTCAGGAGGGAAAAATGTGTGTTGCAGGTTAAAAATGCAGCAGAGGAGTCTGGTGAAGATGTAAGAATGTCAGAAAGTGATTTGGTGCATATTGGGAAAAAATCAAAAGTGTTGGACGAAATAAGATCTGCTTATACTTTGGTTGGAGATAAAACAATTCAAGAGTATTTTTGAGAAAGTATGAAAGTGATGAAGGAACCAGACATTAATCCAGGTGGGAATGGGCAGTGTAAAATCGATTTGGTTGGGATGATATGTATTGGAGATTGAGTTCAAAGGTAGGAAGAGAGTGTATAGGAATTTACATTGCAAAGAGGACACAATATAGTGGGATTGAAACCACAGAGGGATTTAGGAATAGTATTGAATCCTAATGCTAAGACAACAAGTGATGGTTGTGCTGAGGTTAATATGCAGATATGAAAAACCTTACCAGCAGTATTTTTGTATACTTTGACGATTTTGGTGATAGACAATGATTTCACTGTGAAAGATTTGTCATCAGCCTATTATAAGGTGAAGTTAGAGGAAAAAACTTGTTCCCTTACTTCCTTTGTTACTCAACTGAGGGCATATAGATATGTGAGGATTCCTTTTGGGTTAAAATCTGCATTGGTGTTTGAGAGAGAAAAGAACAACATTTTGGTAGACATTGGCAGTGTAATGCCCTTCTTAGATGATATTTAGATTTTTGGGGACACTGTGGAAAAACACAATGAGGTGTTGAGTGAGGGGTTGCAGAGGTTGGAAAGTAAGTTGATGTGGATAATTGTCAGCTGAAGATAAACTCAATGGAGTACTTGGGAGACCCCATTAGTAAAGAAGGTAAAAAGCCAGGGCTGAATTCAATGGTAAAAGCTTCAGTTACGAAGAAGGTGGGAAGTCCAGTAATTTTTAGAACCTGAAGAATATTATTGTCATTTTGTGAAAGATTTCCTAGGAATTGTTAGTGCCCTGAGAGAGATAATGAAAATGGCAGGTACATTTGATTAGATTGAGGATTATGACAGAGCATTTCAAGTAGAGAGGGAAATGTTGAGTCTGTTTCATTAACCAGGAGGACAGTGTTATCCATTGATGTCAGCTTGAAGGTGATAAAAGTGGTGTTGATTCAGAGAAAGAGATGGTTATAGTGTTTGCTTCAAGACCATTTAGGTGGGACGGAACAAAATGCTCTGTTATAAAACGGGAGCTACTAAGTTGCTGTTGAGCTGTACACAAATGCAGACATTACTTGTAGGGACTACCCTTTGGGGTTAAATCAAGTAATAAACGCAGTTTACAGGTTAATTCTTGTAAGGGCTCAAAGACAACTGCATAAATGATTGCTAGGTGAGAGGAGTATTGCTAGAATACAACTTTAGGTGACATAAGTTTCAAGATTGAGTAACAAAGTGGAAAAGTGCTTGCCTTGGATAATAATATCTGGTGATTACAAGAAATACTTAGTGGAGATTGAAAGAAAAAGGGAAAATGTAATGGAGCTGCAAGAAAAGACAGTACGTAAGAAAGGATGTAATAAACTCTGGCTGAGGGTGAGGTATTGAAAAAAGTGAGAGTGGGTAGCGAAGGGATAGTTCCAAATTGACAGCCTAACTGAGGTTGGGAAAGAAGTTTTGGAATGTCAGGTTAGAGTTGAGTTTGGTAGGAGGTGATATGCACAGAGGTGAAAAGGTGAGACCACCTTTGAAAATAAGCAAAAAACTTGTGACTTTTGCACAAGAAGGTCAAAGAAGCAGGAATCTTATCTTATCTTGACTTATAAAGTGCATAGCTACCCTAAGGCTTCTCAGCGCTGAGAGAGTCAGAACGTACACCTATGGGCAAAAATATAGACTTGAAAGTTTCTGGGGTATAGCCAAATTTTAAGACGCTTTCTGAATCTGACCTCATCCAACTCAGTTCTCAGACTGATTGGCATTGTGTTCTAAAGTTTGGGAGAAAGGTATGAGAAAGACCTTTCACCCCATTTGGCCTTTTGAATATGTGGAACTATCAAGAGACCAGTATTAGAAGATCTTAACGTGCTGCTCAGAACATAGCAGGTCAATAAGGTTCTGACCATATGAGGGCCCTTCCCATTTATTGCCCTGTGTGTAAGACACAGTCCTTTGAATTTAATTCTCTGCTCCATAGGAAGTTAGTGTAAGGAAGTTAAGGCTTTCGTAGCAAAAGAACTTTTAGGCATTTTGTAGATGGTATGGCCGCGTGTTTTGCAGCACCTGGAGTCTTTTTTAACTGATTTGGGGGAACCCAGGAAAAGGGAGTTACCATAATCCAGGCCTGAAGACATCAAGGCCTGGACTACCACTCTTCTGCATGACATTGGCAGTAGAGCCAAAATTTTCCTCAGCATCCTCAACATGGCAAAACAGGAACTGGTCAGTTTTTTTGCTTGGGCTTCCATCAAAAGAGAACTGTTCGGCCACATCCCCAAGCTTTTTATAGGGGAGGATGGGACAGGCACAGCCCCTAGACTATCTGGCCAACCCAACGATGACATTGGGGGAGGATTGTTCCCCAGTACCCTCAGTAGAGTTTTGTCCCCATTTAATTTCAAAAAGCAAGTTGGCATCCAGGATGCCACTTTCTCAAGGCAAGGGCCTAACTGGGACTGAGAGCCCTAACTTGAGGAGAGGGAGACGACAAGCTGTGTGTAATCAGCAGAACACACAATCGAGACTCTGAATTTTTTGACAATTAAGGCCAGAGGTCTAACATAGATATTAAAAAGAGTGGGGCCGAGTGCGGTGCCCTGCAGAACCCAACATTTCAAAGGGACCATCTCAGAGTAGCAGGGAGGTTGGAAAATCTGGAATGCTCTTTCTTTTAAAAAAGACACTACCCATTCTATAACGGTACTCCTTACGCCAATTTCCCTCAACCTGAGTGCCAAGGTCTCATGATCAATTGTATCAAATGCTGCACTCAGGTCCTCCCTTATCTAAAATTAATTTTACCTCCTCAGCTGTCACAAGTAGCGCCGACTCCGTACTATGGTTTGGACAGAATCCATTCTGGGAGTCATCCAAAAGCAAATTGTCTTCCAAATGCTTAGACAGATGCTGATTGATATGCTTCTCTAAAACTTTCCCAAATTCCGGGAGCAATGATATAGGCCTGAAGTTCCCTGGACATGAAGGGTCAAGATATGAGAAAAAAAGGCAAAGGAAAGCGAGGTTTATAGGTGGCCAAGAATAGATATTATGGTACAGAAGACTGTGAAAGGGTGATTTCAATATTCTACAAGTGATAAATCCAAGACAGATGAGAGTCCCCCTCATTTCCTGTTGTGGTTCCCTCCACTGTGTGGAGTAAATTAAGTCTGGATGTAAAAAGAATCTTTGGTTTATTACAGTAGAGTAAGAGATATATGCTTGTATTAATAGATTAGCATTCCACTTAGGTATTTGCAACAAATGTGGCATGGTCACAACCCCTAACGTAATCAACTTTCAAAGGAAGAAATTTGCCAAGGAATGTTTGCCACAGATTTCACTAACCAATATTTGAGAACAATTCTGATTTCAGGAGAATGGGATTATATGCACCTCCAGAAAACAGTTTGGTTGAACAGAACAACTGTATGATTAAAGTATGTTTACAAATGGCTTTGGTGGAAAGTATGGCAGTGAGAGTGGTGGTAATGCAAATGCTATGAGTTCATACTATAGCACTGAATACAGTGACAGAGAAATCAACTTTGAGTTTATGAGGTGGACAGTCCCTGGAACCAAATTGTCTCCATGGTTTTTAAGAGGCAAAGGTGTGGCACTATCTCAACAGCAGTCAAGTGAGAAAAAATAGAATTGAACAATATTAGCTGAACTACAAACAAAGGTATTAGGGTAAAACAGTAGGAACCAGTTCAGCCCTGCCAGACAGGAGATCTGGAACGGGTGTTACACTATGGGCAGGAGAAGATTTCCTTTGAAGTGCAGGATGCTGGACGGGGAAAGTGGGAGGGGTGTAGTTGGAAGGCAGAAGATAGGTCTGCACAATTGAGACAGGGACAGAAAGTTTTGGATTGTGGATGTCAGAAAACATGTACCCAGGAAAGGAAGTGCATCACTTTACTTCAAACCTGGGACAGCAAAGCAGGTGGATAGCTAATCTTTACTGCTACTTAGTAGGGTTTCTTTGTGGGGGTCAGCTCACATGTATGGTGGACAGCGTGCATTACATAATCTGCCCTGAGCATAAACAACAATTAAGAAAAAATACCATTGGCCTTTCATTACAGTGCAAGGTCACTCAAAGTCAATACTTTGCAATATAAGTCCTTTATAGGGTTACACCTACACCTAATTGAAATGATGGGAGATTATAAAGGGAAAATATTAATGTGAATGACACTGTCAATAAGCTGCGGTTTAAACAGGGCTGACCCAAAGCAATCAGTAGTTGAACTATGCTAATCCAAAACCCCTTTCTCTGTATTGTGTTCCTTCTTATAAGAGCTGGAGCAGAGCACTAAAGCTCTCTGTAGCAAGAATCTGGTGTGTTTGAAGAAAGTAGAATATTGGTCTTTTGTGTGCTTCCAGTAATGTCTTCTGCAGCTAACATCAGACTATTCATGGCAGTATTACGCACATTTGCTCCAGACACAGGACAAATGTCCCGTGAGGTGTATGCTCCTTTCACTTTGCACAGGTTTGCGATAACTTCTGTGATACCTAAGGCAGATGCATTTATGAGGCATTAATTCATTTTCATTTGGCACAATCCCATGCAAATCAGAGGATTTGCCTGCTGCCATGGAAACTGCGGTTAACAGAAGTTTTTAGAGCATCCAGGATTGTCTAAAATTGGCAAACCTGTTGACGGAACATGGGGAAGAACATTCTAAATAATGTTGAACATGGACGTTCAATCAAAGTCCATGAAGGCTATTAGTCTGTATGCAAACAAAATGTTCCTGGTCATTGTTGGGTAAGTGGGTTATTACCTCCATAAGAGAGTAGTCAAAGAAAGAACCAACCAGTCATTTGCTCTAAGCATGGTCGAGCACACACAGGTGACGTGGAAAGCCGGTTGGAGTTGAAGCTGGCAGGTGCAACATCCTCCCAAATATTAAAATATAGTAATTGTCTTGCTGACACATTTTAGATTCTTTGCAGCTTTCAGAACAGTAGGAGAGGGATACTCAGATAAAGTCCAATTCCATAGTCAAGATGAGCCATGACAATGGATATGGTATCCCTGGAGATTCTGAGGGAAACATGTAAGAATAAGGGTTTGTGAGAGAAATAGCCCACTGTAGAAAGCACTTCTTGGGCCTTCATTTACTTCAGAGAAAAGGGATAGGTTGCAGTTCACAGTCACTCACAAGTTTCTCATTTTCACCAATATCACTAGTGGTGCAATCTGGTTTCCCTGGGCCAGACTGTCAAGGGCTCATAGTTCTTTCATTCTTTGAAGATTAGAATCCCTGTTTTGGACAAGGTATGTCTGAGGAAATTCCTCAGCATCTGTTGGTTAACAATTTGAAGTATGGGGACTGATCTCCAAGGGAATTTGGTTTTAAAGGTGTGCACCTTGTATACAGAGAGCCTAGGCCCCCCAATTGGTGTGTTTAGTACAAGGGATAGCAAATGTGGCTTTAGTTGATGAGCGAAAATTACGAGAGGGCCCGTACTTCATAAATGTTTTGTTAAAGAAAGTGGGTCCGCAATCATGATTTATTTTCTACAACATTCAGGCTGACTTAAAACTAATGTGCTTATCAACAGGTGTTATTGACAAAGGTGTTCAGATACAGAATTAACACTTTTAAGGTTACAGGAGGCCCTGACTAATGTATTTTGGACCTTTTAAAGGCGCGGTATTGTTTTTTTCAGGAGGCCTAGCTATTCAGAATTGCCATTGTCAATGTGTGATTGAGGAAAGGAGTTGGGTACTACACTTCTATGGCTAACAGATAGAAAACAAAAGATCCTTGTAAGAGCTTGGATGTGGAAAAATCAGGATTTAGACACAGGTCCATCTTCTTTTTTCAAGTTATAGGCAGTATCTAGGATTAGGCCAAGATCTCATCCTGAGGAGACACAAGAAGGACAGCTGTTCAATGAGGGAGGCATGAGGAGGTCTCTCATACATTAGGCTTGTTAAAGAGTGGCAATCTTTCAGTCTTCCTTGAGTTTAGTTTGAGAAAATTATTGGCCATCCAATAGGAAATTGTTTGGATGGTAACTGGGAGACCCAGGTTAGGGCTAAGGGGATCATCATTGGGATTGTCAATGAGCTTGTTATGTCTAGGCCTTCTGGTTATCCATCTTTAGGATTACTCCAGTGTCATCTGCATAATTTCAGTATGTTGTTTGGAGGGCTGGCTAAGGATTGCTAAGGGGTTATGGTAGACACAGAAGGGAAAGGTTATATAATAAAGCCTTGGGGTACACCACAGTGAGAGCTAAAAGGAGGTGATATAATCAGGGGCAGAACAATGGTATTGGATCTGTAGCAGATGTATAAGGTGGTCCAGTAAAGGATTGTACCTCTGATGCAAAGTTCTTCTGGCCTCAGTTGGAAGTTGAGGTGGTGCACTGTGTCAAATGCAGCTGGCAGGTGCAAACATCAAAGTACAGAAATTCCTTTTATGTCCACAGTGGTTTTCAGGTCAGAATAAATGGATTTAAGGGCAGTTACAGTGCTCCAGGGTGAGAGGAGCTCAGTTTTATGGTTTGCAAGTAAAAAAAATTCTTCCAAGAATTTGTAGATTTGAAAGGATGTCACTCTTTCAACCAGTGTTCCAAACAATTGTGTCACTTGAGATTGGACTATGGCTGGCCTGATAGGTTAGATCTAGACTCTTCTTGGTCAAGAGTGGTCTTTCAAAAGTGATCATGAGGTCTGAGGGGTTTGGATCTGATAGGCAGCTAATGGTCCATGCAGGAGTTGTAGCAAGCATTGCGAGTAAATATTCTTGATAGTTTGTCCAAAGTAGGGGACTGAAGTGAGTTGGCAAGGATGCTATCCTTGACCTGATTCTATAATTGGAAGACCAAACGTTGATTAACGGAGGAAAGGACTCAATGTCTTGTAGTCATTTTTTACTTGGTTTAGGTGGCTGGGCAGCAGCCGTACTGCTTCTGGGAATATTGTTCTAGCAACTTTTCTTTATAAACAAGATGTCCTTCAATATCAATGCATAAAGTTTGAGAGTGGGGAATCTTAGTGAAGATGGTCTTTGGGTGCAGAATTCTATGAAGATTCTTTAAAGATTTTTCTTTGAGAATTGGTGACTGGAGAGTTAACTAGAATAACTGCTTTATTTCTAATTCTTGATGCATGATTTGTTAACCCTGTTGATTCAAAGGAGATGGGTTTTTGGCATGTTGACTGTTGGACTTCTTTCACTGGTGCTCGTGTCTTGATTTCTGTTTTCCTCTTCGTTAACTCTTCAATGAGCCAATAGGTTGTAAGTCAATGGTTAGAACATGTGTATATCTTAAGAGGAATGAGACTGCCAAAGCCTTCAGAGAATCAGCTTTAGAGATGATTCACTTCTTTTATTTTGTTGGGGAAATTTGATTGCAGAGAAATGAGAGTTGAGTGCTGAGAGATTTAGTTTATTCCACTGTCTGGAGGTGGCTGTATTGGTTATTGTTCCTATAGAGTTGTTTTTGTGAGGAGGTTGATAATAAAGCAGATGAGATAGTAGTTGTTGTAGATGATAGGAGCACTTCTATTACTGTGATGTGTCCAGACTCCAGACATTGAGAAAATTGATTCCAGTCTGTAGCCAGGTATATAAGTAGGTCTAGCAATAAGTGTAGATGAGAGCCTCGAAGTTTGTCATGATTGAGCTGGTTGAGCCATGTGTTCAGGTCACAGAGGATGGATTGATTGATTCATTTGATTGATTTAAAATTTTATAGAGGGCGCAAATACCTTGAAAGTTTCCTGTCGCTCAACAACGGATGGAGAAGTTGGTGGTGTGGGAGTGATATCCGCGATGGCATTATAAAGTGGATTTAAATACTCTGTGGGTTTACGGTAGTCTGTAAATTAGCTGACATTAGCAAGGGAAAGGAGGTGAGTGTCAAAATCGGTCTCTGCCACACAACTGCAAGGGCCAAAATGCACTCTTAAATATGAGAAAGCTGGGGTCCACAGAAACCAGTGCTCCAAATGCTATATCTGCAGTCTCATTACGTTTCCTCATCAATCCCTAACTTAAGGAAGGTGGCACGGGGTGGCACCAGGACAGAAGCACACAATCATGACTGTTACAATGAAAATTGGAATAACCAAACACATTTGTGTGTTAACAATATTAATAGAGAAGCATACATAAATATATTTACATTAGAAACAGTAGGTTCCAAAAGGAGATGCCACAAGAAACAATACACAGCATACTATTTATGCAATACTGTGATTAAGCAATAGAACAATGAAAATGAGGGCCCTGGTATTCAAACCATAAATTAGGATTTCAAAGTTCTAATGTTTGTGGCGTTCTACTGTTCCCAAAATCTCTAATGTGTATAAGGATTAGAATTAACAACTGTCTATTTCAAGTGTTTCCAAACTTTTTAAGTGGCCTTAAGAATGTAGTAAGTGAGCCCGACACTCAGTGAGTCTTGTAGGAAGGAGGGAGTGTTCTCTCAACCCCACTCCTGAAAAACAATGTGAAAGCAAATCGGCTAAATAGAACACTTATCAGCCCTAGAAATATACTAATAATCCACGTGTTTTAGAAGCATTTTTGAAGGGACACTGCAACACGTGGATGTGCATTACAGATAAACAAAGATGTACATTATCAATGCTCTGTATACATCTCAATATTGAGATATCAGTACATGCATTGGTACAAAACTGTATACAAGGGCTTTGTTAGAGCTCATAGATGTAACAGAAGTAAATAGTGTTTGAAGAAACGAAAGGGGTGTAAAAGCTATGTGAAGCTGCTATCTCAGAATTGCAAAATTAGGGTGCACTTGAAAGCAGTGCAAATCCACATTGTGGCAGCCCATGAATATATTTGTGAAGGATTTGCATCAGAAGAGGTACAGTGCAAGAACTCTATACATTTCCCAGAACAGGTACATCTGTGTATGTTGCTGGGTTCAGTAGCAAATGCCTGGTTTGCAGCAGGGTACCTAGTTCCAAAGATATCTATTGTTTAGTGCACATGCTGCTCTCATTAATGCTAGATGACCCTTGAAAGGCCTTTGTTCGGTGCCTCAAGAGAGGTCCTCCACATGTTGTCATGAAAATGTAGCCTGCTAAACACATCTTTAGAAATACTTTTACCTTTCAAGCTGCTAATCAGTATTGTGAACAGTTGCAGTGAAGCACCCGAAGCCAGCATGGGAACAGTCTCAAAGCCTTTAGAGCAGCTGTCCTATTTCACCGATTTAATTAATGGTCATGCGGGCCCTGGTGATCTGTGATCTGCCACCACATAGTTAAGCAGCTCCTGTATGTCTGCCCTGTTCATAACAAAAGTTCAATGTGGAAGGAGCTCAGAGTTGTTATCTCAAAGCTAACATAATAAAAAACACACACAGATATAAATCCCTGGCAGGCACATTATGGCCTGCAGACCCTATGTTAGACATCATCACAACAAGGAAGTAGCTAAGAGGGAAAAGGAGACAGGGGGTGCCCTGCACTCACCTAATCAGTCAACATAAGAAGCTCAGCACCTGCATGGTACTCAATATTTGTAACCCTTTGGCCGTCATTCAAACTACAAGTATATTGGACCAGCGACTGTCTGGTTCAGTTGGGTATCTCTGGGGTGCTGTCTATTGTAACAATGAACAGTGGTGTAAGAAATTGGATTACTGGTTGAAGGGTAAAAAACCCTACTCAAGCAGGAACCACAATTCTTGCCATGATGAAGTCACAAGCAATCCTGAAGTTAACCTGTGCTCAACCCTCGGGTAGATTGGCACAGAGCAGTCAGGCTTAACTCAGAGGCAATGTCTAAAGTATTTGTGCAACACTTCAAACAGTAACACAGAGTAAACACACCAGAAAAGGATCCCACACCATATTAGAAAAATAGAGCAATTTTTAATAAATAAAACAAGAGCAATAGAACTGGGAATATGCAATTTTAAATTTTTTAGCAAAAATAGCACCCAAAAATAACAAAGCGGCAATTGTGGATATCTGGTCGCTCCGGACCAGGAGAAAGTCACAGGTTCAGGCTGGCAACAATGGAGCTTGTGCCGGCTACAGGGACCCATTTAGGCCCGCTGAACAAAGTACCTTGAATCCTCGCTTGAAGAGCATTGCGAGTGTCCACGTTGAAGATGCGCTGCAGTGGTTCTGAGATGCGCTCGAGGCTGGATGCGAGGTGCTGCGCCATCGTTGAGGATTCCATCAACAAGAGCTTGTGATGCGAAGTCCGCCGTCGAGGATGCATTGTGCAGTCGGGGGCGATGAGTCGGTTCCAAGGAGCTTCAAGGCTGCAATGCGGAGTCCGGCGTCATTGTCGAGGCTAATGTCGATGAGGGATATGAGGGTCTATGCTGAGGATGCGTCAGGCAGTGGAGGTTCTGATGAAGCGACGGGCTGCAATCTGGGTCTTTGCGACAGGGACTGATCCACGCAGCAGCAGGGATGCGTTGGTTCTGTTCGTGTCCGTGCCACGCAACAGAGGAGATGTATCAGTTCCGCTGGACCCTCAGAGGCTGGAAAGCACCTTAGGCTCACTTCTAAGGGTCCAGGACTGGGTTGGCACCAACTCGAAGGGCAGACTCACATATAGAAGATTCCAGGTGCTTGGGTTGAGGTTGTTGGAGCCTTCTATCCCTGACGGTCAAGTTAGGAGGCTGGCCAACTGGCCCTTGGAGTCACTCTGGGGTCTTCGGTTCAACAGATGCAAGTCTAGTACTTCTCACCCAGGCAAGAGGGCAGCAGGTCAGCAGGGCAGCAGTCTTTCAGAGCAGGAGTCCAACAGTGTGGCAGTCCTGTCACCATCACAGCAGTCCTTCTTCCTGGCAGAGTATCTACAGGTCCAGAAGTGTACTAAAGAGGTGCTTTTTTGAGGTCCAGTATTTATACCTGGTGCCCTCCCTTTGGAAGGTTGGAGAAGCTTCTAGAGGTTTCCCTTTGAAGCCTCCAGGCATCCTGCCTTCTCTGTCCTGGCTCCAGATTAATACAGGGGGTATGCATCCCTATGTGTGGAGGAAGACCACAGCCTATTCAAGTACGGCTGTGACCAGCTTCACCCTCCCATCCTACCAGTGGTGGCCCATCCAGGCACACCTATTTTTGCCATTGTGTGTGCGGGTCTAGGATGAATACACAAAGTCCAGCTCAGACATGTGACCCAGGGACAGGCTTCAGCCACTAAATGGTCAAAGCAGGAAAATGCCTTAGAGGGCAGTGAAACCCTACTCAAGCACCAACCGCAATTCCTTTCAGGGTGAAGCCAGAAGCAATTCCAAATTAACCTGTTTAACACTGTGGTAGCTTGGCACAGAAGCAGTCAGGCTTAACTTAGAGGCAATGTGTAAAGAATTTATGCGCATTTTGAACTTAAATAAAGTGAAAACACAACACAAGACAAATCCCACACCAATTTAGAAAATTAGATTTAAACTTAAATTATTTGAGACCAAAATAACAAAAATACAATCATTGGAACCCAAGATATGCAATTTTAAACATTTAAGTGAAGATAGTGCCTAAAACCAAAAAATGCCAACTGTGGTTATCTGGTCATGCTGGACAAGGATAAAGTTTCAAGTTCAGGCCGATCACGATGTAACGCGAGCCAGATACAGGGACCCAGTTAGACCCGCTGAACAAAGTACCTTAAATCCTGGTTGTGGAGCTTTATGGGATCCTGCATCAAGGATGCATCGCACAGCAGTGGTTCTGATGAGCTGCGACAGCAATGCGAGGGCCTGTGTCGTTGTAGTAATGCCATCAACAGAGACTTATACTGCGCCTTCCCCTACGGGCTGTTTAAGGCCTACCCACTGCATCTTGCCCTATGGGCTGTTAGGGGTTACTTATATGTATTAAAAAGGAAGGTTTAAGCCTGGCAAATGCTTTCTTTTGCTAGGTCCAAACAGCTGTTTAAAACTGCTCACACAAGCTACAATAGCACACCTGAGACATGTTGGAAAGGCTACTTCAGTGGGTGGCACAATAAGTGCTACAGGCCCACTAGTAGTATTTAATTTATAGGTCCTCGGTACAGGTAGTACCACTTTACTAGGGACTTACAAGTAAATTAAATATGCCAGTTGGGTGTAAGCCAATGTTTTAGGGAGTGAGCAGAGGCACTTTAGAACTGGTCACCAGTGGTAAAGTGAACAGAGTCCTAAGGGCAAAGAAACAAGATTAGCAAAAATGGAAGAGTAAAACAATGTTTGAGGGAAGACCACCCTAAGGCTGACAGGTCTAACATGTGTGCCCTCAGCACCTGAAAGTAGGGCAGAACTGCCCAACCTCATGGAAGTTCTCATCACTAAAGCAGAAGAACCTGGACAGACCATCATCAATGACCTAGGACGGTGTTCGACCATAAAGCTATTCCCTGTAGGGAGATGGACCACCTCAACAGCTTGGCATTCTCACCCATCATTTGCATGAGTCATCTGAAGGGCCTGTTGTCTGTCTGAACCTGACCCATACCCTCTGG
Organism: Calotriton arnoldi; assembly: GCA_963921515.1. Taxonomy (NCBI): domain Eukaryota; kingdom Metazoa; phylum Chordata; class Amphibia; order Caudata; family Salamandridae; genus Calotriton; species Calotriton arnoldi. The sequence continues at coordinate 199,491 of CAWUFW010009986.1, read as the reverse complement.
CCAGGCTGAAACTCCATCAGAGTGACCTTCTGGTTGTACCAGAGTTTCATCACTTCTTGACTGGCCACAAGATTGTCTTTAGCATTCTTACAGAAATGCTGCATCTAAATAGGGGAGTGGCACCATGTAGCTGACTGCATCCTGAGGAGGATTTCTGGAAGCAAGCATGCTCCCACCTCTCTCGCACTTAGAGATCCCCCAACAGGGTCACCACAGAGGAGCTCAAATGGTCTTACCCCAAACCCCTTCTGTGGTACATCCCTGTGGGCAAACAACAGGCATGGCAGGAGGACGTCCCACTTCTTCCTCATGGGCTCCTGACAGGCCTATTATCATGCCTTTTAGGGTCTTGTTGAATCTCCCCACAAGCGAATTTGTTTCAGGGTGCTAAGGTGTGGTGAATTTGTAGGTTACCCCACACTCATTCCACATGGTCTTTATGTATACTGCTATAAAGTTAGTGTCTCTATCAGACACTACTTCCTTGGGGAACCCTACATGGGTAAAAATCCTCATCAGGGCCCTAGCCACCACAAGTACTGTCATCAACCTCTGAGGGACAGTGACAGAAATTGGGTTTCTGGTTGGCTGATATATGCACTCTGTCCAAGCAGGAACCACAATCCTAGGTAGGGTAATTCAAATACACACCATAAATTAACCTGTGCTCACCCTCTGGTAGCTTGGCACAGAGCAGTCAGGCTTAATTTAACAGGCAATGTGTAAAATATTTGTGCAACACAACACACAATAACACAATGAAAACACCACAAAAAGACTCCACACCAGGTTAGAAAAATAGATGTTATTTTTATAAATAAAACAAGACCAAAACAACAAAAATCCAATAAGCAGAAATCGAGTTATGAATTTCTAAAGATTAAATATAAAAATAGTGTTTCAAGGCAATATGAGTCGAATAGAAATGGGGTCTCTAGTTGGCAGTGGTTTGCACCTTGTCCAAGCAGGGACCCTCACTCTAGTCAGGGTAAGTAAGTTACACCCTCAGAATAACCTGTGCTCACCTCCTTAGTAGCTTGGCAATAGCAGTCAAGCTTATCTCAGAGGCAATTTGTAAAGTAGTTGTATACACACACAGTAACACAGTGAAAACACCACAAAAGTACTCCACACCAGTATAGAAAAATAGCCAGTATTTATCTGATTAAAACAAGACCACAATGACGTAAATCCAACATACACAACTCAAGATATGAATTTTTAAAGTTAAAGAAAGTTATAGGTCTTTAGAAATCAAGGGTTGTGCTTGGCCAGTAAAATGTACCATAGATGCATTAAAAATCAAAGATGATGCATGATGCAGGGGAGGTGAGGCATCAAAGAGGCAGGTGATGCGTCTGTTCCTTACTGCTATGCAGGTTGGTGGCATGTTGGCGCTCGGGGACAGTGCGTTGCACAGAGGAGGTGATGTGGCGCTGTAGGCAGTGATGCATTGGCTCTTAAGGCGGTGCAGAGTCGTGGAGCCACTAATGCCCATTGATAATGCGTGGTGCAGGGGAGGTGATGTGTCACTTTCTAAAAGTGGCATTTTCAGACCTGCAATTTAAAAACCAGCTTCACTAAAAGATGTATTTTTAAATTGTGAGTCCAGAGCCACCAAATTCCAATTTTCTATCAGCTCCTAATTGTTAGATCCACTTGTATGATGTTACAAGGCAGCTCCAAAGCGAACCTATGGGAAGGATAGGCCTTGCTGTAGTGAAAAACGAAATTATCAGTATTTCACTATCAAGCCATGTGAAATACAACAGTGCATGTCCGATCTTTTAAGTACACTGCACCCTGCCCATTTGGCTGACTACGGCCTACCTTAGGGGTGTCTTATATGTAATAAAAGGGAAGGTTTGCACCTGGCAAGTGGGTGCACTTGCCAAGTCGAAATAGCAGTTTAAAACTGCACACACAGACACTACAGTGGCAGGCCTGAGACATGTTTGCAGGCCTACTCATGTGGTTGGCACAATCAGTGCTGCAGGCCCACTAGTAGCGTTTGATTTAGATACCCTGGCCACTCACTGTGCACTGTACTATAGACTTACTAGTAAATCCAATATGAGAAACCAATTACCAATTCATTTAAAACAGGGGGCACTTGCACTTTAGCACTGGTCAGCAGTGGTAAAGTGCCCAGAGTCCTACAGCCAGCAAAAACGAGGTCAGTGCAAAAAGACAGGGTAAACCACCCCAAAATATGCCAGGTCTAATAGCGTCTATGGGGGTTATCTGGTTTGCGCTGGACCGGGACAAAGTCAAGAGTTCAGTCCGAACTTGATGGAGCGTGGGCCAGGTATAGGAGCCACGCAAGGCCTGCTGAACAAAGCACTTTGATCCTGGTCGCAACAGCGAGATGCGGGGTTCAGCCGTGTCGATCCCGGAGGCAAGGTGGTGCGTCGATTTTCTTCATGCAGTCGTGGCGATGCGTCGATTCCGAAGACAATGCACCGAGCCGAGAGCCGCTGGTTTCGTAGATGATGCGCTGGGTTTCTTCACACAGTAGAGAGGAATCTTCGGTCTTCCCGCACTTCTTTAAGGCGATGCACTGGTTCTGAGTGCAATGCGCAGATTCTGCTCCCATAACAGCGACAATGCATTGGTTCTGCTTCCCGCAGACAGGAAATGTGTTGGTTCGACTGAAGAAAGCACCTGGAGCCACTTCCAATGGACCAGGCACAGGAGCAGGTGGTGAGACTTTGATATCCCTGAGTCTCAAAAACAGGAGGCAAGCCAAAAAAGCCCTTGAAGATCACTCTGCAGAGTATAGGTTTTCCTTAGCAGGGGCAGTGGGTAGCAGGCAGCAGGGAAGCACAACAGAAAACCAGTTCTTCCAAAGCAGCAGTCCAGCAGAGTAACAGTCCTTGTAACAGCAAAGCAGTTCTTCTTCCTGCCAGTTCTTTACTGGTGCAGAAGTGTCTGATTTGGTGGGGTCAGAGACCCAGTATGTATACCCAGTTGTGCCTTTGAAGTGGAAGTGACTTCAAAGAAGGGTCTTTGAAGTGCACAGAGGTCCATTATTCCTAGACCTGGCTCCAGACTCACTACAGGGGGTTAATCAACCCTGTGTGTGATATAAGTATCAGTGCCTCCCTCCCATCCTGATCAGAATGAGTCATCAGGATGCAGATAGGTACTCAGACACACTTAATATTCCTTTGTGTGTGGTGTCTAGAGGGACTGCACAAAATCAAGCTGTCACCCACAGCAGATGTGTTTTGGAGACAGGCTGCAGGCACACAGAGCTTTAAGAGCAAAGAAATGCCAACTTGTTCAAAGTGGATTTTCTAAAATAGTAATGATAAATCCAACTTTACCAGTAAAGAGGATTTATCATTCCCATTCCAATGATTTAAAACTTGGTAGAGCTGCTTGTTCTGAATCAGGAATTACAGCTTAAAAGTGTAACAAGGAATTCCCAATGTTAACCTATGAGAGGAGTAGGCCTCACAGTAGTGAAATACAAATTAGGGTGTTTTCACTACCAAAACTTAAAAATTCAGGGCCTAACTTTTACTTATGCAAAAAGAAAAATTAATGGACAGAATGCTGAACAATGTCAACATTCACCCCAGTACAGAGATCTGGGCCTAAATCAATTTTTTTGCTCCCCATGCTATTCCAGTTTAAACCCAGCCATATGCAAATCAGTCTTGACCCTGCTCCCCATGGGAACAGTCCAGACCGAACTGCCAGGCCAGGTCCTCCCTGGACCGGAAACAAGCATCCTGGGACTGGTTTTGGGGTATCACCCCTCATCAGCCTGGCTAGCTTGACATCAGTGTCATGGAGAGCAAGGGACCCAAGTCTGGACTTATCCGTCCCACTCAGGGTGACAAATGCAAAAAGAACAATTGATGGACAGAATACTGAACAATGTCAAACATTCTCCGCAGTACAGAGATCTAAGTCTAAATCCATCGTTTGTTGGCTCCCCATATCATTCCAGTTTATATGAATCCTTGATTCTATCACCCCGCTCCTACAAAAAAACACTTCCTCTAAAATATCAAAACCCTGGTTCAATGATAACCTTAACTTTGAACGCCGCTGTCTAAGGTCAGCCGAAAGGACTTGGAGATCCATACCCTCCACTGAACACCTAAAACATCTTAGATCAGTTAGGAACTCCTATAACAGAAAAATCAGAGTTGCAAAAGCTGAATTCTTTAGAACGCAACTTAACCAAGCCAAAAAACATCCCAAAAATTGTTTGAAACCGTTAAGCAACACTCGCTCAACGCACCTAACTGGCATAACCATGGTAACATAATTCCCCTACTAGCGAGGAATTGGCTACTTTCTTCTTGGAGAAAACAAAAGTCATTGAAATCGATCTAGAATCAAAGAGGGTTCTTCTTCCCCACACAGGAATAGCTTCTCCACTCTCCTCCAGGGGCCTTGACCGGTTCGGTCCCCCAGAAGATGTGCCTAAGAACAATGCCTCCTGGCATTCCTTCATTCACCTCAGTGAAAGTGACATTTATGACATTCTTCTAACGATCAACCCTTCTAACCACTTCAGCGACCCACTACCTCCCCCAATCTTCTGAGAAATAAAAGTTGCCATTCTCCCACTATGGTCTAAAATTGTTAACGCCTCTCTATTGCAAGGCACCATCCCCGACTGCCTAAAAGTAGGGCAGTTACCCCCATTCTAAAGAATACCAAATGCAGATAGCTCAAACTTTACAACTTGCGCCCTATTCCCAACATCCCCACTCTGGCAAAACTTCTAGAAAAATGCGTGCAAATTCAACTCTGCGCACACATAGAAACCTTCCAACTCTTGGACCAACATCATTCTGGTTTTCGCCAAGGTCACAGCACCGAATCCGCACTCACTCACATCATGGATGACATACTAAAAATGCTAGACCATAATGAATCATGTCTTCTGATTCTCCTTTACCTAACCTCTGCCTTCGATACTGTTGAACATGATAGTTTACTATCTGTAGGAGAGTAGGATCTGCTTCACATGGGTACCCCCACTTTTTGCTGATGCTTCACTGTTTTTCGACATTAGTCTGGCTGGGGCCCTGCTAATCAGAACCCCAGCCTAGCTGCTTCCTCTCTAAAATGGTTTCCATGTGCCTTAGGCACATCACTGATTGGGATCTGGAGTGCCCTTATAAGTCCCTAGTATATGGTATACTATGTACCAAGGGCATAGGTACCTCAGAGGCCTGCCAGGGGCTGCAGCATGTATTATGCCACCCCTGGAAGGCCATCCAAACTGACACCACAGGTCTGCTACTGCAGCCTGGGTAAGGTGGTGCATGCACCCCTTACTGTGATATAGGTTACCTATATCACTAAATACATACACACATATAAACCTATAAGTCACTCCTAAGGCAGGCCTTATCAATCCTAAAGGCAGAGTGCATGGTTCCTATGTGAGAGGGTGCCCCTGCATGAGCAGGGCCCCTCTGCAGCATTCGGAGACCATCTCTGATGCAGTTTGTAGTGCAGCCTGACCATATACTCTTAAGCGCATTATATCCTCGCGGTAAAATGCTAACTTTGGAATGGCTGCACCTAAACATGTCGTGTTTGGTGTCAAACATCTTGGAATACTACCCCCCGCCAATCCTGGCGGCGGGGGTAGCATTCCACCCTTCTAGAGGGAAAGACATGTTAACTCTGACTAGTCCGGTAACTTCTTTCCAGAGCCCTGGCATCACAAAATGGATGCTGCTGCCACAGACACGAGTCTGGCCTCCTGCTGCTGGACGAAACTCCGGCAGGGGAGGCCTGGACAATAGGTTTCTGTCCCAGGGAGGTGTGACCACCTCCCCAGACAGGATAATGTGTATTGGGGCTGGGCGGGAGCACTTTCGGGTGCTTTGAAGTCCTGCACTGGGGCACATTTGGTGTCCCTGTGCATACCCCAGTTCAAACCGGATCAGGGGCTTGCGGCCCCTGCTTTGGCGCGAACTGGACAAAGGGAAAGGGGTGTAGCCACCCCTCTGCCCTGTCACACCCATAGGTGGGGCCACAGAGTAGTCCAACCCCTATCTTTAGTATAAAGGTAGGAACCCAGTCCTTAGGACTTTAGATTATACCTGGACGAAACTCTGAAACTGAATCCTGGACCTTCGACGCTCTACTCACGATTAGAGGACAGAAGAATCTCCCTTGGGGTCAAGGAGTGACTCCCTGCTTGGCAGGCACCAAAGAAGCATCTGTCCAGTTCGCATTTCTGAAGCTCCCGTCGGACGCCGAAGTCATCGCATCACCAGAGGTGGATTCTCAGACTTCCCGAGGCTACCCTGAGTCCCCAGCAAAGCTGAGGCCCGTGGCTATCGTGGGTGACTTGAGACCGTGACCCCTGGACACCGAGCACATTTGCAAGTGCATCCTCTTCTGGGTCTCCCCAGAAGTCGTGCTTTGGGCTCCGAGTAGCCCTAGCCTCCAGCACCAACTGCACCGAAGATCACTGGCCCCAACTCCACGAGTGTCCTGTAAGCCAGCTCCACGTGCGGCGTCACGAGGCTCCTTCGCGGTCGCTAGCCCATTGGCTAGTAGCCCTTAACGAAGGCCAATCCTTTTCTAACTTGGCATCCTGGTTGCTCCAGGCCTGCCCTCACTTACCCTCGCTGGGTGAGTTCCACAGACCTTGCTGGTCTGCACCATCAACGATCTATATCTTCACCGAGACTTGCCGTTGCCAAGGCTTGTTGGGTCCAATCCGGTCGCCGACACCTCAGCACTCGACAGACATTGTGTACCAGCCCGAATCCTGCTCCTGGTCGCCGACAACGCCTCCTGGACCTCGTGGCTGAAGAGTCAAGATGACCGTCAACGCACCTGAAGCACTCGACATCGGTGGGCATCTGTCCATCGCCTTCCTGGTCACTGGCTAGTGACCCAGACTCTGTCCCCTCTGTTTTCAGGTTCTTCAGAACTCCGATCCACTCTTGGATCCACCCGGACACTTTTCTCTTGGCCGCCAGCAGCACTTTGCAGCAGATCGCCATTCGAATTGACGACGAAACCCGACCCCGAAAGGCACCTATGCACCCGGCTTCCCTGGGTGAGGTAACACGAGTACTCCGGTGCTCCCGTGGGTAGAGACTCTTCAAAGTCCTAGATCTCAAAGGGTTTTGTCCTAGTCCTCTTTTAAGTGTCCCTTTTCTCTAATTTCCCGAACCCGACTTTCTCCATAGAAGTCAACGGCGTATCGCGGTTGTGTATTTACACTGCACGCGTCTCCCGTGGGTCCCCTGTGTCACTACCTTGGGTGGTTCCTTGTGGTCCAAGCACTTCTAGAGGCTCTAGGCCTAGTGTCTAGTTCAGTCGTGGTTCGCATACCACTTTATTGGTATATGGTTTGGTACGCCCCTAGGGCCCAAACGTGTATTTGTGCTATTACTGTGTTTAAATATCTTCTAACTTATGTACTTCGAACTCTAGCCTCATAAAGAGAGGGTGTGTTTAGCAATAAATACATATATTTTGAATATATACCTGGTGTGGTGCTCTTTCATTTGATCACTCAAGAGATTATAGACTGGTAAAACAAGCTGCTTTACATTCCTTCAAGACTTAGCCTGAAGGCTGCTCTCCATAGCTACCACTAGGATAGCTTTCAATAAGGTTGTCTTTAACCTATCTCCAATAAGGGGTTGTTTGGACTGGTGCAAGGTGCCCACTATAATTAGTGGACAGCATATACCAGGCCAATTTCTCACATTGGTGTGCAGCGTGTGGGATTCCAGCTTGCTATTGTTTTACCAGATAATCTCAATTGAATTGATCAACTGAAAACCACTAAAGGTACCTAAGGTACATATAATTTAAGCTTAGAATACAGTAAGTTCTACTGAACTTAGAGTTGTGTGTTAAGGGATAGCACAACCCTTTCTACAACTCAAGAGAGTTTAGTAGGCCACACTAGAGTAGGTAGTGCATACACCACACCACACTAGTAATGTCTTTAAGGGTAGGATCTAAAGAATCCTTGCAGGAAGCCATTGAGCTTCCACCCTCCAAGTATGATACACTCCCATTCTTGGAATTGAGAGCTTTATGCAACTTGAGAAAAATAAGGACAGGCCAAAGCCCCACCACACAACACCTCAAGGAGTTGTTGGTGGCTTATGACCTTAGTAAGCCCTTGGGGACTGAAGGGGTAGGAGCTGAGGGTGGGGCAGAAGAAGAGGACGAGGCCAGGGGTACCAATACCCCCAGCCCCCCCTCTGAAACTGGCCAGGAGGGTGACAATGACCCTGACCTGGATAACCCAATCCCTCCTGTGGAAGATGATGAGGATGATCAGAATGATGCCCTCTTTGTCCCCCAGGAAGGATTAAGAGTGTGCCCAGGAAGTCTAGATCTCCTTCTCAGGAGTCTAACCACTCTGGCACCTCCATAGGGAGCTCTATCTCCTCTCACAGGAGGGAATCCTCTCATGAGAGAAGAGACAGACTGGTCCAGTATGAGGAAACTCAGCTGGAAATCAGAAAAAAGCAATTGGCTTTAGATAGGGAATCCCTAGATCTTCTTAGAGAGAGAAGAAAGTTGGGACTAGAGTCCCATGGTGGCAGCCATGTCCCTAGAGACAGGGAAAGGTCCTATGACCATAGGAACCTGAGCAAGATTGTCCCTCCCTACCAGAGTGGGGATGATATCCACAAATGGATAACTGCATTAGAGAGGGCCTGTAAGGTACAGAAGGTCCCTCAGGAGCAGTGGGCAGCAATCTTGTGGCTCTCCTTTGCTGACAAAGGTAGAGATAAGCTCCTCACTGTTAGAGAGGAGGATGCTGATAATTACAAGGTCTTGAAGAGTGCTCTTATTGATGGGTTTGGCCTAACCACTGAACAGTACAGGTTGAAGTTCAGAGATACCCAAAAAGCACAGACTCAAGACTGGGTAGACTATGTGTATTGTTCTGCCAAGGCTCTGGAAGGCTGGTTGATGGGCAGTAAGGTGTGTGACTTCTCAGGATTGTACAATCTGATAATGAGGGAGCAGATTCTTAATAACTGTCAAAATCAGCTGTTGCATCAATACCTGGTAGACTCTGATCTGACCTCTCCCCAAGAATTGGGAAAGAAGGCAGACAAATGGGTCAGAACCAGGGTGAAGCAGAAGGTACAGAACCAAGGTGGGGAAACCAAGAAGCAAGATGCTAAGAACTCTGAAAAGGGTGGGGAGAAGGGTAAAGATCAAAAGTCTTCATCAGGCCCCCAAAAATCTTCTTCTGGTGGGGATTCACAGTCTACCAAAGGGAAAGGCCAAAGAAAACCATGGTGCAAGGTCTGTAAGCAAAAGACCCACTGGACCAGTGATTGCACCAAGTCCAAAGACTCCAGTCCAGCACCCACCAATGCCCCTAAGGCACCTGTTCCCCCTAGTACAGTTGGTGGGAGTGCTCCAGCCAAGGGTTTAGTAGGGTTCACCCTGGGAACTGAGTTGGGCTCTGACCTAGTCAGAGAACTGACTCAGGCTGTGTTAGTCTGTGATGGAGGCATGGATGTGACCTCCACTGTGAGTCCCAGTAATCTGGGCAAGTACAGACAACAGCCTTTAATCAATGGACGTGAGGCTTTGGCATTTAGGGACACAGGGGCAAGTGTCACAATGGTGACACAAGACCTTGTGCTTCCTGGGCAAGTTATGCTTGGTGAGATGTACCAAGTGACCAATGCTAGCAATGTCAGAACAGACCATACTCTGGCAGTTGTTAACTTCTCCTGGGGAGGGGTAACTGGCCTTAAGAAGGTTGTGGTAAGTGCAAACCTACCAGTCGAATGCTTGCTTGGCAATGACTTAGAGACTTCTGCTTGGGCAGAAGTGGAGCTCAGGACCCATGCAGAAATGCTGGGGATCCCTGCAGATGTGTTTGCTGTGACCAGGTCACAAGCCAAAATGTCTAGCACTGAACAGGCCTTGGATTCTGGAAGAATGGACCAAGTGCCTTCCAAGAGGAGGAGTAGTAGGGTTAAGGCAGTGCCTTCCCCTTGGCTCAGGAGGAAGATCAGTCCCTTGAGGGGGATGATCTCAGCCCTGAAGAAGGAACTGTCCCAGAGGAACTTGAACCTGACCAGGTTGAGTTCTTGGGGACAGGGGACCTTCTAGGGCAGATCTGAGCCAGGAGCAGCAGAGCTGCCCCTCCTTGAACCCCTCAGACAGCAAGCTGCTGCTGAGGCTGCTGGGAAAGCTAGTGGTCCCCATACAGTGTATTGGGATGATGGACTCCTGTACTCAGAGAGTAGAGACCCCAAGCCTGGTGCTACCGGGAGGTTGGTAATACCTCTGAAGTTCAGGGGCTTCCTATTGACCCTAGCCCATGATATTCCCTTAGCAGGTCACCTGGGCCAGAACAAGACTTGGGACAGAATTGTCCCTCACTTTCACTGGCCCCACATGTCTGAAGACAGTAAGGAGTTTTGTCGCTCCTGTGTAACCTGCCAAGCCAGTGGCAAAGCAGGTGGCACTACAAAGGCCCCCCTGATACCACTACCTGTGGTGGGGGTGCCCTTTGAAAGGGTAGGGATTGACATTGTTGGTCCCATGGATCCCCAAACAGCCTCTGGGCACAGGTTTATCCTGGTGGTAGTGGATCATGCCACCAGGTACCCAGAAGCTATTCCCCTCAGGACCACTACAGCACCTGTGGTGGCAAGGGCCCTCCTGGGAATCTTCTCAAGAGTGGGCTTTCCTAAGGAGGTAGTCTCAGACAGGGGTGCTAACTTCATGTCTGGGTACTTAAAAGCAATGTGGAAGGAGTGTGGAGTGACTTATAAGTTCACCACACCCTATCACCCTCAATGCAATGGTTTAGTTGAGAGATTCAACAAAACCTTGAAGGGCATGATTAAAGGGCTCCCAGAAAAGCTTAGGCGTAGATGGGACATACTCTTGCCCTGCCTTTTATTCGCATATAGGGAGGTGCCTCAGAAGGGGGTTGGTTACAGCCCTTTTGAACTTCTGTTTGGCCACCCTGTGAGGGGTCCACTGTGCTTGGTGAAGGAAGGATGGGAGTTACCTCTCAAGCCCCCAAAGCAAGATATAGTGGACTATGTACTTGGTCTCCGCTCCAGGATGGCTGAGTACATGAAAAAGGCAACCAAACACCTGGAGGCTAGCCAGGAACTTCAAAAGGCCTGGCATGACCAAAAGGCTGTTCTGACTGTTTACCAGCCAGGGCAGAAGTTGTGGGTGTTGGAGCCAGTGGCCCCAGCAGCTCTCCAAGATAAATGGAGTGGACCCCACACTATTGTTGAGCAGAAGGGTGAGGTCACTTACTTAGTGGACCTAGGAACACCCAGGAGTCCCCACAGGGTTCTCCATGTCAACAGGTTAAAACCATATGTGGACAGGGCAGACATGGGCTTGCTCATGGCTACTGATGAAGGGCAGGAGGAAGAGAGTGACCCACTCCCTGACCTGCTCTCACAGAACCCTGACGATGGGTCAGTTGATGGTGTAGCCTTGGCAGGCAGCCTCACTACCCAGCAACTAACTGATTGCAGGCAAGTCCTCAATCAGTTTAGACATATGTTTTCACTGACACCCAGTCAGACCACCTGGTGCACTCATGAAGTGGACACTGGGGACAGTCTGCCTATTAAAAACAAGATTTATAGGCAACCTGACCATGTCAGGGACTGTATCAGGACTGAAGTCCAGAAAATGTTGGAATTGGGAGTTATTGAACCCTCAGATAGCCCTTGGGCTAGTCCAGTGGTCCTTGTACCGAAACCTCACACCAGTGGTGGAAAAAGAGAGATGAGTTTTGTGTGGACTACAGGGGTCTCAATGCAGTCACTAGGACTGATGCCCATCCAATACCCAGGGCAGATGAGCTCATAGATACTTTGGCCTCTGCCAAATATCTCAGCACATTTGACCTAACAGCTGGCTACTGGCAGATCAGACTAGCTGATACTGCAAAGCCCAAGACAGCATTCTCAACCCCTAGTGGGCATTATCAATTTGTGGTAATGCCCTTTGGTCTGAAGAATGCACCTGCCACTTTCCAGAGGTTGGTGAATACAGTTCTAACAGGACTGGAAGCCTATAGTGCAGCATATCTAGATGATATTGCTGTCTTTAGCTCCACCTGGGAGGATCACCTGGTCCACCTCAGGAATGTTTTACAGGCCCTGCAAAAGGCAGGCCTGACTATCAAGGCCACTAAGTGCCAGATAGGGCAGAGTCAGGTTGTGTACCTGGGCCACCTTGTGGGTGGAGGCCAGGTTCAACCTTTGCAGAGCAAGATCCAGACCATCATGGACTGGACTGCTCCCACTACCCAGACTCAGGTGAGAGCCTTCTTAGGCCTGACTGGGTACTATAGGAGATTTGTCAAGGGGTATGGATCAATAGTGACACCCCTGAATGACTTAACTTCTAAGAAAATGCCCAAAAAGGTTCAGTGGACAGTTAGCTGTCAAAAGGCATTTGATGACCTCAAGCAGGCCATGTGCACTGCTCCAATTCTGCAGAGTCCTGATTACTCCAAGAAGTTCATTGTTCAAACTGATGCATCTGAATTGGGGGTAGGGGCTGTACTGTCACAATTGAATGAAGAAGGTCAGGATCAGCCAGTAGCTTTCATTAGCAGAAGGCTGACCCCTAGAGAGAAACGTTGGTCAGCCATAGAGAGGGAGGCCTTTGCTGTGGTCTGGGCTCTGAAGAAGTTGAGGCCATACTTGTTTGGTACACACTTCCTGGTTCAGACAGACCATAAGCCCCTCTTATGGCTAAAACAAATGAAGGGTGAAAACCCCAAACTGCTTAGGTGGTCCATTTCCCTACAGGGGATGGACTTTACAGTGGAACATAGGCCTGGGAGTAACCATGCGAATGCAGATGGACTCTCTAGGTATTTCCACTTAGAACATGAAGACTTAACTGGGCAAGGTTAGTTTAATGTCCCTACGTTTGGGGGGTTGTGTAGGAGAGTAGGATCTGCTTCACATGGGTACCCCCACTTTTTGCTGATGCTTCACTGTTTTTCGACATTAGTCTGGCTGGGGCCCTGCTAATCAGAACCCCAGCCTAGCTGCTTCCTCTCTAAAATGGTTTCCATGTGCCTTAGGCACATCACTGATTGGGATCTGGAGTGCCCTTATAAGTCCCTAGTATATGGTATACTATGTACCAAGGGCATAGGTACCTCAGAGGGCTGCCAGGGGCTGCAGCATGTATTATGCCACCCCTGGAAGGCCATCCAAACTGACACCACAGGTCTGCTACTGCAGCCTGGGTAAGGTGGTGCATGCACCCCTTACTGTGATATAGGTTACCTATATCACTAAATACATACACACATATAAACCTATAAGTCACTCCTAAGGCAGGCCTTATCAATCCTAAAGGCAGAGTGCATGGTTCCTATGTGAGAGGGTGCCCCTGCATGAGCAGGGCCCCTCTGCAGCGTTCGGAGACCATCTCTGATGCTGTTTGTAGTGCAGCCTGACCATATACTCTTAAGCGCATTATATCCTCGCGGTAAAATGCTAACTTTGGAATGGCTGCACCTAAACATGTCGTGTTTGGTGTCAAACATCTTGGAATACTACCCCCCGCCAATCCTGGCGGCGGGGGTAGCATTCCACCCTTCTAGAGGGAAAGACATGTTAACTCTGACTAGTCCGGTAACTTCTTTCCAGAGCCCTGGCATCACAAAATGGATGCTGCTACCACAGACACGAGTCTGGCCTCCTGCTGCTGGACGAAACTCCGGCAGGGGAGGCCTGGACAATAGGTTTCCTGTCCCAGGGAGGTGTGACCACCTCCCCAGACAGGATAATGTGTATTGGGGCTGGGCGGGAGCACTTTCGGGTGCTTTGAAGTCCTGCACTGGGGGCACATTTGGTGTCCCTGTGCATACCCCAGTTCAAACCGGATCAGGGGCTTGCGGCCCCTGCTTTGGCGCGAACTGGACAAAGGGAAAGGGGTGTAGCCACCCCTCTGCCCTGACCCACCCATAGGTGTGGCCACAGAGTAGTCCAACCCCTATCTTTAGTATAAAGGTAGGAACCCAGTCCTTAGGACTTTAGATTATACCTGGACGAAACTCTGAAACTGAATCCTGGACCTTCGACGCTCTACTCACGATTAGAGGACAGAAGAATCTCCCTTGGGGTCAAGGAGTGACTCCCCTGCTTGGCAGGCACCAAAGAAGCATCTGTCCGGTTCGCATTTCTGAAGCTCCCGTCGGACGCCTGAAGTCATCGCATCACCAGAGGTGGATTCTCAGACTTCCCGAGGCTACCCTGAGTCCCCAGCAAAGCTGAGGCCCGTGGCTATCGTGGGTGACTTGAGACCGTGACCCCTGGACACCGAGCACATTTGCAAGTGCATCCTCTTCTGGGTCTCCCCAGAAATCGTGCTTTGGGCTCCGAGTAGCCCTAGCCTCCAGCACCAACTGCACCGAAGATCACTGGCCCCCACTCCACGAGTGTCCTGTAAGCCAGCTCCACGTGCGGCGTCATGAGGCTCCTTCGCGGTCGCTAGCCCGTTGGCTAGTAGCCCTTAACGAAGGCCAATCCTTTTCTAACTTGGCATCCTAGTTGCTCCAGGCCTGTCCTCACTTACTTTCGCTGGGTGAGTTCCACAGACCTTGCTGGTCTGCACCATCGACGATCTACATCTTCACCGAGACTTGCCGTTGCCAAGGCTTGTTGGATCCAATCCGGTCGCCGACACCTCAGCACTCGACAGACATCATGTACCAGCCCGAATCCTGCTCCTGGTTGCCGACAACGCCTCCTGGACCTCGTGGCTGAAGAGTCAAGATGACCGTCAACGCACCTGAAGCACTCGACATCGGTGGGCATCTGTCCATCGCCTTCCTGGTCACTGGCTAGTGACCCAGACTTTGTCCCCTCTGCTTTCAGGTTCTTCAGAACTCCGATCCACTCTTGGATCCACCTGGACACTTTTCTCTTGGCCGCCAGCAGCACTTTGCAGCAGATCGCCATTCGAATCGACGACGAAACCCGACCCGGAAAGGCACCTATGCACCCGGCTTCCCTGGGTGAGGTAACACGAGTACTCCGGTGCTCCCGTGGGTAGAGACTCTTCAAAGTCCTAGATCTCAAAGGGTTTTGTCCTAGTCCTCTTTTAAGTGTCCCTTTTCTGTAATTTCCCGATCCCGACTTTCTCCATAGAAGTCAACGGCATATCGCGGTTGTGTATTTACACTGCACGCGTCTCCCGTGGGTCCCCTGTGTCACTACCTTGGGTGGTTCCTTGTGGTCCAAGCACTTCTAGAGGCTCTAGGCCTAGTGTCTAGTTCAGTCGTGGTTCGCATACCACTTTATTGGTATATGGTTTGGTACGCCCCTAGGGCCCAAACGTGTATTTGTGCTATTACTGTGTTTAAATATCTTCTAACTTATGTACTTCGAACTCTAGCCTCATAAAGAGACTAGAGGGGTGTGTTTAGCAATAAATACATATATTTTGAATATATACCTGGTGTGGTGCTCTTTCATTTGATCACTCAAGAGATTATAGACTGGTAAAACAAGCTGCTTTACATTCCTTCAAGACTTAGCCTGAAGGCTGCTCTCCATAGCTACCACTAGGATAGCTTTCAATAAGGTTGTCTTTAACCTATCTCCAATAAGGGGTTGTTTGGACTGGTGCAAGGTGCCCACTATAATTAGTGGACAGCATATACCAGGCCAACTTCTCACACTATCCACTCTAGAAGGAAGGATGGGGCTATCAGGGCCTGTACTGCAATGGTTTACTTCATTCCTACACAATAGAACCCAAAGAGTCAAGGTAAATCAATCACATTCTCAGCCCTCTGCGGTCAATATGGGTGTACCTCAGGGGTCCACTCTTTCACCCATTCTCTTCAATTTATTCTTGGTACCACTTGCAAATGCTCTGAACACTGCAAACATTCTTTCTCACATGTATGCAGACGACCCTCAACTGCATCTGAAAATATCCTCCCCAGACTTAATTTCCCTCAACTCTACCTTGTTGAACACGCAAAACTGACTAACTGATAACCATCTTAAGCTCAACACCGCCAAAACGGAATTCCTCCTAATCGCTCCCCCTAAACACACTCCCAAGATCGACCTCTGGATGAAGCATCTAACAGACTTTAACTGTACACCTCACTTTATCGAGTCCGCTAAATCCCTTGGAGACACTCTAGACAAACACCTGAATATGCAGAATCATATAAGCAATGCAACCAAGGGAGATAATCACCAAATGAGTATTCTAAGGAAGCTCCAACCCTTCCTACCACATGATGACTTTAAACTGGTAGTCCAAGCTCTTGTATTGCCTAGACTAGAATACGGAAGCTCTACCTTTTGCGGTCTTCCTAAATACAACACGGCGACCCTAAGGGCCTCCCTAAATGCTGCGGCCAGACTGATAACCAGTCCTAAAAGAAAGAATCACATATCTCCAGCCCTAAATTGTCTAAAATGGCTTCCGTACGAAGCAAGAATTCTGCTAAAGATTGCGTGGATGACTCATAAAGCCCTACATCTCAAGACCCCCATATATCTGGTGCAAAAGATTTAGTTAACAGGGGGATACAGACCTTCACAAAGTGCGAACTCATTATTACTGAAACCACAGATTTGCCAAAAAAAGAGAACGAGCTACAGAGCCTACTCAGGCATCGCCCCGAAGATATGGAACTCTCTGCCACAGGAAGTCCGTCGAATCTCATCTACCTCTTCATTAAAAAATGAAGTGAAAACTATACTAATGAATACGTTTTTGCCCTAAGACACAGTATGTTTTTATTGTTTATCTATCTGCCTATTACTCCAATGCTCTGAGTGTCCACTACTCTGATGTGCAACTATTGTCTCCAGCTTTAGCATGTTACTCCCATATATTGAATGATTGTTTGTTTCTACTACTGTATCCCACATACCCTATAATGTGAAGCGCTCTAATACCCTCTTGGGTCTTGTTCACGCTATGCAAAACTTTATAAAAAATAAAAAAAATACCCAGCCATATGGAAATCAGTCTTGGCCCTGCTCCCCATGGGAACAGTCCACTCTGAACTTCCAGGCCAGGTCCTTGCTGGACCAGAAGCAAGCATCCTGGGATCAGTTTCGGGGTTTCACCCCTCATCAGCCAGGATAGCTTGACTCCAGTGGCATGGAGAGCACAGGACCCATGTCTGGGCATACCCGTCCCACTTGGGGTGACAAATGCAAAAAGAACAATTGATGGACAGAATGCTGAACAATGTCAAACATCCACCCCAGTACAGAGATCTGGGCCTAAATCCATTGTTTATTTGCTCCCCATGCCATTCCAGTTTAAACCCAGCCATATGCAAATCAGTCTTGACCCTGCTCCCCATGGGAACAGTCTAACCCGAACTGCCAGGCCAGGTCCTCCCTGGACTGGAAACAAGCATCCTGGATTCAAGATAGCCTGGCTGATGAGAGGTGACACCCCGAAACCGGTGCCAGGATGCTTGTTTCTGGTCCTGGTAGGACCTGGCCTGGCAGTCCAGGCTGGACTGTTCCCATGATTAGCATGGTCAAGACTGATTTGCATATGGCTGGGTCAAAACTGGGGTGGCATAGTGAGCAAAGTAACGATCGATTAAACCCAGATCTTTTCACTGGAGGTGAGTGGTTGAAAAGTTTCAGAACTTCGTCAATCATCTTGTTGTGTTTGCTATGTTCGCCCTGAGTGGCCAAGGGTATGCCCAAACGTGGGTCCCATGCTCGCTGTGCCACTGGATTCAAGCCAGCCCAGTTGATGAGGGGTGATACCCTGAAATTGGTCCCAGGATCCTTGTTTCCGGTCCAGGGAGGACCTGGCCTGGCAGTTTGGACTGGACTGTTCCCATGGGCAGCAGTGTCAAGACTGATTTGCATATGGCTGGGTCCAAACTGGAGTGGCATACTGAGCAAAAGAATGATGGATTAAACCCAGATCTCTTCACTGGGGGTGAGTGGTTGAAAGGTTTCATCACTCCGTCCATCATCTTGTCGTGTTTGCTACCTTTTACTTACACAGTACCCTGCCCTAGGGGCTACCTAGGGCCTACCTTAGGGGTGACATGTTTAATAAACGGGGAGTTTAAGGCTTGGCAAGGGATTTTAAATGTCAAGTCAACATGGTAGTAAAACTGCACACACAGGCTCTGCAATGGCAGGCCTGAGAAATGTTTGAAGACCTACATGTGTGGGTGGCACAATCAGTGCTGCAAACCCACTAGTAGCATTTAATTTACAGGCCCGGGGCACAGGTAGGTCACTCTACTAGGGGCTTACAGATAAATTCAATACCTCAATTGTGGATTAAACCAATGTTACCATGTTAAGGGAAGAAGAACATGCACTTCAGCACTGGTCAGCAGTGGTAAAGTGCTCAGAATCCTAAGGTCAACAGGAGCAATCAGCAAAAAGAGGAAGTAAGCAGGCAAAATATTTGAGGGAAGAGCACCCTAAGGTTGACAGGTCTAACAGATGGCCTCTGGTTACCGTGTGGCATGGTCCACGGAGACCAGGATGAACCTGTTGCCTAAGGCTGTCTTGGGGTCTAAGGAACCAACAATGTCAATGCCTACCCTTTCAAAGGGAGTGGACAATGACAGGTAAGGGAAAGTTTTCCCTGCTTTCCCACTAGCCTGGCAGGTGGGACAGGACCTGCAGAATGTGTCCGAGGCTGTCTTCATCCACTGCCAGTAGAAGTAGGGAACAAGCCTGCAAAGGCCTTGCTCTGCCCCAGATGTCCTGCTATTGGTATACCATGAGCCAACCCTAGTGGGAAGGCCCTGTAACACTGAGGGACCATCAGCACATGGGCTTCCTCAGGTCAAGGAACCTTAGGCTCATTTTATAGGAGGTCATTTCCCCAGTAGACAAGGTGATCTCCAGACATATCACCTGCTACCTGGGCCTGCCTTAAGCCTTCTAGAGTTGGGTACTCTTTCTGGGCCTTGCAGAATTTCTCCATGGTGAGTCCAGCCTCAACTTGCCATCTAGCAAACTCAGGCATGTCTCCCATGGTGGGAATGTCCTCCCCGGTAGGTTCAGGGGCAGCTTCCTCAGATGCTCAGTCGACCTGGACTGTGGGAACTTCAAGGGCTGGTTTCCCACACCCCTTTGCCTTTCCTTTTCTTGGCAGCTGCCTGTGTCCTTTTTCCAGGCTCCACGCTTTGTTGACCCCCCTCTTGGGCAGCCATGGACCTTGTGGCCAAACAGACCAATTCAGGCAAGCCTAACATCTACAGGTGTGACCTGAGATCCACTTCCTTCCAGACAGTGTGATCTAGGTTGTTACCTAAAAGACAATCTACAGGCATGGCAGGCCTCAAAGCCACTTTTAGAGAACCTGAGAGCCCCACCACTCAAAGGGAACCAAAACCACTGGATAGTGACCTTCACAGTTGCAACTATGACCTGGTGGAATGTATTTGATATAACCGGCTCTGAGGACATCAGATGACACCCCAAAGTAATCATACTGGCTCCTGTGTCTCTAAGAGCCGCCACCCTTTTCCCATTGATGATGGCCCACTGCCTATACTTAGAAGTATTGGAAGGTATATGGGCTTTTGGCACCATTTCTCTATCCCCTAGGGAAACTAAAGTAACATCTTTCTTCTTCTTCAAGCTAACTGGGATCACCTCCTCCCCAAGCGCTACACTGGCCAATCCAAGTATCTGCCCACCTGTGGGGGGAAGTGCCCTCTTGGGACATTTGGTGTTGCCCTTGGAGTGCCTGTATTTGTAACACTGGAAGACGAACCTCCCTGTCTTGTGTTCAGGGTGGGACCTCTTCTGCTCAGGTTGGGACTCATTACTGTGGTTCCCTTGGGAATTATTTTGAGGCCTTTAGAGAACTCCTTATTTTTATGTTTTTCTCCCCCTCTTCTTCTGGTGGGCCCCTGACCACCCTTCTGGTGATATCCCTCAGATGCCTTTTTGGATACTCTGATGCTGACCCATAGATCTCCCTCCTTAGCAAGCTCCTTGGGATCAATGAGCTTACTATCAATCAGGTGCTGGCACAGCTCTGTACAACATATATTGAATATGTGCTTTCTACGTCTCAGATAAACAATCCAAGTACAATCATCAACTTTGCTGCCCCACACCCAGCCATTCAGTGCCCTGCTGACATAATCCATGAAATCCACCCAAGACTGACTCTGCAACTTTTGGTTATGCCTGAACCTAAGGCAGTATTTCTCGTGGTGAGCCCAAACTTGGTGACAAGGAAGGTTTTCATGGGAGTGTACCTCATCTGGTCCCGCACACCCAGTGTAAGGTGTAGCTCCCAACTGTAGACATATGTTTCCAGAGTGATGCCCCCAATATTCTTCTGGGACCCTGTGTATCTTAAGAGCCACCTCATAGGCAGAAAACTACTTCTCAATGTCACCCCTTGCCACATACCTGGGCACTAGATGTTTAGGTATGTGGACTTTCCAGTCCCCCTCGGACACTGTGGGTATGCTGCCACCATTATTGCTGAACTCTGCTTGCCTAGCTCTTATGTCCAGCTCTATGAGGTTCATTTCATGAGCATGTTTCCTCTCATCTGCCTCCATGGCGAGTGTTTTTTCATCCAAGACTCTCTCAGCCTTCTTTTATTCAGCCTACATCTTAAGTATGGCCGTTTGCACCCTGAGCTCCCTGTCAGCCTTCCTGTATGCTACCTCCTCTGGAGACAAACCTTTGAAGCACGCACAGCTTTCTGCTCTGTGACGGATCTCCAATTCAGGGGACAAGTCATCCTTCTGCCCTCTGTGCTGCATCTCAGGACCTGCGCCTAGGTACTTTCCTTGCCCCTCTATATCATCTTCTTATTCCTGGTCATCTATTGCTATCATCAACTGGTGAGCCTCTGCCCAGGCCCTCAGACCTTTCTGAAGCATCAACTTTTTGGTGCCTTTCTTGGTTAGATGATCCATTTCATTACAGAATGCCATTAACTCAATTACAGTGCAGCTCTCCAGGTTGATGAGTTCAAATTCCACTTCTGCAGGTATGGTCACAGACAGTCAGGTAAGAATGACAGTGAGTTTACAGGGAACAAAAATAGTGACTCAGGGAGAATGTTTTTAAAAAACTCGAATTGACATCAAATTATTTATCTGGGATTTTAAGTGTTAAATAAAATCACAGTATGGCAATGCACAAACACAACTACTGAACAACAATGTCGGAAGTTGGGCTACTGCTAGGGGTGGGTGGAGCTCATGGAGTTTTACTCTGTGGAATTCCACTGAGTTACCTAAAAACTATGCGAGATTCTGCAGAGTTCTGCAAGTGGGTGGAATCCGGCACATAGCGCAGATTTTTAGCACCCAGAGCTTGTTCTATGCTATAAAATCAATGCAAGCGGCACCACAAGGCACGTCAGATGGCACTGCTTCTTTCTGCCGGTCAAGTAGATTTTCTACGACAGAAGCAGCTTTCTCAACGCAAATGGTCATGACCTGCGGTGACGGCCCTTGTTGAGAAAATCTCGCTCAGAGGTATCCTAACACCCAAAAATCATGCTATGAGACGCAAATTCTCACTCACACTCACCAACTTAACATTGGGGAGACACGTGCAAGAAAAAACTCCACCAAGTGGCACTTGGTGGAGTTAACCAGAACTCTGCAATACTCATGTAGAGCAAAGTGGGCAAAACTCTGCGAACTCAGCCGGTGGACCGGAATTTTCTGCACACCCCTTGTTACTAGGTGAGGAGGGTAACAATCCTACTCAAGCAGCAACCACAATTCACGTCAGGGGGAAGCCACAAGCAACCCCAAATTAACCTGTGCTTAACCCTCTGGTATCTTGGTACAAAAGCAGTCAGGCTTAACTTAGAGGCAATTTGTAAAGTACTTATGCAGCACTTCAAGATCCCATATCAATTTAGAAAAATAGAGTAAAATGTAATAAATTATTCCACACCTAAACAACAAAATTCTAATCAGTAGAACCCGGGGATAGGCAATTTTAAAGTATTAAGTGAAGATTGAGCCTAAAAGCACTAAGTGCCAACTGTTCTTATCTGGTCACACTGGACCAGGACAAAGTCTCATGTCCAGGTCAACCGCAATGGAGTGCAGGCCGAATACAGGGATCCAGTTAGGCCATCTGAACAAAGTAACTTAAATCCTGTTTGTGGAGCATTGCGAGATCCAAAGTCGAGGATGCGTCGCCCAGCAGCAGTACCAATGAGCTGCACCAGTGGTGTGACGCCTTGCGTCGTCATCGAGGATGTCCTCACTGGAGGCTTGCAATGAGAAATCCAGCATCTGGGATGTGGGGGGATGCATCATGCAATGGTGGATTCGATAAGCTGTGGGTTGCAATGCCAGATCCTGTATCAGAGATGCGTTGCGCAGCAGTGGTTCCAAAGCGAGGCTGCAAGGAGATGCATCACGCTGTGCCAGACCCACCCGAGAAATCACAGCTGTGTGGCAAAGCACCTTCTGGCCCACTTCTAAGTGTCCAGAACTGGAGTGGCTCCATTTGAGGGGCATGACTCAGCAGACAGTGTCAAGGTGGTTGGAGCCTTTTCTGTCCCTGAGGTTCTGATCAGGAGGCCAGCCAACTAGATCTTGGAGTCACTACAGTGGTCCTGAGTACAAGATGCAGGCCCAATACTTTTAACTCAGGCAGTAGGGAAGCAGGGCAGCAGAGCAGCAGGACAGTGGCGTAGCAGTCCTTCTTGCAGCAGAGCAGCACAGCAGTCCTTCTGAGTCTTCCATGGGTCCAGAGGTGTACTGATGAGTTGGGCCTGAGGGTGGACTATGTATTCTTGATACCAGCTTTGAAGTAGGAGATGGTTCTGGAGGTTCCCTCCCCCAGAGGATAATGGAATTTCCTGCCTCCCTGCACTGGTCCCAGCTTCTCTGGGGACACAATAGACTGGTGTGAAACCCTTTGTAAATATGCTGCGGCAGAGCCTTTGTGATGTGTAAGTGTGGTTGGTATCAGCTGCTCCCCCCTATCAAGTCAGAGATGGCCCCACTTGCCAACACCTATTAACCCTTTGTCTCCCTGTCTGGGAGCAATAGACAAAGGTCAACTGCCAGCTACACATAGTCATATGACCCAGGATACAGGCTGGAGGCACCAAATGGATGGGACAAGAAAATGCCAACTTTCTAAAAGTACTGAATTGGGGGGGTTGTTGGGCCTATTTGCTCAGTCAGGTTGGGCCACTTGTAAATGAAACAACAATGAATACCTTTGCTGAGAATTATTTGTCCATATAATTTTTAGAACTGAACATGTTTTTTGTATTTTCTTGATCTTATTGTTATTTTTATAAACCTTAAGTTATTTTGAAGAGTAAACCTATACGTCAATCTATAGCTTCGTGCTAAATTTTTATGAAGCGTTTTATCATCTGTTTTTCAGCTGGGCTCCTTAGCTACAGCTAGCACAATGCTGCAGATTGATGTCAGAAGAGGCTGCACACAATCAGAGAGGCAAAAGAGTTAAAGCTGCAAAAGAACATTTTACATTGCGGTGTGCCACAGCAAAGTTTGAAGACGGTAGCTGTTAACATTGGAACTAAGGCAAAGAGATGCATGAAAAAGCCCACGATTGGCTTGAAGTGCTCAATGCAATTTTGAGCTAAAGTAGACACAAAGCCCTTCTGAATGAAAAAGGAGAGTTTCAAACTGGCTTCAGTCCAGAAACCAGTCCTGGTCCTGAGGATAACCCATAAATAGAGGGAATTTGAAATGCATTGACCTTGTTGCACTAGGGAGTTGGTGATAATTAACAACTACACTTAGGTAATCCTAAAAGGAACATTCAATGCCTTGCTCTCCCTAATTAAGATGGTGAGGCAGCCCCTAACTATGTGCACAGATAAGGAGTTCTCTTTAAGAAATAGACTCAAATTAGATAACTCCATCGATTGTAAATGTGACTTTTGTATTGAGTTTTGATATTAAGTTTAGTTTACAATTTGATGTATGAGTTATGTACTTTTTTGTGTATGTATGTGGACTTAACACATTTACAAAAGTGTGATATTGTTGTCCAAAGCATATAAAAAGTGTATAGGTTTACTATTCAAAATAATTTAAGGTTTATAAAAATAATAATAATGTCAAGAAAATTAAAAAACTTGATCAGTTCTAAAAGTGGCATTTCAAGAACTGTGACCTAAAATGTAACTTTATAATTAAAGAGGGTTTTAAATTATAATTATTTAAACATCATAAATGACATTCCCACTTGCTCCCAATGGAAAATTACCACTTATTAAATGTAACATGATAATCCAATGTTATCCTATGGAAGAGGTAGGCCTTGAAGCAGTGAAAAACAAATTTAAGTCTTTTTCACTAAGTACATGTAAAACATGTCCAAATGTTTAAATACACTGCACCCTGCCCAATGGGCTATTTAGGGCCTACCCTAGGGGTGACTTATATGTATTAAGAAGGAAGTACCAGGCCTGGCAAAAGGTTTATTTTGCCAGGTTGTAATGCCTGTTTGAAACTGCACATACAGGCTGCAATGGCAGGCCTGAGACACATTTGAAAGGCTACTTGAGTGGGTGGCACAATAAGTGCTATGGACCCTCTAGTAGTATTTAATGTGCAGGCCCTTGGTGTAGATAGTACCAATTTACTAAGGGTGTACAAGTAAATTAAATGTGCCAATTGGGTGTAAGCCTATGTTACCATGTTTTAAGGAGTGAGCACGTGCACTTTAGCACTGGTCAACAGTGGTAAAGTGCATAGAGTCCAAAAGCCAACAAAACCAAGATCAGCAAAAATGGAAGAGTAAGGCAAAAGGTTGTAGGAAAACCACCTAAAGGCTGACAGGTCTAACAGTTATCAAACATAAATGTTTTTGAAAACAGTAGGTGAAAAATGTCAGGCAGACCCGCAGGCACCACCCCTTCGTAATGATTGTGTTAAACTATGACCAAGTGGTGTTAACAGTAAAACATGCCTGTGGTGACAGCAGGAATTCTAAGAACCCATAGCAACCTACTGTGCCCACTTCTGTTTGAATATGAGGGACCCACTCAGTGTGGACGGCCGACATGCTAGAGGACTTTCTCCATGGGGACAAAAAGCATACCTGTGGTGGCTCCAGTCTCCAGCAACATGTTTTGTGTGACCCCTGGAGAGCCGCCGTCAGACCAAGTAAATATTCTGCTATCAGTACTAGAAAAAATACATGGCTGCATCGAAACACTAATGGAATAGAAAAGAATGGCCAACTTGGGCCAGTTAATTGCACATGTGGAGGCCCGGCGGTTCAGAAATAGATCAGCCCTCTTCTGTCCTGGCAAGCATATTAAAGGGGCGTGGTTATTATGGGGCCGATTACGATGTCGGTCGGACGATGTTGTGTGACATTGTTGTGGGACCGGCCGACAGGTAGTCAGCAGTCCCCCCCGCCAAATTTCAATCCGACCGCCGTGGATGCGGTTGGAAACATGCCTCTTTGCATTAAGGCTTGTGCTGCAGCCCGGAAAAGGGCTGCAGCACAAGCCCTAATGCCAAAAGGCATGTTTGCAAACATCCCTGCTCCCTGTGGCAGGCACCATGCGGTGCCTGCCACACGATACAGGGATGTTTAGGGGGCAGCCGCTGCAGGTAAGAGCGGTGGGGCGTTGGGGCCGGCTGGGGGGGATTTCGAGAGACGCCCACGAAGGAAAATTAATTATTTATTTAATTTTCCCTTGTGGTCGTCTCTCAAAATCCCCCTCAGCCGGCCCCACCGCCCCACTGTTCTTACCTGCAGCAGCTGCGGCTGTTAGAGGAGCACCACAGGTGCCCCCCAGGGCCCATAGCGGAGGGCCACGGGGGACAGAGACCCTGCTATGGGACCCAAAAAAGCCTTTTCACGTCGGAAGAACTGACGTGAAATGGCTGGCGGAAAGGTGGATTGTAAACCCCACGGCGTTGCTTGAGAAGGCACCGCCTCCATTGTGGGGAATGGGATTGGACCAACCACCCGACGGGCTGCTTCAGCCCGTCGGAAGCTGTCGGTCCTTCCCTGGGCCAATGCTGTTCGACCCACCACATCCTAAGGCGGTGGTCTGACCGCGCGTAGAGATGTTGGTGGGACCAACAGCGACGGCATGTCCATGTCGGTCCCACCGACATCGTAATGGGCCCCTATAGGTTAAAGGAAGGTGAATGAAAAACAGCATTGGCCTGTCATAGTGTACATGTCTGGCCTGATGTTTGTGAATCTTAGAGCCAATTTGTATCAAAATGGAAGATCACAATATTTCCACCTAAACCGGTTACTTTACTTCACTTAGTTTGGTTTATGGTTCACAACCCCTAAAGGTTTGCAAACTTCTAAATCACCAGAGAAGAATGCAACTACTAAAACTATTCAACAACTGTATTAAGAGTACCTATAAAGAAATGAGACAGTGTCTCTGTGTTCATGTAAGTGGGGTAATGGATAACTGGGTGGCAGACTGCCCTTCCAGTGCAAGATGAACAAGAAGGTGGATGCTTGAGGGTGTAATGGGTTTGCCAAAGATCACAGAACTATCTCAATCTGGCTAGCTGGCTAACCATCAAGGTGCTGAATCCATGCACATGGCTGGATCAAGGGAGCTCTTTAAACAACAAAAGATAGTGCAGGGATAAATGTGTTCACTAGGTAGTCACCACTTGACTCACCTGCATGTACAGCTGCCAGTCTCTCAGGCAGCCCACCTCCTTCTTTGGTGAAGGGTTTGAGAGTTTTTACATATGTTCATGACCATCGGTTGCTGTCACAGTCAATTCTTAAGCAACCATTTGCTGGTCTCATGGCAAAGGGGGTAGAGCGGGTTTCAGTCCCCTATCCACATCTCTGGTCTCCTTGGTCGAGCTGGGTGGGGGGTCTTCCACAAGTGAAAGGTCAGTAGCCACAGCATGACAGGCCAGGAGAGTAAAGAATTAAGATGTTTACCTATCAAGGAGGAAGTGACAGACTCACACTCAGAAGCTCCATAGCAACAAGCTCCATGCAAGTCTGCTGCACAAAATGATCAGTGAACCTGATGGCAGCTCCAGCCTATATTTCAAAAGTCAAGCAGTTGTGCAGTAGAACAATAGTTCATTGCCAATCCATGTCAAGTACATCTCACAGTCCATTAAAAATTCCAGCCAAACAGGGTCGGGTACAGATTCCCTCCTCATAGAGGAGGTTGGTAAGGCCCTTTCCACAGAATGCAAATTCTTTCAATGTTCAGAGGCCAAGTTACAAACTTCAAGGGCTGCTCTTGGGTAACTATATATAGTTTCACCAATACAGTGCCTAAACAAATAGAATAGAGAAGAACTGGAGGATGGAGTTGTTTTTTTTGGGTAGCATTCATTCTCAATCTTTTTTTTTTTAGTTTTATGTAGGGCGAACTTGACCCGAAGGTATCAGAGCACTTTACATGAGCACTAGTTGCGTTACAGAGGGACACATTCATTTTGTTAGGCACAGGGAGATTAAGTGATTTACTCAGAATCACAGGATGTTGAACGTCTCTGCAGAGAACCCGGTTCCCCAGCTTCGAGGTCAACCGCTCTAGCAGTCAAACGTAAATTATCACAGTCAGATACTATTAACCAGACCCAGGTACAACTTTGGTTAGTCGGGTGAATTCTAGCAAAACTTTTATATTTGGCATTATGTGAATTTCTCAAAATTTCACAGGGGAAGCTTTTACTCATTTTTTTCTTGTGGCAGATTGGTTTGTGCAAAAGGTTTCTCAGATTTGAGAGTCATTTTGTCCTCTAACCAGTCTTTTGGTAAATCACATGACTTTTAAATATGAGATGTGCCCTGGCATTTAATTTTCACACAAGAGACCCACCAAGGAAATGTGATTAAATACATCTAAGTTTGCATAATTGTTACAAGAATTAGGAGTATTTCATGAAAAAAAGAATTTTCCTTCTGTAAGAGATTGAAGTATTAGTTGAGGGGGCTAGAACCTACCTCAAATAATAATCACAATCATTGTCATGGTGAGCCACAAAAGTCAAAAGTCACTCAATAAATCTGTGTTTAACCCTCTGGTAGCATGACATAAAAGCAGTCAGGCTTAAGTTAGAGGAAATGTATAAAGTGTTTATGCAGTACTCAAATAGTAACAAAGCGCAACCACTACACAAAGAAATCTCAAACCAATTTAGAACAATAGTGTACATTTTAATAGATAAAATGACAGGAAAACAACAATAATTCAATCAGTAGAACCAGAGATATGAATTTTTTAAATGTAAGGTTCAAAATAGCACAAAAAAGCATTAAGCTCCATACCTTTCTGCACAAAAACAACCTCTAGAGACATTTTCCTCTTTCTATGTGTTATGCAGATTGCAGCACACATGGAAAGAGGAAGTAACAAGGAGAAAAAATGATTTTTTACCTTGTTACGCCATCTTTTGAAAGGCGTAGCAAATCCACGAATTCCCAGGTTTACAAACCTTTGTAAATCAGGGAGTGATGGGAAAGCCCATGTACCACCCATGGAATGCCTCTCAGAATGAAATGTAACGCAATGCAGCATAAGCCGCTGTGTTGCCTTACATTTTCTTTACAAACCACGCAAGGCAGCGCAAATCGCCCTTTGCATGGCTTTGCAAATATCTCCCAGCATTTTGTGTCATGTATGCGCCACAAGCAGTGATGCAACCATGACAGCTATTGCTAGTAAATCTGGCCCTTAGGGGGCCACAAAATCGATTCCCTTTCGGACAGACTGAAAGACAAGGTATCCAGTCACGATTTGCCTTTTCAGCACTCGTTGAACTTGGCTAGAAAAACTAATGTACTTGTTGAAACGTGGATTACTTTGGATGATTGTAAGAATTGAAGTTGATTACAAAAATAAGATATTGTGCAAAAGGATTTCTCCATTAAGCTGTGCATTCTGGGTTGGGAATCCTGACGAGACTCCAGCTGCTACGATATGCCTTGTGCACCATGTACTCCATTGTTGGAGTGTGGCGATCTGGAGGTTTTTCACTGCAAGGACATTCAGATCTTAAATGTACATGTTCTACTTTTTAAATACCATGCACCCTGCCCTATGGGCATTTACAGACCACCTTAGGGGTGATGTATAAGTAGTATGAAGGAATGTTTAGGTCTGGTAAAAGGATTATCTTGCAAGATGGAAATGGCAGTTTAAAACTGCTCGAGGTGGCTGCAGTGACAGCCCTGTAGACATGTTTTTCAGTGCCACTTCAGTGGTTGGCACAATGAGTATTGCAGCCCACCAGAAGCATTTAATTTACAGGCCCTGGATACATGTTATACCATATACCTGGGACTTACAAGTAAATTAAATGTGCTAGTTAGATACATGATTATCTAATTGTATTTAAAGGGGAAAGTGCAGGCACTTTACCACTGGTTTACAGGAGTAAAGTGCACAGAGCCCTTCTGCCAACAAAAATTGGTTTAGCCTCAGAAAGCAGAAATCAGGGAGAATGTCATGCTTAATATGGTCATTCCCATCACCCACGCTGTCTGTTCACTAGTGGGATTCACATAGCATTCCCACTATGCATTTGTTCTAAATATTAACAACGGGTTTTGCCAGCAGCGGCTGCCTTTAATATTCACAAATATTACAGCCATTCAAAATAAACATAAAGGGGCCCACTTTGCCCCAAGCCTCTGGACTTAATTTGCATAGAGATTGTAGGTGAAATCTCTCTTGGGTGCAGCTAAGACCCCAAAAAAATCAGATACACTGCCACCAGCCTCAGCTATTGCAGAAGGGGCCAAGAAGGCCTACACCCCAGAGATTACAGTTAGTGAGACCCATGTACTCTCTCCCTATTTTCAAAGCATACCAAGTGTGCTCTTGACAGGCACCTGCTCTCCAGTTGGGAAGTATCTTCTGAAAAATCCCCACACACTCTGCCAGAAAGCAAAAATGCTTGGTACATCTAGGGACCAAGATAAATGATGGGAGTGTCACAGCTGCTAGAATGGGTATTGAATGCTATCCCGCCAATGTGGATAAGTAGCGTACTAGAAGTGATTTGGTCTTTGTCGTGCCAAAGTCCTGAATGCTTGAGGTCTGTATGTAATCTTTGAAGTTGAGGGCTAGACCTCCTCCTGCCCTTCTGGGACAGCTGAGGATTCTATATCGAGGGAGTTTGCCTCATGCAGGGCTGAAGAAACATTGTCTCCTAACAGTGTTTTGGTGATGGAGAGTAGGTGCAGTTTAGTGTGTCAGATGAAATCCACTGTGTTTAGTAGGTTTTTATTTAACAAACCAGCATTGATAAGGGGATTTTTCCAGCCAAAAGGTGAGTACTGGTGGGAGGGTGAAATGTGACAAGTGGGGAATGAAGGGAGTAGGGCGGACAATGAAGAGTACAAGGTATAGGTGGGGATTGCGGACAGTTGAAGGTGAGAAGGAATACAAGATCCAATCAGTCTTAGTTGTGACAGGCTTGAGCGAATCACATTCTTCCTCCAAGATTTTCAGTAGGGGGTTTATTAGATTAACAAGAGCCTTAAAAGCAGGTGGAAGGGGTTGGTTGGTGCAGGTGGAGTGATGGGAGGAGTTAGTAGGTGCTGTACTAAAATGACGAGCCCTTAAACAGCACTGAATAAATTACCAAAATCATAAGTCTGCTTCGTGTTCAATAATTTGTTTTAATATGGAGAATTTCATTGGTTTCCAAGGAATCCCTGCATTTTAGTATAAGCTAAAAGATTACCTAGACAGTAGTGTAAACTAAAAGTCAGATATGTTTTAAGGTATGGGCAAAGTCCAGGAAGCCCCTGGGAAAGTGATTTTTTTCTCTCTCTATTTCTCTGTTTCAACCTTTAGCATATAATTCAATATTGCTTGGCATCACAGCACTTAAATTACCAGACAATTGGTCATAAAATTTAAAGCTGTCCTGATCAGGGGCCCCTAAAATATTTCTTTCCCGGGGCACTCAAAATCCTTAAGATGACTCTGGTAAAAGATTAAGCAAAATGGCCAACCATTCATTGTGTGTTCAAGGAAGTGAGCTCGAACAAGGGGCTCTTTCAGTGCTCTCCTGCTGCTGGTCTTCCTCTGCTGGGCCTCAAGGAATTGATCGAAATCCGTGCTTGGCCTTGGTGTGGGACTGAGCACTGAGGGGTGATCTCACCTGGGGGATAGAGGTAGTAAAAACAGCTTTCAATATGACAGGGTGAAAGCAGTGGAGCAGGAGACATTGCATTGGGACATTGTACTATTATCCCTTACCCAAAGAATTGGGGGGCATATTAGCAAGGGCCTTATCGCCGCTTTAGCGGCACTTTTTGCCGCTAAAGCGCCGATATTTCTATCGCCCTATTAGCAAGCAGTCGCTAACAGCTGTTAGCGACAGCTTTATGGAGAAAGCGACCGTTTTGGTGCCGCTTTGCATGTCAGCGACATATATCGCTAATGACATGCAAAGTAGGCGTTCCCAACTAAAAGCGACTGAAAACAGTCGCAAACACAACTTCCCCCTATTAGCAATGCCCGCGAAGCGATAAAAAAACTTGCGCTAACCGCGATTATCGCTGGAATCTAACACCTGCTAAAAACCTGACAACCATTCTAGTCAATGGGAGGTGGATTGTAAGGTTAAGTCCTCACCTGCCTATTAGCAAGCTTTTCAATAGCGCGTTGAATTTATCGCTGGATTTCTCGCGCTATTGCTGGGTTTCGCTGCTATCGCTGGATTTTTTATCGCCTTGGAGATAAGCGTTGATAATAACGCGTTATCTCCGCGATGAAATCCAGCGATAGCCGGCAATAAAAAAAACAGCGCTAAGTGCGCTTTGCGATAATTATCGCAATTCCTTGGTAATACCCCCCAAAATTCTTAAAATGTTCATGGGATCTACGTGTATCCCACAGTACCCTGTATGTCCACAGGTATAGCGCTAAAAACAGGCAGTGAAGCACTTCATTTTGAGTTGAAACAGGGTTGGACGATCCCACTGAGCCTCTGAAATGTATCTCTTTTTGCATGTAGACGGAAGTGTCTTGAAAGTCACTGTTGCCATGGTAACATGTTTGGGCCCCATGGGTGACCGATAAAAAAAAAATCCTTTACTACTTTCTGTGCCAAAGTATAGATTTCTGCTTATAATAAGTGCACTTGTAGAAAATGAAAACATACACATAACCTACCTTTAACAGCAAGGCGCTTGCTTCTGCCAAACACAAGCACATAAAAGGAAATGTGTATCCCAAAAAGCAGCCAGGACCCAGGCGGAATCGCCTCCGGCAAATAACTCTGTTGAGCTATTGCGAGTTTAGCTTAAATGATCTCGGATAGTTTCTTTTTAGTGCGATTCTCAGACAGTTTCCTTTAAAACTGGAAATAGTCATCTGAAATGTGTTCCAAGTAGCGCTGCCTACTGAGCTGGTTATGGCCCCTTTCTAGCAACGCGGGGGTCAATTAAAGGAACTCATCAACTGCATTCCAAACTTTTATTTATAAAAAAAAAAGTGAATGAAGTGGACAAAAAGTAACGTTAAATAGCATAGAGCATGACTAATGGCGCTAGCATGTTAAAATCATTGGGAAAATGTCCTTGGAAGACAAATGAATTTTCAGCAGAATAATTAACTTAATTAACAAATTTGCATGCATATTCATCAGGCTATTGAAGTCTTTCCAGCACAGCTTGATGAGCATTGGTGTAATAATTGTCTCATTTACATTCTGCAATCTACCACAATTTGGGGCATACAAAAAAAAGGCTGACCTTTTCCCTCTGACTTTCTTTTAGGTTCCTGGGCGTGCTAGGGAACATGTGCAAACGGCTTGTCTAGTCCAGTCAAAGGCCCCGAGCTCAGACCTTGTAGCCGAGCCCCCTGCCAGACGCCTCTGCGTTTTCCCCTCCCCCTCCCCCTCTCGCCTTCCTCTTTCTCTTGGCCCGGGTTCTGTGTTTTGCCTCTGCGTGCTCTCCTGGGTACTTCTTGGCACCAGTTCCGACTTCAAATCTCCTGGGCTGCCAGACTGCATCATGTAAAAATTGCCATTTCCCTCTATCTCTGCAGGGCAATCTTTAAAGGCAGTAAGGTGTGACGCTCCAGACTGGCAGCTTGGCAAGGGAGAGAGCGCCCATGGTGGATACCAGCACACACGAATCTGGAGGGCTGACAGTCGGCGCGCGGAACAATGGGAATGCGGCTGTCGATAAAAGGGAAAGGAATATATTTTTGAAATACTCCTCTCCAGGCTTGCATCTGCAAAACCGCAAACCATTCCCATGCAATTAAATGTAAGAAGCAACAAAACAAAACCAGAACGTAAAATCCTCTATTTTTTTAAATTATAATATTACATAGCGCCGATGTGCTGCTTTAGGTAGCTTCCGACCGCCATGAATAAGAAACAGCTGAGGGTTATATTTGGGTTACAGTGTGCGATGGTTTGTGTATTCCAGATAACCAATTGGCTGTATTCGGGCTAAGGTTTCAATTCACGAATTTTCCAATGTCGGTGATATAATGCCCTCACTGGTGGCGGTCTGGGGACATCTCTCTCTATGATGACGCAAAAGCACAATGAATGGCATGTTAATTAAGGACACTACTGCTTCTCAGTTGTCATGACATATTGTATCGCTTATATTGCAACATCGCCTATTGTTTCATTGCCTAGTGTCTCCCTGCAGAGTGAAGCAACACTTCAGTTAACCTGGTCACACAACTGTTTAAGAGCTCCCCGAAAGCTCTTTTTGAACTGGATGAAACATTCAATTTATTGCTGGCATCAATTTGGGTAAAGACTGTGGGCAGCATCCCATAAACAGGTTTGTGCAGGTGGCATCTGAATTTGTAGGTAGTATTACTTGTGCCGCATAAATAGAACAGTCTTAGGGCCTTATTACGACTTTGGCGGTCTCGCAGCGGGCTGCCACGCCAGGGCCCTGCTGAGAGACCGCCAAAGCTGTCCACACACCGCCCGCCAGATTAGGAGCTGAATCCTGGTCTGGCAGGCGGTGCTTTGGCGGTCCCACAGCTGTGCCTTTCTAAGGCTCATATTTGAGCCTTAGAAAGGCACCACAATGGAAGCACCAAAGCATGTTTCTGCACGGCATGGACTGGGCAGTCAATGCCGTGCAGGAACAGGGGTTGCATACAGACAGGGGGCACACCATGTGCCCCCCTGCATGTACCCCATGGCTCAGTGTCAACAGGGGACCCTGTAGGGCCCCTTTAGTTTCCTAACTGCCACACTTTTCATGGTGGACCCACAGCCATGAAAACTGTGGCGGGGAGGAAACCTGTAATATGCTTAGAGGTGCTGCTGCAGCATCGCCAGCATATTGCAGCCTTAAACTTCTGCGACACCACCGAGGGATCATGGATCCATGGCGGTTGCAGAGGTATTTTGGCGGTTCGACTACCAAACTCGTAATAGGGCGGTCGGACTGCCAGTGTGGTGGTGCCTGCACCGCCACTGCAGCTCCGGCGGTCCATAGGACCACCTTAGTCGTAATAAGCCCCTTCGTGATATTTAAATGACACAGCACAAATCTGTTTAAGTGGTCCACTCACAAATTCATCTAACCACAGGGCTTTAAGTGAGCCGGCTCACTCCAGGCCTCAGACCCGGCTGTAATTTAAAACGGACATTGAAATGGCTCCCTATCGGGCCCCATATTTAAGCCCTTAACTTTACTGGTGAAAACACTGGTGAATTCTGAGCAATTTATGTAAAAACGTTAAGGTAATCCATGTCAGTGATTTAGTTGCTGTTTGTATTACATATGTTTTATTTAACATTGTACTCCATAGTAGTGTTAGCTGTTTCTAGGATGTTGCATTTTTCTATTTTTTGCACTATGGTGCAAGGGTGCCTGCGTCACGGGATGATTGTTTTCGTGCAGGAAGGGACACCTATCTTCCTGCACAAAAACAATCACAAGAGGTGATTTCCTCTTCCTATGTGTGCTGCAGAATGCAGCACGCATAGAAAGAGGAAAAAAACGAGGAGAAATGAAAATATTTCTCCTAGTTGCACCTCGCTATGCCTCTACTGGGGAGGCATAGCATTCTGACGCATTTCCAGGTTTACGATTTCTCGTAATTCTGGAAATGCAGCAAAAGCCATGTGGGAACACTCACAGCAACACCCATGGCACGCACCTTTCACGCAAAGTGTTGCATGTAAAGGGGCCATATTTACAAGGACACAAAAAGCCACACAGGGTGGCTTTACGTGTCCTTGTAAATATGGGGCAGCAAGTTGCGCCGGGGGCTTGTAAATAAGCCCCCTTATTTTTTCCTCTTTCTCAGGATTGGTTTTGTGCAGGAAGATGTACCTTGATTCATAAAAACAATCCTGCCGATAACGCATGCACCCTTACACCATGATGCAAGGGTGCCTGCGTTGGTGCTAGGCAACCAAAAGTGTGCCAGCGCTAGGACAGGACAGGAATTTATAATGGTAAATATGGCACATTTCAGCCCTTTCACGCAGCGCAGCAAGGTGACTTGCTGCATTGCGCTATGTGAAAAAATTATAAATATGGGCCTAAGTTTCTTGGCACAAAGGCCTGATTTACAGTTCAGCTGGCAGGTTACTCCTTCACAAACGTAACGGCTACCCTGTCCCCCATATTACAAGTGCATCATTTCCAGTGGAACTTGTAATATGGTGGACGGGATACCTGTCACGTTTGTGAGGGAGTAAGGCGTTCCCTGAACTCTAAATCAAGCCCTTAGTGTTCCTTCATCATCAATGGGTTTCGGTTCACTATGTTAACACGTTCCAAGTTGGTACATCACATACTGAAGTCTTCTATTTCTGTAGTGCGTCATGCCATCACATAGTCGGTAGTTTGTAGAAGTGCCATGATTTTGGAATAGGCCACGTTATAACGCATGGGTTTGGAACGCATGCCATTACAACGCAGTCATTACAATGACTGCGTTGTTACATTGCATAGCATTACAATGCAAGTCATTACAAAGACTTGCTGTAGGGGGGCGCTGGATGTTGGAATAGTATAATTTACTATTCCAACTCTAGTCTGTGCAACAGTACGGAAGGTGTTGGATTTAAAATCCAACACCTTCTGCCCCCTACAGGAATATGGCTCATTACGACCGCGTTGTTAGTAAGCGATGCATTTACATCGCAAGTCATTACAACGACTTGCACTAGGGGGCGCGCTGGACTTAGGAATAGTATTAATTACTATTCCTACTCCAGTTTGCGCAACAGTAGGGAAGGTGTTGGAATTCATTTCCAATACCTCAGCGCCCCCTAGTGCAAGTCGTTGTAATGACTTGCGATGTAAATTCATTGCGTACTAACAACGCACTTTGTAACAACCGCGTTGTAATAGTAGCGCGATGTAATGACAGCGTTGTAAATGCTGTTTCCCCCCTACAGCAAGTTGTTGTAACGGCTTGCGTTGTAATGGCATGTGATGTAACAACGCGGTCGTTGTAATGACCGCGTTGTAATGGCATGCGTTGTTTTCGCATGCGGTGTAAATGATGTTTCCCATGATTTTGCTGCCTTTCATATGTTCCTGTTTACACTATTCTAAAAGCTGTTTTGTTTCGATGTGCCGTCTTGCCACACGCTTTTTAGGAATTTTATTCCTTCAAAAGAACAAATCTGCTCCTGCACCTAGAATCATAAAGCTGAAAGAGACAAGCCCCTTATCGAGAGAGCACTACATTTTAAGCCTTAAATCCGAGTATTAAATTGTTGACGAATTGAGGCATTCACGATTGCTCCTCATAAAAAATGAACCCATCTTCCCTTGAACATGTGCATTATTGTTCATGAATCTATGAATATGGCATTCAAAGGAAAACATTGCAGAGCAAATGAGTGTTTTGTTTTTTCACTGATAGCAGAATTGTTGATGAGTTCACAGATGTATATAAACAATGAATGCCATTTGTATGTGACTTTAAGAAAATGAATTATTATTTGGGGTGCGTGACTACCCACCCCTAGGAATAATCACATCCCTTGTCAGGGTGCAGCCCTATTGTCATTAAATTAACCTGAGCTCAATCCCTTCGGTAGCTATGGCACAGAGTAGACAAGCATAATTTAGGGAAATGTTTAAATTATGCAGTACCAAAAAGTAACAAGGTAAAAATGCCAAACAATAAAAATCCCAAACCGAATTAGAAAAATAGAGTAAAATTTAATAAACAAAATGACACCAAAGTGACAAAAATGCAGTAAGGAGACCTAGAGAGATGACATTTTTAAAGTTTTATGTAGAAAGAGCGCCAAAAACACAAAGCACCAATAATAGTCACTGGTTGTGGCAGACTGGGACCTAGGAATACTTTGAGGCTGACCACAATGGAGCGTGCATCAAATACAACAACCAGGTTTGAGCTGGTCAAAGATACTACTTTCTGAGTCAGGGCCCGACTTATACGTTGGCGGAGAGAGAACTCCGTCACAATGGCAATAAAGTTCCCTCACCGCTAGGAAAATACTCCGCCTGCCCAATTTAAATTTGGGCAGACCATAGTTTGATGACGGTGGAGACTACTCAGTCTCTGCCATGATCAAACCCCTCCAATGGCCCGACGGAGTAAGGGCATTGGAGGTTTGGCTGTATGTCTGCCCACATAATTTAGATGTGCGGACATATAGCCATTTTTCAAAGTCCATCACCGCCAGGAAAAACCTGACAGTAAGGGGCACTGAAATGTGTTTAATGCCCGGTCACCATGGCATGCGATCCAATATTTGTTTTACCTTGAAAACCCAATAGCAAGGTCACCAACACACCATATTTTACTGTAGGGCACATTAATTTCCTCCAAACAGTGCAGACAAACATTCCAGTCCTAATCGGGCAAATGATTTTGCTATTGGGATTTGGTAGTAAAACATATATTGGATTGCACATAGTGATTTGACAGCTAGAGGGCAGCATTGAATAATACAGTCCTGTAAGGAACATGTTAATATGTCATGAGACAATTACATGGACATCTTGGACTGATACCCACATCATCTTTTTCGTCCTGAAGAAGCGGTTTGCCACTGCGAAAAATGTGTTGGCTGAGGCTGTATTGGTGATGGAGGATGTTTTTTAATTGGATGTAAAAAGAAGAGAACAATAGTACTAAGTACATTTTAAGGAGTCTTTTTGAAGTACAAGATTGATCTGATGTGAAACAAGGCAGAATAGGGCTGAGTATTGTGCATATACATGTACTGTGTTTGTCTATAGCTCTATAGTTAATGAGTAGAATTTATGGTAATTTGGATAAATGACCAATGGTATTGACGACGAATAAGAATAAAAATAATAAAAAAGGATAGAGGATTTATGTTGATATTAATGACTGTGATTTGAGAATTTTATAATCCCTAGCTCCCCACAATCATTATTATGAGTTAAAAAATATATTAGTAGGTACGGTTACTGACTCAGTGGTGGTGGCTTGCGCAGGTCCATTTTTTCATCCATTAACCCGATCTTGAAGTAAAGAAAAAGACATGCTTTGTTGTTAAAAGGGCGTGACCACATCCACATACAAGTCCTTATTCATAACTGATAACATGTGACAGCCATCTTAGCAGGGTTATTCTCTAAATACTCTCTATAGTTATAAATTGAGTTCATGCACGATTAACCGTAAATATTTCATATATCATAACATTTTTATTTATATAATTCAATATATGATCATACATATAATCTATGTGCAAATACATGCTGTAGTCGCAAATCAGATGGTAATCAGCCACCATGTATTTCGACAATCATTGTGTACAGCCCAAGTGGACAAATCAATTTGATTGTTAACCACTATATTCAAACAATATTTTGTGACATATACCATTACACAACATTAAACCCCAGTGGCTACAATAAATGTGTAATCATATATTATCATATATTCCAGCTCATTGCATTCATCATTTATCCATTCCACGTCGATATCCACATTGATGCATAGTATAATCAAAAGGGAGTGACTACGTTTGAATGGGGTGAATCTATGATATGTCTTGATTCATCAACCCTTTTGATTTGATAAAAGGGCACTCACCTACTACTTTCTTACTTCAGTGGCATGCTTCATCGTGAAGTCCTCACCAAAAATACAGATATTGTATTTGGGCGGACTCTACCTCATCTATCTGAGGGAGGTCTTTGGGGTCTATTAGGATGGCGGTTGGAAAACCACCCCGACCGCCATGGTATCGGAAATCAACCGTCCGCTGGTACCGCGGCAAAACCGGCGGTCCGATTAGGATCAACCGCCAAAAAATCCCGACCGCGGCGGAACGACGCCACGAAAGACCGCCGGTAGTGGGCGGAGCTGGTGAAAATCCATCCGCGGCGGCCGGATTCGCTGCGGAAACACACTAAACCACCGCAAGGCCAGCGGAGTGACCGCACGTAAAATTAGGATTCCCTCTATGTGACAGCGGGACGTTCCGCTGTTTCCGACTGCCGCAATCGCAAACAGTGATGAATGGTAGAGCCGGCGGAAGGGCTGTTGCATAGCCACTGCTGCGGACGCTCCGTGACAAAAATGGCGGTCGACAAAAAAAACACACAACAAGGCCACCAAGTGCACACATCAAACTAGCTCTGCCCCTAAAAACACCTAACACACACCAATGACACACCCCCATGGCAACTTCAAAAATACAAATCCCAGGACAACCCACACAACACACAATCAATCATTCAATCACGCCTTTGTTAAGCGCTACTTCTCACCCGTGAGGGTCGCAGGTTCCAGTCCATCAAGGAGGGGGTCTGTCGAAGAACCAGGTTTTGAGGTTTCTTGTGAAGATGGGGAGAGATGTTGTCTGTCTGAGGTGGAGAGGGAGGGCGTTCCAGGCTCTGGCCACGATGAAGGAGAACGAGTGGCCGCCTGATCTGGTCTTTCTGGTGTGGGGGACCATGGCGTAGGAGAGCTGGGCTGATCATAGGGTCCTTTGGGGTGCGTGGAATTTGAGTCGGCTGGTCCGGTGTCATGGAGGGCCTTGTGAGCGTGGGTGAGCATCTTGAAGGTGACTCTAGCTTCGATGGGGAGCCAGTGGAGTGTGCGCAGGTGCTGGGAGATGTGGCAGTGTCTTGGCAGGTTGAGGACCAGTCTTGCGGCGGCGTTCTGGATGTTCTGTAGCTTGCGTGTGAGGTTTTTGTTTATTCCGGCGTAGACTGCGTTGCCGTAGTCGAGTCTGCTGGTGACCAGGGCACGAGTGACGGTCTTTCTGTGTTCGAGGGGGATCCATTTGAAGGTCTTGCGTAGGAGGCAGAGGGTGTGGAAGCAGGAGGACGAGACAGCATTGATCTGGCGGTCCATTTTGAGTTCGGAGTCCAGGATGATTCCCAGGTTGCGTGCGTGGTCCGTGGCGGTGGGCGGACTTCCGAGGGCAGGGGGCCACCAGGTGTCGTTCCAGGCATCGGGGTGTGGGCCCATGATGAGTACTTCTGTTTTGTTGGTGTTTAGTTGAAGGCAGCTGTTTTTCATCCATTTTGCGACGGCTTCCATGACTTCTCGAAAATTGTGTCTGGCGGTGTTGGGTTCGTTGGATAGGGAGAGGATAAGTTGGGTGTCGTCTGCGTATGACACAATGTTGAGTCCGTAGGTTCTGACGATGGGGGCGAGCGGAGCCATGTAGACGTTGAAGAGCGTAGGGCTGAGGGATGACCCCTGGGGGACTCCGCAGGTGGTTGGTGTAGGGTCCGAGAGGAAAGGGGGGAGTCTGACCCGCTGCGTTCTGCCAGAGAGGAAGGAGCGGATCCAGTCGAGGGCCTTGTCTTGAATCCCTGCGTCGTGGAGTCTGCGTATTAGGGTGCGGTGAGAGACTGTGTCGAACGCCGCTGAGAGGTCGAGGAGGATGAGGGCTGCTGTTTCTCCTTTGTCCAGTAGGGTGCGGATGTCGTCTGTTGCGGCGAGGAGGG
This sequence comes from Calotriton arnoldi, assembly GCA_963921515.1. Taxonomy (NCBI): domain Eukaryota; kingdom Metazoa; phylum Chordata; class Amphibia; order Caudata; family Salamandridae; genus Calotriton; species Calotriton arnoldi. Next base: position 158,635 of record CAWUFW010009986.1, on the reverse strand, counting down.
TGGTTTCCGTGCTGTGGTTTTTTCTGAAGCCGGATTGGGAGGAGTCGAGGATGTTGTGCTCTTCGATGAATGTGGCGAGTTGGCTGTTGATGGCTTTCTCGATGACTTTCGCTGGGAAGGGGAGCAGGGAGATGGGTCTTTAGTTTTTGAGGTCGGTGGGGTCTGCCGAGAGTTTTTTGAGGAGGGGGTTGTTCTTGGTGTGTTTCCAGTCATCGGGGAACGATGCGGTTGCCAGGGAGCGGTTGATGGTGTGGCGGAGCATGGGTGCGATGGTGTCGGCAGCTCTGTTGAAAATGTGGTGGGGGCAGGGGTCCGTGGGGGCCCCAGAGTGAATTGAGTTCATCGTCTTCAATGTGTCTTCGGTGGTGAGGGCTGTCCAGTTGTCGATCGTTGGCTTCATGGTGTCGGGGGTGGTTGGTGAGGGTTCAGTGTGTGGGTTGTCTTCATCGAAGTTGTCGTAGATGCTCTTGATTTTGTGGTAGAAAAAGGTGCTGAGTTTGTCGCAGAGGTCTTGTGAGGGTGGGATGTCGGTGGACTCGCTGGTAGGTTGGGCGAACTCCTTGATGATGTTGAAGAGTTCTTTGCTGTTGTGTGAGTGGGTGGAGATTCTGTCTTCGATCGCTTTTTTCCTTGTTTTTCTGATGAGTTGGTGGTGGACTTTGGTGGCGGCTCTGAAGTTGTTGTGGGCTTCTGTGGATTTGGTGTTCCTCCAGTCCTTTTCAAGGCGGCGGCAAGTGCGTCTGGACTCTCGAAGTTCGGTGGTAAACCATCTAGCTTTCTTGGCGTGGGTGTTGTTGTTTTTCTTGAGGGGGGCTAAGGTGTTGGCGCTGTCGGTGATCCATCTGTGCAGGGTTCAGGCTGCGGTGTTGGGGTCGTCGTTTTCCATGACGGTCGGGGTGGAGTTGCTGAGTGATGAGGTTAGCTGGTCGTCGGTGATTCTGGTCCAATTTCTTCGTGGGAGCAGGTGCTGGTGTCTGTGGATGGTGGGTGTTCTGAAGGTGAAGTGGACGCATCGATGGTCGGTCCATGGGAGTTCGGTGATGTGGCTGAAGGTGATGGAGTTTCCTGTTGTGAAGATGGGGTCGAGGGTGTGTCCTGCTGAGTGCGTGGGTTCGGTCACGATCTGGCGGAGTCCAATGTTGTGGAGGTTGTCCAGGAGGGATGTGGTGCTGGGGTCCCGTTGGTTGTCGAGGTGGAAGTTGAGGTCTCCCAGCAGGGTGTAGTTGGTGGATGCGATGGCCTGCGGGGAGATGATGTCCGTGATGGATTCGGCAAAAGGTCCGCGGGGTCCAGGGGGTCGGTAGATGAGGGTTCCTCGGAGGGTGGTGGTGGGGCTGGCCAGTATCTTGAAGTGAAGGTGTTCCATCAGGTCTGTGGGCTCCTCGGGGAGTGTGCTCAGGCGGAGAGTGGATTTGTGGATGATGGCGATTCCTCCTCCCGGGCGGTTGGGGCGGTCCTTCCTGGAGATCTTGTATCCTTGGGGGATGGCGATGGCGATGTCCGGTCCCGAGGAGGTGTTGGTCCATGTTTCGGTGAGGAAAGCTACGTCCGGGGTGGTGCTGTCGAGGAGGTCCCAGATTTCGGTGGCGTTGTAAGATATAACAGTGGTATCGTATGGACATGGTGGCTCTAGCAGTGCATTATGGGAAAGGTAGTTATTTGGGACGGGCATTGAAACAGCTGGGTCACGGTTATTGGTTTAATGAGAGGGGTGGAGTCACGTCATACCGATTAAAAGAGGGAGGATGTTCGAGTAATGGTTTGAACATTTGTTATCAGTGAAGACTGTGTTGGGAAGTTGATGATATTCGAAGAAGCCACGAAGGTATGAGAGTTGGTGTTTAGACATTGTGCTTTAAAATGGATGTGTTAGAGTGGAAATGAGGAGGAACATCTAGGTGGTTGTATTGAATAATAGGAAAGTTTGATGATTAGGCCATTGCAGTACGATAGAGGCTCATCCAGGCGAAATCATTATAGCGTGTATTCATGCTTTTAGAGGGAAAACGCTGTGCGGGGTTGGTTAGAAAACATGATATGGGTTTTCCGCATTTTGTACAATGTAATATATTGTCTGTATTTTAAGATATAGAGATTTGAGGTTACAAATCTAATTATAATGTTCTTTGACTTGTAGTGAACCCCTGAAGAAGGGCCTTTGACGGCCCGAAATGCATTGGGTAGAATAAAATTGACTGAGGATGTTTGGAGTATTCTTGCGTGCCCAGAAAAAGGCCTGGATGGGCATATCTGTTGCATGAGAAACATTTTGAACACACCAGCATCTTACGTGTGATATAAAAGAGAACAATAAACAAACTTGCGAAATGCACTGGAGTAATTGGATAATTATTTTCAAACCTGGATAAAAGGAAGATACATTTGTGTGAGAATCACGGAGCATGTGTGCGCCTGAATATGGAGTGAAACTTCGCCCCATGTCTGATGTCATTTCCCCTCTGTCCCACAGGTGACCAAGAACTGACTGCAGAGGATGACAACACCAACCTGCAGAGCCAGTCTCCACCCCCGGAACATGGACTCTCTGATGATGACTCCCTGGAATTCAAGAATGCGGAGTTTGAAGCCGGCCCATCTGGCATGCCAGGGCGCAACAGGTCCCAGGACCCCACTGTCCCCCCCGCCACCACATCAGCAACAACAACAACTACGCTGACCCCTGCTGGAACGACCTGTGCGGCCTCCACCACCACCACCACCACCACCACCAGTGCTGCCTGCAACACTCTCCCTGCCCCAGAGGATGACCACCCCACACCACCAACTGAGGAGGGCAGGGAGAGTAGGCGGGTGTGTACAGTGGTGAGGCAACAGGTCCGTGACAGCAGGGCAGGTGGGAGGGCAAGGGGGAGTCTAAGCCAACCGGACACTGGGACCGAAGCCCTGGACAACATCACCAGAGTCCTTGGGGCCTATGAACGGGCCCAGGGACAAATGGGCCAGGCTCAGGAAGATTCCCGTGAGCTCCGCCTGCTGCTGAGGTCCATAGACACCCGCATGGGCCAAATCGTGGACCTCTTGGGCCAGCTAGTGGCGGTTCTGAGGGACAGGCCTGCGGCACAAACAACACCTCCACCTCCCTCCGGTGGCCCGCAGGATGACAGTTCCACATCCTCCCCTATGGCCACGGAGAGGGTAGACTCCTCAGACCCCACTGGCCCTGCAGCAGAGGCCCCCCTGCCAAACAACCAAGGGGCCGTCCAAAGAAATCCATGGGAGGATCCCGTGGCAAAGCACCTGCCAAACGCCAGTCAAGGAGCCAGCCATGATGGCACCCCTCTTCACCTTGCCATTGACTTTGTTGACTGTCCTTCCCCACACTGCCATGTTAATGGCATCCGTCTGTTGGACTGGGTCACCACATCAATGTGGTGACTACTCGATTGTCTCATCTAACATCACTGACAACTCATCGCTTCACTATTCACCTTTTTGTAAATATCCACTCCCCTGTCACATGTACCCATTGTAAATAAACACTCCTTACACACCTATGTCATTGTGTCTGCTCCGTGTTTATCACAGGATGTGCAATGTTCACCATGATTACAATGTACCAGGAGCACGGATTGTTTGTATGCAAGGAGAGGCTGAAGGGACCTAGGAAAACACAACAGAACAATATTCACTAGTCAGGCAGTGGCATCACAGCCATCACACAACACTTGTCATCAAGGTACTCCAATCTGCACACATTACAATGAGCAACAGTACCGACATAGACATCCTGTATCTGTGCCAAACTACCCTGTCCCTGAAACATTGGCAGCCAGCACTGAGTCAACAACAGGCTGCAGTCACAAAGCTCACATAGACCTTTTCACCAACAATGACATCAGCAGACAATGGCCCCCTTGTACATTGTCACTCACCTTCAAGTGCAGTAGCGGTTGATGAGCTGTTGATGCAGGTCGACACCTTCCTCCTCTCCACTATCCTCGTCACTGGACATGGGTTGGTTTGCAGGTGGGGGCCTCGGCTGCTCATCAGCGTCCAGGAGCAGGGGGATCTCCTTGAGTAAGGCCAGGTTGTGGAGCATGCAGCATGCTACTACAATCTGACACACCTTTTTGGGCGAGTACATCAGTGCACCTCCGGTCTTGTCCAGGCAGCGAAACCGTGACTTCAGGAGACCAAAAGTATGCTCCACCACACGACGTGTCCTCCCATGGGCATCATTGTAGCGGACTTCACTTGGGGTCCTGGGATTCCGCAGTGGGCTCAGCAACCAAGGACGGTTTGGATATGCAGAATCACCTAGGTGTGAGATACACAGACCAACTTTGTAATATAACTGTGGCAGAGGACAGCATGTCACACACACAGCACGCTACTTGACTCTGCGTACTCACCCACAATCCATGCACGCCCTGGAAGCAGATTATCCATCAGCTGTGGCACAATGCTGTTACGCATGATGTACGAGTCATGGGCCGAGCCAGGAAATTTGGCACAGACGTGTGAGATGATCATATCCGCCTGGCACACCACTTGCACATTGATGGAATGGAAATGTTTCCTGTTCCTGTAGATGTGCTCACGTGCCTGTGGTGGAACCAGGCCAACATGTGTGCAGTCAATGGCACCAACAACATTGGGGATGTGCCCAAGGGCATAAAAATCACCCTTCACTGCCGCCAATTCATGCCTCCTGGGGAAATGGATATATCTGTCCTTGTAGGTCATCATAGCGGACAGGACATCAAGTAGCATCATGCTGAACATAGGTTGCGACATCCCATCTGCGCTGGACACCGTGTACTGGAATGATCCAGTAGCAAAAAAATGCAGGGCTGCCATCACCTTAGACGTTGGTGGGAAAGCAGTCGGATATGTTCTGCGAAGCCGCAGGTGGGGCTCCAACATAGCACATAGGTCTTGTAGGGTGGATCGATCCAGACGGAATTTCCGTATGACCTCCTCATCCTCCATGTCTGCCAGCACTGTGAAGGGACGATGCACATTTGGTCTCCTCATAGGTGAGATGAAAGGGGACACTTGTCAATGCAATCCACCATGAGATGTGTCCGACATCTTACGTTTTGACTGACACAACGCCAACAATGACTGTTATCACAGTTCAGCTTACAGCCCAACTTACATGTAGGGACACCTTCAGCTACACTAGTCGTACACTTGTCCACTTTACACACAGCGAGTACCTCCAAAACAATATCTGACTATGTGAATGCCCAAAGGGATATGGCCACATCTTGCATGAGCAGCCCTGAGACTAGTTCATACAGCATATGTGTGAAACAGCAACACTACTGTCTCCTACCTAGCTGCTGTACCTGCCACACCTACTTGCGTAAGTTGAACAGGGCACACATCAACAACACAATGAGCACAGTCTGTGCGTAAACAACAAGTATGTGCATGAGCCAAGCAAAGTAGACAGTGAAATATGCACATTGTGTAGTCAGACATTCATCACTGTGAGTTGCTCAGCCCTATCACACATTGACATGTGTACCCATTGGAGAGTCCATCATAACACTGTTCTGTGTACATGCCCAGCAATATCACAAGTGACATGTGAGGGAGTACATGCCAATGTTTTCAATCATATACACCAACATGGCATGTGTAGTCAGCAGTGGGGTAAATGTTACATTAGCATTGTGTGCACAATCTTGTGCCATGATTCATGTGTCTACTGTGCACTGTTGAGAACTGGCCATTGGCCATTCACACAGCATGATGTGTCCATAGGTGCTGTCAAAGTGCTCCGTAACACAAATCACGGTCATAGGCGCCAATGGATAGCAGACACATCGCGGTAGCGACCGCCTGGCCCCTGCGGTGTGTCACTGCCAATGCCAAAGCCACACTCGCAGTAGTGATAAATATATGTTTATGGTCAAATGGCGGTTGGCATGCTCCGCCACCCAAATCACGGTCACTGGCTCCAATGTATAGCAGCCATATCGCGGTAGCGGCCGCCTGGCCCCTGCGGTGTGTCACCGCCAATGCCCAAGCCCTTACAGCCAATGGGAACCGCAATCGCGGTAGCCGAATGCAATTTTGAAAATCGCGGTAGGCGGGCTCCGCCACCGCGGGGCCAGTCATTGGATGCAATTGAAAGATGCACGACCGCGGTAGCGACCGCCTGGCCCCTGCGGTGTGTCACCGCCAATGCCCAAGCCCTTACAGCCAATGGGAACCGCAATCGCAATAGCCTAATGCAATTTTGAAAATCGCGGTAGGCGTGCTCCGCCACCGCGGAGCCGGTCATTGGATGCATTTGAAAAAAGCGGACCTGGAACACCAATTGCAGCAGCTTAGAACCGCTGAAACTACCCCAGGGGGCTATATATGTGTGGGAGAGAGCCTCACATTTCCACTGCTTCCAGACACTGCTGCCTGACACCCCTCACCACCAACTGCTGCTGCTCCTGTCTCCAGACACTGCTGCCTGACACCCCTCACCACCAACTGCTGCTGCTCCTGTCTCCAGACACTGCTGCCTGATACCCCTCACCACCAACTGCTGCTGCTGCTCCTGTCTCCAGACACTGCAGCCTGACACCCCTCACCACCAACTGCTGCTGCTCCTGTCTCCTGGACCCAGTGATGGCGAGGACTGAGAAGATCAGGGCCCGTCCCTTCACCACCGAGGAGCTGGAGGTCCTGGTGGACGAGGTGCTCACACAGTATGGGAGGATATATGGTGCTCCAGATGTCATGGTAAGTGTTTCAGAGTAGAAGTGAGAGTGCAGGAAGTGCACACATGAAGTTGATCTGCTGCAGTATGTGCCTGAGAGTGTGGGGTTGTGTCATACACTGCCTAGCATGCTGACTCCAGGGGAAAGGGGTGTGTAGCCTATTTTTCACGTTTCCCTGGCTGCACATCAGAATGGGAGTGACATGCATTGTTTTTTCTGCCATACAGTGACACAGCAAGTTGGTCAAGCAGGAGTCAGGACAGAAATTACCTGTGTGAATGGATGTGTGGGTCCATGATGTTCTTCACAGGCTCATCTGTGATATTAACAAGGGTATACATCCAGAGGGTACTGATGGAAGTGTGTCTGACTCAAAATTGCCACCATGTATAGGTCAGCACTATGCACAGGACATAAATTCCAGAGGGTGACACTCTTGGTGGTAATTCACCTATGACACAGCAGATTGTTGTACTTTTGTACAGAGCCCCTTCCATTTTCATCAGCATGTGTACTGACTCGCATGTGTAGGCACTGTTTACGGTCTCATATTGTCCCTGCATGTGACATTTCTGATGCCCCTCGTTGGACCTCAGAGTGAGCCCACCTGTCCTGCACAGTCACTGCCCAATCCGACAAGGACACATCACTGAATGTTCAGAGTAAAACATATGGGTTGTCTGCTAGACTATCCATCAAAGAGCTATCTCAGCCCTGTAGATTGCACACGACAGACCTTGTGAGAAGGGTGTGAGATTGTAAGGTCATGTCCCTAAATGTGACCTCCATGACACAGTGAGCCATTCACAGGGCAAGGACATTGAGGGCTGAGCAGTGTTGGACACAGTGAGTCTGCCCCGAAACATATTTTCCAATGTAACGTATGTCTTGCTCACCCACAAACTGGATAGCAGATGTGGGCCCCTACACATAGCTTTCTGTGCTGGCATCCTGCATGTGTATGAGATGGGCAGGTACTGTGTCCACCCTCATACCTGCATGCATTTTTGTATGATTCTCCCATGCTTATGTACTATGTGAGATGCTGTATTGTCTTTGCTAGACATATCTGTGAAGTAGTGCTGAGTTAGTATCGTGCTCCTGTACTGAGAGGTAGTGGTACATAACCCAGTGTCACTGAAATTTCCCCCTCTTGTCTCCCATGCCTGCAGCTCAAAGTCCACCAGCGTAAGGCCGTGTGGAGGGCCATTGCACACAAGGTGCGGGCTCTGGGTGTCTCCAACCGACGGCGCACACACTGTCACAAGAGGTGGGATGACATCTGCCGGCTGAGCAAAAACGTGGCAGAGATGACGCTGGGGCTGCTCCCTCGGACTGGAAGGTTGGCGCGCAGGAGCATGACACCACTAATGGCCCGCATCTTAGCTGTGACACGGCCTGACCTGGATGCACGTTTGAAGGAGCATCAGCAGCAAGCTGGGGGTGAGTATTCTGGGAAGGGTGACTTTGGTTGTGAGTGACTGCATGTGTTCCAAGCCTGAGCCAGTGCTGAGCTCTGTGATGTTGCTAGTGGCCTCTGTGTTGGGTGCAGCTGTCATGCATTTTCCCTACCTGTACTTTCTCATGTCATTGAAGTAATGGCCCTTGACATTGCATTCTGAGTTGTGGCCTTCTGGCATCGTCTGCATTGGGGAAGTCAGGGACATCCCATGGAAGGGAACGGCAGTGTGCCTCATCTGAGTGTGCTTACATCAATGTGTGCATTGCCTGACATCAGAATTGTGAGGACTACACATCTGACACCAATGTGCAACTGTAGTTGTGCCCCAAAGTACGACATGGTGGATGGCATGAGCTCATGGCCATTGTGGGCTGATATTTAGGAGTCTGTATCTGTGTTGTCCCCTTCTGCTGCCTCCAGATATGACTGTGGCAACATGTTGGGAGGTACATCTTTTCCCCCCTCAGGGCCCTAGGTATGCTCAGAGGGATCTGTATGTCTGGTTACATGGAGCCACGGGCAGTCTATTTGGCTGTGTGGTCATCACATGGGTCACTTATGCCAAGTTTGCCTGATAACACGCAAAATTCGAGTTTGGAATTGAGGTTGCACAATGTTACTGCACAGGGTGGTGTGCAACATGGGGATATCATCATCTTGTTTAGTGCTTTGCTTGCATATGATGTTTGTGTTAATGCCACTGAACTGACCCTACGTCTCTGTCTCTTGCAGCATCTACCGTGGGCACAGAAGGACAGGGGACGGACACCAGTGGTGAGGCATCAAGCACGACTGCTACACACGAGCACACTGACACTGATGTGACCAGCACCTCGGAGGGGGACAGGAGTCTGCTTGAGGAATCACAGCCAGAGACACCAACCTCAACGTCATCTGACGCCAGCGGTGACACATCTATGTTGGCGGGCACAGGGAGCGGGAACTCTGCCTCCTCTTCCACCACACATCGTCCAGTGCCCACCCTCCCAACTACTTCCACTAGTGCTGCACGTGCTCACACCAGTGAGAAGGGAAGAGTGTCCTTCACCCCATGCACCGCTGCCCCTGCCCCTGTCTCCCCTGCTCCCCTCAGTGTTGAGGCTGTGAACCTTTTGCACCAGCTGTGTGTGGGTCAGACAACTCTCCTCAATGCCTTCCTAGACCAAGACAAAAAGTTGGCACAGGTAGTTGCCTTCATGGAGGGCATTCATTCAGATGTGGGTGGGCTACACCGGACTGTCTAGTCTTTCTCCTCCACAGTGACGGCAGCCATTCAGCTGTCACAGGCTCAGAGTCCAGCTCCAGTCCCTTTGGCCACCCCCCTGCCAGTGGCTACATCTGACAATAGTGACCACACACCACAGACCTCAGGCTCAAGATACAGCACACGCAGCACACAACAGCAGCAGCCCAAGCGGGAAAGAGCGCAGACACCATCCCCCCAAAAATCCAAAGCCACCCCAGAGCGCAAAAGCCCTTCAGGTGACACTCAGGGGCATAAAGCCAAGAAGCAGGCCTCAGGCTCACATGCCTCAGAGGCATCCCCAGCCAAGGACTCTCCTGTCCCAAAAGCGTCTCGCAAAGAAAAGCAGTCAGTTCTCGTTCCTGCTGTGAAGCTGGTGCCAGCTAAGGGTCCACAGAAACACGCTAAGGCAGATTCACCCACAACCTCTACTCCCATCCAGACCCCTGTGAAGCAGGGAAAGGAGGTCAGTGTAGGGGGTTCACCTGGTAAACAGGTGATGGAGGGGATAAGGCAAGGCCAGGCCAAGCGTACCTCTGGATCCAGCAGGTCCCCAGAGGGATGCCCACCGGCTGCACCTGATGCAGCTTTGGTGGAGAGTGTGCCAGTTGTGCCCGCCCCACTTACCACTCCGCCCAAGACAATAATTCCCTATTGAGTACCCAAGAAGTGGAAAGGCACCCCTCCACATTCTCCCTCCCACACTGTGTCTCACGGCAGCATGACTCCACCTCCACGTGCCACCACACCACCCGGTCCAGCAAGCCCTCTGGCTCCCAAAGCCACTGATGCCTCTACCTCAGCTGGTCCTCTCTCTCCCAGGTCCAGTCCTCCAACTGGCCCTGACACTCAGCCGCCTCCCAGTCAGACTGACAGCCAAGTCTGAGCCAAAGTACCCCTCACACACCTGTCTCTCCCACAGCGGTGCCTGGACTGCCCATTGTTATCCCCCTAACTATGTTGCTGACCATGGCAGTGTACAGTCTCACCCATTCCCTGTGCAGGTTCTCATGTACCTACTCTGCACTTTGGACTGGCAACTGGCCTTGCTGTTCATTACTGTGTTTGCCCATTCCCTGTGCAGGTTCTCATGTACCTACTCTGCACTTTGGACTGGCCACTGGCCTTGCTGTTTATTAATGTGTTTGCCCATTCCCTGTGCAGGTTCTCATGTACCTACTCTGTACTTTGGACTGGCCACTGGCCTTGCTGTTCATTACTGTGTTTGTCCATTCCCTGTGCAGGGTCTCATGTACCTACTCTGCACTTTGGACTGGCCACTGGCCTTGCTGTCTATTACTGTGTTTGCCCATTCCCTGTGCAGGTTTTCATGCACACATGTGCCTACTTTTCACTTTGTACTGGCCACTGGCCTTGCTGTTCATCACTGTGTTTGCCCATTCCCTGTGCAGGTTCTCATGTACCTACTCTGCTTTTTGTACTGGCCACTGGCCTTGATGTTCATTACTGTGTTTGCCAAGTCCCTGTGCAGGTTCTCATGTACCTACTCTGCACTTTGGACTGGCCACTGGCCTTGCTGTTTATTACTGAGTTTGCCCATTCCCTGTGCAGGATCTCATGTACCTACTCTGCACTTTGGACTGGCCACTGGCCTTGCTGTTTATTACTGTGTTTGCCCATTCCCTGTGCAGGTTCTCATGCACACATGTGCCTACTTTTCACTTTGTACTGGCCACTGGCCTTGCTGTTCATTACTGTGTTTGCCCATTCCCTGTGCAGGTTCTCATGTACCTACTTTGCACTTTGTACTGGCCACTGGTCTTGCTCTTGTCTACTTTTGATGCCTATCTGTGTAATATGTGAATAAAGACAGTTACTCCAGTTGTCTGCTTTGTCAGTGTCCTTGCTAAATAAAGGGTTTTATGTGTGGCTATGCTTTAATGTGACACATGCTCTGTATCCCACTTTAACATTGCCAATGGCTGATTTCACTTTTTCAGGGTTTTGCAGAGGTGACAGGCACTTCAGTTCTTCTTGACTCTGAGGCTTGGGGGTGCAATAATGGTTGTTTGTGATGAACTACTGTTATCATAATCAATCTATGGTGATGTTAGCTAAATTGTACACATGTCATGTTTGGATGCACTGCCAGCACAGAGTGGGATTCTATCCACAGGATTGCAGGCAGGCTGGCCAGGGTCCATCATGTCTGTGTGATCTTTCTTGATGTGTGAACAGCAGTTTTGGTGTATGGTCATCTTGTGATGGCCAGACATCCTAGTCACATGTGTAAATTACAATGTGTGCACTTGGGTGGTCATGAAGTGTGCAGTGTGAAGGGGGTGACTTTGTCAGTAGTGTTGATGTGTGTGTGCCCCTGCGATGGCAACTGCACATATGTGTCAACCTGGATTTGAGTGCCTGTTGGTTGGATTGGTCAGCCCTGTGCTTGTGATTGTGTGCACATGTGGGAGTTGTAGGTTGTGCACTGTGCAGTGTGTTGGTGTGTCCTTGGACTTTTGGGGGACACCTACTTGTTGTTGCCAATTGTGAGTATGCAGAGTGTGTGACTGGCAAGTCAGTGTTGTGTTTTGTTGATCAGCCATGTGTCTTGATACTGTTTGTGCCCACTGTGCAGACCTGCTCAGCCACACTGACATTGTGGGTGTGTTTTCTCATGCATTGCTGTCACTTGTGCAATTTTTTGCTGCAGTATGGCATGTGGGATGTGGAGTTGTACCATCCCCTATCTGCGCTTATGTTAACTACCCATTGTGAGTGAGCACTCCATCTATTTGTGTATGGTACACTCCTGCCATGTCCACTACTGACGTACACACCACTTCACTCTCATGTCAGCTATCCCCTTGGGTTGCCAGTGTGTGTCCCGCCCCACCACTTCATTTGTTACACTATGCTTTGTGGTGCTGATCTGTGCACAGGACCAATGTGCCACTCAGGACAGTTTCCCAATTGGTTATATGTGATTTTCTTGTACTAGTTTGCAGTCATGGTTGATCATGTGCATTGCAACTGTTTGTGCTGCACAGTCCTCTGGTCATGTTGTTTGCACCTGGGTGTCCCAGACTTGTGCATCTGTGGGTGATGGGTAAGCTGTATGTGTGTTTGCTGTGGTACTGCTACCCTTCCTGAGTGTGATGTTGTCTGTGTGCTGTGGTGATTTGTGTTGTGGGGGTTCATGTTGTGACACTCAGATATGTGTGCTACTGGTTTGGTTGGTGTGCACACACTGCTTGTTGTGCATGCAGTGCTGTGAGTCTATGTTACCTTGTAATTGCCTGGTGTGCAGCCCCTGATGTACAGCTGTGTTTGGAATGTGAAGGATTGGCATGTGCATCTGTTGTGTGTTTGCTGTGGATGTGTGCAGTGTTTGGCCTGTGTTGTCTCTTTCAGCTGACAGATGCTCTGTGTGTGATGTTCTTTTTGCATGTCATTGTGTGTGAGTTGTTTGTGCATTGTACTGGCGCCCCTAAGGCAAGCCCGTCTGAGCCCGTCCGCGCCCGACCGGGTCCAGGGGCCAGAACCCCTGGTTCTCCCACAAGAGGTAAGTTCTCTTACACCGCAGATCAGCTGAATGACCTCAGAGAGATGGTGCCACATAAATGCAGTCACTCAATCGCGCCGACAAACACTAGGAAAAAATGTCCTCAATGTCCTTTTGAATTAGGCTCCCTGGCCACGACCCCAGCTGTTAAGACCCCAACGTCACAAACTGTTTTTAAAATGTGCTTATTGAACTGTCGTTCGATGCCTAAGCACGCAATTGAACTCCGGCTACTGCTGGAAGAACAAGATCCAGATGCCCTGTTTCTTACCGAAACATGGCTCACCAACACATCAGATCCGGTGCTGGTTCAAGCACTTCCCCCCGGATATCTGATTCAGAGGCAAGATCACGAATTAAGTCGAGGAGGGGGTTTGGCTATTATTTATAAAGACAAAATCAATTGTCGTATTGTAGCAAGTTTGATTCCTGACTGTGAAAGTCTTTCCTTTACACTTGGTCTCTCTCATACCTGTACCTTTTCTGGGGTCCTAATATATCGGCCTCCAGGAGCCATCGGCCATTTCAGTAGAGACCTACCAGAAGTTATAGCTAAATCAGTGAGTTCCCTCCCCAATTTCTCTGTACTAGGTGATTTTGACATCCATTTTGACGATATGTCCTCACCCGCTGCAGAAGAAGTAACCGATAGTCTGGGTGCTCTGTCACTTAATTTGAAAGTGACGGGCCCCACCCATCAGAAAGGCCATCTTCTTGACCCGGTTTTCTCCAACATTGATAACCTTGCTGTTGGAAAACCCATCCCTATACCTTGGTCAGATCATCACTTGATTTCCTTCGCATGGACCCCTCCGGTCAGTAGTCAACCACTGGAAACGGTTAAAAAATGGAGTCGGAACTGGTCTAAACTCCCCACTGAGTCCTGGGCACTAATTCTCGATAATACCAGACCCGTGTTAGAGGGCGACCCTGAAACCGCTAACAACAAGTTTAATAACTGGCTTGACTCCTCCTTAGATCTGTTGGTCCCTAAAAAATGGATGACCAATAAAAAAGGTCCTAAGATAATAGCCTGGTACTCTCCCAAGCTCAGAGAGTTGAAGCAAAAATGTAAACGTTTGGAGAGAAGCTGGAGGAAAGACTTCTCTTCCGTTAAGAAAACCAAATATAGAGAGGCCACCAAAGCTTACAAAACAGAAATTAGAAATGCCCAATCCCTGTACTATGAAAAAAGGATCATCTCAGCATCCAACTCCCCCTGCGAAATTTTCCAGATTGCGAAATCTCTCCTTAACCCCCCCGCTCCTCCCCTGCCCTCTGATGACATTCTAGGATGGTGTAACAATCTGGCAAAGTACTTTTCTAAGAAAATTGAAGATATTTATTCGACTTTTCCCCCTATTTCAGCATTTTTAAATACCCCCCTTCTGGAGGAGCAAACACGAATGCCCGATCTCCTCCTTGAGACAATTCCCCCCATGGATATGAAATCCCTAAAAAACTATCTCAACCAACTGAAATCTGGCTCCCCCAGTGATGTGGCCCCCCCCACTGTTCTGAGTCAGGTCACCGATACGGTTGCTACAACCATACTGGACCTTATTAACATCTCACTCTCCTTTGGATCCATTCCCTCTCTTTGGAAACGGGCCATGGTCAAAGCCCTTCTCAAAAAACCGAGTTTGGACCCAGAAGTATTTGCAAACTACCGGCCGATCTCGCTTCTGCCAGGGATCTCAAAAATTGGTGAAAAGTATGTTAATTGCGTTCTCTCCACTTTTCTGGAGAAGAACGAATGCTTTCACCCCTCACAAACCGGTTTTAGACCCCAACAGGGCACGGAGACTGCCCTGCTGGCTGTTGTTGAAGAAACCAGGAAAATTCTGGATGTTAGCGGTTCCGTGGCAATTGTCTTGCTCGACCTCAGTGCGGCTTTCGACATGGTCAACCACCAACTTCTGATCTCGAGACTTAGAGAGATAGGAGTGACTGGAACCGCACTCAAGTGGCTAGAGTCTTTTTTGGACAACAGATCATTCCAAGTATTTGAGGATAACTCTATTTCCGAAAGTATGCCTCTGAGATGCGGGGTGCCTCAGGGTTCTTCCCTGAGCCCCACGCTTTTTAATGTATATATGAGCCCCTTGCCGAGGTTGTTAAGCCCTTCGGCATTCAGATTGTCACCTATGCTGATGACACCCAGTTGATTGTGTCTCTTAACCAATCTGATAATGTGGAGATTAATCTGGCCAACTGTTTGGAAAGGGTCTCCGCGTGGATGGACGGCTCATTTTTAAAACTCAATGGGGCTAAAACGGAGTTAATGTTTTTGGGCAAAACCTCCACCCTGGATGCCAGCTTACTCTGGCCCAGTTGCTTAGGCGTCATGCCTCCCCCCAAAGATCAGATTAAAAGCCTTGGTGTTTGGCTGGACCATAACCTTAACTTCAAGGAGCAAGCACGGAGGGTGGCAGGTACCTGCTATTGGATCCTGAAGATGATTAGAAAAATTCTCCCTCTGCTGCCTTTCAATGCAAGGAGGCTGTTGGTTCAAGCCCTAATCCTTTCTAGACTTGATTATGCCAATGTGCTTTATTTAGGTTCTCCATGCTCAACTATCAAAAAACTACAAACTGTACAAAACTGTGCAGCACGTCTCCTTATGCAGGTCCATAATCGGGAATCCGCAAGACCGCACATCGCCTCTCTCCATTGGCTTCCGGTTGCGGAACGAATTCAGTTTAAGGCACTGTGCATCGTCCATAGGACTCTTTCGGCTAAGGGTCCACCGATCCTTCGATCTATCATCTCCCCCTATCACCCCAAAAGATCTCTGCGCTCCGAGAATAAACATCTGGCAGCTGTTCCCAGGATAAACAGATCTCGGAGTGGTGGACGCATGTTCGCATATACGGCAGCGAAATGTTGGAACCAGCTTCCTAACTACATTCGTCTGGAGGACAACTATCTGTCCTTTCTCAAACTCCTGAAAACTTTTCTGTTTCCATGATACCTGACTATAGCACGGTGATGACTCTGCTTCTAGCGCTGGGAGGCCTTCTGGTAGCCATGCGCTTTAGAAATGCATATTCATTCATTCATTCATTCATTGTGATACATTCAGATGTGTGTTGCAAGTGTAGTGTGCATTACTTGTGTGTCTGCCACATGCAGCAAGGTGTATTCTTGTTACTGGGCTTATTTTGAGTGCCCAATAGTGCTATGTCCTCCTATCTTTGACCTGTCACTTGTCAGGATTGGTCATGTGCATGCTTGTGGTACACTATGACGCCACATTGAATTGATGGGTGGTGTGGTGTCTCTGTCTGTGTTGGCTTATTGTCCCGTTGATCCCAGTTTGTGTTCATGACTGTTTTGAGATGATGCAATTCTTGTTTGTGTTGGGTTATGGTGTCTGTGCATTGGTCCTGAGTGACAATGTTGTGTACTCCTGTTCTGTCTGGGGTCCCATTGTCTTTCCACTGTTTGGCTGGCCATATGTGGGGTTGTTGGACTTCTGTGTATGTTGTTTGTGAGGTTTGAGTTTGGCTATTGTTTTTGTGTCAGCATTGATTCAGGCATCCCTGAGTGTGTGTGTGATGTTTGTGGATGCTCCCCAGGGAGTGTGATTGGTTGTCAGTGTACTCACAGGACATCATGTGCACCATTCTGTGTGTTTAACACTGGTGTTGAGTGCTGCAGGTGTGAGTTGGGTGGAGATGGGGTATGTGTGAAGGTCCAACTAGGGTTTGACGGTCAGGGAGTGTGACAATGAGCCATGTGTGTTGTGCTGATGACATACACATGTCACGTGAGTTGATACAGATGTGTGGCTGATCACTGTTTGACTTCAGACACTTCCTATCATTCTTGTGCCAATGCATGGCTTGCCTTGATGTCTCCCTGAGTTGTTGGACTGAGGTCACTTTGGTTTAATTCCACTCACTGTGCCACCCATGTCTGATTTGATGGCCTAAGGGTGGTGTGATATGTTCCTTATCTTGCATGTGATGTACACATGCTTTGTGGCTTGCTCCATGGCTTTCCATCACTGTCCACTTCACTTTTGTCTGGCCCATTTATTGCCCTCCATTACTGCTGACATCTGGTATGTGTATGTGGCTGTGTGTCAGTGTGGGCTGTGTCTGAGTGACTTGACAGGCAGTGTGGACAGTTCAGTGGATGTTCATATGCAGTGTGAATCTTCGTTTTGTGATTGGACTCAGTTTGCTTGACATGAGTGGAGGGTAGGTGGGAGGAGGAGGAATGCCCTGCCCCTGAGCTTCTGTGCAGGGTGTTCCTCTTCACCCCCACCTTCTAAGACAGGCTCCCTGGTTGTTTGATGTGTGTGGTGCAGGGTCTGGCTACACCTGGCAGATGAATTGTGCGGTGGGGGCAGAGGAGGAGCACAGCATGTCCCAAGATGGGTGTGGGGGTCGTAGTGTGTGAAGGGTGGAGGTGGGGCCCTGTAAATCTTTGTGGACTGCCCATGCCTGGCGCTGGCCCTGCCTACTACATTATGCGCAGGCTTTCCCGCGTCTGCACCGCTGCGGTGACGTGACCGGGACATTGCTTTCGTGGTTGATGGGTGACCCGGAGGCGGAGGGGTGATTTTGTGACAGGTAGGACATGTGTGGGTACACTTGGGGATGTGTTCCTGTCCCCACCAGAGTGTCTGATGTGGACAGGAACCGTATATCAGCCCAGGAGTTGTGTGTTGTGTTTGTGTTTGTGTGCGGAGTTGTGTGATTGCGTACCTGCGGCGTTGTCCGCGACGGTCCATTATTTGCTGGTAGTGGATCAGGTAGAGCACCGGAAAGGCTTATAGAGCTGGATCCATTGCAGTCTGGACCGGGTGGTGGGGACCGGGAGTCTGGTTTCGTGCTCCGCTGTCGTGCTTCCGCCGTCTCTGGTTGGGTGGTTTCTCCACTGCGGTGTGACTGACTGTTTGGGGCATCCTGATTTGTACGGCGGTCGGGACGTCATTCCGCATGGCGGTGGGTCTCTATTGGCTCCCACCGCCGCGGTGGCGGGCGCATTTTTATGGCGGTTCACGTCGCACCGTGGCGGATGGGAAATGGGCTATGTTTGCCCATGTAATATGGCGGGCGTGAGGACCTCTGCGGGCGTGCGGAAAATGGCATTTTTTCGCCACCGCCAGCACCGCGGTGGTGCCTCCGCCCGCCATCCTAATGGGCCCCTTTGTGTGGTATCTTTTGTTTATAGGGGTTGGGGATCTAACTTTTAAAATTATCTCAGGGTGCCTACAGTCACAAGTATTGCCTTTTTGTTCCCAGGGCCCCCAGACAAGGTTAAAAACAGGGTATTGATGCTCAAGAGTTTAGCTATGTACTCTGCATCAATGGACTGGTCTACATGTTTCAGCCTTCTTGTGCCCAGCTCTGGTCACTTGGCTTTCATCAGGACCAAACTCCTGAGATGCATAAAAAAGATTATCAGTATGAGGGCATTACCTCTTAAGCTTGCACCTATTAGGTGCATCGTGCTTTCAATTTAACATGCATACCAATGCCACACACTTACAAAGACCTACTGAGATTCTTCTGCAGTCTTTTTCCTATGGGTAAAAGAACAAATTGAGAAAATCACTTTTTTGTCACTCTAGTGACTAATTTCACGTTCGCTGCAAGGCTCTTGTTCCTGTGGATCCTACATCTGTCTATTGTTGAAAGTGGAGCGCCTTGAGATCCTCACGGGTGAGTAGCGCGCTTACAATTCCCTGATTGATTGATTGGAGAAAACCATGCAAACACACTATCATGAACTGTAATATGGGGATGAATTGCTAGAAAAGGTGAGGCTATAGTCTTTGATGGCGTCTCTTCTCTGTGTTATTGTCATGTAACACGTATCTTTTCCATTATCTGCAATCGTAAAACATACTGAAGTTTTCACAACTTATATCATGTAAACACATACTTTTTATACTGCCACTATTAGTCCATCGGATACATGAGGAGGTCAGCCTTGTAGTCACACATTGTAAGAAAGTATTAAAAGTGCCAGAAGAGTGCATGTCAAGTCACCACCATCAAGGAACGGTGTTTGGGGAAAATATCAGAAAAAAGTATTGTGCTACAGAAATATCGTGCTAAGAATATCGGAACTTCCAATATATCATGGACAGGAATAGCGAAGGTAAAAATATCCTTTTTTTAGTGTTGTTTTTAATATCGTTTTCAAAAATATCGATGCAGTAAATATCAATGCACAAAACATAATTTTTTAGTGCTTATTAGAATGTAATGCATTGTATTTTTATCGTATGTGTTTATAAGTTTTTTTAAATAAAATTATATTTGAAATTGTTTTATTTATTAAATTATTTAAATTTGATTTTAAATTGTATTAATGTTTTAATTAATAATTGACATTTTCTTTAGTAGTGGGATGCTGGGCTATTAGGGGATAAGGGTGGGGGGAATAAAAAATGTATTTTAATTTCTAATTTCAATTTAATAATTTCAAAGATATGGAAATTAGTTATTTTGAATTTTATAATGTATATGTATTTCCTTCTATTTATAATTTTTAAATTTTTAATTTTTATGTTAAATGAGATATATTTTAATGGTACTTTTGTTCAAAAATAAATAAATATTAAAATAGTTTTAAAATGTTTTCATAAACTCTTATATTTGGATTTATATTGACATTTAAGTTAGAAATATTACATTATTTTAGTAAAATTGCTATTTTTGTATAACAAATGTAAACAAAAAGTATAAAACTAAAAATTTTATTTACAAAACTATTAAAATGTAGAAATGTAAGAAATATTTTATTAAAAAAGTATTAATAATGTTGTTGTTTAAATCTTTTGTATTTGTATTTCTTTTAAGTTTATTATTGGTAGGATATTTTTTTAACAATATTGTAAATTTATTTACTAATTAAAATATAACTATAAAATGTTAAATATACATTTTTTACATAGAGGTTAATAGTTTAAATCAGTGCCTTTTAATATAATATTTGTATTAATTTTCAAATTTATTAAAATGTGAGGATTTGTAGTATTGAGTATTTTAAAAAAGTATAATATTTTAGAATTCTTTTTAAATTTTGAACTGAATTTTAAAAATTTTCTTTTCTGTCTAATTCCTTCCCTCAAATATGTATAGGTTGGAGTGGTAATAGTAAATGTTACCCCTTTAGTGTCCCACACCTTCCCCCAGTGTCCAACACCTTCCTCAAGTTGTTTTATATTGGAGTGGGAAGTATAAATTTTACCCCTTTACTGCCCAACACCTTCCCCAAATTGGTTTAGATTGGGCTGGGAATAGTAAATGTTACCCCTTTAGTGTCTAAAGCCGTCCCTAAAATGGTTTAGATTGGAGTGGGAATAGTAAATGTCACCACTTTAGTGTCCAACATCTTTCCTAATTTGGTTTAGATTGGAGTGGGAATAGTTAATACTACCTCTTTGGAGCCTAACGCCTTTCCCAACTTGGGGGCCGATTCCGATACCGGCCGGAAATCTCTCCGACCGAGCCGGACCCGGAGAGAATTCCGACCGAATCGGACCCTAGCAGTCCGACCGGACGAGTACGATGCATTCGCATGCTATCGGACTCGAGTCGGTCGGACTCCCAGTGAAGTCAATGGGAGCCGGTCGTACAACGCGTACGCGGGCTCCCATTGACTCAATGGGTGCGAGGCGAACAAGGGCCCCCCCTACAGCGGGTACGCGTCCATGCGCATCGCGGCGTACATGCACAGGTAGGGGGACCCATGGGTCCCCCCTGTGTGCGACTCGCGCGCCTACGCGTACAGGGGGTCCGACGCGGACCCCAAAGTCCGGCTCCGACAGCTTTTTCGAGCCGGACGGCGCGAGTCGATCGGACTGCTCGCGGTGCGCATCGTACTTACCCGGCCGGGAAACGTCTCCATAGCGCGGTGCAGAGTCGTGTCCATGCGAGTCGGTCGGAGCGTGTTGAAGCCGCGTTCGAGTCGGTCGGCGATTTCGCGGGAGCTTGCATCGTACTCGCTCGGCCGGACCCGCGTACGATTCGGTCGGGAAACAGGGCTCCGAATCGGATCCGGTGAATCCGAATCCGATTCGGAGCACTACCGGCCGAGATCGGAATCAGCCCCTTGATTTTGATTGGAGTGGAAATGCTAAATGTAACCCTTTAGTGTCCAACACCGTCCCCAACTTGGTTTAGATTGTAGTGGGAATACTAATTGTAACCCCTTCAGTGTCCAAAACCTTCGCTAATTTTGTTTATATTGGTGTGGGACTAGTAAATGTTACCCCTTTCATGTCCAACACCTTGCCCAACTTGGTTTAGGTTGGAGTGAGAATAGTAAATGTCACCCATTTAGCCTCCAACACCTTTCCTATTTTGGTTTAGCTTGGAGTGGAAATAGTAAATGTTATCCCTTTAGTGTCCAACACCTTCCCCGAGTTGGTTTAGATTGGAGTGGGAATAGTAAATGTTACCCCTTCAGTGCCCGAAAATTCCCCTGATTTGGTTTAGATTGGAGTGGGAATAGTAAATGTCACCCCTTTAGTGTCCAACACCCTCCCCAAGTTAGTTTAGATCAGAGTGGGAATAGTAAATGTTGCCCCTTTAGTTTTCAACACCTTCCCCAAGTTGGTTTAGGATGAATTGGGAATAGTAAATGTTACCCCTTTAGTGTCCAACACCTTCCCAAAGTTAATTTATATTGGAGTGGGAATTGTAAATGTTACTCCTTTAGTGTCCAACAGTTTCCTTAATTTGGTGGAGTGGGAATAGTATTTGTTACCCCTTTAGTGTCCAACACCTTCTCCAAATTGATTTAGATTGGTGTGGGAATAGTAAATGTTACTCCTTTAGTGTCCAACAATTTCTCTGATTTGGTTTAGATTGGAGTGGGAATAGTAAATGTCACCCTTTTAGTGTCCAACACCTTCCCCAATTTGGTTTAGATTGGAATGGGAATAGTAAATCTTACCCCTTTAGTGTCCAACACCTTCCTCAACTTGGGTTAGTTTGGAGTGGGAATAGTAAATGGTACCCCTTTAGGATCCAACCTCTTCCCCAAGTTGGTTTACATTGGATTGGAAATAATAAATGTCACCTCTTTCGTGTCCAACACCTTCCCTAATTTGGTTTAAATTGCAGTAAGAATAGTAAATGTTACGCCTTTAGTGTCCAATACCTTCCCCAAGTTGGTTTAGATTGGAGTGGAAATAGTAAATGTCTCTATTTAGGGGTCGATTCCGATCTCGGCCGGATGCGCACCTAACAGTATTCGTCTGGAAAAAATACAAGCCGAATGCGTGTTTCCCGACCGATTCGTACACTCGTCCGGACGAACAAGTACGATGCGTATAACAACCCAGTTTCCGAGCGAGCCGTACTCACCCAATCCAGCTCCTGTTCCCCGCCCGAGCCGGATCTGTAAACGCCGATTCGAGCCGCACGGAACCAAATACACAGCAACTTCCGGCCGGACTAGTACGATGCGCATTCCGTACGCGCCGAACCCGTCGCTACGTGCGGCACGTTTGAGCATCCGGGCGAGCCGTACATAAGCTCCGTTTTGCGCCACAAGACGATCCACGGCTACGAGACGAACAAGCCAGCGATGAGTACGAGTCGAAGACACGAGAAACCCGAACAAGACGATCCAAGCATGAATCCCATTGCGCAGATCCTACCTATACTCTACATCTATTACCGGGACCGGCACAGACTCGTACGGCGCAGACGGTAAGTCAAACACCAACAATACAAACAAACTACACGTACCCGAAATATGTCACACACACATAGGGATGCACAAATGACGTACACAAGCAACAGCAGAACCATAGGGGTGGGATGGCCAACACCAATGCCATACACACCAATAGGGGGATGGATGCCTACCACTAACACCACCCTACCACCACCCCTACTCATGGGGGCTAGATGCCTGCCACCACCACCACCCCTACTCAGGGGGGCTGGATGCCTACCACTACCACCACCCCTACTCAGGGGGCCTGGATGCCTGTCACTACTACCATACCCACCCTTAGGGGGCTGGATGCCTGCCACTTCTACCACCCCTACTCAGGGGGCCTGGATGCCTGTCACTACCACCACCCCTACTCAGGGGGCATGGATGCCTGTCACTACTACCATCCCCACCCTTAGGGGATGGATGCGTGCCACTACCACCACCCCTATCCAGGGGGGCTGGATGCCTGTCACTACTACCATCCCCAACCTTAGGGGGATGGATGCCTGCCACTACCACCACCCCTACTCAGGGGGCCTGGATGCCTGTCACTACTACCATACCCACCCTTAGGGGCTGGATGCCTGTCACTACTACCATCCCCACTCATGGGGGGATGGATGCCTACCACTACCACCACCCCTAATCATGGGTGCCTGGATGCCTGCCACTACTACCATCCCCACCCTTAGGGGTATGGATGCCTACCACTACCAACCCCCCCACTCAGGGGGGGCTGGATGCCTGTCACTACTACCATCCCCACTCATGGGGTGATGGATGCCTACCACTACCACCACCCCTAATCATGGGTGCCTGGATGCCTGTCACTACTACCATCCCCACCCTTAGGGGTATGGATGCCTACCACTACCACCACCCCTAATCATGGGTGCCTGGATGCCTGTCACTACTACCATCCCCACCCTTAGGGGGATGGATGCCTGCCACTACCACCACCCCTATCCAGGGGGGGCTGGATGCCTGTCACTACTACCATCCCCATCCTTAGGGGGATGGATGCCTGCCACTACCACCACCCCTACTCAGGGGGCCTGGAAGCCTGTCACTACTACCATACCCACCCTTAGGGGCTGGATGCCTGTCACTACTACCATCCCCACTCATGGGGGGATGGATGCCTACCACTACCACCACCCCTAATCATGGGTGCCTGGATGCCTGTCACTACTACCATCCCCACCCTTAGGGGTATGGATGCCTACCACTACCACCCCCCCACTCAGGGGGGCATGGATGCCTGTCACTACTACCAACCCTACTCATACGGGCCTGGATGCCTACCACTAACACCACCCCTACTCAGGAGGGCCTGGATGCCTACCACTACCACCACCCCTACTCAGGGGGGGCTGGATGCCTACCACTACTACCAACCCCACTCATAGGGGGCTGGATGCCTACCACTACCACCACCCCTACTCAGGGGGGCCTGGATGCCTGTCACTACTACCATACCCACCCTTAGGGGGCTGGATGCCTGCCACTACTACCACCCCTACTCAGGGGGGCCTGGATGCCTGTCACTACCACCACCCCTATCCAGGGGGGGATGGATGCCTGCCACTACCACCACCCCCACTCATGGGGGGATGGATGCCTACCACTACCACCACCCCTAATCATGGGTGCCTGGATGCCTGTCACTACTACCATCCCCACCCTTAGGGGTATGGATGCCTACCACTACCACCACCCCTACTCAGGGGGGCATGGATGCCTGCCACTACCACCACCCCTAATCATGGGTGCCTGGATGCCTGTCACTACTACCAACCCCACTCATAAGGGCCTGGATGCCTACCACTAACACCACCCCTACTCAGGGGGGCCTGGATGCCTACCACTAACATCACCCCTACTCAGGGGGGGCTGGATGCCTGTCACTACTACCATCCCCACTCATAGGGGCTGGATGCCTGTCACTACTACCATCCCCACTCATAGGGGGCTGGATGCCTACCACTACCACCACCCCTACTCAGGGGGGGCTGGATGCCTGCCACTACTACCAACCCCACTCATAGGGGGATGGATGCCTACCACTCCCACCACCCCTACTCAGGGGGGGCTGGATGCCTGTCACTACTACCAACCCCCCTCATAGGGGCCTGGATGCCTACCACTAACACCACCCCTACTCAGGGGGCCTGGATGCCTACCACTACCACCACCCCTAAACATAGGACGGGAAATGCATGACACAACCAGCATACTCCAACATAAGGAATGACTGGAAATACATCCCACCAACACCATGACAAGCGTGTGTAGTCTGTGACAAATGCCCACAACACTGAACATGTCATTGAGCATACAATGTGACCCCCAATCACATGTGTCACACATAAATTTGTGTGGCCTCCATAATGCAAGCAGAACATGACCACTGTGGCAATGGGGTATAACACCCCATCACCACAGTGACTAAAAGGTAAGTCTGGGGTCCATAGCTGAAGCCCAATTGAACAGTGTGGCAATGAGGTCTAAACACCCATCACCACAGTGACCAAATGGGAAGTCTGGGGTCCATAGCTGAAGCCCAATTGAACAGTGTGGTAATGGGGTCTAAACACCCATCACCACAGTGACCAAATGGGAAGTCTGGGGTCCATAGCTGAAGCACATTCTGAACATTGTGGCAATGGGGTCTAAACACCCATCACCACAGTGACCAAAAGGTAAGTCTGGGGTCCATAGCTGAAGCCCAATTTAACAGTGTGGCAATGGGGTCTAAACACCCATCACCACAGTGACCAAATGGGAAGTCTGGGGTCCATAGCTGAAGCACATTCTGAACATTGTGGCAATGGGGTCTAAACACCCATCACCACAGTGACCAAAAGGTAAGTGTAGTAATGGTAAAAGCTGCAAATGCCAAACTGCATGGAAGATTTCTGGTCACAGAACAACAAACACATCTGTGGCATAGTAGTGCATGTGTCCCATAGCAACACACATTGGGTGAGGCAAACAGTGCAGTGCAAATAAGATATACCTTTGGCCATGTGCAGACAAACATCACCCATGGGGGCTGACATTGTCAACATCCCTCAATAACACAATGACAGAAGTGACCATCATAATGCAGCCCCACATATCTGCACCAATGGACACACAAAGGTAGATATCCTTTGTAGACTGTTGATGTCAGGTGAACAAATACCATACCATGGCAGCAATGGGACATACAAACCATGATCATTGTGCTGACTGATGACCTAGGAGTCCCAGGGACAGCAGGGGAAAGCCAACAAACAACATACAGCCAATGGAACACTAAAGACATGCCAATGCAGTGGTGCAGATGCACAAACACAAACAGGCAGCCTCACACTGCAGATCAAACACAACAGGTGATGGGGGGTGTGCCAGTGTCCCCAGGCAACCACACAACACATGAGGAGGCCTGAATCACAATTACACAGATGTGTATACAGTGCCACACAAAAGTCACTCATGGATCGGATCCCCTATGTTGGCAAACAGGCATTGTTAGATGAGAGGGAGCTCAAATTACACATGTCACACAAGCTTGTAGGAACAGCAAATAACACAGCAAGAGACAGACCCACCAGAGCACTACCCCCAGGGACCCCACATCATGGTGACCGTGGCCTGCATGATGATCCCACTGTGATGACAAAGCTAGATGTCGTTCACACTGTGAACCACAGTCATGTGTCCTGAGTAACAAACTACAATCACACCTACACAAGCACAAATCAATCAGCACGGCCTGTCAGCCAAGGCCAACATGGAGGCAGGGGTCTAGCCGTGCAACAACTCTCATTTGCACACACTCAACACCACACACCTTGATCTCCAACAATGTGCAGCAGTGAAGCTCACATGGACTGGTGACATTGCACATGCACCCATGACAATCCCAGGGGTGGTGTTGGGAACTAAGGTGCAGAAACTCATCACACATGGCCAGTCTACAAGACTCGTGAATGTCTGACACACTGCACAGTACGCTGTACATGGGCATGATGTGAAATCCACCACAATCAATGTGATCCTGGACACAGTCACACACCAATGAAGAAGTCAAGGTCACCCACAAAGAACACACATAGACAACTTCCAACATTGCAGCTCTGACCCAGAGGAGTGGCAGCAGTCACACACACAACGTGTCACAATCACTGAAAGCTAACACAAACTGGAAATTACATGACTTGTGTAACCAACAAGTGCCAAGGGGAATCCTGACTGTGTCTCATCTGCGTTTGCCCACAAACTCTGCCCTGACAGCAAACACACCTATGGATGACACCCTGATGACCAGTAATGTGCCATGCACCCACATCCCAGAGAACCCAGGGCGAAGATTATGGTGGAACATAGGTCAACTCAGCAAGCATCACAAACAGGAACATCACTAGGGATCCCAGCCTGTGTTGCAAAACGGAAGTGAACACACACAGACATGCTCACACAACACACACCTTGGGCTCAGGCAATGTCACAGAATTACACACTGCCATGAGGGCACTCCACTCCTGTGTAAGGAAATCTGTGCCATACGTTGTCTCTGCAGGGCTCTATCATATCAGCAGTACACTTGGTCACTCAGTCATCAATTAGCACAAAATGAAGGCCCTCGTCACATCAGCCTGGTCATGGCAGTGTCACCGACACCATCTGCACAGATCCAACACACATGTATAGCAAGTTGCACTGATCACACAGATGAGTCCTTCCCCATTGATGCCCAAACTTGCATGTCCAGTGGAGATGGTCACACGGTCAGGGAAATAGACAAATTGAACAATGGCAAGCACAACAGATGTGCAGGGGTGTAAGCCACAGATGTGACATTGCAAATAAATGTAGGAAATACCATTGCCAAATATTGAAAACATGACACCCTCTTATTGCTGCAAAGGATGACATGGATACACACCAGGATAGGACACATTCCCCCTGGACCACATGGGGTCCTGCACAGTAACACTTCATTTCCCTGATATCAAAAATCACCATCAGTGCAGCAAGGGCACGGTTAGCATCATCAACATCATGTACATCAGAAGCAAAACCACTAGAGAACAGAAAGTAGCTTTATTCAGCATTCATGTGTATGGAAGTGAAAGTCCAGAAATATAACAAAGGACAATGGCCAGTCCAAAACAATAGTCCAAACAGGGTGACAGTGCCAGATGTCACCCTTTGCATGCTTGCACTGATATGGACCAGGGACAGTCCCCTCGGAGGGGCATACGGGGGGGCAGGCCAGGCACCGCAGGGACAGGATCAGGGCTCACCAGAAGGAGGCAGGGAAGGGGTGGTGGGTGCTGGAGAGTCACTGACGACTGCAGTGGAGGCGTCTGACATGGTGTGTGCCGGCACAACTGGGGGGCATGAGTCAGATGGTGTGGGTGCCGGCACAAATGCAGTGGGCCATGCAGATGGAGTGGACAGGTTCCCCACTGCAGTGCCCAAGTCAGACAGGGAGGTAGTGTACTCCACTGCAGTGCCTATCCCCAGGGGAGTAGAATGGGGTTCAGGTAAGGTGGGCAGGACAGAGGGGGAGGACACGCTCTCCACACCAGTGGTACAAACAAGCGCAGCGGGGGTGTGGTGCTGGAAGAGCAAGTGGTAGGGGGAGAAGGCCGGATCTTTCTGGGGATGGTGTATCTGTGGGTGGGGGAACCTGGGGCAGGGTGTGGTGGGGGAACCTGTGGAGTGGGGGCCTGAGGGATGGAGGAAGGAGACTTGGTGGTTGAGCTGCAGGGTGGTGGCGGGGTCTTGCTCTTCTGGGTCCGGGGGACTTGCGGATGGGGGCCTCAGTCTGTCTGCGCCTGGGGGAGGGTGTCCGGGGTGAGGGGCACTCCCCTCTGTGTGGGTGGACTTCCTCTTCCCCCTGTATGCTGGATCAGCTGGATTGGAGGGGAAGAGGCCGAGGTCACAGAGGAAGAGCTGCTGTGTAGGTGGGGTTGCAGGTGAGGCAAGGAAGGGGCCTTGGAGGGAGAGGTATCGGAGGACTGCGGAGTGACTGTGGATGCCTGTGTGTGTGTATGTACCCCTTCCCCTGTGGGTGTGGTATCAGTCCCCTGAGGATGCCTGCGTGCACGTCTTGTTTTTGTAGTGGGTGTGTCTGTGCTGCTCGTGTCTGTGTGTTTGGGTGAATGTGCAGGTGTGCATGTGCTTGGGACAGGTAGGGTGCCAGGAAGTGTGGATGGGGCAGAGGTAGGAGGGGTGAGGGACTGTTGGAGGAGGGACACTGCTGCCGTCAGGGAGGAGTCCATGGACCTATTGCTCCTCTGTAGGGCAGACATGCCCGATGAGATGCCCTCCATGAACGACACCAGCTGAGTCAACAGAGTGGTGTGGGCATGGAGGACACTCAGCATTGCTGTCTGCCCTACATGGAGCTGGCGAAGTAGGTACACAGACTCCTCACTCAGGGCAGCAGGGGACACAGGGGCAGGGGCTGCGGTGCCTGGCATGAAGGAGACATGCTCCCGAACACGGGAACCTCCACGGAGCTCTGGAATGGGAGCCGATGGGAGGGCGGTGGTGGTGGCAGCAATACTAGCTGGGGTGTGGTGGCTGCTGACACCCGCCTCCACAAGGGAGTCATCCTCCGAGCTGCTGTGGTCCTCAGCTGAGGTGGATGGTGCTGAGGACTCCTCGGTGTGGCTCCCCTCGCCCTCCGTGCCACTGGGTCCCTCCGACCACTCCTCGGCTGTTGACCCAGTCTGGCTCTGCGGCTCCTCCTGGTCCATGGAGCTGTCCCCTCCTGTGGCCGTGGATGTATCTGCAAACAATTAGGGAAACAGACAGACATCAGTCACCTGCACTAACCGCACAAAACCACAGTAAGTACAGCACATTACAGAGCAAGCCCTGGCATCCTTAGTTGAACCTTGCCAAAAGTGCCCAAACAGAGTAGGAGAAGCCAATTGTCAGTCTGATGGTCAACCATGGCACTCAAATCCCTCCTGGCCTTGCACCCATCGGTCTGGTGTCTGTCGGATGGCAATACCCCAGTGTGGACACATGCACCACCTACACAGTAGTTGTACAGTGCAGAGGACACAGTGAAGTATGTGAACATGCACACATCACAACTCTTGCCACTGAGTCAGTACAGGTGTCCGGATAAAGGGATGGCCAGAGTCTATATTTGAAATGCATGTGATGCATACCAACAACAGACACCATGATGCACCCATGTCCTGATAGTCAATGCCACAATGGGGTGCATGTCGCACATGTCACTCCCCTGCAGGATCACTCTTAGGAAGTTCAATACCATGGCACAGGCATGACTGCAAAGTCATACATCACTGTCTCCAGTCACATGGGCAGGGCTGCCAGACAACAACAGTCTGCACTGTGTCACAATTCTAGGTCATGGGGAATGCAAGTCCTGTAGCCGACAAGTGCACATGTCCATCCCCCACAAACCACATCATCTGAACTCTCATTTGTCCACGTCATACCAATTGGACATATGGGAGACATGAAACACAGCCCTCGGAACCTGAGCACCTCACAATCTGCTGTGAATGGGAAACAGCTGCCTGAACTACACAGTCGCACACACCAGTATGCACGGTCAAGTGGTCAAACACCTATATGTCACCCAAGTATCGTCTCCTATGGTCACATCTCGGGTGGCATGCTGAGCCCTAACCGATAAACACCCCAGTAGTCCAGACAACGAAGCCACAGCACAATGACACAGAGGCAGACACCTGAGGGAACATTTCACTGAGCACAACGTGTCAGCTGATACACGGGAGTGGGAGTACAGAGTGTATTGCATGGCCTGGAGTAGGCATGACTGTCCTGCTCCACGTGAAAGAGGGATGAGCCCAGGACAGTAGGCAGGTGGCTAAGCATGTGTGACACACTTGATATACATACTCCTGAGGCCCAGACATTGTTCCCACCCGCAGCATGGGTGTGTGCCAAATACCCCAGGCACATGTGGTGAATCAGATCAGCAATTGGACCACATATCAAAGTAACACGCAGATTACATGTCAGAACTCAGGCATTGTGTAAGCAATGGACCCACCCATGAAGCCCACCACAGAGTTACGTGAACAAATGCTGTCCCCCACCTTGAGCTAAGCAAAATGCAAGGACACAGTACCCAAGTGACACAATTTCCTGACTGTAAGGGCCACACCTGGGCATCAGATGAGGAGTGGGCAGTGCACAATTGAGGGACATGGGTCCTGGACCACATCACTGATGTACTGTTGGAGTTTAAACAGGCCAGAGGAGGGAACATAGCATGTCAGACAAAGCTCACAGTGCAGTCATGGACTCACCCCCTCCTTGCTGCTGTCTGCCCTTCAGCTGCCCATCCAGATCAGGGAAGACCACCGCCAGGATCCTGAGCATGTGGGGGTCAGGGTCCGGTGTCCGCCCCTCCTGCGAGGAGGCGACAGCTTCAGCTGGACCCTTGCGATCCTCCGGGTCCAGCCCCGAAGGTCCTGCCACCTCTTCTGGCAGTTGCGGATCCGGCGCTTGTAGACCCCCACAGACCTTACTGCTCGGGTGATGTCCAGCCATATTTCCTGCTTCTGGTGGGCATCAACCTGTGAGGATGACAAAGTGTAAAGGCCATTACTACACATGCAACAAATCCGTGCATCACACATTTAGATATACATGTCTCAATCACAGGGGCACATGATGTACACGGGCAGTGCAAGGATTGCTATGAGCAGTTTGCCAGCAGTTACTACATGGTATAATTGCCTGGGAAGTCAAACCTTGTTTAAATGCACTGTTACTGCACTATACCTGTTCAGTGCATGTAACTACACACTTTGGGGGTGACAACTACTCAGTGAGCCTGCTAGCCAGTGGCGTGCAGACTGTAAGTCTGGCTAGTCAGACAACATGCACATTTGTAAGGCAGTGGACAGCACACTCACCTGCTCCCCTGCTTTCCCATACAGCTTGCTGTACTGTGGAAGGAGGCTGTCCAGCAGGGCCTGGTTCTCCTCAGTGCTGAAGGCTGGGGCTCTCTCCACAGTACGTGCCATTGCAGGTTCCAGAGGGTGCAGAGACAGCAGCAGTGGTGGTGGCAGATGTCGTCCTGAAGCATGTAGTGCAGGCAAGTGAGCTCTATGGGGAACAGCCAGCATTATATGTGTGCTGCTGAGGCAGATACTGTCCCATGTGTCCAAAGTGATAGGTCCAAGTCGTTTGCATCTTCTGAATCTGGCCAATCCATGGAATTGCACCACTTACACACGCCCACAGCATCCTTCGAAAGTTCAACTTCATGACACCCATGAATTTGCAACATTGTGGTGGGTGGCCAACTGAATTCACAGCATCAGACTCGTTAAACATTTGAAAACGCGTCTGTTGCCATGCCAGGCCATAGCCAATGCGTGCGCACCGATCGGTCCATTGCTGTACAACGCGTATTCCGGGTACAACGCGTACCCGCACATGTCAGATTCAATGGCCAGTGCATGCACACCGATCGGTCCATTGCTGTACAACACGTAACCGCACATGTCAGATTCAATGGCCAGTGTGGGCACACCGATCGGTCCATTGATGTACAACGCGTATTCCGGGTACAACGCGTACCCGCACATGTCAGATTCAATGGCCAGTGCATGCACACCGATCGGTCCATTGCTGTACAACGCGTACCCGCACATGTCAGATTCAATGGCCAGTGAATGCACACCGATCGGTCCATTGCTGTACAACGCGTATTCCGGGTACAACGCGTACCCGCACATGTCAGATTCAATGCCCAGTGCGTGCACACCGATCGGTCCATTGATGTACAACGCGTACCCGCACATGTCAGATTCAATGGCCAGTGCGTGCACACAGATCGGTCCATTGATGTACAATGCTTCCCTGTACAGGTCTCTCGCATATGTCACCATGCTTGTCACTGGTGAACGTATGCCAGTAACATATACTTGCCAGGGACTCAGGGGCACACCTACAACACCACAGCCTGTCCACACTGTATCCTAAGGCATGTAAGGCTGCATTACCTTTTCTGTGTATGGGGGTCAACATGTGGTTTTTGGGGTGGCACTTGGGGGCAGCCACTCCCAGGCTGTGCACGTGTTAATGGGGACAGGTTCCTTTGTGTGTTGTGCACATGACCACTGTGATGTGCAACTGTTCATTTCAGAGCATGTGGCATGGTCACATTTCCAGGTTGTGTATGTGTATGTCATGTCACATACCCCCTGAGTCCCATGTGGGACGGTATGTACGTCACAGGGTGACCCATTGCCACAATAGTGATGGCCCTCCACAGTCTGTGTGCATGTTGTGTATACAATGTCTCTGATTCCATGTGCACAATGGGAGACAGTCTCCACATCCACGTTGTTTGTGCATGGCCTTTGATGTTGTGCGTGTGTGTGTCACAGACGTCCATGTCTGTCCTGCCGAGGCAACAGGGAGCACTACCTGTGGGGGTCATGGTTGTTTTGCTGTGGTGTAATCATGATGCACCATGTCATGCCAGTGTCCATGTGGCAATACAGGGTCCCTGGGAATCTACCTGTCAATGAGCTGTGATGCCTGGGGCACATCTGTCCTCACATGTCACTGTGGTGTGTGTTTGGAACGTGACAGCAGTACATGGGTACTGTGACACAGCCTAATGATATCCCATAGCACAACCTGGGACTTGTTGAGGACACATGTTGAACTGTGATGTTAGATGTTGTCCATTTCGGTGCCATACATGTCCTTACGGAACGGCACACACATCATGTACTTGTGTCTCGTAATGTTGTATCATGTGATGTTGAGTCTGGTCTATGCCACATATGTGGGGTGACTGACAATCTTTCTTTCCTCACCTATGCACTGCAGGGCACCAGCTGTCCATAGACCATTCCCTGACCTTGCAACGATGGTGGAACGTGACTGCATCCGACGGTACCGCTTCACCAGGCAGCTGATTGAGGATTTGGCAGTGCGCTTGGCACCACATTTGCAACCTGGCCGGCCGTACCCTACAGCGCTGACCCCCAAGGTGAAGGTGATGGCAGCCCTACACTTCTTTGCCACCGGTACCTTTCAACACACTGTGGCGACTGCTGGTGGGATGTCACAGACTATGTTCAGCCGTGTGCTACGCGATATTTTGGAGGCAATGTTGAGATGTCTGAACCAGTACATCTATTTCCCTAAACGTCACCAACTCACTGACGTCAAGAGTGACTTCTATGCCCTGGGGAGGATGCCACATGTCATTGGCTCCATTGATGGGACACATGTGGCTTTGGTACCACCACAGGCACATGAGCAGGCATACAGGAACCGTAAACATTATCACTCGATCAATGCTCTGGTGGTATGTCTTGCAGATATGACCATCTCACATGTGTGTGCCCGTTTCCCTGGTTCGGCACACGATGCCTTCGTGATGAGGAGTAGTCGCATCCCGAGGATGATGTCACAGATGCGGAACCAGCGTGCCTGGCTTGTCGGTGTGTACTGACTTTGTACCATTGTGTGTGTTCTGCTATGTTGTGTTCCGCACTCTTTTCCAACTCAGCTAATGTGCAATTGTCTGTCTGTAGGTGACTCCGGATACCCCAACATGCCGTGGTTGCTGACACCCCTCAGGAACCCTGTGACACCAGCCCAGATGCGCTACAATGAGGCACATGGTCGGACCAGGAGAGTGATCGAGCGGACATTTGGTCTCCTGAAGAGCCGCTTCCGCTGCCTGGACAAGACAGGAGGGGCCCTCCCATATGCCCCAGCAAAGGTGTGCAAGATTGTCATCGTCTGCTGCATGCTACACAACCTGGCAGTGCGGAAGGAATTGCCTCTCATCCTGGATGACGATGACCAACATCCGCCACCTGTGGAGGATCCTGGCCTGGGCCACGATGCCAGTGATGATGATGATGATGATGGTGATGTCCGCACACAGCTCATCACCAGCTTCTTCAGCTGAATGTGAGTATCCAGTGATGTCATGTCAATGATTTGAGTTTGCATGATATGTGTTGGTGGTGCTCTGTTGCTGTTTGAGTGTGGCCATGTGCTACTTGACTGGATGCGTGCAGCGATGTGTCCTTACAGGTAGTCTGTACTCCCCAACAGTGTTGACATGCTAACTTGGTTTTGTGTAGGTATCTTGTGACATGTATTGTGCATGAGTATTGCAGTTCTGTCCTGTTCTTCAGTGCTTTTGACTGTGTGTCATGTCTGTCCTTCACAGGGCGCTCTCAGAGTTGTTTGGTCAACTCGGATACCCCGACACCATGATTCAACTTCCAGGGTGGAAGCAGTCGTTCCCCTACAGGTGATGTGCCCCACACCCCTGGACTTTCTTTCTTCTACACTTGTTGGCTGTGTGGCCACTGCCACGTGGGATTACCTTGCATCTGTAGTGGAAACAACATGTTGCAAATGTGTAATAAACCTGTGCTTCACTTTGGGATGTGCGTTGTCTGTGGTCACACTTCTGACTGACATTTGCTTACTGCACCTGTGGGCTAGTTAACACAGACTCTGAATAGGTGTGGTGTCTGTGCATTCCACAATATTTCCTGGCAACATCAGTGTAGGCGATGAGTCCGATGGCCCTGGTGTCTATGTGTTGTGTAGCCCTAGTGGTGTGTCTCCCTCATATGTGTCACGTCACCATGAGTCACATGACGGTGTTGAACTTGCTGTGGCAGTTAGCATGCACGGTGTCATTTAGCAGATCATCATCTCCATGTCGATAACAACGTTAGAATCACAACAGAGGCAAGTATGGTGTATTGGTGAGTTTATTACATACATGTGTGAGGTTAGTGCACAGGATGGTGGGTGCTGTACATTGGGATTGTGATCCAAAGTTCCCAGGTGAGTTGGAAGTCTTGGTAGCAGAAATGTTCAGGGTAAAGTCAACAGTGATCTGATACATTGGTCCAACTTGACCTCCCCATGTCATGTGGGTGAGTTGTGTTGCATTCGACAGGGTGAACAGTTTGCACACAAAGGAGAATTTCCAGAACAGGTGTTGGCTTCCTGGGGGATGTACATGGCCATCGACCTCTCAGTTTTCCTTCCTCAGACGACCCCTCTTCTTTGGTGGGGGACCCTCACGTGCAGGCTGCTGCGGTGCAGGGGACTCTCCGCCAGAGTCCTCCTCCCTCCCTGTGGCAGTTGCAGGTGTTGCAGCACCAGATGTTGTGGGCACACAGGGAGGTGTGGCCATGTTGGTGCTAATCTGGCGGAGGCATGTCAATATGTCCCTATGCACCGCTGTCAGTTCTTGCAATGTGTCCCACTTGGACTCCATGCCAGACATGTTTGTCTCCACACGGGCCATGTGTGTCTCCACACGGGACATGTGTGAGTCCAAGCGGGCATGATGGGCAGCCTGCTGCTGTTGAATGTCCTTGAGGATCCCCACTACCTGGGTGACCTCTCCGGTGCTATTCTGGTACGCATCAGCAATGCGTACCAGTTGTGGGTCATCATGCAGTCCAGACCCCTCTGCAAACAGCGACCTATGTCTACCACCCCTCCCACCACCCCTGGCGACACGTGCGGGACCTGCGGTGGCACGCACAGGTGTCCCTGGGCCCCTTGGGGGTTGTTACTGGGGTCGTTGTCCGTAGCTCGACGTTGGGCCAGGGTCCCTGTGCTGCTGTCATTGGTGGTCCTTGGTCTGTCCGTGTCGGCGGGGGTGGTCTGTGTGTTGGCAGTTGTTGGAGGAGTGGGTGCAGGGGGTGCAGATGTTGGTCCTGCTGGTGCTGCATGACGACTCACACCGGAGGTGCCAGGTAGGTCTTCGCCATCCGAGGAGGGCGGAGGCTGTTCCACACCAGTGAGCTCAGTGTCCCCCGGAGCCTGGGACTGGGACTCCTCATCGTCTGCTGCTGTGTCCCCATCATCACCTGTTTTTGGAAGAGACACACAATGTATGTTATGTTTCTACAGGCATCAATGGTTCACACACCTGACAGTTGTGTCTGTACCTCTGGATGCGGCCCTGTACATTGCATTGACCTAAGTTGTCACAGTAAGAGGTTGATATTGGTGTAGCACATTGTCCTGCAAACCTGAGGCATTTAAATGTGAATGTAGAGGTGTGTGCATGGCCAGCATTGGTTGTATTTGGTGGACATCTGGCCCTCCTTCTCCACCCAGCCAAGTTATCCCACCATGAAGCATGCCACCCTTGCAGTGGGTTCAGGTTGACTCTCAGGATGTCAGTCAGTGGTGTCCTGCTGTTGGTTGGTGCCCAGGTCCCAGCAGGGCCTGGTACTCCCCACAACAGAGCACCATTGTCAGCCATCTTGTCAGTTGGTTTCCACTCCCTGTGATGTGAGCATTGTTCAGAGTGGTGTTGATGGGCCAATTGTGAGGGTGAGCAATATCTGTGACTACAACTCCCATCATGCTATTGCCTACACCCCCTTCCCAGCATGCCCATACTTCCTTCCTTTTGACTCTGCTTCCCTGTGGGGTAGTGTGCCTGTACTGCCAGGATGGCTGACGGTGTTGTCCTGGCATTTGTTTGGCTACAAGTCCCATGTGTGTCCCTGTGCTTCACACAGCATAACCCAGTGTGGTGGTTCTTTGTGGGATATTAAATTGAAGTGTGAGGCATTGCATTCTCCCAGGTGAGTTGTGTGGAGTTTGTGTTAAGGGGGTGTGTGGGAGAAGCTGCTTGTAACTATGGTCAGAGCTGTCAGTCATCCTTCCCACCCAGCCAGATATCCCACCATGGAACGTGCTTCCATTGCAGGGAGTGCAATTTGGCTTTCAGGATGTCAGTCAGTGGTGTCCTGCTGTTGGTTGGTGCACAGTTCCCAGCAGGGCCTTGTGCTCCCCACAGCAGTCCCCAGTGTCCGCCATCTTGTCAGTTGTTTTCCACTCCCTGAGATGTGAGCATGGTTCAGAGTGGTGTTGATGGGCCAATTGTGAGGGTGACCAATGTCTGTGACTACAACTCCCATCATGCTATTGCCTACACCCCCTTCCCAGCATGCCCATACTTCCTTCCTTTTGAGTGGAGTTCACTGTGTGTGAGTGTGACAGCAATGGCAAGATGGCTGACAGTGTGGTCCTGTTGTTTGTTGGTGCCCAGTTC
This sequence comes from Calotriton arnoldi, assembly GCA_963921515.1. Classification (NCBI taxonomy): domain Eukaryota; kingdom Metazoa; phylum Chordata; class Amphibia; order Caudata; family Salamandridae; genus Calotriton; species Calotriton arnoldi. Next base: position 120,919 of record CAWUFW010009986.1, on the reverse strand, counting down.
CCAGCAGGGCCTTGTGCTCCCTACAACAGTACACAGTTTCAGCCATCTTGTCAGTAGTTTTCCACTCCCTGTGATGTGAGCATGGTTCAGAGTGGTGTTGATGGGCCAATTGTGAGGGTGACCAATGTCTGTGACTACAACTCCCATCATACTATTGCCTACACCCCCCTTCCCAGCATGCCCATTCTTCCTTCCTTTTGAGTGGACTTCACTGTGTGTGTGTGACAGCAATGGCAAGATGGCTGACAGTGTGGTCCTGTTGTTTGTTGGTGCACAGTTCCCAGCATGGCCTTGGGCTCCCCACAGCTGAGGCCAGTGTCAGACATCTTTGAAGTGGCTTTTCACTCCCTGTGAAGTGTGCATGCTTCAGTGCTGGCTTGCTGGGCCATGTGGGTGGGGGATGTTGAGCTGTGACTACCACTCCCATCATGCTATTGCCTACACCCCCTTCCCAGCATGCCCATACTTCCTTCCTTTTGACTCTGCTTCCCTGTGGGGTAGTGTGCCTGTGCTGGCAGGATGGCTGACAGTGTTGTCCTGGCGTTTGTTTGGCTACAAGTCCCAAAAGTGTCCCTGTGCTTCACACAGCATAACCCAGTGTGGTGGTTCTTTGTGGGATGTTAAATTACAGTGTGAGGCATTGCATTGTCCCAGGTGAGTTGTGTGGAGTTTGTGTTAAGGGGGTATGTGGGATGAGCTGCTTGTAACTATGGTCAGAGCTGTCAGTCATCCTTCCCACCCAGCCAGATATCCCACCATGGAACGTGCTTCCATTGCAGGGAGTGCAATTTGGCTTTCAGGATGTCAGTCAGTGGTGTCCTGCTGTTGGTTGGTGCACAGTTCCCAGCAGGGCCTTGTGCTCCCCACAGCAGTCCCCAGTGTCCGCCATCTTGTCAGTCCTTTCCCACTCCTGTGATGTGAGCATGGTTCAGAGTGGTGTTGATGGGCCAATTGTGAGGCTGACCAATATCTGTGACTACAACTCCCATCATGCTATTGCCTACACCCCCTTCCCAGCATGCCCATACTTCCTTCCTTTTGAGTGGACTTCACTGTGTGTGAGTGTGACAGCAATGGCAAGATGGCTGACAGTGTGTTCCTGTTGTTTGTTGGTGGCCAGTTCCCAGCAGGGCCTTGTGCTCCCCACAGCAGTATCCAGTGTCAGCCATCTTGTCAGTCCTTTTCTACTCCCTGTGATGTGTGCATGGTTGAGAGTGGTGTTGATGGGCCAATTATGAGGCTGACTGTGACTACAACTCCCATCCTGCTATTGCCTACACTGACTTCACCAGCATACCCAGAATTCCTTCCTTTCAGTGAGCTTCCCTGTGAGGTGGTGTTCTGGTGGTGGCAACATATGTGACTGTTTGTTTGTTATATTTGTGCCACTGCCTTGCTCTATTTATTGTTATGTTTGTACCTGTCATGACACTGTTGCATATCACTATGAGATGGCAGGTATTGTGTTTCTCTGACTAACATAGTCATCTTGGTGTGATTATCTTCTGGTCGCTGTGGATTTGCTAAGGGTGCATGGTTTGACTATCCCCTTGACAGTGATGTGTGTGTATTGCCACACAATATTGGGTATATTAGTTGTGTACTCACCAGGCTCTGGGATGTTTGTTAGTCCATATACGCTCACTGGTGGTAGGATGGCCCGCACCTTCTCCTCCCAGGGCCTGAGGTATAGTGGTTTGGCAGGAGGGCCACTGCCGGTGCGCTGGCTCACAATGTAATCCTTCTTTAGTAGGTCCCTGACCCTCCTGCGCACATCATAGCACCTGTTCTGGATGTCTTCCTTTTTGCGCAAACATGGTGATTGTGCGTTGACCCTGTCGACGATCCTCTCCCACATCTTGGTTTTCTGCGACATGGGGGTCTGTTGGACCAATGTGCCAAACAACTGTGGCTCTACCCTGAGGATCTCATCTACCAGGACTTCCAATTCACTGTCTAGGAACTTATGATTCTTATTTGGGGGCATGGTGATGGGTGGTGGTGGTGATTGATGTGTGTGTGTGTGCAAGTGAGGGTGTGTGTGTGAAGGTTTTGCTGGGTGTATGTGAGGGTGCTATTTGTTGAGGAGCTAATGGTGTGTGGCTTGTGTGATGGGTGAGCTGTGAGTGTGTCTGTGGTTGCTGTGTGATGGTGTTCTGTGCTGGCAGGTCAGTTGAATTTGCAAAGGATCATGGTAGGGATTTGTGGCCTTTATATAGGTGGAGTTGGGGGTGTGTCCTTGTTCCCTGTTTTTCCCCCTGTATTTATTGACTTTGTCATTGCTTGTTTGGCCCTTTTTTTGTATTTTTCCATTTGTTTTTTTGTGCATGTAGGAGACGTTCTTCTGACCGAGTAGGACGCTGCAGTTGTCTCGTGCCAGCTTCTCCGAGTCGTTCACGCTGTGTTTCTGCTATGTTTATTGTGCGGCGTACGCATCGGTCGCGGTGTGTTGCGTTGCTTCGGCTGGGTTTTGTATGCGTGTCGGTCGTGCGGCTTGGTCTCCGTGCGACTCGGTCTGGTTTTCCACGCATTGCATCGTACTACGCGGCTCGGAATTCGCGTGTACGTTTCGTTCGGGTTCCTTCCTGGTGCGTGTCGGTAGGTTCGATTCGCGTGGTTTTCCGGCCGGATAGCTTGTTTCCGTCCTGTTCGGTCGTTCGGCTTGTGTTCCGTACGAGTCGGTCGTGTTTCACATGCATTTCATCGTACTACCCAGGTCGGGCAGCGCCGGTACGTGTCGGTCGGCCTTTATTCCCGGACCGAGTCGGTCGGTACGTTTTCCGGCCCCTTAGTGTACAACACCTTCCTCAACTTGGTTTAGATTCGAGTGGGAATAGTAAATGCCACCCCTTTCGTGTCCAACACCTTCCTCAACTTGATTTAGATTGGAGTGGGAATAGTTATTGTCAGCTCTTTAGTGTCCAACTCCTTCACTAAGTTGGTCTACATTGGAGTGGGAATAGTAAATGTTACCCGTTTAGTGTCCAACACCTTCCTCAACTTGGTTTAGATTGAAGTGAAAATAGTAAATGTCACCCCTTTCGATTCCAACACCTGCACTTACTTGGTTTAGATTGGAGTGGGAATAGTAAATGTTAACCCTTTAATGTCCAACACCTTCCCCAAGTTAGTTTAGATTCGACTGATAATAGTAAATATTACCCCTTTTGTGTCCAACACCTTCCTTAACTTGGTTTTGATTGGAGTGGGAATAGTAAATGTCACCCCTTTAGTGTCCATCACTTTCCCCAAGTTAGTTTACATTAGATTGGGAAAAGTAAATATCACCCCTTTAGTGTCCAACACCTTCCCGAGTTTGTTTGGATTGGAAATGGAATAGTAAATGTCACTGTTAGAAATGGGGGTCTCTAGTTAGCAATGGTTTGCACCTTTGTCCAAGTAGGGACACTTCCTTCTAGTCAGGATAAGGGAGTTACACTCCTAAAATAACCCCTGCTCACCCCCTTGGTAGCTTGGCACGAGCAGTCAGGCTTATCGCAGAGGCAGTGTGTAAAGCATTTGCACATAACCAACGGTAATACAGTGACAGCACTACAAAAGGACACCACACCAGTTTAGAAAAATATCCAATATTTTTATAAATCCAAAACAAGACCAAAACAATAAGAATCCAACATACAATACTTACAAATATATACTTTGCAGAAATATCTTAAAAACACAGTTCCTACGATTCGGTAGCTCCGTCCAGGGCTACCGTGATGCTCAAAAAAAGAGTCTAACAGTTCCAGCCGACTGCGTCGGTACGGGCCAGCTAAAGCGTGGACAGATTCGTGAACAGTACCTTTCTCTTTGCGGCTGGCACGTTGGTGCGAGCTGGTCGTGTCAATCGTCGTTGTTGCGTTGCAAAATGGAAGCGGTGCAGGGTGCGGTGCCCTCACTATGCGGTGCAGGCAGCGGCTCGGTGACAATCGTCCAGACGGCGTTGCGGTGCAAGCGAGAGAGCCAGTTAGTGGGAGCTGGGGTCGGTTGGACTGATGTGTGGGATGAGGCGGTGTGTCATGAAACTTACGAGCGGTGCCCCCAGCCACGATGCGGTCATGGGTGTCGAAGTCAGCAGCCGGCGGCGGCAGTGAGACTAGGATGGCGAAGTGAAGCAAGGCGGTGCGGAGTGCAGTGCCCACATGTCATGGTGCAAGCAGCTGCTCGGTGCTGGCGGCATCGGTCATCGTCGTCGGTGAGACCAGGGTTGCGGTGCGATGCCGTCAGGACACAGAGCCAGCGACGGAGTCGGTTGTTTTCTCTTCTCTGTGGCAACTGAAACAGCGGTTCCAGAAGCAGTACCCGGAGGTCGGTGAAGTCTTTGCAGTCCATGAGACTTCAGAACAGGAGGCAAGCTCTACTTCAAGCCCTTGGAAAAACTCAGCACAAGTAAAGAAAGTCCAGTCCAGTCCTTTCACTGCCCAAGGCAGAAGCAGCAACTGCAGACCAACCCAACAAAGCAACAACACAGCAAAGGGGCAGTACTCCTCCTGGCAGCTCCTCCAGCTCTCTTCTTGGCAGGTTCTTTGATTCCAGCGAGTTCTAAAGTGTTGGGGTCTGGGCCCCAATATTTATACTCAAAATTCCTTTGTTCTCCCAGGCAGAGAGTGTCTGTGCTTAGTCCAAACTAGTTCTGTCCTCTCTGGCCCAGCTTCCTGGCAGGAGGTGGATATAGCATTGTTCAAGGCAGAGCAGGCCCATTCAGGTGCAAGGAAATCTCCTCTCACTACTCTAAATGCAGACCAGGTCTATTTAGCCCAGCCCTGACTCATCCAGGAAAGGCAGGACACACCTCTACCCCCCCAGTGGCTGTCTGAAGAGAATGCACATCCCCAGCCCCTGTCACTCCAAAGCCAGACAGTCAATCCACAAACCCAGCAGAGGCACACAGGATGGCTAAGCAAGAAAATACCTACTTTCTAAAAGTGGTATTTTCAAACACAGAACATAAAAATCATCTTTTCTAAAAGATGCATTTTTACATTCTGAGTCCAGGCATACTAAACTCCATTTCCCTATCTTGTCCCAATGGGAAGTTATGCTTATAAGATGTTATAAGTAAAACTCCCATATTTTCCTATGGGACAGATAGCCTTGCAGTGGTGAAAAACTAAACACACTGTAATTCACCATCAGGACATGTCACACACACCAGTACATGTCCTACCTTTAACATACACAGCACCCCTCCCACAGGGGTATCTTGGGTGACTTATATGTAAGGAAAGGGAAGGTTAGGGCCTGGCAAGTGGGTGCACTTGCCAGGTCGACATGGCAGTTACAAACTGCGCGCAGACCCTGCAGTGGCAGGTCTGAGATAGCTTTTCAGGGCTACTCATGTGGGTGGCACAATCAGTGCTGCAGGCCCACTAGTAGCATTTGATTTACAGGCCCTGGCACACTCAGTGCACTTTACTAGGGGCTTACCAGTATATCAAATATGCCAATCATGGAAACACCAATCCATAATAACAATTTACAATAGGAGCACGTGCACTTTAACACTGAACAGCAGTGAGAAAGTGCGCAGAGACACTAAACCAGCAAAAACAGTCAAAACCGGGAGGTCAAAAAGCAAAAAAACTGGGGAAACACGCCAAAAGATGCCAGGTCTAATATTCATCCCTTTCATGTCCAACCCCTTCCCCAAGTTGGTTTAGATTCGAGTGGGAATAGTAAATGCCACCCCTTTCATGTCCAACACCTTTCCTAAGTTGGTTTAGATTTTAATGGGAACAGTAAATGTCAATCCTTTAGTGTCCAACACTTTCCCCAAGTTGGTTTAGATTTAAGTGGGATTATTAAATGTCACCCTTTTAGTGTGCAATATTTTCCCAAATTTATGGCCTCATTAGGATGGTGGTCGGACTTACGTCTGACTGTCATCCATTCGGACATGGGACCGCCAGACTACAAGTTGGCGGTCCTGCCAGGCTAATTAGGATGTGGACCCCCACCACGGCGGTCACAATGTCTATATTCTGTATTGCGGCTGATGCTGCGGGCTGCAGCACACACCGCAGTACAAAAAATGGACATTACACATATTCCTGCACTACATGGCAGGCACCATGAAGTGCCTGCCACATGGTGCAGGGATATGTAGGGGGCACCATAGGTGCCCCCCAAAACCCAAAGCTGAGGCCCAGGGGTGAAGGGGACCATGCTACAGAGCCCCATTGTCCCTTTCCGCCAGCCTTTTCATGGTGGGTTCACCGCCATAAATGGACCCGCAAAAAGGAACATTGTAATACCTAAGGAGGTGCATGGCAGGCACCGCCACCATTGAAGTTATTAATGCACCTCCGACAGACCGACGAGCTTCTTGAGCCCGTCAGATCCGTGGGGTCAGTCTCTCCGACCGCCAAAGAACTGCCCGCCATCATAATGAGGCGGGCGGTAACGCAGTCACAGATGGCTGTGGGACTGCCACCGACGGGTTGATGGTGGCGATCCCACTGCCATCCTAATGAGGCCCTAAGTATTAACCATAGATGTCACACATATTATTATAATGTCATTTTTTTTGCAATTTTTATTATTTGTACAGTTTTCCATTTTTACAAATATATGTTTCATATATGTTTCAAGCAAAGATAAAACCAATTATAAAGTGAAGTAAATAACATATTTTTTGCAAGTTTTTAAGTGTAAAAAACAGATGTAAATCTGATTTTATATACATATGTATAATGTACATTTCCAAACATTATTTTTAGGGGGTTTACAATTTTTCAACATTGTTTCAACGTATTCTTTATTAGTATATAATAAATAATTGTATATATTTTATACTAATATTTCATTTATATTTTACAATGTTTTCAATATTTTTACAACATTGTTACATACATTTAACTTTTTTCTTTTTTGAAATACATTTTTTAAACATTTTTTCAACATATTCTTTATTAGTATATATTAAATAATTGTTTATATTTAATACTATTATTTAATTTATACTTTACACTATATTCAAAAACTTTTACAACATTTTTGGATATGTTTAAAACTTTAATACTTTTTAGTATTTTTCCAGCATTTTTAAACATTTTTATTATATTTCCCAATTATTTCTAAGGGAAGATTTATTTATTTATTTAATGAGTTTTATATAGCGCTGGCTAGACCCGTAGGTATCAGAGCGCTTTACATAAGGTTCCACAAAATTACACAGTACATTAGATTCGGGTAACATCAGTTGCTAGAAAAACATTTCAAGAGCATGGAAGTGAAGAAGGGTAGGGGGCAGGGAAGGGGGTAGGGGAAGATAGGACAGGGAGACGAAGGAATATCTGCCCGAAGACCAGCTGGGTAGGTGACGGCAGGGGAAGTCCAAAGCCCATCTCCTTTTAGCTATCAGGTAGCTCCACCGAGCAACGGCCAGAACGCTAGGTCTCTGTGGTAAAACATTAAAAGAGCAAAGAGGACGGGGTAAAAGGAGAGTAGAGGGGAAAGGGTAGGGTCAAGGGGTAGGAGGGAGAGAACGACGGAGAGACGAGGGAAAGTCTGCCCAAAGTCCAGCTGGGTAGGTGAGGGCAGAGGGGAAGTCCGCGGCCCATCTCCTCTATAGCTATCATGTAGCTCCACTGGGCTTCGGCCAAAAAGCAAGGTCTCCACGGTCGCTCGCAGGTTCAGTGACTAGATGGGTAGGCCAGATGGGGGCTATGATTCGAGTTCTGTTCGAAGTCCAGATTTAGTCCCCGAGTAGTGGTACAGGGCGGAAGGGTCCACTGAGGCAGCCATCTTGAGGTCATGTAAAGGGTTATGTCCATGGTGTTACATACCGCCAGTCCCCACTTAATCATTCTCTAAGAAAGGGGGGTGCTTGATGTGCACGCTTACTGCAGGCATCACGTGTGGTGTGTGCAGGAATGCACTCGTGGCTGCATCAAAGGCGCTATCTCCCTGTGCCCCTCCACCGCTCGCTATACAAGACGATGTGCTCCCGGGTCCCCTTGTTGCCGCTCGGGGCTGCTAGGAAGATGTCAATAGTCTAGCAAGATCAGACTTCCGTACCTGCAGCCGCCGCGTCCATAGTCGCCGCAAATCGTATCACAGAGGTAGGCGCGGGCTGAGACCCCAGTCAAGGACCGGTCTCATGGGACGCTGCGATTCAGGCTCGTGTGTCCCTCCCCTCCAGCCGCACCCGTAACTCAGTGGCAGTGCGGGCAAGCGAGTGGCACAATGCGCGGTAATCTCCCCAGGGGGGTCAGCCGGCATGTGGGCTGAGTGTTGGGGGCGTTTCTAGATGGGAAAAGACAGAGGTCAGAGGCATCCTGAGCACTTCTTTGGCCCCGGAGCGTTCTCAAAGCTCCCCGAGCACCGGGCGCCATCTTTGCATCTTCATTGGCACGGAAAGTCACGGCTCATTTCTCAGCAAACCCGGAACGGAGAAAGGCGATATTGATCTTCAAATGATCAGCCTGCAATCCGGAAGCTGAATCGTTGTTCCGGGAGGAATAGCAGTGCGGCAGAATGCCGATCCGGAGGCTGGTAAGATGGTTCACCGAGGAGCATCAGCTTCAAGCAGCCATGATGGGGTCTTTTATTTAGTTTCATTTGGCGAGCAGTTTTTTTTACCGCTACCTTCTATTTTGTAGTCTATTGGTGTTATTTTGGGTCTATTTTACAGGAACCAAATCGCGGTTAAGTGCTGCTGTTGTCAGAACGGGTAAGTCCTTTTTAAAGAATTTATTTTAATGGTTTTCAGGGTAGGGGAGATTCAGGATGCATGTTTAAAACTTAGGTATAGTGTTGTTTGTGAGATTTTGGTATATTTAGATGTGTTTTTGATAGTGTTTTGTGCTATTTTGTCATTTTACATTTTTGAAAATTGTTATGTTAATGTATAAATCTGTTATGTAAAATTATTTGTTGGTATTTATGTTGTGGTGATTAAATGTTATGTATGTGTATATTTGGGACTTTAATTTATTATGCGGGTGGATGTTTAACATTTCTTTTACAGGTTTTGTCTACGAAAGATTTCTATGGGAGTTTGGAGTTTACGCATTTATTTTTCAAGGAAATCAGTTTTGGTTTATTATAAACCAATGGTTTTTATTTGGATTTCCCTTTTCTGGGTTTCTTGGAGCAGTTCCTTTTCTTGAAACACTTTTTGGGATTGTTTATGTAACGTATAGACTTTGGATTGCTTCGAGGGCTTTCAATTGAATTGTTTATAATTTTTAATTTGGGGGAGGGATTTTTGGATCCACTTTCTTCATCTTTTCGTGGATTACTATTTTTTGTTATGTGGAGCTGGAGGAAGATTTGGTTCACTGGCAAAATATCAACCCTCAAAAGATTCCCATCCCAAAATATCGTGACCAAAATATTGATGTCTAAAATATCATCATCCTATACTTCTAAAGGTAAAACTATTGAGAAAAAAAATATTGCTGTAATAAATATCATTGTACTAAATATCCTTTTTTAAATATATATATAAATTAAAATAATAAATATAAAATAAAATAAATAGTAACATTAATTAACAAAAAATTGATTTAATATATATTTTAACAAATATAACCAAAAACTATTTAAAAAGGTTAAACACACATATATAATAATTAATATATATATTTACATAAATCTACTTTAAAAACAGTCATTAAACTAATAATTTTAATTTCTATTATAATTTCAACATTTTTAACTAATATAAAAATGTAACAGATAAATATATACATATATACATATACCAATAACTTAAAATCTTTAAAAAACAAACCATTTTAATTAAATTTAAAAAAGTTAAGAACACATTAAAAACATTAATAATTATAAATATAATTTAAAATAAACAAAAACATAATTATATAAATTATAACAATAAAAATAAATGATAAAGTATAAGATTTAATACATATACTATTCCCACTACAATTTATACAAAACAATGCAAACTATTATAGTAAATATATTACAAATGTACTACTCCCACTTCACACAACGCAAAAATGATTAAATTGGGTAAAATTTACAAATCTCCCTCCAGTAAATGCAACAGTAGGGAAAGTGTTGGATTGCGAATAGGTAAAATTTACTATTCTCACTCCAGCCAGTAAAACAGTAGAGAAACTGTTGGAGTGTGCAGGGGTAAAATTTACGAATCCCACTCCAATCAGAACAACAGTGGAGAAATTATTGGATTGCAGAGGAGTAAAATGTACTATTACCACTCCAGTCAGTACAACAGTAGGGAAAGTGTTGGATAGCAGAGGGGTGATGGAGGCCTGCCACACCCAAGATGGCCGCGAAGGCTGCTGGGACATGTAGTCCAAAGTGACTACCAGGGCCTGTGGGAACAAAAAAGGCATCAAAGGGCAATACATTCACTAGCCATCAACAACACAGTATGTGCAAAGAACACAAGGCCCCTAAATAAGCAACAAGGCCCTCAGAGAGACCTGTAGGAACAGCGTGACCACCAGTGTGCTGAAATAGCAGCCTCATGAGCCTTCCCACAAGGAACACCCAAGCACAGTGACTTGGCACATAGGGACAGGAACCTGCGGAGTGACACCACAGGGGTGGCTCGGGCAGACCCAAGAGCACGCGCCGCCACAAGTCTAGCATATACGGAGTCGATATTTTTGTTCTCGATATTTCATTTCTGATATTTGAGCATTTCGATTTTTGTTGGATCAATATTATATTAGTGATCCCAGGGAACAACTGTGATCCTTGCTTAAAACGAGGATTTTTAAAATCAAAATGAGTCACTTACTTCATCAAAGGACCTGCCCAGCTTTCTCACCTATCGCATCCCCCAACTCCTGCATCTTGCCGGAGAAGATGGCAATGTATCTATTTAATCTGGTGCGTGGTCTTCTCTGGGTCACGTGGCCACGTTCATGTGATCCATTTACACAAGTAAGTGCTTCATCCCATAGTTTGCTTGCTTTATCTATCCCTGTTGTTTTGCGATACTGGGAAGGGGGACTAAATCTCCGTAGTAATCTAACATAATCTTTTTCATTGTACAGTTCTGATCGGGGTAGATTCTTCCGTATTCGCAAGTTGTAGAGCTAGTTCAAGATGCCTAATTAGCATACTATTCCCTCAAATGTAAAATAAACTATGTTTTATTGCCAAATAAATCTGGTTGATTTGCCGAATTACACATTCTTTCTTTAGTCTCATATTTTATTGTACCTCAGGCCCCCATTTTGTTGATTATGACTTATTAGCACTAGGGAAGTGCTTCATACATCTTATTAGTGCAAGTTCTACTGCATATCTCGGGGAGCATCCCATGGGGGCCTCAGCGAGGTATGGGAGTGTGATAACCATATAATAAAATTGGGCCTTTTGAGGTATTCATTTTTTCATCAATGGCCAAGGGATATCATCAAACTAGTTGGCTAGCCTCCTGTGCTGAACACAGAGACATAAAAAGCTCCAATACCTTGAACTAATGCCTGGACTCTGCCTCAAGTGAGTCCTGCCCTCCAAGTGGTACCCTCCCAGTCCTGGACCCTTGGAAGTGGTGCTGGAGGTGCTCCAACAGGCAAATTCAAAAAATGAGACCTATAATCTTTCCATCAAAAAGTGCTCTTAGAACCAACAGGAGACCGGGACCTACCTGCTCACAAGGTGCATCGGTGGTCAGCCTGACTTTGTGGTAGCTTCTGCTGCGTTCTTCTCTGCAGCAGTAAACCCTGTATATATATATATATTGTAAGCTCCAAAGTGCCCGCAGGCAAGGAAGCACTCAAGCAGCAGCATAACAACGTTATTGCGGGTAAAGAACACATTTGCACGCCGATAGTTCTCAGCTCTCATGTCTAGATCTTCAGCCTGACGCGTTTCTGAGCCTTCGCTCGTCATCAGAAGCTTGACTTGAGTTTGAGCATTTTGACACTTCCACTATTTATAATTAACCGCCCTCAGATGGGCAACTCATATGAGTTGAACGCACTGCCTCATGGGACTGGTAGTTCGTGTCATTTCCCTTGATGGGTGCATGTAATTAAAGTTGGTACAAGCCCTCAAATGGGCCTCGGGATGCATTGTGTCCATTAATCCCTCAGCTGCTGCTTCACAAAGTAGGCACGGCAAATTCCGGGCCCGTGACCCCCAGTTCCTTCGGGGTTGTGCACTCCTCCGCGGCCGGGCCGCCGCGTAACATGTTGTAAGCTCCAAAGTGCCCACAGGCGAGGAAGCACTCGAGCAGCAGCATAACAACTTTATTGCGGGTAAAGAACACATTTGCACGCCGATAGTTCTCAGCTCTCATTTCTAGATCTTCAGCCTGACGCGTTTCTGAGCCTTCGCTCGTCATCAGAGGCTTGACTTGAGTTTGAGCAAATTCCGGGCCCGTGACCCCCAGTTGCCCATCTGAGGGCGGTTAATTATAAATAATGGGAGTGTCAAAATGCTCAAACTCAAGTCGAGCCTCTGATGACAAGCGAAGGCTCAGAAACGCGTCAGGCTGAAGATCTAGACAGTTCTTGGTATCGAACCGAGTCTATTTAGTGGGAAGGCTACGCATAGGATTTACAACTGTCCTGCAATCTGAGGTCCATCGGAGGACTTTTAAATTTGGGAGACAGCAATAAATTATGTGCACCCATTCAGGAAGAAAAGGACTGATGCACACTACAATGCCCAGCAGGCTATGCGTTCTACTCATTTGAGCAGCCCATTAGAGGGCGCCTAATTATCTTTAAATGTGTGGGTGTGTCAGCATGCACGAACTGGAAATGTCGACCCTCTGAAGAAAGAGCAAAGAGCTCTGAAACGTGTCAGGCTGAATTCGACACCATGGCTGAGATTGTTATCAGAATGCAGGATGCAGTTTTACCTTATTAAAGGCCTTGAAGCTGGTTACCTTCCGAGTGCGTCTTTGTTTGCTGAGGGCACACTGGAGCTTTGATGTTTACGCGGCGGCCCTGCCGTGGAAGACGCACCACCCCGTCATCATAGGTTGCCACGGACTTGGTATCGAACCGAGTCTATTTAGTGGGAAGGCTACGCATAGGATTTACAACTGTCCTGCAATCTGAGGTCCATCGGAGGACTTTTAAATTTGGGAGACAGGAATAAATTATGTGCACCCATTCAGGAAGAAAAGGACTGATGCACACTACAATGCCCAGCAGGCTATGCGTTCTACTCATTTGAGCAGCCCATTAGAGGGTGCCAAATTATCTTTAAATGTGTGGGTGTGTCAGCATGCACAAATTGGAAATGTCGAGCCTCTGAAGAAAGAGCAAAGAGCTCTGAAACGCGTCAGGCTGAATTCGACACCATGGCTGAGATTGTTATCAGAATGCAGGATGCAGTTTTACCTTATTAAAGGCCTTGAAGCTTGTTACCTTTCGAGTGCGTCTTTGTTTGCTGAGGGCACACTGGAGCTTTGAGATATATATATATATATATATATATATATATATATATATATATATATATATATATTCTGCTCCAAAGGTTGTCCACCTGGTGAGTAGCACTCGATCAGCAGCTTTGTTTATGATAGGTAGGGACGAGGATCCGCTTGTAGAAGCTGCTCCGGCACCACCCCGCGATAATAGGGGGCCACTCGACAAGGTATTCACCAAATCGACTATGTGGGCCAACAGCAGAGGATTTAGGACGGGCCCGCTTGCGGGGTCCATGTGACCTACTAATAACAGAGTATAATGCGTGCATCCATTTGGGGGATGATCGATTACGAACTATAGTTCCCATAATGCACAGTTCCATATGACCATCCCATTGGAGGGAGTGCAGTATTTAAATGGGAACATCATATGCACGCATCCTTCCCATGAAAGCCTCTGAAGAGAAAGCTGAGGAGCTTTCGAAACGCGTCAGGCAAACCTACACGGAGGCTGTTGATGGCTGTAAGCGGTATCCGTCCATACCATGGAAAGAGAGTTCTCTTGCTGCTGCTGGCCGAGTGCGACTCAACTGATGGACACATCTTGGAGCTGTATATATATATATATATATATATATATATATATATATATATATATATATATATATATATATATATATATATATATATATATATATATATATATATATATATATATATATATATTTGTAATCCACTTCTCTGCACACAGAGAGGGACGCACTCAACTGCAAGCATCCAATATAATTTATTTCACCAGAACATGACACAAAGAGCGCCTCCCCAACGCATTTCGGTCTCCTGACCTTACTCATCGGTGTAATAGGCAAATCAACTTGTCAAGTAACTGATGTTTTTTTATAGAATGCGACCTGCCTCATGAATAATGATGAGGCAGGTCATTTGCTACCCCATTGGGAATCACTAAATGTGTCTAACACACATTAGTACATTCCGTTTTGCGAGTCTCAAAAAATCGCTATATGCAACTTGCAAAACGGAATGTTCATACATCTGGCCCTACAGGTGTTTCATTTTTCAGAAATTGTAATTCATCCCACGAGATCAATTGACTATCATGCCACTCATTCAGACATTCTTTATATCTGATTTGTAGATCAATATAATATGTTTTGTCAACACTCTCATAGCATGACTCAACATTCAGCTGTCTATGTGCCTCTTTAACAAAATTAGCCCTAGACAGTACAACAACATTACCCTCCTATTCTGAGGATTTTATGACTAGACTTTCATCCATTTGTGGTGATGACACCTCCTCCCACTGTTCTTTACTCATATTATATGATTTCTTTTCACCTTTACACAATTGTAGTATATCTTTAGATATAGGATCACAAAATAAATCAATATTGTCCCTTGGAAGTTGGGGCAACAATTTGGAAGGAGGTCTGAATTTTGTTTCAACAGTCAGATCTGTCTCAATCCCATATTTTTTCTGCAAGACCATCACTTTCGCAGGATCAAAAACATTATATCCTTCCATAGTGGCCACATCTATAGGGTATTGCTCAAATCATACATAACATTCAATGTCTCAATGTCCCCTATCAGAAAATGCGATTGGCATACTATTGGTGGGCTGGTCTTTTTTGCAGGCAATTTCTTAAGGGCATGGAATTTGCATAACTCTAATTTCCGTACAAACTTGGAAAAGTCTACTCTAAATTGGTCATAGTTATCAGAGACATTGGGGCAGAAGGAGAGACCCAATTTACTTTCAGGAGTCTCAGTCAACTATCGAGTAGAAAGGTTTATTACAGTCAGGGGCCGATTCTGATCTGGGTCGGAAACCGAACCGACTGACACGGACCGGGAACGAATTCCGACCGACACGGACTGGCGCCGTACGACCCACACAGTACGATGCGAAGCCTGTGATTTCCAACCGACTCTGACGGAACACAAGCCGTCCGACCAAGCCGGACGGAAAACTGTGAGCCGGCCGGAAAAATACTCCGATTCGAACCGACTGACACGCATCTGGAATGGATCCGACCGACACGGACCAGCGAAGTACGAGCCGCGCAGTACGATGCCACACGCGGGAAACCCGACCGGCTCGGACGGAGCCCAAGCCGCATGACCGAATCGCATGGAGCCCAAGCCGCACGTCCTACTTGCACGGAGTTCAAGCGGCACGACCGACTCACACAGAATACAGAGACCTGCAGCAATGGAGTCGTCCGCGACCGACGCGTACGCCACATACACAACACAGCAGAAACTCAGTGCAACAGGCTCGGTGAAGCCCGTACGACTCACCATCCGCGTCCGTCACAGTCAGAAGAACGTCTCCTTCATGCACCCAGAACACAATGGAAAAAAGAGAAAAAAAGGTCCAAACAAGCAACAACATACCCAATAAATAAAAAAAATTAAAAAAAAAGCCAACAATGACACACCCTCAACTCCACCTATTTAAAGGCCACCAATCCCTACCATGATCCTTTGCAAATTCCATACAGCACCCAGCAAGGAACCCAACCAAACTGCCAACAGGGACACACTCACAACTCACCCATCACACAACCCTCACACCATTAGCACCTCTACAAAAGCACACACACAAACACCCAGAAACACAGACACTCACCCACTCCACTTGCCCCCACACACACATACACCAATCCCCACCACCACCCAGCACCATGCCCCCCAAGAAGAATCCAAAGTTCACAGATAGTGAGTTGGAACTCATGGTAGATGAAATCCTCAGGGTAGAGCCACATCTGTTTGGTACATTGGTACAAAAGACCTCCCTAGCACAGAAAAACAAGATGTGGGAGAGGATCGTCAACAAAGTGAACGCTATAGCACCAATGTTGCGCACAAGGGAAGACATCAAGAACAGGTGGTATGATGTGCGCAGGAGGGTCAGGAATCTCTTGAAGAAGGAGCACGAGCTCAGCAATCGTACTGGCAGTGGCCCTCCTGCCAAACCAGTCCAATTCAGGTCCTGGGAGGAGAAGGTGCATGTCATCCTACCACCGGAGAGTGTACATGGATTAGGAGGAATACCAGAGCCTGGTGAGTACACAAACAATTAACTCAATATTGTGTGGCTATTATTTATTTTTTATTTATTTTTATTTGAGTTTTATATAGCGCTGGCTAGACCCGGAGGTATCAGAGCGCTTTACATAAGGTTCCATAAAATTACAAAATTACATCAGTTACAAGTTACATCAGTTACAAGAAAACATTTCAAGAGCGTCGGAAGATGTAATAAATGGAGCTTAGAAGGGTAAGGAGGAGGGGTAAGGTGTAGGAGGGAGAAAGGATGGAGATAGGATGGATGGAGAGACGTAGGAGAGTCTGCCCAAAGTCCGGCTGGGTAGGTGACGGCCGAGGGGGGAAGTCCACAGCCCATCTCCTCTTTAGCTATCAGGTAGCTCCACCGGGCATCAGTCAAGCGGCTAGGTCTCAATGAGAAAACAATTAGAGAGCAAAGAGGAGGGATAATTGGAGCATAAAGAAGAAAGTGGGGGGAGTAAAGGGGTATGAGGGAGAGTACGACGGAGAGACAAAGTAAGGTCTGCCCAATGTCCGGCTGGGTAGGTGACGGCCGAAGCGGTAGCCCACAGCCCATCTCCTCTATAGCTATCAAGTAGCTCCACCGGGCATCGGCCAAAAAACTAGGTCTCCACGGTCAGAGGCAGGTTCACAGATTCGGTATACTGAAGGGTAGGCCGGATGGGGGATGTGTTCGAGGTCTGGACAAAGTCTGGTTTTTTCTCAGAGGAGTAGCACGACGTGGTAGGAAACACTGTGGCAGTCATCTTGGGGTGAGGCAGTCCCAATGATTTTAAACAAGTTGCGCTTCAGCCTCATCGCTGGGGGGCTATTTCCGCGCTGAGAATTGCAGTTTCGGCTGCTTACAGTCAGTGCTGCCCATTGTTCTCCTCCCTCCTGTAGGCTCGATCTAGGTCCCACGTAGCAAACAGTGATCGCCTCCAGTAGCAACAAGGACAAGATTGCAAGGAGTCACAGGTAGGCAGTAAAGGAACGATTGTGCTCTCTGCACCAGGGTCTATGTGGTGCCACGCGTCTTCCCCTCACTCGCAATCATGGGACTCATGGGGGCGCGAAGCATACACTGCAGTCCACAAGGTTCGCAGGGCGTTATCATGCAGTGTGCGAAGAGTTAGTGTGAGTCTTCTGCAGAGAGGTGCTCTCCCCTGTTTCAATGCCACAATTTGGAATGTGCAGATGCAATTGGTTATGCATTAGTGGGGTCCACAGGCACTCCTCACAATCCACCATCGCCTGCATTCCCTGCGCTCCGCACCCAACATAGGTCCGCAGTTGTAAGAAGGCTCAGGGTTCTGCAGTAGGTGCCCCTGCCCACACAAACACCATGGAGCGTCTTGCAGGGGTCTAGGGCCGCCCATTAGTCTATGAGGTAGCACACCACACGAGCAGCTGTGCAGAAGCAGCCCAACTCCGCAATTCCGTTGCACTCGCGGGTAAACGGTGCAAACGGGTGCGTCCGCAATTTACTTGGCAAATAGATGTGTCCCCTGGCCGCACCAGGCAGAGTAGCACTGTATGTGGGCCTCGGGGCAGTCGCCCCCATATCCGCTCCACCGGGAGCATAGCAGCATTAGTCCGGGCATTCACCCGCGCGTCGGGCCCCCGCGGGCAGCGCGTCTGTTTCCTGAGCCTCTCTGCAAGAACCCTGGCAGCCGCTCAGAACAGCGTCCCTGACGGGCCTCAGCAGGATAGTTCAGCCACACCGGAGCCCCCCTCGTCCAATCCCAGCTGGCTCCGATATTCAATGATGAGCACAGCAGGCACGAAGGTAATGCTCGCGACAGCGATACAAAGCGCCTCGGGGGTTCCAGCTCTCACCTCCTTAATGCCCGGGTGCCGCCTCGTACCTCTCAATGGGTGTAGGCTGGCGTAGTCAGAACTGGGAGTTTCTCCCCCCCCCCCGGAGGGGCAGCCGGCAAGTCTGTTAGTCGGGAAGAGGGCAAGCGGTGATGAGAGCCTCATCTGCTGAAAGAGTGTGGTTCGGCAACATCACACGTCGATTCTCTCGGCCTCCGGGCACCGTCCCGCAGCTCCTCGGGCGCCATCTTAGTGCACTCGCCTACGGGGACATCGCGATTCAGTTCTCGGTCAGGCAGGGTCGAAGAGAGGCAATGCTTAGTTTTATGTGAGCTGCCTGCATTCCGATTGCAGAAAATTGGTTTTCCAATGGGAATGGAGCGCGGAAATGCATTGCTCTGGAAACTGGTGTGTGGGTTCGCAACGGAGCATCAGCTCCGAGCGGCCATCATGGTCCGGCCACGCCCACTTAATACACATATCACTGTCAAGGGGACAGTCAAACCATGTTCTGTTAGCAAAGCCACATTAACTTGAAGAAAGTTGTCCTTGGATGTGTATGCCAGTTACAGTAACACAATACCTGCTATCTCATAGTAACCTTGAACTGTGTCATGACATGTACAAACCGACTAACAAATAGAGCAAGACAGTGGCACACAACACAAACAAACACTGTCTGACATTCTGCCACCACTGTCACACTACCTCACAGGTAAGCTGACTCACAGGAAGGAAGTGTGGTTATGCTGGGGAGGTGGGTTTTGCCAATTGCATGATGGCGGTTGTAGTCGCAGACAGTGGTCCCCCTCCCAAATGACTCTGCAAGTCCACCCTGAACCATGCTCAACACACAGGCTTTGGAAAAATACTGCCAAGATGGCTGACACTGGGTTCTGCTGTGGGCAGCACAAGGCCCTGCTGGGAACTGTGCACCAACCAACAGGACAACACTGTCAGCCATCTTCCCATTGCAGTTCCACCACCTCACAGGGAAGCAGAGACAAAAGGAAGGAAGGAAGGTTGGACATGCTGGGAAGGGGAGTGTAACCAAAAGCATGATGGGAGTTGTAGTCACAGATCAACATCCCCTACCCACAGGGCCCATCCAGCCCACCCTGACCCATGCACACCTCACAGGGAGTGCAAATGTACTCACAAGATGGCTGACACTGGGTTCTGCTGTAGGGAGCACAAGGCCCTGCTGGGAACTGTGCACCAACAAACAACAGGACACCACTGACAGACAACCTGAAAGTCAACTCTCACTCCCTGCAAGGGAAGCATGCCTCAGAGGGTACTGCCTGGCCTCTGTGGGAGAAGGAGGTACTGCAATGACGCTGAATACCATCTAGGCTGCCCAAACTCACACCTTCTCAGCCAGTACGAATAGCACACTTGGGACCAGTCACACCCAAACTAAAGGCCAGGGCATGATGGATGACACATGGCTCCGATGTAGCAGTTTGCTGCAAGTCTAACCTACGCAGCAACCAAACAGAACCCATTCACACACACAGCCATTGCAAATGTATGTGTACACTCACCGTCTGGGGATGCAGTGTTCCAGGGATGGCTCCGGGCCTGGGTGAGAAGGTGTGTCTTGTAGATGACAATTGTTGAAATTCTGACATAGCACAGAGCACTGAACACACATCAACTCACAGACACAGCAGTGACAGGGGACACCTGACAGTGATTACAATGGACCCACCAATATACCTCACACTGTAGCATGGTGTCATCAACACCAGGTGCCGTTGTGAGCTGCATACCACTCAAATGTCGGTCTGTGTCGTAGGCATCATCCACACCACACAGCACTCACCGTCATAGACACTGTGGACACAAGGACTAACCTGGGCTGCACTGGAGCAGGCATGCAACACACAGCTGAAGCAAGAGAACACACACACACACCTCTGGTCATCACTGTCATGAGTACGGAAAATAAAGAGAGCTGCTGTGCACAATACATATCACCATGGAGGACAGTGACATGGTGGAGTATGTTAACAACTACAAAACTCGGCCCCAACACCATTAGCGACAGTGACACCATCACCTGTATGAAATGAGATGTGATCTAGGAACACAGACAACACATAAGAGAAAATCAAGAGAACCCAGGCATACTGGACAGTGATCAGGTTGTGCAGACACACCAATGTGACGCACAAAGACTAGCAAGAACTGACATCACACATGCCCAAAGCTCGAAAAAGATCCTAAGTGGACTTGCAAGGATGCCAGCGTCAAAGCACATATGTTGACAGGGATGAGACACCTGTGTCAGGCACGTGATGGCACCAGAGTAGCAATGGCCATGTACAGTCAAGTGTGCAAGACATTAGCTGGCCAGGCACACAGCTAGACTCGCCAACTAAAGTGCTTCAGGGTGGCAGGTAAATGTGCTACACAACTAACAATCTGTCTGTGACAACGTAGGACAATGCAATCTACAGGCACGCAGCGTGACCTACAGTGGCCAATGTCATGGGTATGAACCATTGATGTCCATGGATACATCACTAACATTGTGTATCTCTTCCAAATACAGGGGATTCTGGGGACACATCTGCAGATGAGGAAGAGTCCCAGTCCCAGACTCTGGTGGACCCTGACCTCTCCGGTGGTGAACAGTCTCCATCCTTGGCAGACGACGACGAAGAACCTGGCACCTCCGGAAGCAGTCATCCTGCAGCTCCAGCTGGACAGCCATCTGCTCCCCTTGCAACCACCCCTCCAACGTCTGGAACCACACAGACCACCCCTGCAAACATGGACAGACCTGGGACACAGGATGACACCAGCACAGGGTCGCAGGGCACCCGGGCAGCCAACACCAGCACCAACAGCCAAGGAGGCCCTGTGATACCTGTGCGTGACACGACAGGTACTGTCCGTGTGGCATGGGGTGGTGGGAGGGGTGGGAGGCACAGGACATGCCCTGCAGAGGGGGCGGGACTGCAGGATGACCCCCACCTGGGACGCATCATAGATGCATACCAGGAGAGCACCGGAGGGTTCGGCCAGCTAGTGGGGATCCTCAAAGACATGCAACAGCAGCAGGCTGCCCATTATGCCCGCTTGGAGTCCAAGTGGGACACTGTCGAAGAACTGACAGTGGTGCAGCGGGACATATTGACATGCCTCCGCCAGATCAGCACCAACATCACCCCACCTCCCTGTGCGCCATCAACATCTGGGGCAACAACATCTGCCACTGCCACAGGGAGGGAGGAGGACTCTGGCGGAGAGTCCCCTGCACTGCGGCAGCCTGCCCAGGAGGGTCCCCCAGTAAGAAGAAGAGGGGTCGTCCGCCAAAGGAGAAGTGAGACAGTGATGGCCATGCCCAACTCCCAGGAACCCAACACCTGTTCTTGACATCGACCTTTGTGTGCAAACAGTTCACTTTGTTGACTGACACCCTACTCTCCCACATGACATGGAGGTTCTGAGTTGAACCAATGTATCAAAGGACTGTGGACTTTACTCTGGACATTTCATCTACCAAGACTTCCAACTTATCTGTGAACTTTGGATTCTAATCCCAATGTACAGCACTCCCAATCTTGAGCACTATCCTCACATGTTTGTCAATAAATCCACTATAACACAAGACGTGACTCTGTGGTGATTCAGACGTTGTCATTGGCATGTAGATGTTGTTGTGCTGAAGAACCCCGTGCATGTAAACTTGTACTGAGATGAGAACACTGTCATGTCAGTCAGGCTAATGTGCCACATATGTGGAAGACACACCACTAGGTCAACTCAACACATACTCACCACGCCCGACCAACTCATCGCCAACACCAGTGTTGTCAGGAAATACAGTGGTATGCACATACTACACACCCATCCTGACTCAGTGGTAACCAGCCCACAGGTACAGTAAGTAAATGTCCGTAAGAGGTGTGGAGACAGACAACGAACATCCCAAACCAAAGTACAGGTTTATTAGCTATTTGCAACATGTTGATTCCACCACAGATGCAAGCTAATCTCATGTGACAGTGGGCACACAGTCAACAAGTGTGCACAAATAAAAGTCCAGGGGTGAATGGCACAGCACTTGTCGGGACAATGACTACTACCATCGTGGTCCAGGAGTCGTGGTGTCCGGGGTCACAGTTGACCAAACAGCCAAAGTAACCGGTGAATGACAGACATGAGACCCAAGATTAAGCACATGACAACAGCACATGACAACAATACACATGCAGTAAACCTTACTCAAGATATTCCATCACAACACAGTGGTCATGTCACCCCTGACTGTGACCACAGATTAACAGAAAGGGCACATCACTGCAGGCATATGTACAAGTAGCACACAGCCTCATTCGAGCAGCAACAGTGCACCACCCACACAAATCATGCACACACAACACACTGACAACACATCACTGTATACTCACATTCAGGAGAAGAAGTTGTTGATGAGCTGTGAGCGGACATCCCCCGCACCATCATCGTCATCATCACTGGCATCGTGGCCCAGCCCAGGATCCTCTACAGGTGGCGGATGTTGGTCATCGTCCTCCTGTATGAGAGGCAACTCCTTCCTCACTGCCAGGTTGTGTAGCATGCATGCCACGATGATTATCTTGCAGACCTTTGCAGGGGCATACGGGAGGGCACCTCCTGTTCTATCCAAGCAGCGGAAGCGGCTTTTCAGGAGTCCAAAGGTCCGCTCTATCACCCTCCTGGTACGACCATGTGCCTCGTTGTAGCGCATCTCGGCTGGTGTCACAGGGTTCCTCAGGGGTGTCAGCAACCATGGCATGTTGGGGTATCCAGAGTCACCTACATACAGACAATTGCATATTAGAAGATGTTGAGAAGAGGATGGAAAACAACATTGCCAAACATACACATTGAAAAACAGTCAGTACACACCGACAAGCCAGGAACGCTGGTTCTGCATCTGTGACATCATCCTCGGGATGCGGCTACTCCTCATGACGTAGGCATCGTGGGCAGACCCAGGGAAACATCCACACACATGGCTAATGGTCATGTCCACCAAACAAACCACCAGGGCATTGATGGAGTGATAATGCTTCCTGTTTCTGTATGGCAGCTCATGTGCCTGCGGTGTTACTAAAGCCACATGTGTCCCGTCAATGGAGCCGATGACATTTGGCATCCTCCCCAGGGCATAGAAGTCACCCTTGATGTCTACAAGTTGGTGGCGTTTCGGGAAATAAATGTACAGGTCCAGGAAAAGTAACATGGCCTCCAACACATCCCGAAGCACACGGCTAAACATGGTCTGCGACATGCCACCAGCACTAGCCACAGTGTACTGAAAGGTACCGGTGGCAAAGAAGTGTAGAGCTGCCATCACCTTCACCTTGGGGGTCAGCGCAGTAGGGTATGGCCGGCCAGGTTGCAGATGTGGGCCCAACTGCCCAGCCAAATCCTTGATCGCTTGCCTGGTGAAGCGGTACTTGCGGATGGAGTCACGTTCCACCATTGTTGCCAGGTCAGGGAATGGTCTATGGACAGCTGGTGCCCTGCAGTACAGAGAAGACAAAAGATAGATTGTCACCACCTCCAGCCATGTCACAAAGCCCCAGAAATACATACCATCACAAATCAATACATTACTAAATAACATGAGGTGTATGCCGTAGGGTATGGACACATATGTCACCTACGTGACCATCACCGTACATCGCAGATCAGCATGTGGACATGAGAAGTCCCCTGTTGTCCCGTGACAAAGCTATGGTCCCCGTCACAGTACATCTGCACTGTTGCCACGTACCACACAAAGACCACAGTGACTAGTGAGTACAGATATCTCCTCCACAACACAGCTTCTTGACTGGGAGATACACAGGCATAATGTGACGTTTCTTTTACACGCCACACATCAAGCATGTCTCCGACAGGCAGTGTGCCCTGTTGTCTCATCAGGACATACATAGGTGTCTGTGACACACACCCCAACAACGTGCATGCACGAACCAATGGGATGTGTGGCCTGGCTCACATTGGACACATGGTATCCCAGAGATCTCACACAACATGCACACAGATTGTGGATGTACATCACAATAGGGGCACTGGGTCACCCTGTGATGCACATACCATCACACTGAAGAGTCAGGGTTCATGTGACATGTCATACACACATCCTACCTGGGACTGCGTCCAGGGCTGATGTACAGTACTGCACTGTTGCACATACAAGTGGTTATGTGCACACCACACAAATGATTATGTCCCACAAAACCCGTGCCCAGCCTGGGATCGCCAGCCACCAAGTACCACACAACCAATCACATGTAGCCCCCCATACACACACAGGTAATGCACACGTATGTGCCTTAGGATACACTGTGGCACAGGCTGTGTTGTCATAGGTGTTCCCCTGAGCACCTGGACATTGATTGAGGGTGGCATCCGTCAGTCAGTGACAACAAGAGTGGCAGACGCGGGTTACTGTAACACAGACACGTCGTGCAGTCAGTGACCGAGCCGTGCGCACGGCTTGGCCATTGAATCGTATGGAGACGGGTGCGTGTGACTTGTATCCAGACGCGTCGTGCAGTCAGTGACCGAGACGTGCGCACGGCTTGGCCATTGAATCGTATGGAGACGGGTGCGTGTGACTTGTATCCAGACGTGTCGTGTAGTCAGTGACCGAGCCGTGCGCACGGCTTGGCCATTGAATCGTATGGAGACGGGTGCGTGTGACTTGTATCCAGACGCGTCGTGCAGTCAGTGACCGAGCCGTGCGCACAGCTTGGGCATTGAACATAATGGAGACGGGTGCGTGTGGAATTTCAAAATACGCGTCGTACAGTTAGTTCCCGAGCCGTGCGCCCTCATTGGCTATGGACTGTCATGGAGACGGACGCGGATTCAAAACTTGTACGAGTCGTGTGCTGGAAATGCAGTTGGATTCTCACTACAATGTTGCAAATGCTAGGGTGTCATGAAGGTGAGATTTTGAACGATGCGGAAGGCGTGTACGAGTCGTGCAATTCCATGGATTTGCCAGATTCATGAGATGCAAACGTGTTGGACCTATCACTTTGGATGCATGGGACATATTCTGCCTCTGCAGCACAGATATAAGGCTGGCTGGCCCCCAGAGAGCTCACTTGCCTGCACTACATGCTACAGGACCACATCTCTGATACCACTGCTGCTGTCTCTGCATCCTCTGGCTACTGCAATGGCACGTACTGTGGAGAGAGCCCCAGCCTTCACAGAGGAGGAGAACCAGGCCCTGCTGGACGGCCTCCTTCCACAGTACAACAAGCTGTATGGGAAACCAGGGGAGCAGGTGAGTGTGCAGTCCAATATCTTCTCTATTGTGCATGTTGTCTGACTAGCACTACTAGCATTGTGTACACCAGTGGCTAGCATGCTCACTGGGTAGTTTGAACCCCCAAAGTGTGTAGGTACATGTACTGAACAGATACTTTGCTGAAAAAGTGCCTTTTTAAATGAATTTACTTCCCAGGCAATGTTTCCCTGTCATGAATGCAGGACAACTGTCCCTTTCAATGGGTGCACTACCTTTGTACCTCATTTGCCTTTGTTGATGACCACATGTATATCTGACTGTGTGCTGCACCACTATGTTGAATGTGTGGTAATGGACTTTTCACTTTGTCATCCTCACAGGTTGATGCCCACCAGAAGCAGGAAATCTGGCTGACCATCGCCCGGGCAGTAAGATCCGTGGGGGTCTACAAGCGCCGGATCCGCAACTGCCAGAAGAGGTGGCAGGACCTTCGGGGCTGGACCCGGAGGATCGCACGGGTCCAGCTGAAGCTGTCGCCTCCTCGCAGGAGGGGCGGACACCGGACCCTGACCCCCACATGCTCAGGGTTCTGGCGGTGGTCTTCCCGGACCTGGATGGGCAGCTGAAGGCCAGACAGCAGCAAGGAGGGGGTGAGTCCATGACTGCACTGTGAACTTTGTCTGACATGCTATGTGCCCTCCTCTGGCCTGGTTAAACTTCCACAGTACATCAGTCTTGTGGTCCAGGACCCATGTCCCTCAATTGTGACATGCCCACTCCTCATCTGATACCCAGGTGTGGCCCTTACAGTCAGGAAATTGTGTCACTTGGGTACTGTGTCCTTGCATTTTGCTTAGCTTAAGGTGGGGGACAGCATTTGTTCCCGTAACTTTGTGGTGGGCTTCATGGGTGGGTCAATTGCTTACACAATGCCTGAGTTCTGACATGTAATCTGCGTGTAACTTTGATATGTGGTCCAATTGCTGATCTGACTCACCACATGTGCCTGGGGTATTTGGCACACACCCATGCTGCGGGTGGGAACAATGTTTGGGCCTCAGGAGTATGTATATCAAGTGTGTCACACATGCTTAGCCACCTGCCTACTGTCCAGGGCTCATCCCTCTTTCACGTGGAGCAGGACAGTCATGCCTACTCCAGGGCATACAATACACTCTGTACTCCCACTCCCGTGTATCAGCTGACACGTTGTGCTCAGTGAAATGTTCCCTCAGGTGTCTGCCTCTGTGTCATTGTGCTGTGGCTTCGTTGTCAGGACTACTGGGGTGTTTATCGGTTAGGGCTCAGCATGCCATTAGAGATGAGCCATAGGAAACGATACTTGTGTGACATATAGGTGTTTGATCACTTGACTGTGCAGACTGGTGTATGCGACTGTGAAGTTCAGGCAGCTGTTTTTCATTCACAGCAGACTGTGAGGTGCTCAGGTTCAGAGAGTTGTGTTTCATGTCTCCCATATGTCCAATTGGTATGACGTGGACAAATAAGAGTTCAGATGATGTGGTTTGTGGGGGATGGACATGTGCACTTGTCAGCTACAGAACTTGCATTCCCCATGACCTAGGATTGTGACACAGTGCAGACTGTTGTTGTCTGGCTGCCCTGCCCGTGTGACTGGAGACAGTGATGTATGACTTTGCAGGCATGCCTGTGCCATGGCATTAAACTTCCTAAGAGTGATCCTGCAGGGGAGTGACATGTGCTACATGCACCCCATTGTGGCATTGACTATCAGGACATGGGTGCATCATGGTGTCTGGTGCTGGTATGCATCACATGCATTTCAAATTAGACTCTGGCCATCCCTTTATCCGGACACCTGTACTGACTCAGTGGCAAGAGATGTGATGTGTGCATCTTCACATACTTCACCGTGTTCTCTGCAATGTCCAACAACTGTGTAGGTGGTGCATGTGTCCACTCTGGGGTATTACCATCCGACAGGCACCAGACAGATGGGTGCAAGGCCAGGAGGGATGTGAGTGCCATGGTTGACCATCAGACTGACAATTGGCTTCTCCTAATCTGTGTGAGCACTTTTGGCAATGTTCAACTAAGGATGCCAGGGCTTGCTCTGTAATGTGCTGTACTTACTGTGGTGTGTGCGGTCAGTGCAGGTGATTGATGTTTGTCTGTTTCCCTAATTGTTTGCAGATACATCCACGGCCACAGGAGGGGACAGCTCCACGGACCAGGAGGAGCTGCAGAGCCAGACTGGGTCAGCAGCCGATGAGTCGTCGGAGGGACCCAGTGGCATGGAGGGCGAGGGGAGCCACACCGAGGAGTCCTCAGCACCATCCACCTCAGCTGAGGACCACATCAGCTCGGAGGATGACTCCCTTGTGGAGGCGGGTGTCAGCAGCCACCACACCCCAGCTAGTATGGCTGGCCCCGCCACCACCACCACCACCATCACCGCCCTCCCATCGGCTCCCATCCCAGAGGTCCATGGAGGCTCCCGTGTTCGGGAGCATGTCTCCTTCGTGCCAGGCACCGCACCCCCTGCCCCTGTGTCCCCTGCTGCCCTGAGTGAGGAGTCTGTGTACTTACTTCGCCAGCTCCATGTAGGGCAGACATCAATGCTGAGTGTCCTCCATGCACAAACCACTCTGTTGACACAGCTGGTGTCGTTCATGGAGGGCATCTCATCGGGCATGTCTGCCCTACAGAGGAGCAATCAGTCCATGGCCTCCTCCCTGACGGCAGCAGTGTCCCTCCTCCAACAGTCCCTCACCCCTCCTACCTCTGCCCCATCCACACTTCCTAGCACCCTACCTGTTCCAAGCACATGCACACCTGCACAATCACGCAAACACACAGACACGAGCAGCACACAAACACCCAAAACAAAGTCAAAACGTGCACGCAAGCATCCTCAGGGGACTGATACCACACCCACAGGGGATGGGGAACAGACACACACACAGGCATCCACAGTCACTCCGCAGTCCTCCGATACCTCTCCCTCCAAGACCCCTTCCCTTGCCTCACCTGCAACCCCACCTACAAAGCAGCTCTTCCTCTGTGACCTCGGCCTCTTCCCCTCCGATCCAGCTGATCCAGCATACAGGGGGAAGAGGAAGTCCACCCACACAGAGGGAGTGCCCCTCACCCCCGGACACCCTCCCCCAGGCACAGACAAACTGAGGCCCCCACCCGCAAGTCCCCCCGGACCCGGAAGAGCAAGACCCCGCCACCGCCCTGCAGCTCAACCACACAGTCTCCTTCCTCCATCCCTCAGGCCCCCACTACACAGGTTCCCCCACCACACCCAGCCCCAGGTTCCCCCACCCACAGAAACACCATCCCCAAAATGATCCGGCCTTCTCCCCCTACCACTTGCTCTTCCAGCCCCACACCCCCCGCTGCGCATGTTTGTGCCACTGGTGTGGAGACCGTGTCCTCCCTCTCTGTCCTGCCCACCTTACCTGAACCCCATTCTACTCCCCTTGAGATAGGCACTGCAGTGGAGTCCACTACCACCCCGTCTGACTTGGGCACTGCAGTGGGGAACCTGTCCACTCCATCTGCCCAGCCCACTGCAGTCGTACCGGCACCCACACCATCTGACTCATGCCCCCCAGTTGTGCCGGCACACACCATGTCAGACACCTCCACTGCAGTTGTCAGTGACTCTCCAGCACCCACCACCCCTTCCCTGCCTCCTTCTGGTGAGCCCTGATCCTGTCCCTGCGGTGCCTGGCCTGCCCCCCGTATGCCCCTCCGAGGGGAATGTCCCTGGTCCGTAGCAGTGCAGGCAAGCAAAGGGTGACATCTGCCACTGTCACCCTGTTCGGACTTTACTAATGGACTGGCCATTGGCCTTTGTGTTTTTTCAGGACTTTCAATTTTACACCCACATATGCTGAATAAAGCTACTTTCTGTTCTCTAGTGGTTTTGCTTCAGATGTACATGATGTTGATGATGCTAACCATGCCCTTGCTGCAGTGATGGTGATTTTTGATATCAGGAAAATGAAGTGTTACTGTGCAGGACCCCATGTGGTCCAGGGGGAATGTGTCCTATCCTGGTGTGTATCCATGTCATCCTTTGCAGCAATATGAGGGTGTCATGATTTCAATATTTGGCAATGGTATTTCCTACTTTTATTTGCAATATCACATCTGTGGCTTACACCCCTGCACATCTGTTGTGCTTGCCATTGTTCAATTTGTCTATTTCCCTGACTGTGTGACCATCTCCACTGGACATGCAAGTTTGGGCATCAATGGGGAAGGACTCATCTGTGTTATCAGTGCAACTTGCTATACATGTGTGTTGGATCTGTGCAGATGATTTCGGTGACACTCCCATGACCAGGCTGATGTGACGAGAGCCTTCATTTTGTGCTAATTGTTGACTGAGTGACCAAGTGTTCTGCTGACATGATAGAGCCCTGCAGAGACAATGTATGGCGCAGCTTTCCTTACACAGGAGTGGAGTCCCCTCATGGCAGTGTGTAATTCCGTGACATTGCCTGAGCCCAAGGTGTGTGTTGTGTGAGCATGTCTGTGTGTGTTCACTTCCATTTTGCTACACAGGCTGGGATCCCTACTGATGTTCCTGTTTGTGATGCTTGCTGAGTTGACCTATGTTCCCCCAAAATCTTCGCCCTGGGTTCTCTGGGATGTGGGTGCATGGCACATTACTGGTCATCAGGGTGTCATCCATAGGTGTGTTTGCTGTCAGGGCTGAGTTTGTGGGCAAACGCAGATGAGACACAGTCAGGATTCCCATGGCACTTTTGTGTTCCCACTATCATGTAGTGTTGCCTATGTGGTATGTTTCAGTGATTGGGACACATGTGCGTGTGTGTGCCTGCTCCCACTCCTCAGTTTCAGAGGTGCAATGTTGGGAGGTGTCAACATGTGTTCTTTGTGGGTCTCCTTGAGTTCTGCATTGTCCTGGGACTGTGGCATGTATCCCAAATATTCAGGTACACTTGACATCATGGCCATGTACCGCATACTGTGCATTGTGTCAGACATCCACGAGGGCTGTTGACTGTCCATGTGTGATGGGTTTGTGCACCTTAGCTGCCCCCCACCAGCCCTGCGATTGTCATGTGGGCATATGCTGTATCACCAGTCCATGTGGTCTTCGCAGATGCACCTTGGTGCAGATCAAGGTGTGTGGTGTTAGGAGTGTGCAACTTACAGTTATCACTTGTATAGGCCCCTATCACCATATTGTCCTTGTATTACAGGCCATGTCCAGGGATTTGTGTTTGTGTATGTATGATGGTAGTTTGTGGGTGTGGTCACATGCCCCAGGTGGCACAGGTGTATGTGCTGCACAGTATGTGCAACATCTACCTTGGTCATCACAGTGGTATTGTCATACAGTCTTGCGTCACCCCAAAGTAGGGTCCCTGGGGGTGGTGCTGTTGTGGGTCTGTCTCTTGCTGTTTTAGTTGCTGATCATTCCAGCTTGTGTCAGATATGTCTGTTGGGATCCCTCTCATCTTACCGAGCCTGATTGGCCACTATGGGGTGCCCAATTCATAGCTTACTTTTGTATGGCACTGTGTCCACATTGGTGTCATTGTAGTTCAGCCCCCTCATGTGTTGTGTAGTTGCCTGGGGACACAGAGACACACACAAACACATGTTGTGTCTGATGTGCAGTGTGAGGCTGACTGTTTGTGTTTGTGCATCAGCACCAGTGCATTGGTATAGCTGTTGTGGGCCATTGGCTGGATGTTGTTTGTGTGATTTGCCCTGCTGTCCCTGGGAGCCCTATCTCATCAGACTGAACATTCATCCTGGTTGGTATGGTCCATTGCTGCAATGTTATGGGAGTGTGTGACCTGACATCTACAGTCTCCACAGGATGTCTTGATTTGTGTGTCCATTTGTGGAGGTATATGTATATACATTATGGTGGTCACTTCAGATTGTGTGTAATTGTCCAATGTATGCATTGTCGTCCCCCATGGGTGATGATTTGCTGCACATGTCTGAGGATATGTTTTGGGTGCACTGCACTATTTGCCTCAGCACATCTCTGTTGGTATGGGACACACCCACTACTTTGCCACAAAAGTGTTTCATGTGTTGGGATCAGGAATCATACATGCTGTTTGGCATTTGCAGCTTTTAACATGGTGTCACCTACTTTTTGGTCACTGTGATGATGGGGGGTTCAGACCCCATTACCACAATGTCCCATACATGCTGTTGTTTTTAACCCCACACTTACCTTTTGGTCACTGTGATGATGGGGGTTTTAGACCCCATTACCACAATGTCCCATACATGCTGTTGTTTTTAAGCCAACACTTACCTTTTGGTCACTGTGATGATGGGGGTTTAGACCCCATTACCACAATGTCCCATACATGCTGTTGTTTTTAACCCCACACTTACCTTTTGGTCACTGTGATGATGGGGGTTTTAGACCCCATTACCACAATGTCCCATACATGCTGTTGTTTTTAACCCCACACTTACCTTTTGGTCACTGTGATGATGGGGGTTTAGACCCCATTACCACAATGCTCACGATGTGCAGCATTTTAGAACCCCACAGTTGCCTTCTGTTCACTACAGTGATGGGTGGTTAGAGCCCATTGGCACAGTGCTCATGTGATGCTTGACTTGTGTGGCCCACACTCAGCTTTTGAAAACACATGTGTTGTGAGTTACATTGTATGTTGGGAGTAATGTTCACTGCTGTAGGCATGTGACACAGACTACACACTATGGTCATGATGTAAGGGGGATGTATTTTGCTCTCATTCCTTATGTTAGTGTATGATGGATGTGTGGGGCATCACACATCCTATGAGTGTGGATATTGCTAGTGATAGGCAACATCCCCCCTATGTATGGGGGTGGCAGTAGTGATGGGCTAAGAGACCCCTATCAGTGGGGGTGGCAGTAGTGATGGGCTAAGAGACCCCTATGAGTGGGGGTGGCAGTAGTGATGGGCTAAGAGACCCCTATGAGTAGGGGTGGCAGTAGTGATGGGCTAAGAGACCCCTATGAGTGGGGGTGGCAGTAGTGATAAGCAACATACACCCTATGTATGGGGGTGGCAGTAGTGATGGGCTAAGAGACCCCTATGAGTGGGGGTGGCAGTAGTGATGGGCTAAGAGACCCCTATGAGTGGGGGTGGCAGTAGTGATAAGCAACATACACCCTATGTATGGGGGTGGCAGTAGTGATGGGCTAAGAGACCCCTATGAGTGGGGTGGCAGTAGTGATAGGCAACATCCCCCCTATGTATGGGGGTGGCAGTAGTGATGGGCTAAGAGACCCCTATGAGTGGGGGTGGCAGTAGTGATGGGCTAAGAGACCCCTATGAGTGGGGGTGGCAGTATTGATGGGCTAAGAGACCCCTATGAGTGGGGGTGCCAGTAGTGATGGGCTAAGAGACCCCTATGAGTGGGGGTGGCAGTAGTGATGAGCAACATACACCCTATGTATGGGGGTGGCAGTAGTGATGGGCTAAGAGACCCCTATGAGTGGGGGTGGCAGTAGTGATAGGCAACATACCCCCTATGTATGGGGGTGGCAGTAGTGATGGGCTAAGAGACCCTATCAGTGGGGGTGGCAGTAGTGATGGGCTAAGAGACCCCTATGAGTGGGGGTGGCAGTAGTGATGGGCTAAGAGAACCCTATGAGTGGGGGTGGCAGTAGTGATGGGCAACATACCCCCTATGTATGGGGGTGGCAGTAGTGCTGGGCTAAGAGACCCCTATGAGTGGGGGTGGCAGTAGTGATGGGCTAAGAGACCCCTATGAGTGGGGGTGGCAGTAGTGATAAGCAACATACACCCTATGTATGGGGTGGCAGTAGTGATGGGCTAAGAGACCCCTATGAGTGGGGGTGGCAGTAGTGATAGGCAACATCCCCCCTATGTATGGGGGTGGCAGTAGTGATGGGCTAAGAGACCCCTATGAGTGGGGGTGGCAGTAGTGATGGGCTAAGAGACCCCTATGAGTGGGGGTGGCAGTAGTGATGGGCTAAGACACCCCTATGAGTGGGGGTGGCAGTAGTGATGAGCAACATACACCCTATGTATGGGGGTGGCAGTAGTGATGGGCTAAGAGACCCCTATGAGTGGGGGTGGCAGTAGTGATAGGCAACATACCCCCTATGTATGGGGGTGGCAGTAGTGATGGGCTAAGAGACCCCTATCAGTGGGGGTGGCAGTAGTGATAGGCAACAAGTCCCCTATGGGTGGGTATGGTATTGGTGATAGCCATGCAACCCCTATAGTGGCCTGTTGCTAGTGGACAGGATATGGACCCCCTGGGT
Source organism: Calotriton arnoldi (assembly GCA_963921515.1). Classification (NCBI taxonomy): domain Eukaryota; kingdom Metazoa; phylum Chordata; class Amphibia; order Caudata; family Salamandridae; genus Calotriton; species Calotriton arnoldi. Next base: position 87,128 of record CAWUFW010009986.1, on the reverse strand, counting down.
GTGTGTGACATTGGGCAGGTACGTGTCGTTTGTTTGTGTGGTGGGTGTCTGACTTACCGTCTGCGCCGTGCGCGTCTGTTCCTCATCCGGGCATAGTTGTACAGGACTGGTATGACCTGCACAATGGGATTCATGGTGTGTTCGTCTCCTACATGCTGCTTGTTGCTCCGTCTCGTATCCGTTGCTAGCTGGTCCGTCTCGTAGCCGTGGATCGTGTTCTGGCGCGAATCGTACCTTTTATACAGCTTTCCCGGATGCCGAGACGTGCCGTGCGTGACGAGCCGTACGGCGCGTACAAAGTACGCATCGTACTAGCTCGGCCAGAAAATGCAGTGAAAATGGTTCTGTGCGACTCGATTCGGCGTTTACGGATCCGGCTTGGTCGGAAATATGTGGATGGAATCTGAGCATCTGTGTCGGTCGGGAATTCAGCACATTTCCGCATCGTACTGCTTCGGCCGGACTGTCCGGCTCCTGCGACGAGTCGGTCGGAAGGTAAGCCTACAAACAGCTCTCGGTGGGCTCTCCGACCGAGATCGGAATCGACCCCTCAGTTGTTGTGCTGATGTATTTGCTTTCATCTTTGTTTCTTCCTTCCAAATCCTCTCTTTTCCATGACGTTCCCTTTGTCTCCTCCTCCATTTTCATTGTCGTTGGTTATGTTTCTTCTTCCTCTGCATCTTTGCCCACTCTGAAAGGACTGTTCGTTGTTCAATTTTAGGAGTCGGTACTCCTCGGAAAAAGACACCCTGCCTTGCTGCATTACTGATGTGTCATCACTCAAATCCACTTCAGAACTCAAATCAGTGGTGGATTCACCATTTCTTTTATCCATTGATTGCAATGTATTGTCCTTTGCGAGCGGACTCCTCACTTTATCAAACTTCTGTGCAAATGTCAGGATTCCTGGAGTCACATGGTCTGTTTCCTACCATTAAAATGTCTGTTGTTTCCTTTTGATAAAGTCTTTCTTATAAATCTAAATTCTTTCATCATCCAATTTCAATGTGCTTCTGGCCCATTCCTGATCAGATTCCACCTTAATTTCTGCAACTAGTTTGGTAATTTGCTCTGTTAGTTCCTTGTGTTCTTCCCACGCATGTTTAAAAAGTATTTTCAACTGAGCATGCATTAGTGTTTTCTGCCCATTCATCAAGCAGCTGTGGTTTGCGGTTCGACAGTGTGGGAGTTATGAAAACACAGAGGCCCCAGGGAATCCATCCGACCTCAAGTTACTTCTGTAAGGGGGTGGCCTCCTAACACCAGCTGACTTCCTTACACCTCAATTTTGCTAGTAGGTTTCTTTTCTGTTTGTAGTTTAGGGAACTGTTTAATTCACTGTGTCCAACGTTCATTGCGGTATCCCGACTGCGTGGTCTAAAGATCATCCCCTGCAGAGGCTTCCCTCCTCATTGCCACACGTACATGAGGTATTAATACAGTCCTTTCATGATTTATGCCTTACATGCAATTTTATTCTTATCCTGCCTGAACTGTCTCATGTTAATTGACAGAAGCAGAAATTCCATCGACAGAAGTTGTACATTATTTAATGGAGGGACGTGCTTTTATCGAACTGACACCCACGGATGTATGCTGATTGATTTTAATTGATAAGGCTGTGGCGAGGGGTGTATAGCATTCAGGTATGTAGAGGCACGGCACTTTGATGGACATGTGGCATTCATGTAAGGCATAAATCATGGAAGGACCGTATTAATACCTCATGTGCGTGTGGTGATGAAATCAGTGTACCAGAAGCGCTTTACCTGTCAAAGGTTAAATGAAAGATCAACAATGAATATTAACATGCTGGTACCTCCATTTGGTGTTAATGTTTTATTACACACTGACATGGTGCCAGAAATAGAGTACTGAAGCCTGGAGAGCACGAGTCCTTCTTCGCTAGTTATGTGTGCATCTTCCAAAAGCAGCCACTCATATGACTTTTAAAGAACTGAAAATCACTCATGGTGCGTACTTCATTTTGAAAAAAGCATTAATAGAGGCGTTCAGCTGAAACACGTTTGCATAAATAAAGGAACCTATGACCCCACGAGTGATCCGTGCTGCTGTATTCGTTTGTTCATGTGCCCATCCTCATCTTTTACAGAGAAAGCCCCGACCTAGAGTTCGGCAGGCCTTGGTGGACTGGTTTGTGCATATATATATATATTTATATTACCTACTGGCGGTCACCAGTAGGTAGTTATAGTTAGGACCTAGTTTCCATTGAAAGAGCTTTTTTTTATTTGCCAATAACTTTGGCATCGTTTGACAAATCCTCACGAAATTTTCAAAACTAATACGCCAGTCACTTCAGCTGCTTTCTTTAAAGATTTGGAGGGATCCGTCAAGCGGGGGCAGAGAAAAATGGGAGGGTCCCAAAATTTTGGGAAAGTAACCCAACTAAGTTAGGGGCCATATGTATCAAAATGTCCTTTTGCGATTCTCAAATAGCGATTTTTTGCGAATCACTATTTGAGAATCTCAAAACGCTATGTATGTAGGATTTGCAATAAATTTTGCGAATCCTTCATATTCCTTAATTGCGAATCGCAAATTGCGATTCGCAATTAAGGAATATCTCCCCATTCATTCCTATGGGCCTATAGGCCCATAGGAATGAATGGGAAGACATTCTCAATTTGCGATTAGCAATTAGAGAATCGCAAATTGAGAATGCAATTTCATGGGTGCCAGGGTGTCAAAAGGACACCCTGTTGCACCCCTGAAAGTGCATGTGTGCACATGTGGCACACATACGTGCCCTAAGGGCATGTATGTGCGCCACATGGCACTTTAAAAATGCAAAATAGTGCATTTTTAAGTGAAATGTAAGTTACCACCAACTTGAAGTTAGTGAATTTGCAGATTCCTTAAGCCCAAATCGCACAACTTGGGTGCTTCTTACATTGCATTTAAGGAATGCAATTAGCGATTCCTTAAATGCAATCGCTAAAATAGGAATCGCAAAATTTGTGATTCCTTATTTTGCGAGGGGGTTTCAGTGTGATACATTGCACACTGCTAATTTGCGATCGCAAATTGGCTTCATACATATGGCCCAAAATGCCTTATAACTGAAAACATACTTATCCTACTTACTTGTAGCACCCATAAGGATCGGTGTACAGACAGAATATCGAGTTGTTTATTTCGAACTACAAAAATATCGAGGTTGAAATATCGAGGTACAAGAATATCGACAGCAAGTATATCGTAGCACAGAATATCGACAGTAAGGTAGGAAATATCGTTTTTTTTTATATCGAAGACAGTAATATCATTTGTAAAAATATCTTTGATAATAATATCGATATTTATATTAGTGTTCTGTATTTTAGTATGCATGTTAAAAGTATGTGATGTAATGTTTTGGTATAAGTGTAGTTTTTTTTTTAATGTATATCTTAACTTTTTAGCAGTAATTACTTTTATGAAAATACATTTTTGCGTATTTTAGTTCTGTAGTGGGTTGTGGGTTTATAGGGGAATAGGGTGGGAAGTAATTTAATTATAAAAAAAAAATTATTCATTTTTCTTTATTATTATTTATAATTAATTTATTATTAATTAATTATTGATTGGGTATTAATTAATATTAATTAATTAATAGATTATTATATTAATTATGTTATTTTTTCAGGAGCTGGGTTGTGGGTTTATAAGGGAATAGGGTGGAAGTAATTTAATTATAAAAAAGGTAAATATTCATTTTTATTTATATAATTAATTTATTATTAATTAATTATCAATTGGTTATTAATTTTTATTAATTAATTAATTGATAATTATATTAATTGTGTTTTTTAGGAGCAGGTTGTGGGTTTATAGGGGAATAGAGTGAGAAGTGATTTAATTATAATAAAGTAATTATTAATATTTATTTATTAGTATTTATAATTAATTTATTGTTAATTAATTATTAATTGGTTATTTGATTATAATAATTATTTAATTGATAAGTATGTTAATTTTAACCCTCTGCTATCCAACACTTTCCTACTGTTGCATTCACTGCAGTGGGAATAGTAATTTTACCCCTACGCTATCCAACTCTTTCCCTACTCTTGCACTCTCTGGAGTGGGAATAGTAATTTGTACATCTCCGCTATCCAATACTTTCCCTACTGTTGCACTCACTGGAGTGGGAATAGTATTTTTTCCCCTCCGCTATCCAAAACTTTCCCTACTATTGCACTCATTGGAGTGGGAATAGTAATTTTACCCCTCCGCTATCCAACACTTTCCCTACTGTTGCACTCACTGGAGTGGGAATAGTAATTTTTCCCTCCGCAATCCAACACTTCTCTCTACTATTGCACTCACTGAGTGGGAATAGTAATTTTTACCCCTACGCTATCCAACTCTTTCCCTACTTTGCACTCACTGGAGTGGGAATAGTAATTTTTTCCCCTCCGCTTATCCAAAACTTTCCCTACTGTTGCACTGACTGGAGTGGGAATAGTAATTTTTTCCCCTCCGCTATCCAACACTTTCCCTACTGTTGCACTCTCAGGAGTGGGAATAGTATTTTTTACCACTACGCTATCCAACACTTTCCCTACTGTTGCACTCTCTGGAGTGGGAATAGTAATTTTTACCCCTTCGCTATCCAACACTTTCCCTACTGTTGCACTCACTTGAGTGGGAATAGTAATTTTTACCCCTACGCTATCCAACACTTTCCCTACTGTTGCACTCTCTGGAGTGGGAATAGTAATTTTTACCCTTACGCTATCCAATACTTTCCCTACTGTTGCACTCACTGGAGTAGGAATAGTAATATTTACCCCTCTGCTATCCAACACTTTCCCTACTGTTGCACTCTCTGGAGTGGGAATAGTAATTTTTTCCCCTCCGCAATCCAACACTTTCCCTACTGTTGCACTCGCAGGAGTGGGAATAGTAATTTTTACCACTACGCTATCCAACACTTTCCCTACTGTTGCACTCTCTGGAGTGGGAATAGTAATTTTTACCCCTTCGCTATCCAACACTTTCCCTACTGTTCCACTCACTGGAGTGGGAATAGTAATTTTTACCCCTACGCTATCCAACACTTTCCCTACTGTTGCACTCTCTGGAGTGGGAATAGTACTTTACTCCTTACGCCATCCAACACTTTCCCTACTGTTGCACTCAACTGGGGTGGGAATAATAATTTTAGCCCTCCGCTATCCAACACTTTCCCTACTGTTGCACCCTCTGGAGTGGGAATAGTAATTTTATCCCCTCCGCTATCCAATATTTTCGCTACTGTTTTAGTTAATGTAGTGTAAAATGTATTTTAAAAAGATTTTAAAAAATTTAATATTTTAATTTGTTATATATGTTTTTTGTTTTTAATTTATATTATTGGTGTATGTGTATATATATGTATTTATAATTTTAATATGTTTTTTAACAATTTATAAGTTATTAAAATAGTTATTTATAAATATTATTAAGTAAGTATATATATTATACTTTAGATATATATGTTTAATTTATTTTTACATTATATGTATTACTTATAATTTTAAACATTTTCTAATAATTTTAACTATGTTTTTTTTAATTATATGTATTATTTACTTTATTTTACATTATTTTTTTGACATTAAAAAAACGATATTTTTAACAACAATATTTTTAACAACAATATTTTATTTCGATATTTTTGTACTTTACCATTATGTAGATAGGACTTCGATATTCTGGACATCGATATTTTTGAGACGATATTTTTGTACCTCGATATTCTGACTGTCGATATTCTGTCAGTGATCCATAAGGATCAGCTGCACACCATAGTGTGTAGTCTAGCCAAATTTCATGGAAATACGACTAGGCATTTGACTGCTGCACATGAGTAAAAAGTCTAAAATAAAAAGGGATTGGTTCCCAAACGCATTTTAGGACACCCCTTTCATCTTTGCTCCCCCTTGATGAATCTCAGCAAAACTTTGCATCATACGGCAATGTAGAAAAATGAATATGTCGACAAAGTTTCGTGGAGGTTCATCAAATGGGTGCAAAGTTATTAGCAACCAAAATTCCAAGGAATTTCTATCTTTGGAAACCCTAATTATAACTACAGAGTGGTTACGCCACTTTGTAATGTATATATATTTATATATATATTTTAGCCGGACAGCATTTAAAATTTGATATTGTCAGAGAATACCACCCACTGCAATACGTAAGATGAGGTTACCAACAGCAATATCTGGAAAAGCTTTATCAATATAAAATGCCTTCAAATGGCTAAAGAAATAGCAGCCACAGCAACAAGCGTCAACAAGCACAAAGGAAATACCTACAGCTATAAATTTCCCAAAGACATCATGAATTAATATTCAAAGATCAGACTTAAATATATTTTGGATTTTCAATCATTTTGTTTTGGAATATCAGCTTATCACTGTCTCAAAATACACATATTTCCTATCAAATATGCCCCTTTAATTTTGGGTAAAACCACCACAAGAACATCTCATCTTTTTAAAATACACTATATGACTTGTAGAGTGGGGTTTGACAAGTGGCAAATTTCCATGTCTCCTTGCGACTTTGCTACATTGAGCGTGAAGATAGGTGGTCATGGTGGAAGTCCTGCAGGCTGTCACCGTATGTGTTTGTGTGTAAGCATGTGGCTCTGCCATTGCTTTGGTTCCTGCCACTTTAAAAGATGTGTAGTGCTGCCTTCTTTAATTTGGCTAGACTGTCTGAATTACATACTCTACACTTCGGAGAGTTACTTCTACGCTACTAGTGAGCTACCCAAAGCTTAGCTCCTGAGCTACCTGTTGCAGACTACTGGACTAATGCAAAACCAACCTAAGGGGCTCAAAATAACAACAGTCTACAAAGGATATGAAACCAATCATTCAATCTGTCCTTAATATGAAGGATACGAAGGAGAAGGGCCACATGCGGCTTACTTTAAAATTAGTCCATCATTATGTCAAAAGCGAGGGTCCAGGATACTAAGATAAAATTCTGACTCAGCCATCCATCAGTATTCACTAATCATGTTATAACCTGAAATGTGCCAATATGAGTTCAACAGGTACACAAATGCCTGATCAGGACCAGACCAGGTGCTGGACTGACAGTACAGCATGGTGTACAGCATGGTTAGGACTGAATGTCATGGTTGCCAACAGCACCATCCGAGTGTCTCGTCATATGGGCTTTAAAAATAATTTTTTCTGAGATATTTTCTCATCCAGAAGAGAATCAGGATTTGTCAGGTTCCCATCCTAAGAAGACCCATCAATAAAAAGTTTGCAGTCGAAACACATCGATATCCCATTCAGGGACCCATGTCGCCTTAGATTAGATTAAACAAGCGGAGCAAAATAAAGACTTCGAGGAGTTTGCCCATTGTCCCTAAGGATTTGTTGGTCTTCACTCCACTGGCACATAGTGAATAAAATGGAAACTATTTTGTCACCATCAAACGCCTCCCTTGTTGCCACTTTTAAAAGTCATCAGGCTGGTGTTTTGCCAAAAGATATCCCTGGTCATCCTTCACATTATTGTTGAAGCATTGGAATCCCACTTGAAGTCGTACACTCCTTTCACTTGTGATTGTTTTCCATGTTGTTGCCATTTTTGCAACGTATTAGAGTGAATGCTGCTTTTTTTCTTGCAGTGTGGTTGTGTTTTTTGTTTGTGCCCAGTGATTCGTTAAAATTGTTTGCTCAATGAAGAATAAATATTGTGTAATGCTATTTGGAAGAAATCATTTTTCCTTTGGAATGACTCTTTGGGGCCGATTCCGATCTCGGCCGGTAGGGCACCGAATCGGATTCGGCTTAACCGGATCCGATTCGGAGCCCTCTTTCCCGACCGATTCGATCACGCAACGTCCGGCCGAAGCGAGTAGTGCGATGCGTGCCGCGAGCAGCCCGACCGACTCGCGCCGTCCGGCTCGAAAGAGCAGTCGGAGCCGCACTTTGGTGGTCCGTGTCGGACCCCCTGTATGCGTAGCCGCGCGAGTCGCACACAGTGGGGACCCATGGGTCCCCCTACCTGTGCATGTACGCCGCGAGTCGCTCTGCCGAGGCGCACTCCGCTGTAGGGGGCACCCTTGTTCGCTCGCACCCATTGGGTCAATGTGAGCCCGCGCACGCGTTGTACGTCCGGCTCCCATTGACTCAATGGGAGTCCTACCGACTCGAGTCCGATTGCATGCGTGCGCATCGTATCTCGCTCTCGGTCGGACTGCCAGAGTCCGATTCGGCCGGAATTCTCTCCGGTCCGGCTCGGTCGGAGAGATTTCCGGCCTGAATCGGAATCGGCCCCTTTGTCTTTGTTCTACACTTAAACATGTAGTGCACATTTACAAATTTTTATGTGGATAAGGCCAACATTTGTTGACGTAGATAAACTAAACAAAATATATTAAAACGTGTTTAGTTATAGCAGTGAGTATTCTGCCCAAGCAAGGAACAGGCCTCGGCTATACACAACAGCAAACTATTATTTTCTGTTGTGTGCGCTTTTTCCTCTTGGTAGCTTAGAATGTGCACCTTTTCCGAACACGTTTTATATTTCACGTTTGCATGCTGTTTATTTCTCGTGCTTTTGCACTGCAGTTCTGAAAAGACAATAAAAGTGTGAATCTGTTGCCAAATCCAACCGTGCACCCCTGAAATATGTTTGATTTTTAGACCTACGGGTCATTTCTCTCACAGCAGCATCTCGACAAAAGTTATATGGTTTTTGGAGGTTTTGTGGGCAACCTATTTAAACAAACACACAATTTCAAACACTCATGTAAATTGCCTAATTACATCATCCAATATGCACTTATTGTGTTGACCGTGGGTGTTCTGTGTAGTTATATAGATAACATCTGCTCAGGAGTCAAATAGGGTGCACGTTATTAATTGTAGTAGAAGCATGAATGAGGAAACTAGCTATTTATGGGTGATGGGCACAGCCCCTGATGAAGAAATTGCCATGACTATTGGAGGGCTGCAGGCATTTTAAGGCTGCTCATAATTACTTCCATATGGTGTTTCTATGTACCTTTTGAACTGTTTAGGGACAGTTTTTCCCTTACCTCGTTTATTTCTTATCTGTTATTTTTAATAAGGATTGTTTCTATTAATTACTGTAATTGTCTATTAAGTGAATACTGAAAGTTTGGTCATATTAATTATTCCTGTGTGACTCATTTGCTTACCATAACAAAATGACAATTGAATGAAAATTATGAGAGGGTGACTTTGAGGCAGAGTGAGGTAAAAACCGATTTATAGATTGAAAAAATATTGTATTTGGTGACCAGAAAATAAAGTTGCATACAACATCAGATTGGGAAATGTGGTTGTTGAGATAACAAACGTTCAGAATCTAATCTGCATTTATTACTGATCAGTTGAGAGGAAGGGTTGTGTATGAGAGATTACGGTCTTCTCAGTTACACAACACATTATGGGGAGAAGCGATGTAAAAATGCCGCCAAAACAAAAATACGTGTATCACCTATCAGAGTAAGATAACTTTCTGCTTAAACAACCACTGTTTGTTTGCCCTGAACCAAGGTAACCATTCACGCAAATGGTTTGTCACATTTGCGATGGCCAAATTACCAATTGCAAATAAGTGACTGCATTTTTTGTAGCTGCAGGTCCCTAAATTGACGCCTGTGCAGATACGGGGTTAGGCCACGAGCCCAGGTTTTGTTCTCCCTTTGTGACCAGACTTTCAAACATAGCACCAGACGCAGCTGCTTTTTTAAGATGTACTGACTCTCAAAAGCCAAAAGGTTAGTAACGTGACCTTGTGATGTCAATACAATTCTACCCCATCCATTCACCCACATCATCCTTGAAAGCAGCATGTGTACTGCTCAGCTAGGGGTAGAAATGCCTTCCCATCACTGCTTGAGCAGTGGAATGATAGAACTTGTATTCTGCAGTAACCCTGGGGCAGCTCAGGACAGTTGTGGAGGACTGGAGATGAAATAAATACAGAAATCTATGCCTGTCACACCCAGGGCCGGACTGGCCATAGCGGGCACCGGACGTTTCCCCGGTAGGCCGCTAGGGTGGGGCCGGTTTTGGGCCTTGGGGGCTGCTTTGTTACCGGGGTCGGCAACATCGGCCCCTGTAACAAAATCGGCCGAAACCGGCCCTCGCAAACTGCTCGCCTGCACTCCCTTTCACCCCATGGGGGGCCGGCTGAGCAGTTTGCCAGGGCCGGTTTCTGTTCCCATTCCGGCCCTGGTCACACCTTCACAGATTGTGTGCTTGGGTCAGATGTGTCTGCTCAATAGTTTGCATATGGACAGCATATTTGCTCAGGTGCAAATATATGTTGTGAATTATTACTCATGCAAAATGCGCTTTTCTTCCTTCTGCTGTACCGCCTAGCTCATCGTTTTTACATTGAAATGGGTGTATGCATCGTGTGTCGCTAGCACTAGGTATATAGAGCTATACCATGATCTCAGATCTTGTCAAGTGGCATAATTACCAGTCTAGATTACAATTTTACTTATTAACAAAATCAGATCATGCCACACAGAATCCCAGAATTCTCCAAAACTCGACCCCACAAAATTGAGACCCTCTTCAGTCATAGGTCAATCCAATCCCATTAAAAACAATCATTGAACATATCACATACACTTTTAACTGTGTATTCTCTGAAACGTATAATGTCATGAACATTTCAGTGGCTCATCTAGGAGCCTCAAGGAAGAAGAGGGCAGCAGAGAGACACTAGAGATGCACTGTAAGGAAATGCCTTTTTTTGCATGATCACCCTCAAAGTTTTGGACTGAAGCTGCTGGTTTTTTGAGTCTGAGAGTGCACTGAGGCCTGCGAACCAGGCTTCAGTGCCAGTGTTCTAACCCTTTACAGTGTATGTTGAATTGGCTGCCCCCAGTTGGCATAAATTAACTTACTTACAAGTGCCTAGTATGTAGTCCTAAGGGTACCAAAGGCTTATAAATTAAAATGTCCAACACTGATTATGCCACCCTGTGTGTGACAAAGCACAACATGGCTACCAGCCTGCCACTGCAAACTGGAAAAGCAGTTTTAATACTGCCAGTTCGACTTTGCCATTTAAACCAATGATAAAGCCCCCACATACCTTAACAATATATATGTCTCCTCTAAGGAAGGCCAATCAGGCCCAACAAGGATCTGCATTTTGTTAAGTAACACATATACTTTTAATATGTCCTAACAGAAAAACCCTAAATTGTCATTTGTTGTGGAGAAACAGGTGACCCCATTGGCTAATGCAGAGTTACACACTGACGCTTTAGCTGTGCTAGCTTCTAAATTGGACCACAGAAATGGTTACTTCAAGGTATCAAATTAATCGTGGCATTAAACCCGACTTGATGCCCAAGTAAAATTTAATGTCAGTTTTACAGAAAGGCAACTTTTAGAAAGTTGCCACTGTGATGGCCAGTTTTTCCAGTGGCCATCCACAGCTGCTGGCCACCAGACAGCCTTCTGCCCTCCTGGGGAAGCGTGTAAATGACGAATAGGGCATGTCAAAGACACCAGTGACAGTGACAATGAGGATCCCTTGTCAGAAATGAAAGATATGATTCTAGTGTTCACGGAAAGTGAAATCAGGACCAGTGATCCCTCAGAGTGTGTAGACCCCTATGCCAACATACTGGTAGGAGAAAAGAAGTTGCGTCTTCTCGTGGACTCAGGTTCATGCATCACTATGATTTCCGAGTCACTTTTTACAGCTAATTGGGGTGAAAGACAGTTATTGCAGGCAGATCGTGCTCCTGTGTCCTACGAAGGGCATAAGATCGATCTCCTAGGATATTTTGAAGACATCATGGAGTTTAAAGGTAGGTGCATTCAAGGAAAAATCTATGTAGCCATGCAAGGTTTGAATATTTTAGGGTGGTTTCACCAGGGTTTGTTCGACATGATGTTGTGTCCTGGTGCCAAAGAACAGGTTTTAGCTATTCGTGATTCCACCCAGGTTGAAGAACTATTGAACAACTTTCCCAAAGTTTTCTCCGGTGAACTGGGAAAAATAAAAGACTTCAAACACAAAATTAAAGTGAGAGATGGTGCGATTCCCGTAAAACACAAGTTGAGAAGCGTACCGTTCAGCATCAGAGAGGATCTCGAGAAAGAACTCATGACATTGTGCAACAGAGGAGTTATCGAACCCGTTGAATCCTCAGACTGGATATCTCCACTTGTCATAGCGCCAAAAAGAACAACGAACTCAGAATTTGCATTGACTTGCGCAGGTCTAAATAAGGAAATATGGGTTGACTCCCACCCTCTACCTAACATCTCCGAAATGTTGGGCATGGTTACGGAGCTAAGTTCTTTACCAAACTCGGCCTTGCTTCCACATATCACCAGGTTGAACTCGACAGAGATTCACGCCATCTCACTGCGTTCAACTCACCTTCAGGCATGTTCCAATCCTGTTGTATGCCATTTGACTGGCTTCGCAGCTTCAGTTTTTCAGCGCTCATGGTCAATCTTCTTAAAGGGATCAAAAATGTCGCCATCTTCCAAGATGACGTCCTTATACACGCCATTGACCAGTCAACACATGATGAAACATTGCATCAAGTTCTATCCACATTTCAAGAGCATGGGGTTGTCCTCAAACGTGACAAATGCGAGTTCTCCAAAAGCTCGGTAGAATACCTTAGTCACACAATCTCGAGTGCTGGTGTAACACCCAAACTAAGTCTGGTTCAAGCCATTTTGGACGCATCTCCTCCCAACGACAAAACAGGAGTGAAGTCATTACTAGGATTGACTGAGTTCTATTCTCGTTTCATTCCTGATTATGCTACGAAAGTACGCCCCATTTCCAACTTATTAAAACATGAAACTGTTTTTGCATGGGAGGAAGAATGCAGAAACGCTTTTGATTGGCTAAAAACACAACTCACCAAGGTCGAGGCGTTGAAACCTTTCAACCCATCAGTACATTGCACATTAACTGTCGATGCCAACTGTTACGGTCTTGGTGCTGTCCTGACCCAACAGATGGGCACCCAAGAACACACAATAGGCTTTGCAATTAGGGTACTAAGAGACACAGAATCACACTACTCAGTCATCGAAAAAGAACTACTTGCTTGTTGGTGGGCCATTGAAAAATTCAAATGCTACCTATGGGGCAGGAATTTCACCCTATAAACTGACCACAAACCTTTAGAAGCCATCTTAGGGAACACCAGCTATCGCAACACCACGCCACGCATAGCCAGACTTGCTTCAAAGCTCCTCCAATTCCATTTTGACATTGTACAACATCCCGGGTGGGAAGAATGTACGTGCGTGATGCTCTTTCACGCTTGCCTCCCATTCCTAAAATGCCAGAGGTTAGCGTAAAGACCCAATAGCGATGATGAACTTGAGGACTGCATAGTTGCTGCTGTAGAATTACAACACATTTGTTCTGTAAGTGAAAACGATTGGAATGCTGCCATGCACACTGATGAGACATTGAAATGTGTTAAAAATACATTGCCGAAGGTTGGCCTAAAGAGAAGAGTTTAAATGTTGATGTACAACCTTATGTAAAAATCTGTGATGAATTATCTGTTGAAGATGGGCTTATCTTCAGGCTAGAAAAAATTGTACCTCCTTTGACTCTCAGGAAAACCCTCTTGACCAAAGCTCACGAAGGACATCTGGGCGCTACACTCACCAAACGCAGAGTACGTGAATACTTCTGGTGGCCCCAAATGGACAGAGACATTGACACTTTGGTCCAAGATTGCAACCATTTGTGCTGGTAGTGACAAGACTCTCTACGCCTCTCCAACCCACCCCTCACACCCATTCCCCTTCCTGACAATCCCTGGGAAAAACTGGGTATCGACGTACTGGGTCCCTTCCACACCTTATACCATCAGACTCGGTTCGCCATAGTCTTAGTTGACTTATTACTCGAAATGGCCGGAAGTCAAATTTGTAGCCAAAGTTGACTCCAAAGAAATCCTCGACTTCATGAAAGAGGTTTTCATGCGGGAGGGATTTCCCAAGACTGTCATTTAGGACAATGGTGTGCAGTTTATATCTGCTGATGTTGAAGAATTCCTCAGAGATTCTTCAATTAACCACCTCAAAAGCTCTCTTTATCATCCTCAAACTAATGGGCTAGTAGAGAGACTTAATGGAGTCATTGGGGACTGTATACGGTGGGCTATTTCTCCCAACAAGGTTATACCTACGGCTGTAAGAACCATGCTTTGGTTCTACAGAACCACGCCGCACACATCCACAGGCGTTTCTCCTTTCAAATTACTCAAAGGCAGGAAGGCTTGCTCTGATTTTAGACCAGCATGGATGTCTAAGTTGTTCAAACGTAAGACCCCTGCCCACGAGCTTGATGTCATGGTTAGAAATAAAGTTAGCGACGTACAATCCAAACAAAAGACATATTTTGACTCAAGGAAAAATGTCTCCAACAGTAAGTTCGCAGTAGGTGACATGGTGAAAATTAAGAAACAAAGTTTTGTAAGGAAAGGTGACTCCAAGTTCAGTGAACCTGTTTGTATTGATAAAATTTGTGTCAGTGCTGTTCGTGTCAATCAGCGGAATTGGTGGAACATGAACAAGATTGTTAAAGTCAATGACAAGGTTTGTGAAAGACCGACCCAATGTTTTGATACGGTCTCAATGCATCCCTCTGGTGCAAGACACAGTGATTTGGATGTTGTTAATAACCTCTTGTTTCCCCCAGGAGGAGTGGCAGAGATGTCAGACTGCCTGCTAGGTTCAGGTAATTTTTTCCCCACTCTCTCTCTCTCGTTCCTTTTCTCTCTCTCCCTTTCTCTCTCTCTCTCTCCTTCCTTCCTTTTACTCCTGCTTCTTTTTCTTTCTTTAAGGGAAAGAGATATATGTAGTGTGCTGTCCTCGCGTGCCCCTCGCGCGTGGACTTTCCATGGCGTGCTGTCTCGCGCTGCCTGTTGGTGCGCGAGCCGCTTGAGAGATGACAGTTGGTAATGACAGTTGAGCACAGTATTACGGGGACAGCGCCATGCTTGCACGCATGGCTGCGCGCCGTCTGTGGGATCATATCAGCTGTACTTGAATAAACAGAACTTACCGACACGTCTGTGTCCTGTCATCACTACAGACTGCCTCTGAGGGAGGTGTTATTTCAACCTCGCAGGAAGCCACACAGGGTGTTGGCCCAAAAGGCGAGCTTCAAAGGAGAAGTTACCCTTGATCTGCAAATGGCAGCCACACTTGAGAGGGGCTGCTTCTTTATTAAGGTAGATGGACTGGCAGCATGAATAGAGAGGGAAAACCAATAGTGAAACTGGTTTTTCCATGGGCGTGTAGCCCACAGGCAGCCACACCAAGCTCCTCACACCAAGAGAGGGCTTCAGACATCTTGGGAATGGGCAGAATTGTGCACTCTGGGATTGCTAAGATGCCATACATAGCCAGAAGTTGTCATAAGGTGGGAAGGAGCCTGGTAGCTCATTCGCTATTGACCCCAGGGCACTTTCTGGGCATAAATATGATACCAGAGGCACCCTGAACCTCAGATCACATTTGGACTGGAGAGAGGACCACAGAAGGACTGCACTGCTGACCAGTGGACCTGATGAAATGTTACACCAGCCACTGGACTGCACCTTCTGCCGCTTGGGCTAGTGAAGATAGGACTGGGCTTCTGGTGCCTGCCTCCAGGAAAAGTCGATCCAGATTCCCAGATGAAAAAGGTGAACTCCAAGAGTCAGTCAGCTGCCTCCCTGTTCCTGCACCAGCGTCATATAAATTGAAGTAAGCTATTCTAGCTTGTCAGTAGCCGCTTTTGCGAATTTGCCACTGACCGCTGACGTGCAGCCAAGAAGACCACCCCTCGATGCTCAAAATTTGCACCAAAGTCTGCTGGACCCAGGAGAGTCATCAGAATGAAGGTTGGTCACCAAAGGATACTAACCCTCGCCAAAAGATACAGCTGTACTTGCTGTGACTGGAGAGCAGTAATCCCAGCGTTGTCGGGCTTTTGCTAGCTCAAAGAGGACTTTGAGAGCCGCCGATCCTTGTGGCCCAAGTCACCCCACTTCACCCGTGGATCAGGGAATAACTCAAGGAATGCCCCCGTTGACAGTAAAACACCCAGACCATCTTTCAGCATTCTCAGTATCCTGTATACTCAGCATTAACCCTGGGCGTAGTGGGCGTAGCGAGGCTACGCGGAGCGCCACGGAGGTTAAAACAATCTCCGCACACTCCGCATAGCTCACATGACGTAGTTACTGCCCACCCACCCTATAATAACACAGGAGCTTAAAACACTTAAAGTAAAACGCTTACTGAGGTGGCGCCCCGGGCTGCCCTCTTCCTCCATCGCGACTTCTTGATGACAACTGCGCAAGCGCGAGTGCTCGCGCATGCGCATCGAGGAAGAGGGTAGCCCGGGGACGCCGCAGCTCAGGTAAGGCGTTTTTAATACTTTAAATTGTTTTTAAGCTTCTATAACTATTTTTAATAGGCGGGTGGGAGGCGGGGCTGGTGGTCAACTCGCTCCGCGGCAGAGTGTGTGGGGTGCTGCCTACTCCACCTATTCGCGAAGCGCGGAGTAGGCAACACTCCGCACACTCCGTGGGTGGAGCGGAGCTCTCCGCCCACGCTTACTCAGCATCAGGACCACTATATTGAAGTTTATGGCCGTCCTTGCATACAGTGTGGAACTGGACTCAAGACTGCTTTGGAATCTAGGTAACTGTCCATATACTCCTCATTGCCCCCCCTGACCCTCTCCCAGTTGGAACTGGTTGCTCAGTCTGGGCCGGACACTTTGGACTAAAAAGCTGAGATTTAAGTTTTACTTTAAAGTCTCTGGAGCCTTGTGGTTGATTTTGTTAATTTTGGCGGTATAAAACTTATTTAAAATTAATCTATTTTTATAAATTGGTATCCAATTTCTTTTGTGTTAGGTGACTTTCTCATTCTGTTGTTTGGTGCATCTAAATGCTTTACACTTGTTCCTTTGTTTAAGCCTTGCTGCTTGAAGCCACAGCTACCCCGGGTTGAGCAAAGGTTTTGCAAACGAGGCTGACTGGACTCCAAGGTGGTTTTGTGAGTGTATTGCATGGTGATGTCACAGAACCACACCATATAGCACACCACAATCCCCACACACCATTATTCACAAATTTCACCAAAACACCACTCTCAATCCTAGATATGATTTCCTTTGTTCCACATCTCTCAGGTCACAGTCACTCCCTCCTCACAAGCACACCAAGAATGACCCCATGCCTCCAGCCACCTTTCATTTAGTTTGTATCAAGACCCAAAGGAAGGCTTTTGATGAATCAACTTGCACAAATAAGAATTTCTGCTCCTTCTACTACATCCGCTACTGCAGAGAAAAGTACACTAATGCAGTCACATCTTTTGCTGTCAGTTCCTGTTTAATGCCTGTGAGAAACTGCGTTGTTGGTTGAGGGGGGAGAAACCATACTCAAGCAACAGCCACAATCCTTGTCAGGGTGAACCACACAAAGTCACTAAATTAGCCTGTGCTAAACCCTCTGGTAGCCTGGTACAAAATCAGTCAGGCTTACCTTGGATGCAATGTGTAAAGTATTTGTGCAGAACCAAGACAGGAGTAAAGTTGAAACAAAGCACAATAAAAATCACACACCAATTAAGAGAAATAGAGTACATTTTAATAAAATATATGTCAACAGAATAACAAATATTTAATTAGTAGAGCCAGAGTTATGAATTTTCAAAGTTGTAAGTGTAAAATAACACCTAAAAGAGCATAGCGCCAACCTCAAACATCTAGTCACACAAGACTGGGCCAAGTTGAAAATTATGGCTGCCCATGTTCGAGCGCGGGTCACATGCATGAAGTGGACTGGGCCCGGTCTCCGCTTACCTTCAGACTTAGAAGACAGTTTGAAGAGAAATGTTTGTGAAGGTAAGAGTTCAGTGGGGCAAGACAGCTGGCAGTGTTTAAGGAGGAGGCGCCATCCTCGTGGAGCTGCTGGATAAAGTCAAGGTAAAGATTCTGAAGTTCAGACTTAGGGCCTGATTATGAGTTTGGTGGCCATGCCAGCACCCTGCAGGAAGACCACCAAACCCAAAGTCAGACTGCCCGCCATATTACGAGTTTAATTCTGGTTGGCAGTCCTTGCTGTGATGATATTACGGCGGTGCGTATCTAAGGCACATAGGACCGACGCAGCCCGTTCCTGCACGATATGGAATGCACAATGTCGTACATTCCATAGTCTGCAGGAACTGGGGGTGCAAATGCATAGGAGGGCACAACATGTGCCCCCCTGCATGTACCCCTGGCCCAAGAGTGGCAGGAGGTCCTGTTAGGGCCCCCTTAGTTTCCTCACCGCCACATGGATGTGACAAAATGAAACTCACAATATACTCGGCAGTGTCGCAGCGACACCACCAGCATATTACTTTCTCTAACCACTGAGCCACCGCCGCAGAATAACGGAT
Source organism: Calotriton arnoldi (assembly GCA_963921515.1). Lineage (NCBI taxonomy): Eukaryota > Metazoa > Chordata > Amphibia > Caudata > Salamandridae > Calotriton > Calotriton arnoldi. Next base: position 68,673 of record CAWUFW010009986.1, on the reverse strand, counting down.
CCCCAGCGGTAGCAGCGGTCCAGTGGCGGTCCAACCGCCAAAGTCGTAATATGGTGGGTGGACCACTATTCTCACTGAGGCTGTAGTAGGGGTAATCAGGCCTATTCTCTTTTTTGGAAGTCAAAAATCTCTGGCAGGACAAAGCTGCAGGCTGTAGCCGATGCAGGCTCCAAAAGGCTAGATACCCCACATCTGGTTAGGGTGAGTTCTTTCTCTTCCCCTTTCAAGGCTCCAAACTGTCTGGGTGTGACAAAAGGTGGAACAGACCTGGTACCAGGTTCCTTTGTGCATGCAGGAGGCAAAGCCCTTTGAAGTGTAAGTGGTTCTGCGTACAGCTCCTCACCAGCCATCATGCCACGATGGCCCATCCTGTCCATACATAAGCCCCCTTTGTCCATCCAAATTTGACCCCTTTTTTTATTAAGTCTCTGAATCGACACACAATTTTTGTGATATCCTTGACAAATGTAGAATTTTTCTCAGCCAAAACGAGAAAATATCTCCCTAGCTCTTTCTCTATGCAAATTCAGTTTAGTTCAGATCCCATACTTAGTTGTTGTTAACTCCAGATATGCTATTAAACTCTTTTTGAACTGACACTTCCCTTTTTTCACTATGAGCCCATTTGTTCCAACCTCACCAATGCCTCAAACAAAACTGTATTATGTTCTTCTACCGTCCTCATTAACTAATGGGTCATCCAGGTAGGGCGAGACTCTCTATGCCCCTTACAACCTATTCTTCATAAGCTATTGAAAAAATGCCACTGCTTATGCCACCTCGTAAAATGAATCACCTAAGTCTAAAAGTCCCTAACGGTGTCACAAACAAAATAAAATGTTTGGATTCCTCATGATGCTTAAACTGGTGATAGGAAAATGTAAGATTCATCACGCTGCAAAGACTTATTTGACCCGAAAGTGACAGAGCTACTGAAATATTTGGGAAGTGTCTATACTCATTACTCCTCTGTCCTCACTTTCTTTTTCTTTTATAGTAATTATAGCAGATGAACACTTTTTGTTTACTTAGAGGGGCATGGTCACATCACATAAGTTCATGTTCGTACATTTCTCTTCTACAGCCATAATATACATTGTGCCCTAGTAACCCAAAGGGTGTGTGCTCCTGCTTTGTGCACCATGGGGCACAATGGTATTACAGAAAGGGCTGTAGATGCTTGGGCATCCTCTTCTGTAATACTGATAGCACTGGTACACCACACTGAGGCTATTATGGGGCAGATGGACCAGAAACATAACCATCCTAAGTCACTGAACACACATGAGATAACCACTATTCATAAGCCATCTGTATTTGGAGTTCTGTCACTACCAATGCTTGGTAACTACAAAAATATGAAACAATTGGGAAAATTTTCCCTTTTGTCTACAACACATTTTTTTTTAATAAATGGAATAAAACAAAAAGAATAGCTCTGCGACGATGAATATACCATTCTTTTCTCAGTATCTACACCTTGGATTTGATGACAATTCTTTGTTCATCATAACTTCCTCATACATCTATGAGATAACAGTTTGCTGTCTCTGAATAGATACAAAAAATACACCAATGGCCCCGGTTGTGTTCCGCAACGGTCAGCCATTTTATAGACACTGAGCGTACTAGTTTCTTTTAGAGAGACACGTGTGCGGAAGTCACCCACTACGCGTCTGTTTGAAAAAGCCTCCCCGGGACACACACCGGTAAGATGCGGTCTCCGGGGATCAAATTAGGCAAAAAGGCTGAGGACGGCCTTGATGAAGTAAGTGAGAAGGGCGGGTGCATTATGAAGTTATTTCGCCACATATAGTGGTAGCGAAACTACCCACCACGAGGGAGGCCCCCTTTTTCCTCTATGGAATCAGACTTTTTCCACAAAACTAATTTAACGCTGAAGACAATGATTTTCTTCTTCTTGCAGGGTGTGACTACAGGCCCCCTCCTCCTCGGCAAGACCATCACGCACTAGTACGGCGTCTTTAATGTATGTAATTTTGTATAAGTGTTTGTTTTGTCTTGTGATGTACCGCCACCATCTTTAGCCACTGTAGGAAATTATAGGCAGTGGGTTTCGCATGCATTTTTACACACAGTGTGATCACTTAATCTACATGTTTCTAACGCACTTCCACAGTAGGGTGTTCACATCATTACTTTTCACATGAGAATCAAGATATATCAGCCTATGGCTGACAGATTGTTTTTAAACTCTCCACTCTTTTTTCTTGTTAAAGATACGGAGTGACGTTACAGGTTACATTAATATAAATCGTATGTATGTTATGTGATTTTGCAGGGCATGCTAATTATTTTGTTCCTATTTAGGGACATTAAGGAGTGGCACCAATAGGAAATGGTTTCCTGTAGGTCCTGACGAAGAGCCAATAGGGGTAAGGCTCAAAACATGTTGACCAATCGGAAGAGATAAACTCATTGTAAACTATTTCTTCCAACAGAACCCCCTGATTTTAACCATACCAGCTAGAGGCAAGAATAAAGTAGGGGTCCTACTATTCAGGTATTTTTAACTTGATAGCACTTACTTTACACTCCCCTCACATACACTGTCTTTATCACAGACGTTATTTCTGAGTGCTCCCTCGTATTCGCTTGGTCGTACCACGCCTCTATCCGCCGCGGATCGGGATGAACCCCAATGATGAAGCATGCCACTAAGGGGCAACCCTGGTTTTCTAAGAAAAACTAAGTTTTTCTAACGTTTCTATCGCGGTGGAGAATATACCATTTTCTAAGCTCTTCCCCTGCTTGTTTTTTTTATTGTTGAGTACATACTATCGAGGAGGGTGAACCCAGTTTTTCCTCTTCCTCCCCGCTTTTTCTGATAAAAAGTTAACATTACAAAGTTATCTTTCAAGCTAATTTTATAGGTATTTTCAAAAAGAAATTTCCAAGGTGGGCTTTTCTTCTAGAAAATAAAAAAATAATGACTCTATCACCATGGGAGCTGTCTTTCCTGGCAAGGGGGGCATTAAATAGTTTTCATTGCCCCTTACCACCAGGGCTTGCCTGCCACGACGGGCAATGAAATGACATGAATGTCCTCCCATCTAAATAACCAATGGTCCACTCACATTTAAATTGGGTGGGCAGACCGTTATCTTGGTGGTAAGGATACTCCGTCGCCATTGCGATACAGTATCCTTATAGGCAAGGTATAAATTAGGCCCAAAGAAATCAATAATACTTTGGTTAGGCATAACTTCTTTCTACAATTTCGATTGGCGAGGCCACCAAATCCTTTGATGTAATCTTCTTCTCCTGTGTGTTCTCATCCTTGTGCTGATGTCATATATGAGTAAGTGTGCTGAACAGGGTTGCATGCTGTTGAGGTGCAGGGTTTAATGCAGACTGCCTACATTTTCATAGACCACAGTGAGCATCTTCATCTCTGGATTGGGTGTTTGGACTCTTCTGTAGTATATTCCATATGTAATGGATCATCCCTAATTGTTTTTGCTTTCTAGGCCTCTAAAATTTGGCTGCTCCTGTGCTCTGAAGACTGCTAATTAGCGGTAAGTGGAATGTTTCACTACGCCCTCGGAAGTGGTTGAATTTTGGTCACTACGCATTACTTCCAGGCAAAATCCTCCAATCGCCAAGTGGAAGGGTTTTTCTCCAGAAAATGTGAGCTGGTGAGTGTGAGCGAGATTTGGTGTCCCCAAATGTAATTTTGTAATGCAGGCAGTCTTGAGGGGTCGCAGTCAGAGGGCTGCCACTCAAGTAGATTTGCTGCAGATCGAGTAGATTTTCTACTCGGACGGACGCAAAATCAACTTGAATGGTTGCGCTCTCTTGCGTAACACATGTCGCCATTCAAACTGATTGTTCAACGTTGCTCATGATTCCAGCGCTACATTGCAGTGCGAGCTGCATATTTCTCGCCTGTTGGCAGATCTCTGTGTAATCTTGCAGAGTTTTTATGTAACTCTGAGGAATTCGGTGGAGTGAAACTCTGCGAGTTTCTCCCACCCATACTGCTAATCAGACCTGGAGATGTCCCTGGTAGTGGATTTTTAGTATTCTGATCTACTGGCACAGAAAGCATTGACACCTACCTATCAACAACTGTGAGTTCACCCACCCAAACTGCTAATCAGACCTGGAGATGTCCCAGATAGTGGCTTTTTAGAATTCCGATCTATTGGCAGAGGAAGCATTGACACCTACTTATCAACGACTGGGGAACCCAGTTTACGGATATGGCTTTCAGGTCAAAATAGGCTTTAGTTATCTGCTGATCATTTGCTTGAATGGCTAAAGCCTTTTCTCTCAGAAGGGTTTTATTTGGAGAAGACCTGCAAGTTCAGACAGAGCTACTGGGCTATGAGGGATTCTGAGATTCTGAATTATCTGGAAAAACAGGAACCCTAAATGGACATTGTTGAACCTGACAGTATCTGCAGGGTCACCCCCAAACTTTTTGCCTTCAACCCTCCTGTCTTCTGAACCCGTTTCTGTTGGCTTTTAGGACTCTGTACACTTTACCACTGCTAACCATTGGTAAAGTGCGTGTGCTCTCTTCTTTGAACATCGTGAAATTGGCTTATACCCAATTGGGACATTTAATTGACTTGTAAGTCCCTAATGAAATGGTACAGGGACTGTAAATTAAATTCTACTAGTGGGCCTGCAGCACTTATTGCGCCACCCACTTAAGTAGCCTTTTTAAATGTGTCTCTAGCCTGCCATTGCAGCCTGTATGCAGTTTTTAAACTGCAATTTCGACCTGGCACAATAAACCTTTTGCCAGGCCTAAACCTCTCTCTTTAATACATATAAGTCACCCCTATGGTAGACCATAAATAGCCCATAGGGCAGGGTGTGTTGTGTTTAAAAAGATGGACATGTACTTTTAAGTTTTGCATGTCCTGTTAGTGGAAAACTCATAAATATGTTTTTCACTACTGTGAGGCCTACCTCTCCTATATTAACATTGGGCTACCTTATTACATTTAATAAGTAATAACTTTTGATTGGCAGCAGGTAGGAAAGCCATGTTTGGTGTCTGAGGAATTGTTCTTTAAAACCCTCTTTAATGTAAAAGTCAGATTTTTAAGTCACAAATCTGAAAATGCCACTTTTAGAAAGTTGGCATTTTCTTCTCCTGTTTGGTGCCTGCAGCTTGTTCCTGGGTCACATGACTAGGTCTAGTTGGCATTTGGCCTTGAAGTATTCCTCCCAGACAGCATCACAATAGAGGGTCTGGATGTTGGCAAGATACACCATCTCTGGCAGGGTGGTGGGGCAGAGCTGTCACCCACCACACTTGCACTTCAAAGGCACTGGTCCTGCTCACACACAAGCCTATTGTGTTCCCAGACAGTCTGGGGCCAGGACAGGGAGGTATGAGATTCCAAATACCTCTGTAGGAGGAAAACTCTAGAAGCACATGATAATTTAGTCATTGTTTGTGGTTCACCCTGACAAGGATTATGGCTGTTACTTGAGCGGGCTTTCACCCCTCTCAACCAACAATCCAATTTCTCACAGGTGTGAAAGCTGGTTTGCTGCGAATTCCTGGGTTCTTCTGCGGAACCTATGTCTTGACAGCGTTGTGATGGGAATTTGACGAAGGCAAAAAGAACGATTGATGGACAGAATAATGGAGAATGTCAAATATTCACCCCAGTAGAGAGATCTGGGCCTAAATCCATGTTTTTTTTGTTCCCCATGCCATTCATGTTTAAACCCATCCATATGCAAATCAGTCTTGACCCTGCTCCCAATGGGAACAGTCCAGCCCGAACTGCCAGGCCAGGTCCTCCCTGGACTGGAAATAAGCATCCTGGGACCGATTTCAGGGTTTAATCCCTCATCAGACAGGCTAACTTGACTCCAGTGGTATGGAGAGCACGGAAACCACATCTGGACATACCCGTCCCACTCGGGGTGACAAATGCAAAAAGAACAATTGATGGACATAATGTTAAACAATGTCATACATTTACTGCAGTACAGGAATTTGACAAAGACACTGCAGTAGGTGAAATCTATGGCCCTTGAGAAAGATAATAAGTCCTGGTTGGCTCTTTGAAAGAGGCTAAGAAACCATTTAATTGTTTTCACATTTCCACATAAAGTAATGCAGTATTTTCCCCCATTATTAGTTGTTGTAATAAATTGGTAAATTCTTTATTTCTTATTGCATTAAGCTGTCCTTATAAATTACTGTGTGGGTATTTATTTTGGGGTGAGTGGGTCCAGTAATCCTGCTTCAAAGTGGGCACCAGGTATTAAAAAGGGCTGCCCAGCTGCCCTGCTGCCTGCCTGCAAGAGGGACTGCTCTGCTGCCCTGCTACCTGAGGAAGAAGAACTGGACTTTTCCCTTGAACCCTGGACTACCAGAATGACTTCAAGGGCTAGTTGCCTGGCTTCCTGTTCTGGGCTACAGGGACACAACAAGCTCCAACACTCTTGAACCCTGGACCTGGACTCTGGCAGCTGTGAGTCGTAACCCCCCAAGTGGTGCCTCCCCTGTCCTGGACCATTGGAAGGGGAAATAAAGGTGCTCTGCCAGTCCAGATGTGGTCCCTATCAGAACCGATGCAACCAGACCCAGCCCTTGCAGCTCCTCATCAGATCCAATGCAGCAGGACACAACTCAATGCAGGAACATTCCTCATCGGAACCACCGCTGTACAGTGCAACGCCCCGCATCAAGGACATAAGGTACAATTCTCAGTGACCTAAATTCGTCCCTGTATCCAGCCTGCACCACATCGTGGTTAAGCACATGTTAATTTAGTGACTTTTTGTGGTTCACACTGACAAGGATTGTGGCTGTTACTGGAGTAGGCTTTCACCCCCCCTCAACCAACAATCCAATTTCTCACAGACATAAGCCGATGGTGTTATAGCTGGTTTGCTGCGAATTGCTGGGTTCTTCTGCGAAACTTAAATCTTGACAGCGTTCTGCTGGGAATTTGACAAAGACCCTGCAGTATGTGAAATCAATGGCCCTTGAGGAAGATATTAATTAACTGGTTTGATGAGTCCTGACTGATGTTTCTGGTTCAGGGAAAACTCCCTTTTTTGAGAAGGTCGAATCCTCCACCAGGACAAACCTGCACCCTGTATGTGACTGCATGGACTTTCGAGTTGGATGCAGGGAGTCTAAGTCCTGGTTGTCTCTTTGAGAGAAGCTAAGAAACGTTCTAACCATTTTTACATTTCCACATAAAGTAATGGAGCATTTCCCCCATTTAATAATTGATCCACTGCACATTGTTAACATTTTTTTGTAATAAATTAGTAAATTCTTTATTTCTTATTGCATTAAGCTGTCCTTATGAATGACTGTGTGAGTATTTTTGGGTGAGTGGGTCCAATAAACCTGCTTTTGGGCACAATAACGGGTATTAAGTTCATGCACTGTAAGCATGGGAATGTGATTCAGTTATTAGGGAATGATGTGAGGTTTTTATCTTAGATTTTTTGCTTGATTGCAATGTTCCCCTAGATAAATAGGCATTGCATGCAAATATTATGGGATTTCCAATACTCAGCATCCTCTTTGGGTTGCTTGATGTGATCCTAAAATTCCCATCCATAATTTGATGATATTTTGAACAAAATTGGCCTCTGGACCAGGTGGGCGATATATAAGAGCCTCAACAAAGGTGAATGTAAGGTTAACCTGGATGAAAGGAAAAACACTCAGGGGTCGATTCCGATTCGGGCCGGAAATTTCTCCGACCGAGCCGGACCCGGAGAGATTTCCGACCGAATCGGACCCGTGCAGTCCGACCGAACGAGGTACGATGCGTCCGTATGTTATCGGACTCGAGTCGGTCGGACTCCCATTGATGTCAATGGGAGCCGGTCGTACAACGCAGTACGCGGGCTCCCATTGACTCAATGGGTGCGAAGTCGGACAAGGGCGCCCGTACAGCGGGTATGCGGCGAGCTGATTCGTGCCGTACACGCACAGGTAGGGGGACCCATGGGTCCCCCCTGTGTGCGACTCGCGCGGCTACGGCGTACAGGGGGTCCGACACGGACCCCCAAAGTACGGCTCCGACAGCTCTTACGAGCCGGAGTGCGCGGCTCGGTCGGACTGCTCGCGGCGCGCATCGTACTTACCCGGCCGGGAAACGTCTCCATTGCGCGGTGCGAGTCGAGTCCGAGCGAGTCGGTCGGAGCGGTTCGAGCCGGGAGCGAGTCGGTCGGAGCGGTCGGGACGCCCGGACGAGTCGGTCGGCGAGTTTCGCATCGTACTCGCTCGGCCGGACCCGCGTACGGTTCGGTCGGGAAACAGGGCTCCGAATCGGATCCGGTAAAGCCGAATCCGATTCGGAGCCCTACCGGCCGAGATCGGAATCGGCCCCTCAGTCTTTGGAACTTGGGTCCTTTGACTGACTGAACAGGTAAACATTATGTGGTAAACAATTGCGATCCACTTTCCGATGGTAGGGGGGGTTCCGAAGGAGTTTATAGTCATCTGGTAGATCTAAAGTGATAAAATGGAGGGAACTATCCTTAAGCCATGTTTCTGTTAAAAAGAGTAGATGAAATTTGTTTGAAAGAATGAAATTGTGTAATTCCGTGAAGTGTTTAGGCAGGATCCTTACATTTAAAAGCAGTGTCACTTGAACCATTTTTAGAGTGGGGGTGCTCGCCAATAGCATCACCTCACTAAAGACATAGGGCCTGATTCACAAAAGTAATCTGAGACAAAATCCTAACTTTCCACTTTCGGTATTCACAAAAGGCATTTCGGAGTAGTAAAGTTAGGATTCCTAACTTTACTACTCCTAAACTGAGACAAAATCCTAACTTTCCGACTTTCGGTATTCACAAAAGGCATTTAGGAGTAGTAAAGTTAGGATTCCTAACTTTAATACTCCCAAACTGAGAAAAATCCTAATTTTACGACTTTCGGTATTCACAAAAGGCGCTAGGCATTAGGAATCCTAACTTTAATACTCCCAAATGCCTTTTGTGAATACCGAAAGTCGTAAGTTAGGAATTTTCTCAGTTTAGGAGTAGTAAAGTTAGGAATCATAACTTTACTACTTCTAAATGCCTTTTGTGAATACCGAAAGTAGTAAAGTTAGGATTTTGTCTCAGTTTAGGAGTAGTAAAGTTATGAATCCTAACTTTACTACTCCTAAATGCCTTTTGTGAATACCGAAAGTCATAAAGTTAGGATTTTGTCTCAGATTACTTTTGTGTATCGTGCCCATAGTTGATATGTAGGAGTCTCCTTTTGAAAACATAACAAATGATGCCTGAAGAAAAACGTTTGATAGGCCCTTTGTAGTTCATTCTCCTTCTAAGCTCCTCCAAGGTTTATGGGAGTGCTGCAGCACCTCCCGCTCCCCTAGTTCCAGCGCCATTGTATACAGGCAATAAAGTAATGTCTGTGGAGGCGATGCATTTGGTGGGGCCACCTCTGTGATAAAATTCTGTTTGCAGTTAATTCAGGAGAAGGGTCTTTCTAGCTGTAGGCAGTGGCTGAGAAAGAATCCTTAGGGTTTAATGTGTAGAGTGTTTCAGACAAATAAGTGAGAAGTGGAGTAGAGACTGAAGATGGCGAACCACAGATGTGCTATTCTTTTTATGTAGCTACTATATTGGTTGTTTTGACCATGGATCCCGGCTTTACATGCTATTTGGCTGCAGATGGACAGATACATGCCTCCGGGATACCCGCTGAATGCGCCCACTGCGTGGACACACTGCAGTGCCTGCTTTGAAGGTAGCCATCATGGGGTGGACAAAGCCATCAAGAAAACAACTTGAGCACTTATTGTGCCCTAAGTTCACGAAGTAAATAAAAGAGGGGGTGTAAATAAAAATACACCTGAAGCCCAGCAGATATTGTTCCTCCAGGCAAAGCCTTGTCTGGGGCACTAGAAGGCAAACCAAACAAATTAAAAGCAAGAAAAGTGTCCAACACATAAACTTAAAAGAAAGACTCCATGGAGCGTGAAACAGTGAAGCCAGGCACTTCCAATAAAATGAGTACATGGAAAGGAAATTCGAGGTAAAATTCCACCATCCCTGTGAGAGGGAGAGCACCACCACTACTTAATAGAATCTGTGTGGACACGCTGAAGCATCTGTAGCAATTGCTTTGAAGGGCACAGTCCGAGGGTGGGAGTGGCCATCAAAGAAACAGCCCGAGAGCTCACTGCTCACCACGCACTAATGACGCAAAGTAAACATAAGATGGGTGGTGTAAGAAATTGGAGTATTAATTCAAGGGCGTGAGAATCCCCCGTTTAAATATTAACTACAATCCTTGTCAGGGTGATCCACAAAAGCCATTAAATAAACCTGTGCTCAACTCTCTGGAAACTGTGGCATAGAGCAGTCAGACTTAACTTCAGAAGCAATGTGTAAAATATTTATGCAGTACTCAAACAGTAATAAAGTGAAAACACAACACAAGGAAAAATCCAAACCACTTTAGAAAAATAGGGAATATTTTAATAAATACAATGACACCAAAATGACAAAAATCCAATAGGTAGAACTAGGATGTGAGTTTTCAAAGTTTGAGTAAAAATAGCGACAAAAAGTGCTCAGTGACAACTGCGGGTATCTGGTTGCTCTAGTTTGGGTCAAAGTCCAAAGTTAAGGCCAACCATGATGGACCGCTGGTCAGATGCAGGGACCGGGATTGTTCAGGTGAAATGTTTACCCTCTGACTTAGAAACTTTCATGGAGTTTGAAAGTATTTAGCTGGGCCAGGCAGCTGATTGGATCTGAGGGAGGGCTTGTGGATGCTTGAGGTATTGGCATCAATCGAAGGCTGCTCGCCTCGCCGAGTAAGGAGAAGCCGTAGATGAAGGTTGTTGCTATCGATGCTCGGATGTGGCTTTGTCGAGTCAGGGAAGGCGTTCCTTGGGTGCTGCTTGGTATTGCTCTGAGGACTGGTGACCAGCAGCTTCTGTGCCTCCAGGGAAGCTCACCTGTCTGGGATACTACACAGCAACTGTTGGACTTGGCCCTTTTTGCAGAGTTATCCCCAAACTTTTTGCTTCTTCCTCCTATTTTTTCCTGACTTGTTGTTGTTGGCTATAGGACTCTGGGCACTTTACCACTGCTAATCAGGGCTAAAGTGCATATGCTCTCTGTGTAAATTGTTATCATGATTGGTTATCCATGATTGGCATATTTGATTTACTAGTAAATCCCTAGTAAAATGTCAAGCGCACTGAGCGTGCCAGGGCCTGTAAATCAAATGCTACTAGTAGACCTACAGCACTGATTGTGCCACCCACATGAGTAGCCCTGAAAAGGTATCTCAGACCTGCCACTGTAGTGTCTGTGTGCAGTTCTAAACTGCCATGTCGACGTGGCAAGTGCACCCACTTGTCAGGTCCTAACCTTCCCTTTTTTTGCATGTAAGGCATCCCTATGGTAGGCCCAAGGTACCCCCCTGGGCAGGGTGCAGTGTATGTGAAAGGTAGGACAGGTACTGGTGTGTGTGACATGTCCTAATAGTGAAATACTGCCAATTTCGTTTTTCACTATTGAAAGGCTATCTGCCCCAAAGGATACTATGGGAAATACTTTGTAACATCTTATAAGTATAACTTCCCATTGGGACAAAATAGAGAAATAAAGTTTAGGCTCTCTGAACTCAGAATTTAATAACACATCTTTTAGTAAAGATGGTTTTTAAATTGTTTGTTTGAAAATGCTACTTTTAGAAAGTAGGCATTTTCTTGCCTAACCATGCTGTGTGCCTCTGCCGGTTTGTGTATTGACTGTCTGGTTTTAGAGTGACAGGGGCTGGGGATGTGCATTCACTGTAGACAGACAATGGGGGGGTTGAAGTGTGCCTGGCCCTTTCTGGATGACTCAGAGCTGAGCTGAATGGGGCTTGGCCACATTTAGAGTAGTGGGAGGAGATTTCCTTGCACCTGAATAGGGCCTGTCTCCCTTGCACAATGCTGCCTCCACCCCATGTGGTCATACTGCACCCGTGAGGACAGAACTGGTTTGGACTGGGCTCAGAGACCTTTGCACAAAGAGAACAAAGACATTTTGGGGTATAAGTATTACACCTACAACCCCAGAACTTTAGAACACTTATGGACTCAAGAGGAACCTTTGCCAAGGAGAAGAGCTGAAGAGGTGTGAGGAGGCGTACTGCCCCTTTGCTGTGTGCTATGTGGGGTTGGCCTGCAGTTGCTGTTTCTGCCAAGGAAAGGACAAGGTCTGGAACTTTGCTTTGAACCTGCTTAGAGAAGAATCTCCAAGGGCCTGTTTGTTCTAGCCTCCTGTTCTGAAGTATCAGGGACACAAAGACTTCACCCCCAGCTCCCCCTGAACCCTCTTGCTGAGAGTTCTGACCTGCCAGGATCTGCCTATTCCAGTTTTGGGCCTCTGGAGGTTGTTCCTGCTGTTGGGAGCTGGAAGAAACCTAAGAGAAGCAAGAAAAACTGTCTCTGACGCCACCAGCGACGCAGCTGTGATGCCGCGACCTGCACCGAGGCCCGGGGCATCGCTCGTGAAGTGAACGATTCACCGCCCGGTCTGCACCGCAGCTCTGACACCCTTCGATGCCTGCAGACGCCTCCAGTTATCGGCCATGCCCGACGCCAGCGTTCGCACCGACTCCGTCATCACCAGCACATGCATCCTGTTATCGCAGCGCCGATAACCACCGAGGGTGACTCCACGAATTTGCAGACTTCGCATCGTCACCGGAACCGTCGCCTTACCACCGACGCAACCGTCTTCCCCTGTCCTGGATATGACACGTTGCCTCCTCACGGACACGAGGTCTTGCCTCCCCCGTGTCAGCCAAGGAGCCGGCTTCGACCTTGGCACCAACGCCTCACCTCTACGACACCGTGCATCGTCATAGACTTTGTTTCCAAGGTACTGTTTGTTTGGGGTTCTGTGAGACTCGATGCCGCGCACCTCGCGGTCTGTGCCGTACTTTGGATTTATTGCTGTCACGACGTTGCAATAGCCCCAGATTGAGCTATTTGTTTTCTACAAGATTTATTTTAGCAAATAGCTGTTCTAAAGTGATATCTTATTACCTGTATGTTGGATTTTTGTCGTTTTGGTCTTGTGGAGTTTAGATAAAGATGATTTATTTTTCTAAACTGGTGTGGTGTCCATTTGTGGTGTTATCACTGTATTACTGTGTGTTTTGAATACAAATACTTTACACATTGCTTTTGGGCTAAGTCTGTCTGCTTGTGCCAAACTACCCAGGGGGTTATCTAAAGTGTGTGTCCGCCTTGCCCTGACTAGAACCAATGGTCCCTATTTGGACAAAGGTACCTACCTATGCCAAATAGAGACCCCCATTTCTAACAGCAACCAAAACAGATTAAAAGAAAAGTGTCTATGTTTACTAAGAAAGTAATCTGCAGTTCTTCAGGACACAATGTACTTACTTAATGGGGCTCTATTCGTTACCATTGGAGAAGAAGTTATAGAGATCTGCATGTCTCAAAAAACGACTGCCCCTCCCTACACTACCACAATATAGATCATCTGCCTTCTTAGAATTAGACTTAACATGCCATCTTCATGCTTCAAGATTCTTTTACTATAGAAAAACATTTGATTTGGCCAGGCTCTCTGGACATCTGTTCTAACAAAGACAGTGACTGGCAAAACTGTCAGTCTAATCGGATGCATATCAGACGCCGGCCTGCCACGTACTCTGTCCATCTGTGCCACTGTGTGCTATTACTTCACAAGTGATGATTTGTACTTAACTGAGCTGATTTAGCTGGTATTTCCACTAATATCATTACTGTAGATAATGAAACACTGGGAGCCCTTAATTCACTTCGGACGCATGTGTAGAGAATTATTGATTCATGATTTAGGTGATTGATTACATACATTTACATTGTGAATTAGGAATATTTTTCTTGCCACAGAAACTCCCATCGTTGGTCCATAATCTGAATGAAATATGTAAGAAAACAGACATGCCTTAATTACTCCCCAAAAACATTAGCCTTTCTCGACCAATTTCGCATCCAATAATAATATCTTCTTTCTTTTCTTATGTAGTGCAAAATGTCACACGTCTGTTGATTTTAAGCACTATAAATAAATGATGTCACTATTACGTAATGGATCCACCTCGGAAGGCTGAAACGCTGAAGCTGCATTGCTGGGGTTTGCTCTCATGATCTCCCGAGCACTGTGTCTGTCAGCTACGAGCGTTCAACTCACTGTGTTATCCTTCCTTCCATTTGCTATTCTCTGCAAACTATTTTGTGCTGGCCTGTCTAAGGGCTTATTGTGACTGTAGCGAAAGTAGCTTATGTCTCAAATTTTGGGCCTGTGACCGTAGATTGCTAAATAATATGGTATTTTTCGTTTAACTAATTTATATTCCACTGAGCTTTGGAAACATGATCCCGCCTCCAGTGGCGATGGAACGCTTTTCAGAGTGGGGCGACTGCCAGCAATGTTTCATCACCAAAGTAATAGCGGTTGTGAAAAATCAAAGCATTACATAAAGAACTCGTGTAGCAAACGAGACACCATGCCCATTCAGCAGAACAATGGTGGGGTGAGCAGTGTGTGTCCAGTGGAGAATTTTGCAGCACATATTTTACTGAAGCATGGTGTGGTAGGGTACTGCCATTTAAAGAGAGCACCCTTTCCCTTGAAATGCCCTCTTGAAAGGCCACTAAATTTATTTCAGGCAGCTAGTTTTACTACCAAAGAAAAATGGCCAAGAATTTCCTGACACTTCACCTCTGTCTTTGAGCTGACAGCAAACGGGGCTCGATAAACACGGAATGTAAAGCCTCGTCGTAGTTCATTTTCCTTCTGAATTGCTGAAAGGTTATTTTGGGGGTGCTGCAGTGCTTAATTTGTGGGGAAAAAAAAGAATTTCCAGGATCCCCCTCAGGAGGCCACTGCCGCTTGCACCACCCATTGACCCTGCCAGTCTTGCCAATGACTGTAACAACGCAACTACTAACCATCACACTTCTACAAGAGTGACAATACAGACTATTCCAGGCCCCCAAATCTATGAGAATGGCTTGGGCAGCAGGTATTAGTCCTTTTAAATATTTATTTCAATAATAAACAACTTTTGTGTGCTAATCTTTGACTTAAACAAACAGCACCACCATGTGGCAGACTGTCATAAGTACTGGTGTTGGCAAATAAGTGACGAGCACCGGGAACCATCTGCTCAAATTAAGCACTTGGGTGCTGCAGCCACCGCCCCCATCCCGCCTGCAGCCCTACTTCCAGTGCCCCTGCCCACCTCTGAAATCCAACAAAAGGAGTCATCTATGATTTTCAAATAAGGCTCTTTGTTATCTTCAAGGACACTATATGCAAAGTGCAGTCACACATCACCTACACCCGTGACTTAGGCTCATTTTCCTAACCTTGCCAAGATGAAGAGATAGGAAAAAGTAAGCATTTTAGATATTTTACCTGTACTTTTGCCAGTGGAAAAATATTGTCATTACATAGAAGGCACCCTTTCCTACACACATTATGAAAAAGCATTGGCAAAGCCAAAAGGTCTGACGTTGGCTGCCAACATTTGGCTTTGCCAATGGTTTGTGAATGTTTGTTTGTAAAACTTTACAAGGGGACTACACTTTCTGTGTAATTGCACTGTAAGAGCAGAATGCAATGACTCACAGAGAGGTAAGCCAGTGCTTGTAGTGGGCTGACCCTGTGCCTCATGCTGTATGCTGTGGTAGGCAGAACAAAATTGCGAATGACACACTAACTTGCCAATGGATGGTGAGAGCTGGCTCAAAGCCTTATAATTAAGTATATTACATTTATAATTTTATTAAAATCAAAAGATGTTGGCTAACATCAGACTTAAAAAGTAACCCTGGGCAAAGCACTACGCTACGCTCGCGTAGTTTGCGAAGTTTGCGCTACTTCGCACAACGCGAATTGCACGTAGCACAGTGCAAACACGCGTAGCGTAGCGTAGTGCAGCGGTCATTTTTCCTTGCTCGCGGTCCTCAACGTCAAGTTGGCGACCGCGAGCAAGCAAAATGACATCCCGGCGAGACTTTTTCTTCGTTCGCGATCAGCAACATCAAGTTGCCGATCGCGAGCGTGGAAAATAAACCTCCCGGCGAGATTCTCAACGCGGGAGGTCAGGTTTCTCATTGCGAGTGGTCACGTATGCTCGCGACCGCCGCGATGAGAAACTACCAGTCCGCGTTGAGAAGCTGCCGCTCGAGTAAAAATCTACTCGAGCGGCAGTAAAAGACAGCTCGCACTGTGCAAGATGCCGTTTTCAATGATTGCACAGTGCGGACAAGCATCCGGCACTGTGCAATCATTGCGAACAGTGCACTACGCAGTTCGCGTAGTGCTACGCGTAGCTCGCGTAGTGCTACGCGTAGCTCGCGTAGTGCGAACTGCACTTTGCGTAGCTTCGCGTAGCGCTACTTCGCGAACTACGCCCAGGCTTATTAAAAAGGATTGGCCAAATTAGAGCGCTTCCCAACCATTTTGCAGTGCTTTACACCAGATCTAATTGGGTGTAAGGGAGTTGCTCATAAGAGTGAGAAGTGTATGCTGTATGTTTATGAATGCCAGACAGCTACTACATTGTGGATGGTAACCAAATCTGCATTGCTTTCTTGAAGTCACTTCTTTAACACTACCTCAGTTACACCCTTGTTTCCACATGTTGAAATTCAATGCCATGCTGATACATCTACTTTATATTTATTTACTTTTGTGAATCACACGTGATTATGTGAATACTATTACATTTTCCAGGTCTTCAAATCTTGGATTATCACTCCCTCAATGGTGCCTCAAAGTTCACCAGGTCTCACTGAGAAATCATTATGTTCCAGTCAGTTAACAAATGTCAATTTACCTAATAAGTCTTATTTTCTGTAGTAAGACTATTTTGTGCGTTAATCATGAAGATATGTAATCTAAGAGGTTTTGTAAGATCGTGTGGGCTCCAAGAGGTAGCCCATGTGTCATGGATGTGGTAGTTCTATAAAAGAAAGCCAAGAGATTATCAAATAGCATTATCCTAAAAGGACTCTCTGGTGACGCCTGCCTTGTTTACAAGGTTAATTATGTGCATTCTTTTCTCTTGCACTTTTCTTCAAAGATCCTGGGCCTGATTGACATTTCGACAGACGGGATACTGCATCACAAACATGGCAGTTATTCCATCCGCCTTATTACAAATCACCATCCAATGTCACTTGCAATAAGGTGAACATGATATCAATCATAACTAGGTGTACATGAGTGGTTGTGGTATATGACACCTCACTCCCAGTCAGTCCAAGAAATAAGTCTTCCACTCCCTTGTCTAACCGCTCCACAGAAAAGCCCAAATTACAAAAGAATATCTAAAAAATATGGGAGAAGCACTTTGTATGTATCAACGCAATGTCCAATCTTTGAAGAACGAGAATGAAATAGGTTGTTTTTTATTTTATTTTTGACAAGTGTGATGGAGCAGGGTGAATGAAATTTTTTTAACCTCCTAATATTTACGTTAAATAACACACAAGTTCGTCTTAGTAAATAACCAACCATGTATGTTACATGTAAAGTGTTAAAGGTAACACGCTATTTATGTGCAAACTAATTTACTTACAATTGTTAACGTGGATAACATAAGTCTAATATTTGCGTATTAACTAGAATAATAAACGCATGATTCGTGCTTGGAAATAAACAGTGTGGTGGCAAAGTAAAAGCGTTGGTAAGTAAGGGATAGCTTTATATGTTGCTTTTGCTAGGTAATACCTAAATTGGGGTACGTAGAATGACGGGAGGGAAACGAAAAGGCTTATATTCTTTATTCTTAACTATGTTTTGTTTATCTTTATAAATAGTGCTCCTAGGCCTGTTGAGCAGCGATATAAAATGGCCGCCATGAGCTAGAGTACGCAGGCGCGAGAGGGGTTATGAAAGAGAGAAAGGCCGTGAACAAGAGGGATCATGTGATCGTTCCAAAGCCTAGGATGGAAGCGTGGTCAAGGCTGTGATGATCTTATCATATAAACGTGTGCCAAAGAAGGACAGCAAAAAGCGTGAGAAGTCACAGTAAATATGTGAATGGACAAAGAACTGTTCAACTTGAAAGTATCAGAAAAGGATACAGTTTGAAATGTAAGAGCGGATGGGTAATGTCATGAACCCGTGAGAAATGACAGAAGTATGAACTTTCCACAAAGAACTGGTTGGAACAAGGATATTCATAATGAGATGTATACTGACCCGAATGGACCAATTAGAGAGAATCTCGCCATAAAGATGTAACATTTTCACTCAGTAAGCTAGTATTAGGGTATAAGAAGACCTACTCTTAGAGGGGAGGGGGTTGTTAGCTGCTATTGATGCTGTTGTTTTCAACTTACCCCCTCCCCCAGCGCCTTGAGACCCTCCCGGGTGAGTAGCGCGCTCTATAAATGCCGTGATTGATTGATTGATTGAACGCTGCCGTTTTTACGAACTGATGCTGCGGCTGCTGCTGCTATTTTATATTTTTGATTGAGCATGAGACGCTGCTATTGGAGAACCTTTTTACTCCTAATAGATTTTTTCATTTAAACTATTAGACTTTTATTCATAAAATACTAAAGGGGAAAGGAACGAGAAGGCCTGTTTTCCAGGACAGATAGATAGATCTTTCGGGAGTTCTTGCTGTGACAAACTTTATTTTTCCATCTAATAGGTATGCATTGCAATTTCAATTTATTCTTATAATAATGCTAAATGTAATAACCTGAATAATAAATTTGAAACTTATTCATGCTTCTAAAATTTATATAAACTTTATTATCTTTAAACCAATGAGTCAGTGGTTCTTTAGCTCAATGATAAATGTAAATGTTTAAAGGTTTATTGTGATTGAGCTGGTCTTAATCACCATCAACTGATTCCTACTAGTTGGTCCATCGACCAATGAGCGGAATACCTTAGAGCTTGAGAAGTATTATGTCGTTTTGATAAAAAGGTATCCCGTCTCCTTCCAGCAAATCATTTAACTGTTTTTCTCCTAGGTAAGGACGGATGAAATCCAGGGAACATATGAGAGAGTGAATGTATATGCGGTGTTATGGGCCCCACCGTCATATGGATATAGTTGTGTTTAAGAGGGATATTTGTACCTGGATGTCCAAAAGCATCTAGGAGAAGAAATTTTATTGATAGCGCTGGATCAGATTTCTTGGTAGCAGAGTTATGGTTACTATAGATTAGTTTGGTGATTATTGATTATTTCATGTCTAACATTCTACGTTGAGTCGCGTTATGTTATATGTAAGTCAAAGTTTTAACGCTTCCAGGAAGTAGGAAGTGGAACACGTGTGGCAAGAGAAGTCACATGGAATAGTGCATTGTCGGTGTTCATATTGGTGATAACACAGGTTATGTTATGATAGGGACATTTTCGGTATAAAAGGTGTGTGAGTGAAATAGCAACCGGTTTTCTTGTGAAACTCTGGCCTTAATTCTCAGGAGCAGTGTAGTCTCCACATGTGTTTTATCCCCAGAGAAAGGGGTTTACCCCTTGCTTGAAAGAAGGGTAAGGTAGAGGGAAGTGCTACACTTATCGAACAAAACTGTATTCTTGCGAGCTAGAATAAACTGTCACTTTGTTTAGCGAAATCAGACAATGGAAAAGTGTTTTTAATGTTGTAACTAACAAAGAACTGTTGAAAAGTAAATTGCCGATAAATTTTGTAAAGGAGGGGTCAGGAGCAAAAACTGACGTAGACAAAAGCCGCGCTGGGATTGGACAGTGCACTAGTTATACAGAAGCCGCTCTGATTGGAGCGTTGGTGTGAGTCGCGCTGGGATTGGTCAGATAAACCAGTGACGTAGAAGCTTAGGATTGGAGCGTTGGTGTGAGTCGCGCTGGGATAGGTCCGAATAATGCATAGAGAACAGTGTTGAATCGCGGACTTTTGAGAGAGAGATTGTGAATCTTGGCTTATTATGAGTATGGTAGAGAGAAAACGTCGTGGATATCCAAAGTTAAGAACTTTTTTAAGAAAGACAAAAAGGTAGTGACTAGAGAGGGACAAGTAATTCCTCCGCCGAAATCACCAGCTTTGCATATGATGCTGAAATACGGATATCATACCTGCATATGGTTAGAAAACTGGACAAAGTATACTAAAAATGATGGAGCATTGGCTTTTCCTGAGAATGGTTCATTTAGTGTAGCTGTACTTCGGAATTTGAGAGAGAAAATGGCGATGCTTTAACCTAAACCTAGACCGACACAGTTTAAAGCTTTAAGTGAATGGGAAGATGAGATGTATGAACGAGAAAGATTCAGAGGATTAAGAAATCATGAGTTTGTACCTGGAAGGTTGTGGGGAGTGAATCATGAGGACAGAATAAAGCGTTGGAAATATGCTAATATGACAGGAGGTTTGTTTCCAGCTTTTACAGTTGAGGAAGAAGCAAAGAGAAAGTGTACAGAGAAAAAGAAACATGTGGTTACTGAAAAGTATGGGTATGGTGGTAGTGAGACAGAAGATGAATTGCTGGAAGATATTCTAAACAGAAACCCACCTCCATACCAACAGAATTCTGCGGTGGTGACCCCTAATGCACCGCCAATGGAAACTGGGAGGAATAAAAATCCCGAACGAGGATATGAGATAAATAGGTCACAAGATCAGTTAAAAACTCCACAAAATGAGAAGACAGAAAGTGACAATACAACTGAATTAGCAAAAACCACAAGAGAATTAACTGAAAAGATAAGAGAATTAACAATGAATATGGAAGCTGTGACTGTACCAGTACCGATAGGTCCAGTAATACCAGTTTTTGAGAATCAGAAAATTGAAGAGCATTCTTTAGTCATTCCTATGAATTCACACTTGCAAAGAAGGAAAGAAGGGATGGAATTTGACAATGAAGGTGCAAGAAACTTGGTTAGTACATATAGACCAAGCCCACCTACTAATTTGACGATAAATGAAAATGAGTTTAGGAGAATACCTATGGTAACTGAGTCTGCATCAGAGACACCAGAAAGAAGTAAAAATTGGATAGAATTAAATAGTACGCCTGTAGGTCCGACTCCAGATGAATTGAATGAATGGATGAAAACTCTAAAAACGAAAGAGACAGAATCAAAACCATTAGATGTAATTAGGTTAAAAATAGACATGGAAGAATTGATCTTAGGGACAATTGGCACAGAAAAACTGAAATCTTATCAGGATGACGAGATTATGTTCTTATGTAAGAGCATTACATGGAGAGCTAGAAATTTACATGACAAATTAGAAGAAACAGCAAATGAACTAGGAGTAGAATTTGTAAAAGTGAGAACGTTGCAGAAACCATATAGAGTAGATTTTTGCGAGAAAGATATAGAGAATTTGAACACATCAGGACGATTAACCCAAATAAAATAATTAATTGTTTTATTGAGGAAATGGGGTGATGTGGATAGATGGAGAAGCAGATGGACTAAAAGGAATGAGAAAGTGACAGACAAAGCGTCTTTGGCTTTTGCGGTGACAGACAAGGAATCAATTGTAAGGAGTACCCGATGAGAGAAACTCCAGGAGGTAGTTATGTGCATGTCCCATGGTCTAGACAGGATATATTGTCATTTACAAATGACTTCCCAAAATTGAGAGAGAAACCAGTAGAATGGTACAGACAAGTGGAGAGATTTGTTAAAGTTTCAAAGGTGTTATGGATAGATTTGGATGGATTGTTTGATATAGTAGTACCAGCTGATTTGTGGACAGAATGTAAGATTACAATTGATTGGCCAACTGTAGAATATCCAAGAGATACTAAAACAGGAGCGCCAGGACCAGAAGTGATGAGGAAATATGATCAAGTAATTACCTTTTTGAAAAATAAGATTCCACCCAAAGAAACGGATTGGGTAA
Organism: Calotriton arnoldi; assembly: GCA_963921515.1. Classification (NCBI taxonomy): domain Eukaryota; kingdom Metazoa; phylum Chordata; class Amphibia; order Caudata; family Salamandridae; genus Calotriton; species Calotriton arnoldi. Next base: position 46,801 of record CAWUFW010009986.1, on the reverse strand, counting down.
AAATAGACAGAACAACACAGGAAAGCAAAGAATCAGTACACGCATACTATGAGAGGCTACTGTTAGTTTTCAAACAGTATAGTGGCTATGAGACATTAAATGAGAAGGATATGAGTCATTTTGTATATAGATTTGTTTATGGGTTGAAACCAGAGATAAGTGAAATGATTAAACAGCATATGATTTGTTGGCAGAATAGCACAGTGGACGAAGTTTTGAGGTATGCTAAATATTGTAGTGATGACATTGAGAGTAGACAGCGTAAATTGAAAGAGAAAGCAATGTGGGCACAAGTAAAAGTTGCAGAGAAGCAAGAAGCTCAATTGAGTAATCCCGTTAATGAGGCAGGACCGACTAGATTTAGACCAAATATAGGTAAAGGAAAAGGTCAAATGAGCATAGAAGAGGCAAAGAAAAAGTGGCCATGCCACAACTGCGGAAAGTTAGGGCATTGGAGAAAGGAGTGTAAATTTCCTCCAAAACCTAATACGGAAAATCAATAATTAAATCCACAGGTGCAGAGTGAGGTAGTTACCCAACAAAGTCAGGTGCCACAACCACCACTTCTCAAGAGTGTTAATCAACAGAAATACAGTGCAGAAACAGGATTCTACGGAGGAGAGCAGGTAACACAATTGCCGCGCGCAGCTGCCATATCTCAGTACTGGTTACGACAGGATGGTGATGAGTCAGATGAAAGTTTATGACGGTGCCTAGGAGAGGAGGAAGAGTGCGTGCTTGGCGCAACTCTAGAGGTAGATCAAGCAGGTCCATTTGTGGATGGAGAAGTGAATGGTGCAAATGTAACATTCCTTGTGGACACTGGAGCTACCCGTTCTACTGTTAGGTCAGTGGAAATTCCAAACCTTCCTCTCTCAGGTGAACATATCCAAGTAGTGGGTGTTTCGAATCAGCAAATCAAGGCGCCTCTTACTAAATTAGTGGAGGTAAAGATTGGTCCATTTAGTGAAATGCACCGATTTGTGGTGTGTGATTGCAGTCCTGTGAACCTATTAGGACGCGATTTGCTTTGCAAGATGAACTGCACCATCTATTGTACGCCAGATGGAATTGCATTTCAGACCCCAGATGAAGATGTATTGTATAAAATGACAATGGTAAAGTTAGAATCAGAAGTGAACGATTTATTTCCCATATTTGATGTAGAGAAAATCCCAAGTGAACTGAAAGAAACAGTGAAACAGGAAGTGTGGGACTTTACAGGAGAAGATATAGGGTTAATGAAAGAAGTAGACCCTGTTAAAATTTCTGTTAAAGAAGGAACGAGTTACCCAAATACGCCACAGTATAAATTGACACCAGAAATAATTGAAGGAATAACACCAGTAATAAATAAAATGATTGAGCAAGGGATTCTGAGAGAAATAATGAGCAGTCCATGTAATTCGCCGATAATGGGACTGAAAAAGCCGAATGGAACATATAGAATTGTACAGGATTTGAGAAAGGTAAACAAAATTGTTGTGCCTTGCTGCCCAATAGTACCAAACCCTGCTGTAATTCTATATCAGATTCCACGCGAAGCAGAATGGTATACAGTTATTGATTTATGCCATGCATTTTTCTCTATTCCATTACATCCAGATAGCCAGCCATTATTTGCGTTCAGGTTCGGAGAGCGTATTTTGGCATGGTGCCGAATTCCTCAGGGGTATACAGAAAACCCCTCGATCTTTAATCAGATTCTAAAGAAATCATTGGAAGATTTGAAAATGCCAGAGAAGTCAGTGATGGTTCAGTATATTGATGACCTACTGGTGGCATCAAAAACAAAGGAAGCATGTGTTAATGATACAATTGCTTTACTGAATCATTCAGCAAAAAGAGGACATAAGGTGTCCCCATCAAAATTGCAGTTCTGTCAACAAGAGGTCCAATATCTAGGACATAAGATTGAGAAGGGAGTGCGAAAGGTAACGACTGAAAGAATAAAAATAATCCAAGGAATGAGAGCTCCAATGACACAAAGAGAGGTAAGAATGTTCCTAGGAATGGTTGGATATTGTCGACAATGGATAAGTGGATTTTCATTAATTGCAAAACCATTACAGAGATTGACAAAGAAGGATGTTAAAGATCCTTTTGAAATGAATGATGAGGAAATGAAAGCATTCAGAGAACTAAAAAGAAACTGTGTGAAGCTCCGGCGTTGGGAATGCCTGACTATGAAAAAGATTTTGAGTTGTACTGTAGTGAAAGAGATGGGTGTGCGTTTTCAGTACTAGTGCAGAGACACGGAAACATGAAAAGACCCATTGCATATTTTTCGGCTGTTTTAGACCCAGTAGCGAAAGCGTTGCCTGGATGTTTGAAAGCAGTTGCTGCTACTTGTGTAAGTCTGGAGCAGAGTGAAGACATAGTGATGGGATATCCACTGAGAGTATATGTCCCTCATTCTGTGGAAATTCTTTTGACAAGAACCAAAACTCAATACATGACACATAGTCGGCTGACTAGGTATGAAAAAGTAATTTTGAGTGCAGACAATGTGACCATTGACAGATGCATGAATGTAAATCCTTCAACATCATTGCCAGATAAAGAGAGTGTGATTGAAATGGATGAAGTTGATCATGATTGTCTGAATGTACTCGAGTATTGTACAAAACCGAGACCTGACATACGGGATGAGCCTTTAAAGGAATCAGATTACATTCTATTCGTGGATGGCTCATGTTTGAGAACGGATGATGGAGTTCTAAGTGCAGCATATGCAGTTTGCACAGTAGCTGCTGTAATGGAAGCATCGTGTTTGAAAGGGATACGTTCTGCCCAAGTAGCGGAGTTGGTAGCTCTAATTCAAGCATGCAAGTTGGGAAAGAATGTTCGAATAACAGTTGTCACGGATAGCCAATATGGCTTTGGAGTGGTGCACGACTTTGGGCAGATCTGGTCTCAGAGAGGTTTCTTGACGTCTGCAGGAACACCGATAAGAAATGGTGAGTTTGTGAAAAAGTTGCTTGAGGCGATACAGCTGCCTAAACAGATTGCGGTAGTGAAGTGCAATGCACATAAAAATGGGGAAGACTACATAACTGTTGGCAATAAGTTTGCGGATGAAATAGCACAGTACTGTGCTAAAAATGTGGTCTCATTAAACCGAAACCAAGAACGAGAGCATATTTCATGTCCTTTGCTTTTTACTAACCCTGTTGAGACATGGGATGAGGTGAGACAATTACAGGAAGCAGCAGATGATGAGGAAAAAGATAACTGGAAAAAAGCAGGATGTAGAAAAAATGAGGAAAATGATGTTTGGGTTTACAGGGATGAAAGACCAGTTATGCCTGATAGCATGATTTCTGACATGGCACGGATGTACCATGGACAAGCTCATATTGGGAGAGACTCAATGATCAGACTTTTTAGACAAACATGGTATAATCCAAAATTCAGAGCCATAGCTGAGAGTCTTTGTCAAAGGTGTCTTATTTGTCAACAGCTAAATCCAGGAAGAAAGACAGTAGTGAGTCTAGGAACAATAGGACGAGAGGGAGGTCCTTTCACGAGAATGCAAATGGATTTTATTGAAATGCCTCCAAGCAATAGACTAAGGTATGTCCTTGTAGTCGTCTGTTTGTTTTCCCGTTGGGTGGAAACATACCCGACCAGAAGGAATGATGGAATTACGGTAGCAAAACTAATGCTGCGAGAATTCATTCCAAGGTATGGTTTTCCAGTAACGATTGAAACAGATAGAGGAACACATTTTCAAAACGAATTGGTTCAATTGATTTGTGAAGCACTTAGTATTAAACAGAAACTGCATTGTGCATACAGACCAGAGGCTTCTGGAATAGTAGAGCAAGTGAATGGAACAATTAAGAACAGACTAGGTAAAATGTGTCAAGCCACAGGACTCAAATGGCCAGATGCCTTGCCATTAGTCTTAATGACAATCAGAAGTATACCGGAAAGAAAGACAGGACTCAGTCCCCACGAGATAATTATGGGACGAGCAATGAGACAAGCACATGTACCTGTCAACAAACTACTGACTATAACTGATGATCTGGTGCTGGATTATTGCAAAGGATTGGCTGATGTGGTACGTTCAGTGTTTCATCAGGTTGGACCGGATGCAACCACTCTTGAAAGAAAACTGGCGCACGATTTGAATCCAGAAGATTGGGTCCGCATAAAAGTCCACCGAAGAAGAAACTGTTTGGTTCCTCGCTGGGACCAACCACGACAAGTGATCCTGGTAACAACAACTGCAGTCAAATGTGCAGGAGTAAAACACTGGGTACATGCCAGTCACACCATCAGAGTTCCAGAACCTGAAGATCGACCTGTAAGTCGACATCTGGAAGTATCAGACACCAGTTCAGCATCGGATGTAGAGGAAGAGACGAACCAAGCTCCAGAATCTGAAGATCGACCTGTAAGTCGACATCTGGAAGACCCAACTACAAGTGCAACTACAGGAGGAGTGGAGGAAATAGCAGAAGTTCCAGAATCTGAAGATCGACATGTGAGTCGACATCTGGAAATATCAGACACCAGTTCAGCATCTGATACAGAGCATTCGGATTGTGAGGAAAATCTGAAAAGAAATTGGAAATTTGATAGTATAAAAGAAGAAACTGAGCAAAAAGACAGTAACAGTGAGCAACCAAGTACAAGTTGTGGTGAAAATCCTTCAGAGATAATATTAATAGACGAAGAAGGGAGAGTTTCAAATAGAAAGTTAGAAGAATCGGAAGATCCCCGAGGAGCAATAGGGACAGATCGGCGAGCAAAAGAACAGGGAAATTTAGACACAGATAGAGAGATTGACACAAATTCGGAAGAACCTCGAGGAGGGACAGAAGTAGGTGAACGAAAGAAAACACGAGAAAAACCACAAATAGATGAAAGAAATGAAATTATAAAATTTAAGATAAGAGACAATAAAGGAAGAACTGAAACAGAATCAGAAGAAAGTGGAGAAGAAGGAAACCAGAAACTAGAGTCGAGAAAGAGAACTTGGAGAACAGAAAGAAAGGAAAAAGAAAGTGAACCAAAAAGGCCAAGAAAAGGAGACAATTGGCCCTAAGAAGTTAGAAAACTAAGATACAAGATCATAAGGTTAGATGGAAAAAGTGCAGAGCAAGTAAATGAGATAACAAGTCAGAAAGAACAAGAGAAACAAGGTGGAAAACACTTGCAGAAAACAAAAAGAATCAAGAAAGCAAATCTGAAGTATAAATCGCCTGAGTGGTTATACATTGCATTAACTGATATCAAAGAAGAAGAGATCACTCACGAAAAGCTAGAAGAAAGCTGCAACCTAATGGGTGAAGGTGAAGTGCAACAAACTTGAAGAAATTTGAACAAATTTTACCAGATTTGACGAAAACACTGGATATGACAAAGAAAGAGTTCTGAAAAGAATTAAAAGAAAGTACCAAACAAAGACAAAGTGAAAGTGCAGGGTGACTAAGAGGTCAAGTCTGAGGTGTGTTGACACATTTTCCCTGTACAAAATAAAATAGGTTATAGGACAAAATGGTAGATACTAAAGATAGAAAGTGTAGATGTGAGTTCTTAAGCAGATGGTGTAAGATGTGCTTCTTTTGTACAGGATTATTAATGACAGTATGGATTATTTTAGCGATCACCATTCCAATTAGTTTAGCTGTAGAAGAAACGTCTAATAACACAGAGAAAGAAAAAGGAGCTAACAAGATACTAAAAAGTAGTGCAGAATTACACAAAGACAAATCAATAACAGATTTTTCAAAGAATGTTTTTACTAAATTATTATATGAGTATGTAGAAACAATGGATGTAAGAGATTGTTATGTTTGTATGCAATTACCTGCGTCTGTTGCAGAAGGTGTGACCTATCATCACCTTCCTTTGACGTATGGAATAACATGTAGTGTTTTAGCAAGTCTATTTTACAAGACTGGAAGATTAGAATATTATTACACTCATATAGATAAGATTTTTGCAAAAATTCCTGTAGTTCCAGAACTAAACAAAGTGAAAGAAGCAAAAACATTTGGTGAATTTTTCATAGAAGATAAGATTCTAATATTAGATGATATAGTTAAAAACAACCTTACCTGTGAGTTAAGAAATGAAGAAAAGGTATTTTTAGAAATGGTCGAGAATAGAAGAGTGAAATTTCAAAGAAAAGTGATAGAAGAGACAAAAACACCTCTTTGGGCGTTTGAGGAAGAAAATCACGACAAGGAAAAGACAAATGCAGCTATGACTCTGGATTGGCCCCAACAGGGAAGGTTGTGCATTAGAAGAAATAGAACAAGATATGACAATTATTTCGTGGGTTCCAGTGATTGCCATGACAATTATAAAATTTTAGGTGGATGGGGATTCAAAGGGGGAAAAGATCCAATATTTCCTGGGATCTATTACATTTGTGGTAACAGAACTTATTACAGGTTGCCGGACCATTGGTATGGATCATGTTACTTAGGCCTGGTCTTTCCAAAGATTTTTCATGTAGATAGAGCAGAAAAGGGAACACACGAAATGATAAAGACATTTACACGTAGAAAAAGGGAAAGTTTCTCAGAAATAGTAGGTGATATTTTTGGAGCATTGATACCAGCAGTGGGAATATCTTTGAATGCATTTAAAATTCGAAATTATCCACAGTAGTAGATCGTTTATCTACAGATACTGCTGGAGGGTTCTTGATGGTAAATACCGAAATGGTTGCCATGAGAGCTATGGTGATGCAAAATCGACTTGCCCTTGACATTCTTTGGCAAAAGAGGGTGGAGTCTGTGGAATGCTGAAAGTCCAACATTGTTGCACTTACATTCCAGATAGAAGTGAAAATATACAAAAGTATATAAAGAATATTACAAATTTGCACAAAGAACTTGTTCCACTGGAGGTTGAAAATGCATTTGGAAAACTTGGTAAGAGTTTTTCCTCGGTAATTAAATTGGTTTACTAAAATGAGTGGATTAATAGTAGGGAAAGTCATAATAGTAGCGACCATGATAATCATAATAGTTTTAGTACTGAAGCTAATCATTACATGTATAAAGAGAAGAAGAAGGCAGAACAAAATAGAAAAGGAAAATAAGATAAACAAAGAAAGAGAAAGAGAAATGGGTGAAATAGAGCTAGAAGAAATAAAAGAAAACATGTATAAAAAGACAAAGAGACAAGTTGAAAGGGATACAGTTGTGTAAATGAACAAAACCAAACGGACAAAGAAATATGCTATCTGATAGAATTGTGTAACATGGGTTTTTGTGGTGATATTAAAAATCACCAAAGGGGGGAGTTGATGGAGCAGGGTGAATGAAAATGTTTTAACCTTCTAATATTTACATTAAATAACACACAAGTTCGTCTTAGTAAATAACCAACCATGTATGTTACATGTAAAGTGTTAAAGGTAACACGCTATTTATGTGCAAACTAATTTACTTACAATTGTTAACGTGGATAACATAAGTCTAATATTTGCGTATTAACTAGAATAATAAACGCATGATTCGTGCTTGGAAATAAACAGTGTGGTGGCAAAGTAAAAGCGTTGGTAAGTAAGGGATAGCTTTATATGTTGCTTTTGCTAGGTAATACCTAAATTGGGGTACGTAGAATGACGGGAGGGAAACGAAAAGGCTTATATTCTTTATTCTTAACTATGTTTTGTTTATCTTTATAAATAGTGCGCTTAGGCCTGTTGAGCAGCGATATAAAATGGCCGCCATGAGCTAGAGTACGCAGGCGCGAGAGGGGTTACGAAAGAGAGAAAGGCCATGAACAAGAGGGATCATGTGATCGTTCCAAAGCCTAGGATGGAAGCGTGGTCAAGGCTGTGATGACCTTATCATATAAACGTGTGCCAAAGAAGGACAGCAAAAAGCGTGAGAAGTCACAGTAAATATGTGAATGGACAAAGAACTGTTCAACTTGAAAGTATCAGAAAAGGATACAGTTTGAAATGTAAGAGCGGATGGGTAATGTCATGAACCCGTGAGAAACGACAGAAGTATGAACTTTCCACAAAGAACTGGTTGGAACAAGGATATTCATAATGAGATGTATACTGACCCGAATGGACCAATTAGAGAGAATCTCGCCATAAAGATGTAACATTTTCACTCAGTAAGCTAGTATGAGGGTATAAGAAGACCTACTCTTAGAGGGGAGGGGGTTGTTAGCTGCTATTGATGCTGTTGTTTTCAACGCTGCCGTTTTTACGAACTGATGCTGCGGCTGCTGCTGCTATTTTATATTTTTGATTGAGCATGAGACGCTGCTATTGGAGAACCTTTTTACTCCTAATAGATTTTTCCATTTAAACTATTAGACTTTTATTCATAAAATACTAAAGGGGAAAGGAACGAGAAGGCCTGTTTTCCAGGACAGATAGATAGATCTTTCGGGAGTTCTTGCTGTGACAAACTTTATTTTTCCATCTAATAGGTATGCATTGCAATTTCAATTTATTCTTATAATAATGCTAAATGTAATAACCTGAATAATAAATTTGAAACTTATTCATGCTTCTAAAATTTATATAAACTTTATTATCTTTAAACCAATGAGTCAGTGGTTCTTTAGCTCAATGATAAATGTAAATGTTTAAAGGTTTATTGTGATTGAGCTGGTCTTAATCACCATCAACTGATTCCTACTAGTTGGTCCATCGACCAATGAGCGGAATACCTTAGAGCTTGAGAAGTATTATGTCGTTTTGATAAAAAGGTATCCCGTCTCCTTCCAGCAAATCATTTAACTGTTTTTCTCCTAGGCAAGGACGGATGAAATCCAGGGAATATATGAGAGAGTGAATGTATATGCGGTGTTATGGGCCCCACCGTCATATGGATATAGTTGTGTTTAAGAGGGATATTTGTACCTGGATGTCCAAAAGCATCTAGGAGAAGAAATTTTATTGATAGCGCTGGATCAAGTGCGATTAGGACATGGACCCAGCCAAAGCAAGAGTCCCCTTAGCTGCTGCTAAATAGATGACAGAGAATGATGAATTCTAATATATAATTTTGGAGATACATCATGTGCCCTGAAGCAGTCCTGCTGGTTAAAGGATGAAACGCCTTGGCTGTATCCATGTCCTATTCACACTTGTCAAGAGGAAACTAGAGAAAAACCTTTTCGAATACACAAGAATAGTGGTCCATGGATATTTGATTAATACGTTTGACTTTTGTATAAAAGATATTTGATTCTCGTTCTACAAAGATGGGACATTGCGTTGATATGTATGAAGTGCTTTTCCTATATTTTTGTTATCTATCATGTTTGGAACGAAGTAACCCTCCACCAAACTGTAAATCAGCCCCCCCTGTCAATTTCAGTATTGTTTAATGTGCTTTTGTTTAAATGCCCTACACCTTATAGAGTTGTTCATTATGCTTTTCTGCAAAAAACCTAGGTATATAATCAGGGCCACTGGAATTATGTGGCAGGAGAGGGCCAATTTATGAGGCAGGGTTGAGTAAATTATGCAGCAAGAAAAGGAAATTCATTCGACATATTTTGTAATAATGTTACTTCATTATTTCATCATTTTTAAACTTGGTAACTGTATGGGCATTGGTTGCCCCTCATTAGTACCAGTTTAACACCCACATATAGCAATAAGCAACATAAAGGTGACCAGTCCAGCTTCGCCAAGGGCCTTCCACTGGGCGGCAACACGTCACCTGATTTTTAGTAACTTTTGAACCATTTGAGCTTGAAACAATTGTTTTTGTTAAAATCTTCAGATTATGCGGCAGATGATGGATTATGTGGCAAATGCAGCAAATCTATAATTATACGAAAACTGCTGCAGAGTGGCCCTGTATATAATTCACTGTTGTTTAAAAGGACAGTGTACTGAAATTACCTTTGTTGTACTTTTCCTTAAAGTCAGTTGTAATATTTGTCAGTTTCTCTCAATAGGCTATCAGAGATCATAAGGTGGTAGCACTTCCTAAACCAGACATGGCACAGTAGCCGACTGCACAATTTTGCCCGTCAGCTGACATGGCATTTGGTGTAAAAATGAGAGGGTTTGGGTGCCACTTTTAAAGTACAGTCTTTCTTCCTTTACGTTTTTAGGTCTCGCCTACGCAGCGCGCATGCGCTGCATAGGAGAGACCTTTAGAAATCGGCACAGCTTTCCCTGCAAAAACGTGCACGCGTTGCATTGCTTCCAATGGCAACGCGTGCATGTCTGGCGATTCACTTGCGGGAGCGAGCAGCTGGCGCCATATGTTAATTATCGTGCCTTGCCGCTCGCTCCCGCAAGGGTATCGCGCTGGCCCCCTCCTTTCGCCCCTCCCTCTGCTGACGCGCGAGGCGTGCGCTTGTGCTTGTTTTGATTTCGCCATTGTTCCTAGTTTTGCATTTTTCTACCGCTCTGAATGAGGGTCTTTTTATTAAGAGCGCTGTAAAGCCACGTGACTGACAGGAAGCGCTGTAAGTTATTTTTAGGGTATATTATGCACAGCAGCCTGGCTCGCGTCCATCTGCAGGTGTAACAGCCTAGCCCAAAGCACTGCAGTTGCTGCAGGATGTCTGTTTACCTGCACTGTGTGCGTAAGGCGCGGTGCCTGGAACCACCCCCGCCCCATGCAGGGCAGGGGTTAAGCCTGCACCCAAGATGGCAGGGCCGCCTGGACATGCTCCCAGAGGGGCTGGGGCGGGACAGTGCACACGCCAGAGCCTTGAAGGCAGATCAGGGCTGGCCCGAACCAGCCGGATGAATGTTTGGCACTGTGCACAGAATCACAATATACTCATTGATTGCTCCGCATTTCTTCCTCTGGTTCACTGACACTGGGGGAGGGGAGGCATGTTTACAGTACACCGCCACCTGGCCGTATAAGCGCACGACTTCACACCGGGCTTAGGGCGAATATACGTATTTTGTCAGTTTTGCATAGCTCCTCCGTCACCAGTGTGGTCTCGAGGCGCTATGTAGCCTAGTTCCAATTCCTAGAGCGGGAGTTACGAGATCGGCTTGCCTCGCTTAGTAGGGATGTGTGATCTGAGGGCTGCACTAGGGGCCACAGCACAGCCTGTGTGTTCTGAGGGCTGCACCAGGGGCCACAGCATTGGCCGTGTGCTCTGAGGGCTTACTAGAGGCCACAGCACAGGATGTGTGTTCTGAGGGATGCACCAGGGGTCCACAGCACAGGATGTGTGTTCTGAGGGCTGCACTGGGGGCCACAGCACAGGATGTGTGCTCCCAGGGCTGCACCAGGTGCCACAGCACTAGATGTGTGTTCTGTGGGCTGCACCAGGGGCCACAGCACAGGATGTGTGCTCTGAGGGCTGCACCAGGGGCCACAGCACTGGATGTGTGTTCTGATGTCTGCACCAGGGGCCACAGCACAGGATGTGTGTTCTGGGGGCTGCAGCATGGGCCACAGCACAGGGTGTATGCTCCGAGGGCTGCACTAGGTGCAACTAATGCCCAGACAGTGTTACCAAGTTTAACAAGCATTGGCATAGCCAATAGGTCTCGCTTTTGGGACCTTATAAGTATTTAGGTATGCAGCACAATATCCTTAGTGCAACAACACCAACTGTTGCATGGCTAAACACTTATAAGGTCCCAAAGGCGAGACCTATTGGCTATGCCAATGCTTGTTTTAATAGTAATGTATGATGCTTTTATTTTTCTGCTGTAGCTGGATGTCTTTTCAACCTTTCCAGACTATTTTTAAAAGTGTTGTAGGCGACTCTGAAAACACACATACATCTGTAGACTAAGAGGCTGACGCAATAAAACATTTTGCTCTCAAAAATCCTACAATTCACAAAACTGCAGCATTTGCAACTGTAAAAAATGGGATTTTGATATGAACTAAACATCTTTGGTGGTTTGGAATAGCCTTTCTGAATTTTCAAAAGGGGTTTTGTGACTCATTTTGAACTGCAATTGGGAGGGGGACGTAAAAAGGACATCCCTCCTGATTGTGAATCACAATGGGCCCGATTCTGATGCGGGTTGGAAAAGCTTCCCGACCAAATCGGTTGGGAAATGGTTTCCGACCCACTCGGATCGGGAAAGTCCAACCGGCAGAGAAGGATGCATCCGGATGTTTCCAGATACGATTTGGTTGAACTCCCATTGACTTCAATGGGAACATTTGTTCCTAACCGCATCAGAATTGGGCCCTCGGTCGGGAATACACGTTCCCGATCCGATTTGGAAAGAGCAAATGCCGTTAGGAGGCCTTCCTAAACCGCATCAGAATCAGGCCATCGGTCGGGAAGCTTTTCCAACCCGCATCAGAATCGGGCCCAATGTGTTATATCAATAATATGTAGCGGCAATTCCAGTTGCAAACCACTGCAAAGTTACTGACTCATCAAAGGAGTTGGTAACAATTGGTATAGAGAAGCCTTGCGGAGGAGGGGGGGGCGGGGTGGAGGTAATGGTCCACAGGGGAACAAAAACGAAACGCGTAACATTTATTTTAGAAGCAACACCAGTTCCTTTAAACAAACATGAGCTGCTTACAGAAAAAGAGTTCCATTTGGGAATGTCAAAGCTGGGATGGGCGTGTGCTGTCCCTTGCAGGCCACCACCCTAGTGTTTATGGCCAGTCACAGGGGTTTGCTAACTAATATTCATTAGGCAGTTGATTGACCTACCTCCTGCCAATGGAATTTTCTGATGTGACCTATCAGTACATAGGTCGCATCGCAAAATTACAGACAGGTTGCAAAATGTGTATGCACAATTTTTACCCTTTTTTCATCCTACCTGTTATTACATCAGGACACTTGTCCTCTTTTGCAACAGATGCTGTGTGACATCTGTCATTTGACAAATGGGGGTGGCAAAACCTCCCCTCGAGAAATAGACTCACAGATCTGAGTGGAAATTGCAGCTCCTCGGATCCAATCCCGTTGAGAGCTTCAGCTTAGTGAAATATGACACAGCAGCGACTACAGAAAAATAGATTTGTTGCCTAAAGGTGCATAAACCAACCCAACTAAGGTTGATTTATGAGTTAATGTGCCTATTGAAGAATCTATTGGTGTTTTCGGTTATGGTGTGTTTTAATGCACACTCTCCAATTATCTTGAATAAAGTAATCATAACAATAAGGTACATCAGAATAGCGTATGTGTCCCAGTTAAATTCATGCCCAACTGAAATTATGACCGCACATCTTTCTCAGCCATTATATTTCATATTCGAAAGAGATAACATTCCTCATAGATCCTTCAAAATGACTTCCAGATCATACACTATTCAAAATCTGTGCTCTTTGATCATATCTATCAGCGCTAATGTGCCCAGGAAAATGTTTATCTGAATTCCTGTGTAACATCATATCCCAGTTTCATTGCTGAGCAGAAAACCGTGCAGTGATGCAACTTACTGAATATAGCATCATATAAAATGTTGAATAAACATTAGACAGTCAAAGTAAGTAATCATGCAGGCAGCGCTATGGTCCCACACAATTTCTTGCCGTCAGTCACTGTGTAAAATAATGCCTTTCCGGAGTCTTTTTCGTCTTTCATTTTTAACCGACTGTTTCTCTTATCTTTTTCTTATAGAGCTTTCTCACATCTCTGAGGCGCTTTTCTGTACCAACTTTCAATCAAATCTTCACAGGATTGTCCCGGGGTCTCAATTGCAGATGCAGTTGCTTCCTATCAACAGTGTTCCCATTGTCCTGATGTAGACCCTGATGGCTGTCTACTTCATAGAAAAGTGTGAACACTGCACGGTTCTCTGCTCAGCAATGGGACTGGGATTCTCGTTGGTATGTTGCGTATCCTGTATCTATTTACAGTATAAACCATCTGTGGACTCATGCAGCCTGTTTGCCCATATATAGACTACAGTACAGAGATCTCAAATTTTCCCTTGAATAGCCTAAATAGCTCACTCTTTCTTGTGTTGGTATTTGCATCATTGTAGAACTTGAAGTGCCATAATACTGTGTAAAAGACTTGAACCATTGTTGCCATCTTTAATTCATCACTCTCAAGTGGGCTTTATGAAAAACAGACTCTCAAACGATCACACCGTCTTCTTTGTCACATCATTGAGAAAGCAAAACTCGCAACTTCAGACACTGTAGCCATCACCCTTGACACTGAGAAGTCCTTCGATAAGGTCTCTTGGTCCTTTCTTCGAGAGACCCTGTTGAAATATAACCTTGGTGACACTTTTATGAGAATGGTCATGGCCTTATATAGTGCCCCCTCAGCTAGAGTATGTTCGGATGGTCTCTTATCCTCAGCCTTTAATCTAGAGAGGGGTACCCGACAGGGTTGCCCCCTTTCTCCATTACTATTCATTTTGACACTAGAGCCCTTACTGCTCAGGATCAAGGCTAACCCAGATATAGCTGTAGTTTCTTTCAATAACGCAAAAACAAAAGTGGCCGCATATGCAGACGATATACTAATCCTGTCTGAAGACGCATCTCACTCAATCCCGGCCTTACTAAAGTCAATAGAGGATTATGCCCATGTGTCCGGATATAAACTTAATAAAGACAAGTCTGAAATCATGGGTCTGAACAACCTTTGTACTAGTGATCTGTTCAAATTCATGGGTCTAGCTTGGCAACCCCACTACATTAAATACCTTGGTCAAGAATTCAATGCGGACTTATTAGAATCGCTCCGCCACAACGAAAAACTAACACTAAAAAAAATTGAAGCGCTATTGGAGGGCTGGAATCCCAAATTTATCACTTGGTGGGGCCGATCAACTATCTGATTAGTATGCTACCCCTTGTTCTATTGGAGGAATTCCATCACAAGCTGGACGAAGTATTAACAAAATTCTTTTGGCAAAACAAACGTGCGAGAAGTTCTCTCAAGAAATTACGTTTACCAGTCCACCTAGTCGGCGTTAACCTGGCTGATGAAAGTACCAACCCGCCTTCCTAGCAAGACAAGGCTCTCTTTGGCTTTCCCCACCCCCTGATTACACTCCCTCCTGGCTATTAGTCGAAAAAGTATTTCTTGGTGTACTTCACCCTATTGCACCTTTATCTAGTAACATATTACCCCTTACCTCCGGAAAATACATCATCTCTAATACAAAAAGAGCTCTGACAAAAAGCGATAAACTTCTAGAGACCCCTCTCATTCATTCTAACATGATATCGCTGTGGAACAACACAAAGATTAAAATCAAAGGGAAAACCATATTCTGGAAATCGTGGGCATCGAAAGGCATTCACTTCCCAAGACAACTGGGCTCCTTGGGTGCCCCTCTCTCCTTCAGAGAATTTAAACATCACAACCTTTCAGACATAGAGTTTTATGACTTTCTTAAACTCAAAGCAAGCCTGGCCAAGTTAAACCCCCCTGATAAAGATCCCTCGATCATCAAGACAATAATGGCCTTTAACAAATCAGTTGAATAATCTGGAGCACACCCATATTATTTCTCACTTGTTCTTTTCTGAATTCATCAAGTTCGGCGTGCATGCACCCTTATAATGCTCCGTTCCAGTAAGCACTTGTAATGATACTTCCAAGAATATGGACCCGCCTTTTGTAGATCCAAAAGGGTTGCACAGCCTTATGCACTAGTGTTTGAATTTCTTCCACTTAAACCACAGTAATCAAGTCTTTATTCTTGTTAATCACGCTTTTATTCACAGTTAATCCATCACGCCAAAGACTCGGAATTCCACAATCTTATGCATGTTGCTTATTCCAAAATTGCCCATCCAGGCCTATTCTAGAACAGTTAAACAGATTTCCGAGTTCTTCTATTTACAATCTCTACACCCAATGCATTTCGGTTTATTTTAAACCTTCTTCAGGGGTATCTCCTTCAGAGAATTTAAACATCACAACCTTTCAGACATAGAGTTTTATGACTTTCTTAAACTCAAAGCAAGCCTGGCCAAGTTAAACCCCCCTGATAAAGATCCCTCGATCATCAAGACAATAATGGCCTTTAACAAATCAGGCCATCAAGCCTCCAAGTTTTATCACCTCTTATTACCTAAATCCACATCCTCCATGAAAGCTGTATTAGAAAAATGGAATAGCCATGGAACCATCCCCCCGAATAGCTGGAAACTTATTTGGAATTCAGTCATATCCCACAAGATCTCTCCTGCACTCTCCCAAACTAAGTATTGGCTTCTGCATGGATCCTTTTGGACTCCGTCAAGGCTCCACAAAATGTTTCTTAAAGATAACCCTCTATGTTGGAACTGTAATGCTGCTACCGGGGACCTCTGTCATGTTCTATTCTACTGCAGTAAGGTCTCCTCCTTTTGGGACAGTGTGTTTGACTTTATCTACACTATCAGTGGAGTCCGCCTTAACAAGGAATTTCTATCACTAATTCAAGGATTTCTAGATCCTCAAATCCAAACACAGAATGATAGACTCCTAGTGGACATATTACTGACATCAGCATGTAAGTCGATATTAGCCAACTGGAACAACACAGCCGCCTCCTCCTTTAAGGCCTGGCTCAACTGGATCTCTTTCTTAAGAGGTGCAGATAATATCTCTCTTCAGAATTCCCCTTGGAAACGTCAAAATAACAGGGTATGGTCATCTTTGGACACTTACTTCTCTATGACAAAACCTCACTGAACCCCCATAGATCATGGTCTACCCCCTTCCTCGTGCTCTGGGCGGGTGTGGTCTCCTGGTTTTGGACGATGGGTTAACTTTCTATCCTCACACTCCCATAATCTGTGTGCCCACTTTGTATCTTTATGTTCATCATAGATGGGCCAGTCAAGTGCCTACACATGTTTGTCACCTGTAAATGTGTTATTCTTTGGCCGTAATCTCCCTATACTTGACTGTTGGAAGCTTTTCTTACTATTGGACGGCAAGAGGTCCTTCAGTGAACCACTTTATAACTTCCTTCTGGTTTCTTTTGTATTTTTCTATTTAACATTATTATTGCAGTACTTTGTATATTCTATATTGTTTTTGTTTTACATTCTGTTTGTTTCTGTCTCATGAGAGAATCTATAGATGGTCATAGGACTTTGCACATGTTGTCTGAACATTATGTATCTTGCTACAGTTCTGTATGGCAATTGTTTTCTCTTCCTTTGTTTTGTCTTGCTTTGTTTTTGAAAACCTAATAAAAAACCTTTTGAAGAAAAAAAAATACAAAGTATAATTTCATAAAATTGGTTGGGATCTCCTTCTTGAGTCGTGTGCCCTTTATTGGTCATGTGTGTGCAATAAATGTCTTACACTCCTCTGTGTTAGGCCTAAGGCTGCTTGCCCATACTACCACTAATAGAGCACGTTGGGTTTGCATTGAGCCCTGTACACTTTTGGGGAACCCCTGGACTCTGTGCACGGTATCACCATCTAGTGATAATACCATATACATAGCCAGCTTCCTACAACTAGGAATACCACACTACAGTGATTTTGCACCAATATGGAACTCTCCGGGAACTCCTGAATGGCTACAGGACAAGTTGGCAAGCTCTTTAGTAGAAGTTGGCGTGAATCAGTGGGGTCGAATCATCAAGGGGAATTCTTTGGTCCCTTGGGAGTCCCTGACGGAAATCACAGAGGTTAACTTGTCCAAATGTAAGTACTATCAGTTTGCAAGTTGGGCACGTGAATTAGGTAGAGATGGGAGAGGAAACAGAGAATGGGAGGAAAAGATACAAGGAAGACCGCTCCAAAGTAGCAAAGTCTCCAAATGGTATTGGATGCTAGTACAAGCCGGGGAGGACGTTTGCACCCTGCCAACAGAGACGTGGAAGAGGGACCTGCCGATGCTAGATTTAACAACTTTATGGCAAGTATTGATGTCTATTCTTTGGTTGTCTATCAAATCCACCACTCTCAGGAAAAATCATCTATTTACTGTACACATGGTGTACTGGACACCGAAAAAACTGTAGATCCTGGGATGTCAGGAGGTGAAGAAGTGTCTTGAGTGTGGCATGGAAAAGGCAGACGATATTATGTTTTTGCCGTGCCCCTTGATCCAGGTCTTCTGGCAGGATGTGGGTAAGGTTCTCTCTGAGGTAATGGGACAGAAAGTAAAGGTAAGCCTGGAATTGGTGGTTTTTAGGGTAACAGCTGGTGTGGGGTCACTCTTAAAGCTATATATGAAGCAAACCTCCTTACTTTTTGTGTTAATATTGTTGGCACGAAGGGAGATCTGTTTGAAATGGGTGGTCGCTAACCCGCTGGCTTTTTGAGACTGGGTAACATCTACTTTGCAGATGAACAGTTTAGACTGTAGCTGCTGCTCAACTAAGAGAATAGAGTTTTGGGAGGCATGGGAGCACAGGTATAAGTCCTGGAAAAATAACATGTGAGGTCACTCTAGTTTCGAAAAGAAAATGTCCAATGATTATGCATCTATACATCTACCTTTCGAGGGGAGATACCACGGGGTCGATCAAGAATTCCCCCACAAATAAGGCTGATTTTGAGGCTCCTGAGCCCATCAAAAGAGAATTATGGCTTTTGTTTCCTTCTTCTTCTGAGGTGAGAAGTGGGTAATTTTCGCCAATACTTCTCCAGACTAAGCTCCTTCTGTGTCTAAGCTGCTCAAATGAGGACAATAAAAAAACAACAGCAACAAAAAACATTTGCTTCATTTACAAACTATCATGACTAGCACACCACTTATCTTAAAGACAAGCTCACCATCTCTGGGTGTTCTTGGCATACCCACAGCCAGCACACCATCAGACTGCAGACTAAGAAGTGTGAAGAAGAAAAAAAACAAAGCAGCAGGTCTTTTTCATCAATGCACCCAAGATCTGGAACAACATCCCTGTATCTATTCAGACTCTCCCCAACACCGCTGCAATTTCAGAAAAAGTTGAAGACTCACCTCTTTAAAGAACACTACATCACATTGCATTAACTGCCACAAACCAGCTATCTCATCTATCAGTCATTGATTTTATGCTTGCCTTGGAACATGTACAGTGCTTTATTAGAGATCAGTGGGTTGAGCTTTTACTGCTGCAATGTGTGAGCATCCTAAAGGTCAAAGGTCTACAACCTGGTATCAATTCATCTTCCCATTCTTACCCAAATGAGCTAATATTGAGTAATAATGTCACCCAAAAATGTTCGCTGTAAAGAGCAATGGATAAAAGAGCTAAAACAAATTGTAGGGCCCAGGAAGCACTAGTTGTAGATAGGTTGGGCAATAGAGGTACCTAGCATAAGGGACAGTGAGAACAGCCGCAACGTCTTATTGCTTCTTTGATCTGGGTACTTTTTTAAGCATTTACACCTCAATGGTATATGCATTTTGCAAGATTGTTGTCTGTGTGACTGCTGCATGTGAGAGCTCAGGGAGCACATGTTACAGGGACATTCTGAGCAGAAGCAGAGTTGTTGTATGATGCCATCAATGGAATGCTGGATGTGAGTAGCTTGACAGGAAAACCTCGGAGAGGTTCCCAATAACATTTCGGAGATTATATTTTGGTTTAAATACTGAAAGGTGTTGTTGATTAGTTTTTCCTGAGGACACCTATATCAATGCAGTCCAAGGTAGGGTTTCATTGATTACAACCTACCTAGAAGCTGTCCATGTAAGTTCACAGGACGGTTCTAGGTGTCAGAAATCCTAGCACAGATTTGGTGTGGACAGGACCTGAGGGTGAAAGAGCCTGGCACTGTAGAGATGAGAGTGATGTCGTATCATAGGATAGATTATGCACCCACAAGATCCTCACATTAAATGGCATGAGCAGAAGATCTAGGCTTTTTTCCACAGAATAATTTACTGGCCGAGAAGCCACAGATAGGACAGAATGACTAAGGAGAGGGAATGTTGTAGGTAATCCTGGGTGAAATTTTGATTACGCCAGAGTCATTTTGGTAATTCTGCGTTACTCTTTGACACAGAATTACCAAAAATAGCTCGATTATCCCCTCTCGCATTATTAGGAGTAATTTCATGGACATAATCCGACCACAAAAGCAGATTTAGCAAGTGTGAGCGGCTACTGATGCTGCTTTTTATGTTCCGTTGCATTTAGCACTATTTTCTTAGCGTGAAATGCATCCTCATGTTCATTTTGGATGCAAGGGTGCATTTTGCGCTAAGAAACTAGATCCAAATGCAGGGAGGAAATTGGGAGAAAATCCTACCCTTAGTGTGTATTTTGCGAGTAGCTCCTTGCACTCCCACTATTTCTTAGTACAAAAGGCATCCTTGCATCCGTTTTGGATGCCAAGGGGCATTATTACGCTAAGAAAATAGGATACATACACAATTACTATCTTGCATAATTCCACGTAATCATGCAGAATTTATTGTTTGTCTACTGATAGCACATTATACTTCTATCTGTTCAGGCACAGGATATTGCACCAACCACTAGACAGCTAGTGTGGGTGTGTAGGGGAAACACCGGCTTGGAATTCAGACAGAGATAAGAATGTGCCGTTTCGGTACATATCACCTAGTTTAGTAATCCCTGCACTTTGAAGGACGTCAAGGGCCCCACACTCCTGCGCCGCCGAGATTCCCGGATGGGCAGCAATTGGCATATCTGGTGCATATATATAGTCTCTCCCTGCACGCGCGGCAAGGGCGCCCCATGCCCAGACCGTGCAGCTGCGTCCTATTACCTTCCTCCCATTTGCATAGCATCCTAGCAGGTAGCGGCGTTGGATTCAGTGTCGACCTCCACAGCTAAATGTGGCATATATTTCTGCGGGAAAAACCAATAGTGCGCGAACTGCGCCTGTGCACACAAATATTAGAGACGCAGATCTGGCGCCTCAAACCCCCCGCGTTCAAAGGGTAACGTTAACGTGCTCCAGCTACACCTCGGTTGCTTACCAGCCATCTTCACCACAACAATCCTGTATGCCAGTGACAGCGACAGGCGCGTCCAGCGGGAAACCTGTTCAGTGATTGTGGTGACAGCACGTCCATAATTCATATTTAGTACAGTCTCGGGGTCTCTATGTACCCAAACCCTCAGGTACTTCACCGGATCCACAGACCAGGAGAGCGGGTAATCCAGTGCAATATTTTGCGTGCAGTTGGTTAATGGGAAAATTGTAGACTTTGCCCAATTTATCCCCAACCCGGAGTGCCTCTCGAATATGACATATTCACGTAATAAAGGTGCCAAATGTGTAGCCGGATCTCGGACGTATAGCAGCATATCGTCCGCATAGAGTGAGATAACTAGCGGACACTGCCTGAACCCCAGTGCGGCCTCTGCGTGTTTCTGACGCACTTTACATGCCAGTGGATTCAATGCCAGAGAGAAAATCATCGGAGAAAGAGGGCAGCCCTGCCATGTGCCTCTGCAGATTGGGAAAGCATCAGACACCCAGCCATTGACTCGCACCCTGGCGACCGGGTTAGCATATAATAATCGTACCCACTTCAAAAAGAACGGCGGCATTCCCATTCTTTGTAGAACTACAAACATATACCCCCATTGAAGTGAGTCAAAGGCTTTTTCCGCGTCCAGCAGCACCGCCACAGCGGGGGTCTCGGGATCTAGATGGTGCAGCACCGTGAAAATTGTACGGAGATTGTGTACTGTAGAGCGCTTGGGAACGAATACCGACTGATCAGGGAGAACCAAATTGGTGATCAGAGGTTGTCTACATGCAATAATTTTTGCTAGAATTTTGGTATCTACGTTCATAAGGGATAATGGTCTATACAATTCACACTTATTAGCAGTTTTCTCTGGCTTTAAGAGTGTAACTAGCAAGGCTTCCCAGAGGGAAGGGGGTAAGGCACCAGTCTCATAGGCCTTAGCGAAGACCTTCAATAGTTGTGGAGCCAGCTCTTCAATGTAGGCCTTATAAAATTCACTGGGTAAACCATCAAGTCCCGCCGCCTTGCAGGTAGGTAGGGACATTATAGCCTCTTTAACATCTTCAACATCAAATGGTTGGGTCAAATATTCACACTGCCCATTAGAGAGCCACCCCAATGCAATATCCTCTAAATAGTTATTGACTACGTCATCAGGGGCTGTCTGTCTGGTCCCATATAATTTGGAGTAAAAATCAATGAATACCCTACTGATCTCAGGGGTGGAGTGCTGGGCAACAGCATCTTCATCCAACAGTTCAGTAATGTGCTCCTGTCCTTTAGGTAGTGATAGCTTATGTGCCAATGAATGGCTAGGTCTCCAACCCTCACCGTAATACCGTGCCCTAGATCTCCTGGATCGGTGTAATATCTCCTGATCCGCAGTTTGATTGTGTTCAGAAACCAACTTCCGTATGTGGGCCAGGGTGTCGGGCAAAGGATTCAACTCATATTCTCATTCTAGCATGCCAATCTTATCCGCTAGAGCCCTTATTCTATTCCTAAGATCTTTTAATACACCCACCTGGGCACCCATGCACTCCCCCCTTATGGTGACTTTAAAGGCTTCCCAAAGTGTACCTATACTGTCCACCGAGCCCTCATTTTCTGAAAAATAATTATTAATCAATGCACCAATTTTGGCCCCGAACACTGGGTCTATTAAGGAAGACGGTTGCAGCCTCCATTGAAACAGAGGCCTAGCACAGGCCGGCACCTTCAGTTCTATCAGCACTGGGAATGATCCGAGAGCGTCTTAGCCAGGTGCTTTATTAAGACAGTCCAGGGGGCCGCCTCCTTAGAAACTAGCCAGTAATCCAGCCTGGACCACGAGCCATGCACTGCCGATACAAATGTGCCCTCTCTCACACCTGGGTTACGAGCCCTCCATACATCCATGAGCCCCTCTGCCTTTATAAACTCACCCAGGACCATCGCCGCCCGCTTCCCATGCCCATCCACGTCTGTGGAGCGATCCAGTCAGGGGTCCAAGCAGACATTCAAGTCCCCACCCCATACCACAACCGAGGGCAGATAGGAAGAGATACGCCTCCATATATCATTAAAGAAACCGGGATCATCGGTGTTGGGCCCATACGTATTTATGAAAAACAACATTGTGTCACCCAACATGCCCAGCGCAAGGAGCACCCTCCCCTGCTCATCCACCTCAGACTTGATGAGAGTATATGGAGTGCCTCACCTGACCAGAATCATAACACCCCTAGAATAGGAGGAAAACGAGGATGCAACGCGCACCATGGCCCAGCGAGATCCAACATTTAGTTCTGTGAGTTTAGTGAGATGTGTCTCTTGGAGAAACGCAACCTGTACCTCCTGCCTATCCAAGAAAGCTAGCACATTGCAGATCTTTTTGGGGTTATTTAGCCCACGCACATTCCATGTTACTAACTTAATAGTGTCACCCAGCCCAGCAATATCAAATACCCTTGTACAGTACCATTACATGCAATACCGTGATGCGACCAGCACATTATAAAAAACACTGCATCCACTCCACTCCCTGTCTGCCATGTAACCCCCCCCCCCACAACCACCCACCCACTTCAGCACCCCCAACTTGCTAAAGGCAACCCAATCTGAGACTGATGAACAACCCAATACCCAAATAACCCATATGAACAGTTAGGGTACACCCATTAGGGGACACAAGAGTGCAATCAGCCTCCCGATGAGAAGGGGAGGTGGCCAAGTATGTCTATGGTTCAACATAGCAGTGCCAATCAGCGATCAAGGATCGTGGGACAGCACCAATTTACAGTTTCATGCTGCATACCCATGCTACAACAAGACTTCGATCCCAGGTGCAGTCCTCCCAGCACAGAATTAGAAAAACAACTAACGCATCCATCCTTTGGGGAGAAGAGAGTAAGCCCAGCCCCATCTCGCCCACCAAAGCGGTCCAGTGGCCGCGGACCGCCCCCAGTGGTACACTTACAACTCATGGTTACAGTTCGATTCTCACTGTTCCTCCTCATCTGGTTCAGTAGTAGTTTCGCAGCGGCGCTTTTTTAAGAGTTTCGCATGTTGCATGGTGGCCCTTAGATTAGTAAAAAGCTTGGAAGCACCCTCCGATCCAATCCTCAAGCGTGCTGGATAGAGGATGGCGTACGGGATTTCCGCTGCCTGCAACAATTTTTTTGTAGGGATGAACTCTCTTCTAGCAGCCTGGACCACCGTGGTGAAATCTGGAAAGAACGCCAATGCATTCCCCTGATGCGTGATCTGTCCTTATCCTTTATACTGGGCTAGGCGGAGGAATGTGTCCCGGTCGCGATAGTTTAACAGCCGCGCAATGATGATCATTGCGCAGCAGGGTGCCCGGTCTCGGGCTGGCCGCCAGAGAACAGTGGGCTCACTCCACTATTAGCATAGAAGATAGATTGTCAGCGCCAAAAATCTCTTTGAGCAGCCCCTCTACAAATAATTCCATTTTACCGACGTTGGTCGACTCCGGCAGCCCCGTTATCATTAAGTTGTTCCCCCTGGACCTCGCCTCCAGGTCCTCATTCTTGGCCTGGGTGACTGATAGCACCTTCTCCATGTTCAGGGTTTTGTCTGAGACGGTGTGCAAGACTTCTTCCACAGTAGACACTGCTCGACCCCACCCAGCCTGGTGCCCTGCTTGTTAAGCTTTGCCGCCATATGATCCATGCGTAGATTTAGCGCATCGATCTTTCTGTCGATTGACTGCAAGCTGTGCTGCATCGCCAGGAGTGTGGATTCCAGAGTTGGGGCAGTTTCCAAGGGAGTCTCCGCTTACGAGTCTGAGGTCAGCTTATTCTGTTATCTGCCCTTTTGCGCATTTCAAATGTGAGGCGCGATTGTGTCTTATCCGACTTGCCCCTGATGCACCCTTTATGAGTCAAGCACAGCAGCCAAGTGCCGTTAGTCTGACTACGCACTCAGGGATAGTGCTCAGGGGGTCAATATGATGATATCTTTACTATATGGAGCTGACACAGAGTCTAACGTCTTGCCCACTCAGCCTGCGCACCCCACGCTGCAATGTGGCTCCTAGGTAGGGCAGCCAGTCCCACAACTTGGTCCCCAGGTATGCGGGCCGCAGCCTCCCACCCACTCTGCAATATATCAGTCTTAGGCTGCCGCACCTTCACACCAGGGTGGTTCAATCCCTCCGCAGCTCACGTGCCCCCGCACCTACCAGGTACTCTGATCGTGGGCAGCCACCCAGTTATCTCAGTCCAGCCTCTGGGGTGTCAGCACGGCAGGCCACATGGTCGATGCTCCAGGGACGCACAATACACCAGGCGCCGGTGTCTCAAGCTGCAGCTGTGCGTACAGAGGCGTCCACCGGGTACCTCTCAGCATGCGGGTGATTACTGCCAGATCCGTAAATTCCACTCGCAGGCCGCAATGCTCAGCGACACTCACCACAGCTACCACAGGGCATCGGCAGAACCACAATGCCCGCTCCGGTCCTCTCTCCGCACTCCGATATTCCACGCAGGAGGTCAGCGGCAACCCATCTCCTCCTTGCTGTAGCGAAGTTCTTTAATGCAAACAACGAGGCCCCCGACCACAGCAGCACGATCTCAGGCCGCCGATCCACAGGAGCCACGGTGTCATCGCAGTAGCACACCGCCAACAGAGCCACTGCTCCCTGTCCACACCGCAACCCCCAGTAGTACAGGAGTCACAGCCGGCAGCAGCAGCAGTTGGAGATATCAGTGTCGATCCGCGGTGGCCATCTTGATTTTACAGCCGCCACCTCACTGCGCTCCATTTCTTCTCGCCGCTCGACCAACCGGGCACTTGACAGCACCAAACAACACCGGGGCACTTGTTAGCACCGTGCCACTTCGGATGGGGCGCACTGCCACGTCAAATTGCAGGATTGTAGGCGGATTGATAAAACGGCCGGCGGAGCTGCACTAATGCGCAGCCATCTTGCCGTGCACCCTCTAGCGCCCCCCTAAGGTACCGTGTTCATTGGGCCTAACTGGGTCTCTGTAGCTGGCCCATGCTCCATCGTGGTCGGCTTGAACTTGTGGCTTTGCCCCGATCCGACACAGCCAGATAGCCACAGTTGGCGCGTTCTGCTTTTTGGTGCTATTTTCACTAAAATCTTTCAAATTGAATATCTCTGGTTCTACTAACTCGATTTTTGTTGTTTTGGTCTTATTTTAAGTACTGTTTTTCTAACTTGGAGTGGGATCCTTTTTCTATGGTGGTTTCATTTATTACTGTTTGAAGCGTTGCAGAAAAACTTTACTGCTCATCTGTAACAAAAGTAGGAAGATATGTCCATACAAAACAGTTTGAAATATTCTTAATTATGAAATGCTTTTTTAACAGATTAGCAGAAACATTTCCTTAGTAGTCATCAATAAACTTTTCATTACTATTTAATGTTTTATCCCTTGTAGCATTAGAGTTCATATATGACACGATTGCAGATTCGAGTACAGCATTTCCAATTGGAGAATAAAGGCCAACCAGACAACCCATTAAAATTATTATCAGGAAAACTACAGCAAATAGTTTTAAAGCTAAACAGAAGATCGTTTTAATTTCAGCTATGACTTTTTCTATTAAACCCAATAAAAACAATACTAAACACAGCAATCTGAACCTATTCCATATGTAACCTATATGCGATGAAAAAGTCTTCATAGTCTTCACAAATTATGCCTGCCAACGAGAGATTCAATTCAGAAAATATTCATAGGAAACCTATCATCTTTGCCTGGATACCTAGGTAACAAAAATGTATGTACTACGAGGTATGAACGTATATCTAACTAGAAAAAAACAATGTAGGTACTTCAGGGCAACATTTCACATGTCCACATGGTGATTCTTCAGAAATTAACAGTCTTGCAAACCAATGTATTTTTCATCCAACTCAATCTTAGCCAACTAGGACCATTCAGGTACTGTATAATTCTTGTTCGGTACTCTCACTCTTGTAGATCTTCTGACCACTGGTTGTTCGGACTCTCTATCACTTAAATCTGTCTCTGCTTGCTCTAACTCTTGCTCTGTTTCTTCTTCAACTGTTTCAAGACTACAGCTCTTTTCTGATGCTCCTTTTTCTCTATCATGCTCTCAAGCCACCCATCTTGGAGCTAGCTTTTATCCTAATAACATTTGTGACAACTGCTGCATCTTTTTCTTCTTCACTTGCCACTTGCAATTTTCAACTGGAACAGTCAGAGCTTCTCTTAGGATTTGATTTTGTTGTCCCCCTCTGGATCCAGATAGCGAACTTGAGTTTAACACTTTGAATCAATGGTTAGTGTCACCACTTCTTCATCTGAAGAGTTCACTCTCTTTGTGTGAAATACTTGGAGCCACAGTGGCAAGCCTCCACACTTCACAGCAGTATTTGTCGCAAGAATGACCTGGTAGGGTCCATGCCACCTGCTGCCAAGGAAGCTCTTCCTCACATGCTTCTTCACCACATCACAGTTACCAGGAATCACATGATGGCTCGGCTCCTCACTTGATGATGATATTTTCAGCTTTATCTGGTGAGAGAGTGCCACATCAACCAGGAATACAGAATAGTCTACCACATGGTCATCAGTAATGCTTATAAGTGCTGCAGCAGGACAACCAGGAATTCCCATTATTCTTCCCATCAAACCCTCATGGAGTGTCCAGTCACTTAATTAGAGGTGCTTCTTAAAATCATTAATGCTAACAGCGAAGCATTTGGCCACTTCAGAGACATCAAGTTGCAAATTTTTGATAGCTTTGATTTGAGATTCATTCAATCTCTCAGCTGCTCCAGAGGCTTCAGGTCGATACCTACAATGCAATGCCTTCTATCTTCAAAGAGGTGCACACATTTCTAATCAAATCATTTCTGAATTGACTCTCTTTATCTTTTCCTGAAGAAGTTGGCAATTTGAATCAGGGGATCAACTCCATAGGTAGGAGCATAACTATGGTCAGTCTATCACATCTCTTGGTTGAAAAGGCTTCCACCCGTCTAGAGAACAAACGCAAAACAACTAAGATATAGCACAACCCATTGTACTTAAGCATTTCCAAGAAGTCTATTTGCATTCTGGTAAAAGGACCAGGCAACTGTCCAATGTAACTCAAAGTCACTGTAGTCTATTTGCTAATACTTATCTGTTGACAAATAGCACAACATTGAAAAAATATTCAGCTATAGCTCTAAAATAAGGCTTGAACTAACACTTTTTAAAAACATTCACCATAGCATGATATTCAGATTGTGTAGGACCATGGAAGCATCTAACCTTATTGCTTAAGTTGCAGTCTGGCAAGGCATATTTACTCTCAGGTGACCTCCAAATGCCTGTCTGATCCATAACACAACGTGCTGTAATCCATTTTTTTTCTCCTTGTCAGACACCTAATTTTGTAAAGTTTTCAGATCATTCAATGCCTATACTGTTTTTGCGATTATACAATTTACACTCTGTTTGTCAGAGTTGCATTCTTCAGGTGATTCCAATGTATTAGGCACAATGTTTTGAAACTTCATCAGCATATCGTTTGCTAAGAGTAACCATGGCATCTCTGCTTTTATGTGCTGAACATTTTAAAAGGCAAAAACCTTGGCCCATTCCTAAAATGATCACCAGAGGATGTTAAGAGACCTCTTTGTGAGCAGAGCTGAGCAAAGTCATAGACCACTCCAAAACCATATTGACTGTCAGTGTAAATTGGGACATTCAATCTGTTAGTCATGCAGCATGCTCGTGCAAGAACAATCAATTCTGCAACTTGTGCTGAGTTTATATTATACAAATATGATCCTTCAACAATGTAAGCAATTGTGCAAACTGCATATCATGCTCTCAGGATTCCTTGATGATCTCTCAGACAAGAACCACCTACAAATAAAATCAAGTCAGCCAATTTAAGTGGTACATCTTGAATAACAGGTCTTGATTTGGTACATTACTTTGTCACACTGATGCAATCATTGTCAACATCATTGTATCCTTCATCGAAATCTTCGAAAGGCATTGGCAAGAGAATAGCGGGATTCAAGGTATTCCAACGACTGATAGAGACATTTTCTGCTGCAATCATCACTTGCTTATAAGGGGTCAATCGACTATTTGTTAAATGCTAAGTTTGAGTTCAAGTCAGTAATATCTCAACTGAATGAGGGGCTAACACAATAAGTGTATAACCCATCACAATCCCTTCACTCCGTTCTATAGCAAGACATGTTGAAGCACGTCTCTTTAAGCAGCTCAGAAGTGCTACAGCTACAGGATCTAATGTACCTGAAAAATAGGTCACAGGCCGTTTCGCTCCCCTATGTTGTTGAGTCAGTACTGAAAGTGAGCACTTCTTTTTCATGAGAAAATTAAAAAAAATCTTTTTTCATAATTAGGTATTCTAAGAATGGGTGTGGTACTGAGGCAATTTCAGAGCTCCAAGGAGGAATTCATGAATTCTTTGTCCCAGGGCATTGAATCACTCAGATCACTCTGAGTAAGACTCTGTAAAGGCTTTGTAGTCAGGGAAAAGTTTGCAATCTGCTGACAACAGTAGCTAACAATTCCTAAAAACATCCTCACTTCCTTTTGAGTTATTGATGGATTCATTTCCAAAATCGCAAAGATACTTTCTGAAGACACTTTATTCACTCCTTTCTCAATTTTATGACCCAAATAAATCAACTTCTTTCTGGCGGTATTGCAGTTTTGTTGGGGATACAATGTGGTTCAACAGTGCAATTGTGTCAAGCTTGCAATGGTCTCTCCTTTTAGATACAACCATCAGGTTGTCATTATACTGCACAATAACAAGTTACATGAAGGTACATATTCTCTAGGTCTTTCTCATGCATTTGGGAGAAAATCGATGGATTCTCCATATAGCCTTTTGAGCTATACACAGGGCCATTGGAAATAATGTGATTGTGTGGCTGAGGCTTTTTTCACATAACTATGGATTTGCAGCATTTATCACATAATCCATCATCATCTTCTTCATAATCAGCAGATTTCAACCAAAAAATAAATGTTGTTTCTACCTCACATGGTTCAAAAGTTACTGAAAATTGCGTGACGTGTTGCTGCGCAGTGGAGGCCATTGCAAAAGTTGGCTGGTCAACTTTTTGTTGCTTATTGCTATATGTGGGTGTTGCATTGGTACTAATTAGGGACAACCTATGCCCAGACAGTGCTAACAAGTGTAACAATCAGAAAATAATGAAGTAATACTATGTTATGTTATGTTATGTTATGTTATGTTATGTTATGTTATGGGAACTTTTAGAGCGCACGATTACCCGGAGGTGTCCTGGCGCTAGTTACTACTCCTTAGAGCTGAGCTGAAAAGGAGGATTATTTATCAAAAAGCCAGGTCTTTAACCCCTTCCTGAATGCTAGAAGACTGGTGGCATTTCTCAAATAGAATGGCAAGTCATTCCAGGCCTTTGCTGCGCACAAAGAGAAACTTCTGCCTCCCCATTGAGCTTTTTTTGTTGATGGGACTACAACCAACTTAGCTCCTAAAGATCTAAGAGTTCTTGCTGGTATGTACCATTGGAAATGGCGCCTCAAATGATCTGGTCCTGAGCCTTGAAGTGCTTTAAAGACCATACACAAAGATTTAAAATGCACCCGGTTCCTCACCGGGAGCCAGTGTAGTCTTTTAATCTCCTTGGAGATAGGAGAAAACTTAGGAAGTGCCCGTAAGTAATCTGGCCGCGGCATTTTGTAGCAGCTGAAGCCTATACAGAAGTCTTTGTTGTATGTTTAAGTATAGGCTATTACAGTAGTCTAGTCTTGACATAACCAATGCTGTGACTACCGTTTGCCGGGTCTCCGAAGGTAAAAACCTCAGTACCTTCTTGACAGTTCTAAGAACATGCACTGTTGTTGAGGTTACTGCATTTACTTGGGCCCCAAAGGAGAGTTTCTCATCCAGGATTATACCCAAATTTTTCACCTTTTTTGAGGGTGTAGGGAGAGACCCCATGGATGCAGGCCACCAATTAGGCGTCCAAAAATTAAGGTCGTTCCCAAACAGCATTACCTCCGTTTTTCCTGAATTCAATTTCAGGCAATTCTCTGCCATCCATCTCCCTACCGATTCCATACAGTCCTGAAACCATTTATCTAATCCCAGTTCTTGGCCAGGTAATAGAGACACCACAATTTGTGTATCATCAGCGTAGGAAGTGAGACCAAACCCATATGCACTGATGACGGGGGCCAATGATGAGACATACACATTAAAGAGTGTGGGGCTCAAAGATGACCCCTGCGGTACACCACAAGGCAGTGCAAAGGGCTTGGACTGAAATTTACCTAGGGATACAATCTGTCCCCTGTCTGATAAAAAGGATTTAAGAAGATCCCACGCTTTTCCCTGGACCCCACAAGCCCTGAGTCGGTCCATCAGAATCTCATGATGGACCGTATCAAAGGCCGCGACAAATCCAATAAAATCAAGGCTGCCCTGCCTTCTCGATCCACGGCTTCCCTGATCTCCTCGGTGGCCTTAATGAGCGCAGACTCAGTGCTATGTCCCTCTCTAAAACCATATTGAGAGGGATCCAATGCTTGAACTTCCGCCAGAAAGGCACTGAGTTGACGATTCATGATCTTTTCAACCATTTTTGCGGTGAGAGGAAGCCGAGAAATCGGACGGAAGTTGTTGGGATCCTTAGTGTCCAGGTTTGGCTTTTTCAGTAGAGGCAGTATTGAAGCCACCTTCCAAAGCTTGGGAAACTGTCCTGTTTCAAACATCCCATTAAAAATGGATGTGAGAGAGAGACAATCGGACCGGGGGCCAATTTTACCACCCTCACAGGGCATGGATCAAAAGGCGAGCCAGATTTGGCTCCCATTAAAAGCTTCGAGAGTATCATTTACAGTCAATGGTGCAAATTTGTCCAGGGCCCGAGGGCCAATCCTTATGGACTTAGATACCTCCCTTGCCATGTTCATCCCAGCATTGTTAGGTCCGCTAAAAGCGGAAAATATGCTCTCCACTTTATTAAGGAAAAATTTGGCAATCTCCTCACACAGTTCCTGACTAGACTGAACTGTAACTGGGCTCGGGAGGCCAGGCTAGAGACAGTCCTAAATAACTCTTTAGCAGAGTTCTTTGCCAAGTCAATTTGGGCTGAAAAAAATTGTTGTTTTGCAACGAAAATAACTTGTTTATACTCCTGAAGGCTAGATTTATACAATTTCTTCTCTGCTTCCTTATAGCCTTTCCTCTAATTACGTTCCAGACGTTTACAGCTGCGTTTTAGATTTCTCACCTCCTCTGTAAACCAGGGAGCGGAAGGATGTGCTCTTTTAGGGAAAACATTTTTTGGTGGCGCTAATTTATCACATGCTTGCGCAAGCCAATTAGTATAGGTGGTAGTCGCCTCCTCTGCCCCTTGTGGTAACTGGCCTGCCGTGGTAGAAAGAAGAGCCTGTAAAGCAGTACCATCAACTCTATTCCAGGCTCTAGTCTCTATCTGTCCTTTGAGATAGCCACTTTTCACGTGCTGGACCGCAATAGTTAGTTCAAATTGAACCGCAGCATGGTCAGACCACACAAGTGGTAATATGCCTGTAAATGACATATCGGGATGGTTAGAAAAAATCCCATCCAAGGTATGTCCAGCTACATGAGTCGGACCCCTAACATGTTGCTTTAAATCGGCACTATCCATCATATCCATTAGTCTTGCTGTGTCAGGGTCAGTAGACATTTCTAAGTAGAAGTTAAAATCTCCCAAAATAGTGTAGGTATTGCAGCACAAACCCTCTTCTAATAGTTTACTAAAATGGGCGGAAAACAGATTTTTTGCTCCAGGTGGTCTGTACAATAAAATACCTTTAAAGGTATGATGATCAGATAAGGTGAAGTTAAAAGACAAAGCCTCACAGGCTGTGGTTGAAACAGACTGAAATACAGCTTTGATAGAGCTATGGTAAATTAATGCCAAACCCCCTCCTTTCCTAACAGGCCTATTTAATGCATGACAGAGAAACCCAGGTGGGGTAGCTTTCACTAGATCTGGACCGGAGGCCTCGTCTGTCCAGGCTTCTGTAATAAAGGCTATTTTTATTTCATTTTCCTCTATGAGCCTTGCGCACTCCGTACTGTGTTTAACCAGGGACCTTGCGTTCACCAGAATACATTTAAAGACTTGAGTGCCACATCCGGCTGCAGATGACCTTTTATCCTTGCAGAGCCTAATGGGCTGAAATCTGAACTCT
Organism: Calotriton arnoldi; assembly: GCA_963921515.1. Classification (NCBI taxonomy): domain Eukaryota; kingdom Metazoa; phylum Chordata; class Amphibia; order Caudata; family Salamandridae; genus Calotriton; species Calotriton arnoldi. The sequence continues at coordinate 13,819 of CAWUFW010009986.1, read as the reverse complement.
GGTAGGGTTATATTACATGTAGGACAAGACCCTGGGAGAGTTAATGGCCTTGAATCAAAGGAAATACATATACAATCCTTCGTCTCCACCCTATTTAATTCCAACAGAGCATTTTCACTATCACAAAATGTGCCACATTAAACTGCATAATTTGCCTTTTCTTGTTGCATGACTTAGCCAACCCTGCCACATAATTTGTCCCTCCTCTGCTGCATAGTTACAGCGGCCCTGGCTGTACATTAAACCATTACTCTATTTAAAAATTTCAATGCAAAAGCTATTGATTATCCTCATGAAGAGGAATGGAGATGAATGCTTGGCACAAATCAATACCAAACCATTCAACACAAAACCATTACTCTATATAGAAATTTAAATGCAAACATATATTGATTATCCTCATGGAGAGGAACGCTTGGCACAAATTGACAACAGTGAACCACCCTGCATCACCAAGTGACACTAAAAGTATTTACCGCGATGGTTCAAATAGAATTTAAAGGCATCTATTATTTTGTTGGCCCCAACTTACTCTCCAAACATAATAAATTATCGTTTAAGGAGGCAAACATTAGTTGTTGAGTAACATGAGCCAGCTCAATCAGACTATTGCGCATTCTAGTGCCTCAACTGGTAACCAATTCATTATGAGAAATTACATAGCCAGTTTGCATAATTGGTTGTTGTAATGCGAAGACAACTGTGAGGGGATATAGTCACAAAATGGGCTGGATGGGTATTCACCCTATAATCACTAATGCATCCTAAAATACGGCTGGAAACCAAGATAAAATCATTAGTGCTGGAGAAACATTTGCAGAAAAAGTGGGAGGATAAGGCTCTAGGTTCTAATATGATAATTAGCATTACACAAATTCCATTTGGCAAATATGTTAAGTAGAACAATCTTCTCTCTGTCGATAGTCCCCAAAAATGAGTGATAATGAAAGAGGTAGAAAGCTCATCAGAGTTATTCAACCCTCTCAACAGCTCTTCAAGCTTAACATGGATAACAGCAGCATATAAAATAGAAAATGAGCAGGTCATGCCTAAGATAGCCACTCCCTGAATAAATTCCATGGATTGGCATCCTTAGCAGGGCACCAATGATCTGCAAGCTGTCGTAAATTACCATCTTTTGTGTATTATTCTGCCAAATGTCAATGTCACTTTTAGAAACCTATATTTCTGTACAACAAGGGAAACCCTTGGGTAATAAGGGGCCAGGGTTATATGTATTTATAAAGGAACAGGTGTCCCTTATGGAAAGACTACAGACAATCAAATATATGTAGAAATACAGTGAGGCCTATGTTTGTTATCCAAATGGAACAATCATAAATATTTACTTAATGTAAATGAAAGACATTGCTGTGCGAAAACGAGCACAAGAAGGTCACATAAGACTTACAAACTCAGGCATATAAATGTGACTAAATACAACACAATGGTTTACTCACAATCTGTCAAGGTACCAATGCTCATGTGTACAAGAATTAACAATTATAACTGAGTCAAGGTACCTTAGTCGACGACTTTTCGATCCTTGGTGAAATATTAGGATCATCATCTGGACATACAAAGTTATGACTGAGACAAGAGTAGGGTTACGGCATGTGTAACCCAATGCCAACTAGAGGGAGGGGGTAAAAAGAGAAAGGAACACAGAGGGGAAGAAATGACAATTAGTTGCCACAATATGAAGCAAGGATGAATCGAACATCCGTTCAATCAGGGAGTCAGCATTAAGCATCTAGGCACAAATATGTGTGAGACCCAGACATAGAAAACAAAATAAATCAGAAATGATTACCTATGGGCAATTGGGGGATACTCATGTCCACATAAGGAATTAAAAGTAGGGTGAAGAAGATAAATACCGGGATTGGGATTAAGAGAGCAAGAATTAGAAGCAATATAGTGAGAAAAGAGAACGCTGCTGTGGGCTAAGGAGAATTAATAGGAGCAGAAGATATAGCACCCAGGTCAGGAAGAAAATTGCCTGGATTGGGAGCAACGATGAGAAACAATAAGATAGTGGAAGAACCGCTGCTGTGGGATTAGGAGAATTAGTATACATTTGAAAGCGCTCTGTGTGTCTAGGTGAACAGAAGGAGTGCAGACTGGACAAAGCGGGTGGGAAGGGTTATACAACTGCTGTGTGTATGCACGAGGAGACAGGAAAAATAAACTGACCATATAGGGAAGAATTTGAGGTCCTGAAATGGGAGGGATGGCGTTGTCAGGACAAATTAGAGCAGGATAAGGCTTGCCGGTCAGGATTGAGAGGGGCCATGTCCAGGTAGAGTGGTCCAAAGCTTCCCAGTCGAGGCCCCTAATCAATAATTGAGAGACATTAGGGAGGTGGGCCCATAAGGTGAGAAAAGCTAAACATTAAGAATTGGCACTTATCTGGAGAGCGAATGCGGTTGATGCGGTTGATCACCACAGGGGAAGGTAAGTGATGGTAGTGGCGGTCAGATAGGAGCACCGGACCTGATGCTATGAGGATGTGAACACCTTTATAATAAGAACCAAACTAGCCTTAACTCGAAAAGTTTGTTTGGTACGCAGTGGGGCACTTACCCGGTGGAAGGGTTGCGGTCTCAGTGAAGCACGCATGTGTAATGAATGCATTGGAAGTTAGCAACCGATGGTGGCCATATTGTGTGAGTCAAGCCATGAAGTAACTAATACAGGTTAACGAGGCTCACTCCAGGCAACACAGCATAGAGCATCACTGGTCTGGAATGAACAAGAGTATAAGTAGAAAGGGAGAAAGGGAGAAAGGGAGAAACATAGGGTTCCGGCATCAGCACATACTAACAGTGGTTCCAAATGGGCACACGTAATGAATGTTTAACAAGTGTAATGGGCTAGTGTCAATAATGTTTAAAAAGTCACAGCCGCCATATTGTGTGAGGGGAAGGGGTGAAATTAATGAACCAAGCAATGTCATACCATACGATACCATTTAGAAAGCTGGCATTTTCCTGCATAAGTCAAATGTGCCTTTCTGCCAGTGTCCAGGATCACCTATCTGTTAATGATTCTCCTGTGGTGTGATGTGTATTCCTCCCAAACAGTAGACAAAGGCCCTGGGTGTGGAGAGGTGAGAGTCTTTCTGACAAGATGAGAGTGGAGGAGCTATGCCACAGCCCTGATTACACTTCAAAGGGACCTGCCTTGGCCCACTTAGAAAAACCTGACACACTTGACTTTGTTTCACTAGCCATGCTGGAGGCAAACCCAGAGGAAAGGAGAAACTGACTGGAATCAGTTTTAGAGTTAGATAAAGGGGTGTCTCACACCCACAGGCTGGCATGTGTAATAAAAATCCCCAGAACCTGAAATGAGAGCACTCCTGGAGCTGTGAAGACTCAGAAGAAGGGCTGCTCTGCTGTCTGATGCCTGAATGAAGACTGAACCTGTTTGCCTTCAACCCAGGACCACAGAAGTGACTTCAAGGGTCAGTTGGCTGACCTCCTGTCTGAGCTACATGGATACAACAAGTTCCCAAGCTCTTCCTTTCTTCCCAGCTGACCAACCCAACTGGACCTGAGCTGCTTCCCTCTGCTGGCAACTGTGGGAGTGAGTCCTGACTCCCAAGTGCTGTCACCAAGGTCCTGGGCCATTGGCTGTAGTCAGAGTGCACTTCTCCCTGCTCAACTGAAGGTTTCACTGGGTCCAATGCAGGGTGGCACAGAGCCGCGCAGAGCTTTAGGTGAAAATGCATTTTTTTAATTTAAAATTCAGAAAAATAATTTTCATTTAATTTGACATATTTCCATCAATTAACATTAATTTCAAAATTAAGTTAATAGTGCTGTAGCATTATTTTATTTAGTTTTACATTTAAAACATATAAGATACATTTACATTCATATTTATTATAAAACTATTTGTTATATTCATTTTCCAGTTATTTTAAAAAAAATGTCCCTAAGTATCTACTAAATATCAATTGTTGCCATATTCAAACTGTAACAGCAAGAATGTGATCTATGTTATTATGTGCCAGTGTGATAAGATGTTAGTGGGACAGATGACACAGATGAATAAACAAAAGATGTGTCATCCTTGCAGCCATTTCCGATATAAAACTGAGGGGGCTGCTTTGCTCAATCACTACTCTGAAGTGCAACATAAAGAAGACGACCTATTTATTTATTTATTTATTTATTTATTCATTCAGTGTTTTCTATAGCGCGAACATGACCCAAAGAAATGAGTGTCAGAGTGCTTTACAGTTAGATCGCACTACATTTTCAGAATAAAATCCAATACACCTACTACCGGGAAAATGAGACTTAACCCTGTTGCATGTTCTAATAGTTACAATAACACACACTTAATAGTAATAGACAACCTTAAAACAAATCACATAATGCTTATTTACAAACCAAAACCAATACTGAGCATTACTAGGAATACACAATGGTGACGTATTGTATGACAAGTACAGTAGAAGACCAGAACGGCAATGGATTGGTCAAGGAACCTGACGTAAGTCCCATGAATTGACCTTATACCGCTCCATTATTAAGGGAGGAATTTACTCATCAGTAAGGACTTAGGGGCCCATTATGATATCGGGCGGATCGCCACCGCCGCCCCGGCGGTGGCGATCCGCCCGCCAGATGCTCCCGTTTCTCCCCCTGCCATATTAGTATGGCGGGGGCACCGCAGCGGACGGTAAGACCGTCTGCCGCTTTTCCGCAAAGTCCGCCCACCATCGTAATAGACCCCTTAGTCTCCTTCTTGAATCGGGTCACGTGGGTAATCCTTCTGATATTTGGCGGGAGTGAGTTCCAAATCCTAGGTGCAGCTCCTGTGAACGCTCTATCATATGATCTCTTCTTCTGGAAGAAAGCTGGTTTCAGTAAAAAATCTCCCGCCCCCCTAGAGGATCTACTACCTCCAGACAATGTAATTTTCTGGGCCAGGTAACGAGGAGTTGAGTGGTGAATAGCCTTGTGTGCTATACATGCAATCTTTAGCTGTATTCTCGCCTCGAACGGTACACAATTGAGAGCTTTCAGATGAGGAGTGATATGGTCACATTTTCTGGATCCCGATATAAGTCTTGCTGCCGCATTGAGACAAGCTTTAAGGGGAGCTGTTGAAATCTTAGGAAGACCTGATAAAGTTGAACAACCGTATTCAATTCTAGAAATGACCAATGCCTGGACTGCGGATTTCAGGTCCTCTGAGTCAATGAATGGCTTCAGATTTCTAAGGTAGCTCAGATGGAAGCGGGCATTTTTTGCCATAGTGTTGATGTGGGTATGCATGTTTAGCTCCTTATCCAGCGTAAATCCTAGAGACTTAGTTGACTCTACTATAATCGGGGAGCCGTTTAGCGCAGTAATCATCTTGGTCCATTCCATAATCCTGGTGTCACTTTTGGGAGGGGAGATCAGAAGGAATTCTGTTTTTTGTGGGTTAAGCTTGAGATGATTGCCCTCAAGCCAATGAACAGTCTTCTGAAGAGCTTGGTTCATTATGATGATCTCTTCCAATGATGTAATCTTCATGTACAGCTGAGTGTCATCTGCATACATGTGAAAGGAAATGTTAGCCTGTTGTAGTACTTCTGTTAATGGTTCAATGTATAGATTGAAAAGGGAAGGTGATAAAGTTGAGGAGCTCCAATTTGAATTGGGGTAGGCAGAGATAGCTTGTGGTTCACCATGAATCTCTGAGATCTGTTCTCTAAGAAGGAATAGAACCATTTTAAGACTGTTCCTGATAGTCCCATCCTGTTTTCCAGATGGTCTAAAAGTTTGGCATGATTCACGGTCTCAAAAGCAGATGATAGGTCTAAAAGGACAAGGAGACAAGTTTCATTATGGTCAAGAGCGAGAAGAGCATCATCCACTATGTGCAGAATAGCAGTTTCCGTACTATGATCTGGTCTGAACCCCAATTGGCAATCGTTTAGTAAATTAAAGTCTGTAATCTGTTGTCCCAATTGATGATGAGCACATTTTTCAAGAACTTTGGCTAGTAAGGGAATGTTTGTTACCGGCCGAAAATTGTTAGGATCCGAAGGGTTCTCAGTGGGTTTTTTCAATAGAGGGATGACTTGGCCCATTTTTAGACATTCCGGAACAGATCCTTGTACTGGTGAAGCATTGATTATCTTAGTCCAAAGTGGGATGACCTTGTGATTGAATGAGGGCCAGCATGTTGCGGGAAGAGGGTCATTGTAATGGTTGGACGGTTTCAAAGTTAATATAATTTTGGCTAGGTTCTCCTGGTCGTATAGTTTAAATGTTGACCATTGCGCATTATTTTTAGGCCGAGCTAGTGCTGGTAGTGCTGGCTGCTCCTCTAGTGTACTCATTGAATTAAAGGTTTTGTCAGTGGAATTCAAGAGTTCACTCTCCAGTGATCTAGCTTTAGCTGTGAAAAATGATGAAAAATCATCGCAGCTCAATTCAGATTTATTTGTCAGAAGTCAGGATTTGGCCAGCTTGTTCGATTGATCTTTTAGCAATTCGAAGAGCTTACTCTGTCTGTTCTTTGCGTTATCCTGTTCACTTCTAAAGAATTCTCTTTTAGAATTAAGAACGCTTTTATTGTAAGCTTTCCTGGTCTTCCTTAACTGTGTTAGATGGTGTGATGATGGGTGTTGTCTCCACTTCCGTTCAGAAAGTCTGAGAATCTGGGGCCGATTCCGATCTCGGTCGGAGGCGCACCCAATACTATTCGGTCGGGAAAAAAGCCATGCGAAAGCCAGTTTCCCGACCGATCCGTACTAGCACACCGAACGAGCAAGTACGATGCGCACAACAGCAAAATTCCGGCCGAGCCGTACTCACCCAAACCAGGTCCTGTTCTCCGACCGAGGCGAATCCGGAAACGCCGAATCGAGTCGCACGGAAGGAAAATGCAGCCCCGTCCGGCCGGACAAGTACGATGCGCTTTCCGTACGCGCCGAACCCGTCGCTACGCACGGCACATCAAAGCATCCGGGAGAGGCGCACATAAGCTCCGAATCGCGCCACAACACGATCCACGGCTACGAGACGAACACGGCACCGACGAGGACGACGCGAGCGACGAGGACGAAGCGAGCGACGAGGACGAAGCCAAGCGACGAGGACGAAGCCAAGCGGCGAGGACGACGCGAAGCAACGAGAAGGACGAACGACACGAACCAACCATGAATCCCTTCGTCCCGATCATACCAATATTCTACATCTACTACCGGAACAGGCACGGACGCGTACGGCGCAGAAGGTAAGTCAGACACCAACCACAAAACACATACAACACGTACACGACACATCACACACATACACTGGGAATCTGAATATACTTACACCAGCAACAGCAGCACCATAGGGGCGGGATGCCCATCACCAATGCCACATATGCACACAGGGGCCTGAATGCGCGCCACCACCCCAACCCAGGGGGGCTGGATGCCTACCACTACTACCACCCTTAGCCAGGGGGCAGGATGCCTACCACTACTACCACCCTTAGCCAGGGTGGCAGGATGCCTACCACTACTACCACCCTTAGCCAGGGGGCAGGATGCCTACCACTACTACCACCCTTAGCCAGGGGGCAGGATGCCCACCACTACTACCACCCTCACCCAGGGGGGCAGGATGCCCACCACTACTACCACCCTCACCCAGGGGGCAGGATGCCTACCACTACTACCACCCTTAGCCAGGGGGCAGGATGCCCACCACTACTACCACCCTTAGCCAGGGGGCAGGAAGCCTACCACTACTACCACCCTCACCCACGGGGGCAGGATGCCTACCACTACTACCACCCTTAGCCAGGGGGGCAGGATGCCTACCACTACTACCACCCTTAGCCAGGGTGGCAGGATGCCTACCACTACTACCACCCTTAGCCAGGGGGCAGGATGCCCACCACTACTACCACCCTCACCCAGGGGGGCAGGATGCCCACCACTACTACCACCCTTAGCCAGGGGGGCAGGATGCCCACCACTACTACCACCCTCACCCAGGGGGCAGGATGCCCACCACTACTACCACCCTCACCCAGGGGGGCAGGATGCCTACCACTACTACCACCCTTAGCCAGGGTGGCAGGATGCCCACCACTACTACCACCCTTAGCCAGGGGGCTGGATGCCTACCACTACTACCACCCTTAGCCAGGGGGGCAGGATGCCCACCACTACTACCACCCTCACCCAGGGGGGCAGGATGCCCACCACTACTACCACCCTTAGCCAGGGGGGCAGGATGCCCACCACTACTACCACCCTCACCCAGGGGGCAGGATGCCCACCACTACTACCACCCTCACCCAGGGGGGCAGGATGCCTACCACTACTACCACCCTTAGCCAGGGGGCAGGATGCCCACCACTACTACCACCCTTAGCCAGGGGGCTGGATGCCTACCACTACTACCACCCTTAGCCAGGGGGCAGGATGCCTACCACTACTACCACCCTTAGCCAGGGTGGCAGGATGCCTACCACTACTACCACCCTTAGCCAGGGGGCAGGATGCCTACCACTACTACCACCCTTAGCCAGGGGGGCAGGATGCCCACCACTACTACCACCCTCACCCAGGGGGGCAGGATGCCCACCACTACTACCACCCTTAGCCAGGGGGCAGGATGCCCACCACTACTACCACCCTCACCCAGGGGGGCAGGATGCCCACCACTACTACCACCCTCACCCAGGGGGGCAGGATGCCTACCACTACTACCACCCTTAGCCAGGGGGCAGGATGCCCACCACTACTACCACCCTTAGCCAGGGGGCTGGATGCCTACCACTACTACCACCCCCACTCATAGGATGGACAATGCATGACACAACAAGCACACCACAACCTAGGGAATGCAAGATTAAGACATCCCCCACCACCATGACAAGCGTGTGAGCAGGCTGTGTCAAATGCCTACAACACCGAACATGACTTTGAACATACAATGTGACCCCCTAGCACATGTGCCACACATATATGTGTGTGGCACCCACAATGCAAGCAGCCCATGACCATTGTGGCAATGGGGCCCTAAACCCCCATCATCACAGTGACCACAAGGTAAGTGTGGGGTCCATAGCTGAAGCACATTTTGACCATTGTGGCAATGGGGTCTAAACCCCCATCATCACAGTGACCAAAAGGCAAGTGTGGGGTCCATAGCTGAAGCACATTTTGACCATTGTGGCAATGGGGACTAAACCCCCATCATCACAGTGACCAAAAGGCAAGTGTGGGGTCCATAGCTGAAGCACATTTTGACCATTGTGGCAATGGGGACTAAACCCCCATCATCACAGTGACCAAAAGGCAAGTGTGGGGTCCATAGCTGAAGCACATTTTGACCATTGTGGCAATGGGGTCTACACCCTCATCATCACAGTGACCAAAAGGTAATTGTTGACAAAGAAAGAGCTGCAACTGCCAAACTGCATGGATCATTCCTGGTCACAGAACCAAAAACTCATCTGTGGCAAAGTAGTGTATGTGTCCCATTGCAACATAAATTGGGGGAGCCAAATACTGCAGTGCAAATGAAACATTCCTTTGGCCATGTGCAGACAAACAACACCCATGGGGGCTGAGACCGTCAACAGTCATCAATGACACAATGACAGAAGTGACCATCAGAATGCAGAACCACATATTTGCACCAATGGGCACACAAATGCAGATACCCTGTGGAGACAGCAGATGTGAGGTGAACAGATACCATACCATGGCAGCAATGGGACACACAAACCATGATCACTGTGCTGACCGATGACCTAGGAGTCCCAGGGACAGCAGGGGAAACACACCAAACAACATACAGCCAATGGCACACCCAAGATATGCCAATGCAGTGGTGCAGATGCACAAACACAAACAGGCAGACCAACACTGTCATCATACACAGCAGGTGAGGGGTGGGGGTGCCAGTGTCCCCAGGCAACAACACAACACATGAGGAGAGCTGAATACCAATCATACAGATGTGCATACACTGCCACACTAAGGTAACTCATGGATCCAAATCCCCTATGTGGGCAAGCAGGCATTGACAGGTGAGAGGGAGCACAAAACACACATGTCACACAGGCACGTAGGAACAACAACTGACACAGCAAGTCACAGACACACCACAGCACCACCCACAGGGCCCCCACAATGTGGTGACCCTGGGCTGAATAAAAATACCACTGTGATGACAAAGCTAAATGTCGTTCACACTGTGAACCACAGTCAGGTGTCCTGAGCAACAAACTACCATCACACCTACACAAGCACAAATCAATCAGCATGGCCAGTAAGCCAAGGCCAACATGGAGGCAGGGGACTAGCCGGGCAACAACTCTCATCTGCACACACTCAAGACCACACCCTCGACCTCCAACAATGTGCAGCAGTGAAGTACACATGCACTGGTGACATTGCACATGCACCCATGACTATTCCAGGGTGGTGGGTGGGAACCAAGGTGTAGAAACACATCACACATGGACACTCAACAAGACTCCTGAATGTCTGACACACTGCACACTACGCTGTACATGGACATGACGGCAATACCACACCGACCAATGGGATCCCAGCCACAGTCACACACCAATGAAGAAGCCAAGGTCACCCACAAAGAACACACATAGACAACAACCAACATTGCAGCCCGGACCCTAAGGAGTGCCAGCAGTCACACACACAACGTGTCACAATCACTGAAAGATAACACAAACTGGAAATCACATGACAGGGGCAAACAACAAGTGCCAAAGGGAAACCTGACTGTGACCCATCTGCGTCTGCACACAAACTCTGCCCTGACAGCAAACACACCTATGGGTGACACCCTGATGACCAGTAATGTGCCATGCACCCACATCACAGAGAACACAGGGAGAAGACTTTGGGGGAACATAGCTCAAGTCAGCAAGCATCACAAACAGGTACAACACTAGGGATCACAGCATGCGCAGATGGATGGAAGTGAACACACAGACATGCACATACAACACACACCTTGGGCGCAGGCAATGTCACACGTGTACACACTGCCATGAGGGGACTCCACTCCTGTGTGAGGAAAGCTGTGCCATATGTTGCCTCAGTAGGGCCCCATCATGTCAGCTGAGCACTTGGTCACACAATCAACAATTAGCACCAAATGAGGGCTCCCATCACATCAGCCTGGTCATGGATGTGCCAACGGAATCATCAGCACAGATCCAACACACTTGTATAGCAATGTTGCACTGACTACACGGATGAGTCCCTCCCCATTGATGCCCAAACCTGCATGTCCACTGGAGATGGCAACACGGTCAGGGAAGTAGACAAATGCAACGATGGCAGGCACAACAGATGTGCAGGGGTGGAAGCCACAGATATGAAATTGCCAATGTAAGTAGGAAACCCATTGCCAAATACTGAACACATGACACCCTCAGATGCTGCTATTGATGACATGGATACACCACATGATAGGACACATTCCCCCTGGACCACATGGGTTCCTGCACAGTAACACTTCATAATCATGAGACCAGATATCACCATCACTGCAGCAAGGGCATGGTTAGCTGCACCAACAACATGTACATCTGAAGCATGAGCACTAGAGAAAAGAAAGTTGCTTTATTCAGCATATGTGTTGTTTGATAACGACGTCCAGAAGAAATTAGAGCAAAGGCCAATGGCCAGTCCATTGTCAAAGTTCAAACAGGGTGACACTGGCAGATGTCACCCTACGCATGCCTGCACAATACCAGGGACAATCCACTAGGAGGGGCAACCAGGGGGCAGGCCAGGCACACGCAGGGACAGGATCAGGGCTCACCAGGGGAGTCAGGGAAGGGGTGGTGGGTGCTGGAGAGCCACTGACAACTGCAGTGGAGGTGTCTGACATGGTGTGTGCCGGCACAACTGTGGGGCATGACACAGATGTCGTGGGTGCCGGCACAACTGCAGTGGACCCTGCAGATGGGGTGGACAGGTCCGCCACTGCAGTGCCCAAGTCAGACAGGGCGGTAGTGGACTCCACTGCAGTGCCTACCTCCAGGGGAGGAGAATGGGGAACAGGCAAGGTGGGTTGGACAGAGGGGAGGACACCCTCACCACATCAGTGGCACAGACAAGCGCAGCGGGGGTGTGGTGCTGGGAGAGCAAGTGGCAGGGGGAGAAGGCCGGAGCATCTTGGGGATGGTATATCTGTGGGTGGGGGAACCTGGGGCAGGGTGTGGTGGGGGCACCTGTGCAGTGGGGGCCTGAGGGATGGAGGACGGAGACCTTGTGCCTGAGCTGCAGGGCGGTGGCGGGGTCTTGCTCTTAGCACTGCGGGGGGACTTGCGGGTGGGGGCCTCAGTCCGTCTGCGCCTGGGGGAGGGTGTCCGGGGGCGAGGGGCACTCTGCTCCGTGTGGGTGGGCTTCCTCTTCCCCCGGGATGCTGGAGCAGCTTCATCGGTGGGGAAGAGGCCGAGGTCACAGAGGAAGAGCTGCTGTGACTTTGGGGTTGCAGGTGAGGCAAGGGAGGGTGCTTTGGAGGGAGAGGGAACTGAGGACTGCGCAGTGCATGTGGATGCGTGTGTGTGTGTTCCAGGGCCCCATCCCCTGTGAGTCTGGCTTCAGTCCCCTGAATGTGCGTGCGTGTGCGTTTTGTCATTGGCGTGTGTGTCAGTGTGCTGGATGTGTGTGTGCTGGTGTGTGCCTGTGCCAGTGTGTGTGTGCCTGGGATGGGTAAGGTGCTGGGGAGTGTGGATGGAGCAGAGGCAGGAGGGGTGAGGGACCGTTTGAGGAGGGACACTGCTGCCGTCAGGGAGGAGTCCATGGACCTATTGCCCCTCTGTAGGTCAGACATGCCCGATGAGATGCCCTCCATGAACGACACCAGCTGAGTCAACAGCGCGGTGTGCGCATGGAGGACACTCAGCATGGCTGTCTGGCCTACATGGAGCTGGCGAAGGAGGTACACAGACTCCTCACTCAGGGCAGCAGGGGACACAGGGGCAGGGGTGCGGTGCCTGGCCCAAAGGAGACACGCTCCCGGACATGGGAGCCTCCACGGACCTGGGGAATGGGAGCCGATGGGAGGGCGGTGGTGGTGCTGGTGGTGGCGGGGACAGCAACACTAGCTGGGGTGTGGTGGCTGCTGACACCCGCCTCCACAAGGGAGTCATCCTCCGAGTTGCTCTGGTCCTCAGCTGAGGTGGATGCTGCTGAGGACTCCTCGGTGTGGCTCCCCTCGCCCTCCGTGCCACTGGGTCCCTCCGACCACTCCTCGGCTGCTGACCCAGTCTGGCTCTCCGGCTCCTCCTGGTCCGTGGAGCTGTCCCCTTCCGTGGCCGTGGATGTATCTGCAAACAATGGGGAAACAGACAGACATCAGTCACCTGCACATAACGCACACACCACTGTGAGCACAGCACATCACAGAGCAAGCCCTGGCATCATTAGTTGTACATTGCTAAAAGTGCACTAATTGAACAGGAGAAGTCAATTGTCAGTCTGATGCCAAGCATGGCACTCACATCCCACATGGCCTTGCACCCATCTGTCTGGTGTCTGTTGGATTGCAACACCCCAGTGTTGACACATGCACCAAGTACACAGTAGTTGGACAGTGCAGAGGACACGGTGTGGACACATCACAGCTCTTGCCACTGAGTCAGTACAGGTTTACGGATGTAAGGGATGCCCAGAGTCAAATAGGAAATGCATGTGATGCATACCAGCGACAGACTCCATGATGCACCCATGTCCTGATAGCCAGCGCCACTATGGTGTGCATGTAGCACATGTCACTCCCCTGCAGGATCACCAATCAGTAGACACATGACATGG